>CM056579.1:72828979-74054812 GCA_029721435.1 Gymnothorax reevesii
GTTAATATTATTAAGTGAAAATATATTTTTTGAGAAATGTTTAACGAAGAAACAAGCAAAAACAACTCCGTCACGGAATTACTCGAAATTGACATGGTTTTTTAATGTTGTGTTTAAACATCCAGAAAGTGATGTTCCTATCATAGTTAAGTTATGAAACTTCAACATGTTCATATTTAAGGTGTTTTTTGTTAATACTGTAAGTTATAGAAACAAATATTGACTTTAACCCTGCTTTATGGGCAAGAAATTTCAAAAAGTCAATGTCACAGAATTACAAGAGGCAAATTGTCACGGAATGAATAAATGCTTCTGTAGGACCAGCAACGCGCATTTGGTTTTTAACATTCAGTAACGTAATTGAAAGTCTGCAGTTTGGCTTTACAGAGCTAGCTTGTCAATATTGTTGACTGGACGAATCTAAAAACATTGAGAATTGTTCCATCAGTAACAATCAATCGCATTTTGGACAAAGAGAAAGCTTGATTGTTTCATTTCTGTCAACATGCATGATATTGGTAAAAAATGCAATAATAAAGGACATTTACAGTTATTATCTACCGTTTTGAAGATATTCCTCTTCTTGTTTCTTGTTGCCTTTTTTTCCTTTTTTTTATGCATCTGCCTTGGTGTCTGATATGCACCGCCCCCCCACTTCCTGTTTCCCTGGGGTATAAATATGACGTGACACAGAGGCGATTTCTCTTATTCACTCTTTAACATGGGAAAGACAAAGGAACACACCATTCAAGTAAGGCAGATGTGTGTCGACCTTCACAAGTCAGGCAATGGCTACAAGAAAATAGCCACTCGCCTGCAGCTACATATATCTACTGTCAGAGGAATTATTAAGAAGTTTAAAACAACTGGAACAGTGATAAACGAGTCTAGATGAGGACGCAAGGTAATTTTGCCACCGTGCACAGTGAGGAGGATGGTAAGAGAAATAAAAAGTTCTCCAAAGCAAGCTCACTGTAAAAGAATTGCAACAACTGGTAGCATCTTGGGGTCTCAAAGTATCCAAAACAACCATCAGCCGCTATCTACATGCCAACAAGCTGTTAAGGAGGCATGCGTGGAAAAAACATGTTCTCATTCACAATAATAAACGCAAACGTCTGGAGTTCGCAAAGCGGTACTGGGACTTCAACTGGGACCGTATGCTTTGGTCAAACGAGATCAAAATAGAGATTTTTTGCAACAAACACTCTAAGTGGGTCTGTCGGAACACAAAAGATGAGTATGCAGAAAAGGACCTCATGCCCGCTGTGAAGTATGGGGGAGGATCAGTGATGCTGTGAGCCTGTTTCTCTTCCAGAGGCCCTGGGAACCTTGTTAGGGTGCATGGCATCATGAATGCTTTGAAATACCAGGACATTTTAAATCAAAATCTGGCGGCCTCTGCCCAAAAGCTGAAGATGGGTCGTCACTGGGTCTTTCAGCAAGATAATGACCCTAGACATGTGGCCAAATCTACACAGAAATAGTTCATTAGACACAGAATCGAGCTCCTCACATGGCCATCTCAGTCCTCAGACCTCAACCCCATTGAAAACCGGTGGAATGAGCTGAAGAGGAGAGTGCAGAGGAGAGGACCCAGGTCACTGGATGATTTAGAGAGATTGTGCAAAGAGGAATGGTGGAAGATCCCTCTTTCTGTTTTTTTCCCATCATGTGAAACATTATGGATTAGGTGCTGTTTTGTAGGTAAAAGGGGGTTGTACAAAGTATTAACATCAGGGGGGCTAATAATTCTAGCACACATGATTTGATGTAAAAGAATTATTTCTTAATTTGGGATTTTTTCCCCACTGAATAAATGTACTTGAATGAAAGGTTGGGTTTTCCTATTTTTTTCATTGTGGTCCTATATTATTTAGAAAAAACTGAATTAATTAGGAGCTAAAGAACATTTACAATTATGGAGGGCGCTGTAGATGCAGCGACGAAAAGCAGCTGGCCGCGGTATCCGAGATGAAGGCTTTGGCAAAAACGTTACTCTTCAATGAGAGAAGGATAAAATTGCTATGGTCCATTTTTGCACCTCAGGAGATAGATTATGGACTACCTGTGTTCTTATGTAGTTCCCCATAGCAATTTTTCTGGATGATGAAAATATATCTATTTTTATGGTCTTTTATTCAGTATTCAATCCACATGCCCAGTTTAATGCTCAATTTTCAGTATATTTTCTTATTTTTTCTTATGATCTGTCAGTAAATGTTTGTATTTGAGGCACGTGGCTTCGTTTTTTACTGTAACTTTCAACAAGTGCATTTATTTTTTTGTGTGTTATTATTGTAATGTGGATCTGATCGGCAGGTACGAAGTAGGACCAAATTATTTTTATATACTGCTGGTGGTGATGATGGTCCACCAGCATGGAACAGCACCAAACACACAACATATGCTGGTCATGCTGTTCACCAGCGTAAACCAGCATGTGCTGGTCACCAGCATAAACCAGCGTCCAAAACACAACATTTGCTGGTCACCAGCATAAACCAGCATACATGTGTCCAAAACACAACATATGCTGGTCCATGCTGGTCACCAGCGTAAGCCAGCATGTGCTGGTCACCAGTGTAAACTAGCATGCACCGGTTACCAGCGTAAACCAGCATGTGCTGGTCACCAGCATAAAGCAGCATGTGCTGATCACCAGCATAAACCAGCGTACATGTGGCCAAAACACAACATATACTGGTCATCCATAAGACAAGCACATGCTGGTCTGTGCTGGTTTTTTTAAGCAGGGTTGCTATTCTTATGAGCTTCCATATGTTCATGCACAATGTAGGAAATCTGGACTTGGACCCATAGTCTGATTTATACAGTCTATGCTTATACCACTGCATTAACTATATTGTATCAGCTGACGTTAGCTAGTGGGACGGTAGTAACATTACTTATGTTTTCTAGCTATTTGCTTAACTTAGCTAACAGGTTAGGTCGTTATGAGAGTGTAATATTAGGTTCAACGTTTGCTCACTAATATTTAGGGAACTGTCAGTTCGTCACTCTCCACAATCAATAGTCAGTAGTGATTAGTGTCCTGTAGAAGAGCTGATAGCTGCACAAAGTTTATCCTTGCAAGAAATTCTAGAGTAAAAATTGGTTAATGAGTTAGATGGCAAGCTGGCAAAGTTAGCTGGCTAATAACTAACCCTACCAAACTTGAGTAGAGGACATCCTGACTGTAACTTAAACTAAGTAAGCAGGCTAGCCGGTCTGGTAATGTGAAACACAAGGCACGCAGGGAAAACGGGATGTTTTCAACCCAGTTGAGAAGCAGTTTTTTTTCAGAGGCTGAATTTCCTATTGTGCATGCAGATACGGAAGCTCGTAAGAACAGCAAATTACAGTAAGCTCACCATTGGCGTAAAAATAGCTACTGTCAAAAACAAAACAATACCAGCGGCCCTAATCCAGCCAGTTTCATTTATTTCGCGGTCATGGATGAAATTCTGGGACAGAGACCGCTAGCAATGGCAATGGCCAAGAGAGTGGAGTCGATGTCGGCTTTGAAGCTCAAACTGAAGGCAACCAAAGCCATGACGATTACTTTCGAGCGTAATATTTGCTGAAAACGCAATGTTGAGATTGGACCTAATAAGTGGATATGCTAATTAACATGTAAACAGAATATTCCCATCGCTCAGCACATGTGAACAGCTTATTCGGAATATTACCTTAACCTAAATATGGAACTTAATCGGAACATGGTGTGCATGTAAACGCAGTCAGTGAAGAGGTGAATGTTGTCAATTCATATGCCGTGCCACTGCCTTATAACTATGAGTCATTTAAGCGAGAGAGGGGGCGGGAAGAAGTAAGGGGAAGGGTCAATGGACAGTGGAGAGAGATAGAGCTGTGGTGCGAGGAGAATCGGTGGAGAATTGGGCAACAGCCTGTTGCACCAGTTGTGCGTAACCTCTCTCTTAAGTTAGAGTGGGAAGTCCACACTAAATGCTACGCTGAAGCTATTTAGTTTGAAACTAAAGCTGTGTCGGAGTTTAGTTGCACCACGTAGATGCAAGATTCGTCTTAGATACACTGGCGTAAAGTCCACACTAAACAAAATACTGTTGCTGCAAACAACGTTTTAGATTCATGTGGCCAGTCAGTGAAAAGCACTCTGCGGCGTGAAGCCTATTACGGTCCTCAGATGCTGTCGGTGCTGTCAGGTGAAATGAACAAAAAGCAGAGTCTCCATGTCCGACATTCCACAGTTTATCGAAGATTTCTTTAAATCTATTGGGCTCAGTTCTTCAAGATGCGTGCCAAGTATATCACCAACGGAGTTATAAAAGTTGGGGTAGAGTAGACTAACTTCATCTGTTTACATCTGTGGTGACCACTCCTTATCATCACTGCACTGTAATTAACCCCGTTTCTCTCCGTGTCGTGCTGATAGTCCGCTGCCAGCAGGTCAATACTTCTATGTATCTCCGCTCATGGGAAGCGAAAGCGAGACTATAAATCAAAGTCATCGTAGTTGTCCAAGGGGTGTAATCTGCCACGGAGGATGCGTGACCAACACAATACAGCGGGTATAATCCGCTCCCCCTCATCCTCCAAATTATCCCACCTTTCAATACGATGCGCTATGCCAACTGTTATTCTACAGAGGACTTTACACCAACTAAGGGTTAGGTGTAAGATTTAAGTTGTAACTTGTAACTTATGTCTACGTTGAAACTAAATCAGATGGTGCAACCCATAAAATGTTAGTAGCGCGTTAACTCCGACCTAAGTTAGAAGTTACATTCCATGGGTCATCGAACTGACTAAGTCACAAATTGTTTGAGAAATAAAAACTGTGACTCTTCATTGCCGACATTAGCAATGCTTTATCAGTCAGTTTCTCTAGCTTTATGCTGAGACGCTGTCAAAACTGTTCCAACATTTGCACAGCCATTATGGCAATATGAAATGTAATTGAGACAGTACCTCGGTCAAATGAGTTCTCATTCACTCTTTACGCATTTTACAGTATGGACTTTAGTGGGCTATCCACACAGAAGAGTGACGAGCAAGTTGACCAATGTGACCATTGCTAAAGTTAGTTAGTCATTAGTCTCGATCTTTTCTGAACTGACCTGAACACAACCCTGTCAGAGCAAATCATTGATGATATTGAAACGTAGCCATGGTAGCTCTGTGCAGTAGACGCTCTTGCTGGATCCGGCAACCTAGCTGGCAACCTCTCGTCTGGGGGATAGGAGTAGGGGACTGCACTACCAGTTTTGGCCACAAACTTACATATAGCTCCTTTAACATCGAAAGTGAAACAGGAGAATGGGTAAGCGGCACATGAGTAGAAGGCTCTGAACAGAGTTTAAAATGGTTGAATCCTCATTGAGTATCTTTTTCTGAGAACAATTAGCTGTTACTTGTTTTTCTATGGACTGTATGCTAAAAATGGAAGTGTGGAGAGCTCTTGGTGTCTCAAGGTGATACAGATAAAACACATACAGATGTTTCTGATGCTCCATAATATGTTTATTCTTTCAGATTTTCACGTTTGCCTTTTTTCCTGTTATTTGCCTCAAATACTGTTGGCAGAAGTGATCTTGTTTAGATTGAAAGCCATCAATAAATAATTCTATGAATTAATTTCTGTTTTGTTTGATTCCATGATGTATTTTACTGAATATCAGTAATTAGAATGCAAATCCAAAGAACTGTCATATTTTTTAAACAGGTTGGACACATTGGCCAATGATGTTTAGATAACTGACAGTTACTCATAGCCTACCTTGTCACTTTATTAAGATCAGATTCTATAATAAGGTGACTTCACTTAGACTTGACTTGACCTATTACAGGATTTGACTTGCCATAACCTGTGACTTGACTTGCCCAAGAAAAAATGACTTAGGACTTACTTGACACTTGAAGGTTAAGACTTGAGACTTACTTGAGACTTGCACATGTGTGACATGGTCCCATCTCTGTGTATAAGTGTTATAAATGATAGCAAAGCCAAGGGTCCTGCAGCTTACCAGCAAGCAGTCTTCCAGTCTTCCAGTAACAAGTTATGAAAATTTCATGTAAAATGTGACAGTTCAATCAATGAAAATCAGTGTCAAGGTCACTAAATAAAAGTTTACAGTTATAAAAAAAATCCTATAAAATCCTAAGCTCTGAAGCAGTTATGGAGGTGCAAGTCATTGAAATATGTCAATATGTACTCAATATGTCAATTGTGAACTTGAAAGGTCACAGAATGTCAAGTTGTGGTCAGCAAATGGACTTCATATATGACTTTCTAAATGTCTCTATACAAACCTTGGCACAATCTGAGAACATTTTGGTGGTACAAGTCATTGTAATTTCACTGTGGAGTTTGACCCTCAAAAGTCACTGACAGTCAAGTTGAATTTCACCAAATGAAAGTTCATATGCGACTTCCTAGATGTCAGTAACACAAACTTAGATCAAGAAAAAAGTGTCTTGGCACACTCAGAACCTAATATGCACAAAGTTTTTATTTTATATTTTCAACAACGTTTCGGCGATATAGCCTTTGTCAGGGTTCATTCATAAAACCAGATTTCATTCATTCACGCCATTTTATGTTAAGATTCTCACGATTGGGCCAATGTTAATTGTGGGCGTATCCAGTCCACTCCCAATTCCATCATAGCTCCATATGTCAATCAGGAGAATTCCCTTGTTCATGCCTCTGCAAAACACAACATTTTTTCACTCGAGGTCCTATTAACAATTCTTTTGTGAATAATACAAGAAATACAACATTAAACAATACAGTTTTTTTAGCCTACACAGAAATACATCTAGTGCTATTACAAATAACATCTCAAATCAAACTCAGTGTTAAGACCATTAGGGACGAGAGAGCCCAGTTTGTAAATCCATGCTGCTTCCTTTGGTAAAAGGATTTTTATCAAAATCACCTCCTCAATGAGGTGTCTCTACCTTTTCAATACCAATATACCGCAGTGAGGCCACAGTGTGCTCCATAAGTATAAAATGAGCTGCTAGAGGGTATGTATCGTTCAATGTACACTTTCTCGCTAGGACATGTAATTTAATAAATCACACCCGTAGTTGTACACGTAATGACTCCTTTTATTGGGATCTTTTTGCCTGATCTTGGATGCGTAAAATCATCAAATCTATATGGACTGTTACACTGGGCAAATGCATTGCACTTATAATTACCTGGGCGGATTGGAGCAAGTAAACCAGTGACATTAGTGGCTTTCACTGGGATCACATCTGAACGAACCAGCTGATCCTTCAGGTTTTTTCCGTGTGAAAATACTACTTGTGGGGGATCAGAAAAAAGATTTCCCAATGATTTGTCAGTTTGAAGAATATGCCAATGTTTTCGTAAAATAGGTTTTATCTCATCTGTGCATTTTTGAACATTGAGTAATCAATGCTAGCGCATGTTTTTTCTTTGGACGATTGTTGTTTTGTAATAGTTGTGTTCGATTTCCTTCTTCAAGTTTCAAGGCAGCACGATTAAGCTGTGTTTCATTGTAGCCTTGCTCTCTGAAGTTATTCTTCATGATCCCCATATGTTTATTGAACTTGCAATCAAGCCATTTATCAAGCCAACTGACTAATCAATATCAAAATACGGCGTAGAATGATTGAGAAGTGATAATGAGAAGCAGACGGACCTAACCAGGTTGCCGTGTTAGATTTAAAAAAATTCAATAATCCGAATAAATAGCAGACCCCTAAATTCCACCTTTCATCAAGGAATTTTGTATGCATTATTAAAGATATTTCTAAAAAAAAAAAAAAGAAATTATTCAAAGATGGCCCTGGTTTTAAACGCTTAAAAATATACACTACGTGAAGTGGAAAACATTTTGTGAAGCATACCGAACATGAATGTGAGAGAGAATACGTTTGCATTGCAGGCAATAGTCAAATGCACCGAAGATTTAGCAATTAACGTTCAGGCGAATCTTTGCCGCAAATTTGAGGCATTTTTATTAGATAATTGAACGAGAGTAATTCAAAATAATATAACTCATAGCACTTGATTTTATTTACTTTTGAGCATCAAAATAACAAACAGTGAAGGTGGAAAACATTTTGTTTAAGCGTATAGAACGTGACATGTAAATTGTTAACACATTTGAAAATCTTTTAATATAACGCGGCAGCCTGGTTAGGTCAGTCTGGTTCTCATTCTCTCTTCTTAAGCATTATAGGCTACATTTTGGTTTTCATTTGTCAGTTGGCTGAATAAATGGCTTGATTGCAAGTCAGGCAAAGTACACAGGAATTGAATTAAGGTGAGCTAATTATGCCAAGGCGATGGAGACTGTCCTGGCTGGTAATTAGTGGACTTCAAATCACAGTTTTCTTCCCGGAAGCATTTCAAATGACCGCATTAGGTAGCCTATGTGTCATAGAAAAGGTAATAAGCAATCACGTCTGTCTGCCTCATAGTGCCAGTTACTTTTATTGCACTTAAGTTAATCGCGATTAATTATTCCAACAGCCCTAGTGAAAATATGTTAAAGAAAAGTAAGAATAACAAAAACCCCTGTGATTATTAGTAGAAGGCAACTGCGATTATTTCCAAAAAAATTAAAAAATTTAAAAAAAGGTACCCTGATCAGGAATTGTACCTTCACAATTTCCTTTCAGCAGCGTGTCATTTTATCCAATAGGCTGCGCCAATTGACAACAGTCAAATTTGTAATGTGAATATAGGCCACTAGATGGCAGTATTTACCTTTTTTTTGTAAAGCTCAGACTGGAGTAATGTTTAGACATGTCCTGGACATGTCTGGGGCAAGTCTCAGAAAGTTAAAAAAAAGAGGTCTAAATGTGGGTGGGGTCTGCAAAAGAGTATATAAGGAAAAGAATTGAGACAGTAAAGTAGTAGGAGAAATTGCAAGAAGATGACCAGACCTGCCATTCTGTTCAAGACTTGTGACGTTTCTTTTGTGGATTTCTTTGCCTGTGTTTGAGCATTTTCATTATCCAGGACTTCACCAAGCCACCCCACAAAAAGGGACAGTAAATATTTCTTTTTTTTTCCTATTCAATCTTGGTCAGTTTAGTTAGTTGTTGTGTTTAATTAAATGTGTTTAAGTTTTTAAAACTGTGTCTGTCATCCCTTGCTGTTGCTGTTGTGTTGTAGATTGTAATAAGAAATTGGGGCCAGAACAAATTGGGGGCTCAAGGTCCGGGATAGACCATTTTGTGAGTCATTTATTAAAAATCTAACATTTCAAATTGTAAAATTGATTTTCTTTTAATTGAATACATATATATTGACAACAGCAATGGATGATTTCTTGGCATCACCAACCGTAGGGGTTTTGAAGTCTTTTAAAAAGACAGAACTGCTAGAAATTTGCAGACATTTAGAGCTGACAGAGGTGAAACCAGCCATGCGAAAAGCAAGACTGGCTAGAGAGATAGTTGAATATTACATTGATGAAAATGTGTTTGCACCAGGAGATCTGGAACAGTTTCCAGTGGAAAATCCAAATATAGAAATGGAACTTAAATTAAATATGATAGAGATTGAAGGGAAGAAAAAGAAAAACAAAGGCAGTTTGAGTTGGAAAAATTAGCAAGAGAAGAGAAAAAATAAAGGGAGGAAAGAGAATAAGAAAGGGGGGAAAAAGAGAAACAAAGAGAATTTGAGAGGGAGGAAAAAGAAAAACAAAGAGAATTTGAGTTAGAAAAATTTGCAAGACAGAGAGATTTTGAATTAGAGAAATTCGATAGAGAAGAAAGACTCCAAATGGAGCAACTAAAAATAAAAATTCAAACTGAAAATAAATTTCGGGCTAGCCAGGAGGTAAAACTGGTGCCTCCATTTTCGGAAAAGGATGTTGACAACTATTTCCAGTGTTTTGAAAAGGTAGCAAAGAGTTGCCAGTGGCCAAAGGAACACTGGCCTCTGATGTTGCAAACTGTCCTCAAGGGTAAAGCTCAACAAGCCTATTCGGCTTTGTCTGCAGATGATTCCTCTGATTATGAGGTTGTCAAAAAGGTTATTTTGAGAGCTTATGAGTTGGTTCCAGAGGCTTACCGACAGAAATTCAGAGGTCTGAAGAAATCTGAAAATCAGACTTATGTGGAATTTGCTAATGAGAAGAAGGTTTGCTTTGAGCGCTGGTGTACTTCTATGGAGGTCAAGGATGATTTCAACTCACTAAAAGAGATGGTGTTAGTTGAAGAATTCAAGAACTGTGTTAAGGCTGATGTTAAGACCTACCTTAATGAGAAGCAAGCACTGAATTTGCAATCAGCTGCCAAATTTGCAGATGAATATGTTCTCACACATAAGTCCAAATTTCAGTCTAGCAGAAATAATAGATGGTCCCAATTTCAGAAAAAGGGTTATGGTGATACCCAAGATTCCTCACCCAAAGACAAAGACAAATCTGGTGATGGTGCTCAAAAATCCAGTAACAGGTCTGATCAAAGTGTGAAAGCTGACAATGACAAAAGTGGTCTAGTTTGCAGTTATTGCAAGAAATCTGGTCATGTTACAACTAACTGTTGGTTCCTTAAAGCTAAGAAAGAAAAAGAAAAGGATACCAAACCAAATGCCTTTGTGAAAACAAGGTTAGAAACCCCTGTAGTAGATAACCGATCTGCTAAATTGCCTGCTTCTTGTGGGGCTAAAAAGCCTGATACAGCTGACTTTGTGAGGGAGGAATTTCTTCCATTTGTGTCAGAGGGATTTGTGGCTCTGAATGAGCATACTACTCCTGTCCCCATATATATCCTAAGGGATACCGGAGCTTCTCAGTCACTTTTGTTGATGGACTCCTTGGAGTTACGTGATGAGACCGCTTCAGGGGATTTCATACGTACAAGGTATTGAAGGGAGGACTGTATCTGTACCCCTGCGCTCTATATTCTTGAAGTCAGATTTAGTTACAGGACAGGTAAAGGTGGGACTTATGTCAAGTCTACCTATAAAGGGTGTTTCTCTGTTGCTAGGCAATGACCTGGCTGGGGGCAAAGTAGTTCCCCCTGTACATCTTACTTCACAGCCGAGCACTGAAGATGGGGATCAGGACCCATCTCTGTATCCTTCTTGCGCAGTGACTCGTGCTTTGGCCAAGAAGGCTAAAGAAGAAGATGATGTGGTGCCGTCCAGTACATTGAATAGTCAGGACTCAGGTGGTTCGCCTCATGACTCTGATTGGCCTACTATGGTTTCTCCGTTTGAGGACTTATCAGATACTTTTATCAGTTCTCTATTCAGCCAGCCGGATGGGTCTGGTGATTCTGATGTGTCTGGAGACTTGTCTCTGTCCAGGAAGCGGTTGATTGAGGAGCAAACTAATGATCCTGAAATTCGTGTACTAAAGAGGAGAGCCCTTCCTGATAAAGAAATAGACGCTGTTCCAGTTGGGTTTTATCTCAAGGATGGTGTGTTGATGCGGAAGTGGCGCCCTCCTGATATCCCTGCCAATGCAGATTGGGCAGTGGTCAAGCAAATTGTTGTTCCGAAGGTCTATAGGAATGAGATCTTAACAATGGCTCATAGTTTACCCTTAGGCGGTCATCTTGGTGTTAACAAGACTGTTGATAATATCATGAAACACTGCTTTTGGCCTGGGCTTCGGAAAGACGTTTCCAACTTTTGCAAAACCTGTCACACTTGTCAGGTAGTTGGAAAACACCAGTTAGACCCACCTGTAGCTCCATTGCAGCCTATCCCAGCATTTGGAGAGCCCTTCTCTAAGGTCATTGTTGATTGCGTTGGTCCATTACCCAAGACTAGATCTGGAAATCAGTACTTGTTGACAATCATGTGTGCATCTACCAGATTCCCCGAAGCCATACCTCTACGTAACATCAAGGCAACTGCAATCTCGAAGGCTTTGATAAAGTTCTTCACGTTGTTTGGCCTTCCCAGGGAAATTCAGTCAGACCAGGGTAGCAATTTCACTTCAGGATTTTTTCAGCAGGTTGTGTATGAACTAGGTGCAAAGCAGATTCTTTCTAGTGCCTATCATCCAGAGAGTCAGGGTGCCTTAGAGCGGTTTCATTCCACTCTCAAGACAATGATGAGGACTTATTGTTATGACCATGAGAAAGACTGGGATGAAGGGGTTCATTTGCTGTTGTTTGCAGCTAGAGAAGCAGTGCAGGAGTCTACTGGATTCAGTCCATTTGAGCTAGTGTTTGGTCATGAAGTGAGAGGACCTTTGCTATTATTGAGTGAACAATGGCAAGAGAAAGAGCCGCATATCAGTCTGTTAGACTATGTTAGCAAGTTCAAGGAAAGATTGCGTGCAGCTTGTGACCTAGCCAAAGAGAACTTGAAATCAAGTCAGGGAAAAATGAAAACTTGGTATGATCATAAGGCTAGAAGCCGTGAGTTTAAACCAGGAGACAAGGTCCTTGTGTTGTTTCCCTTGCAGTCCAATCCATTGCAGGCTAGATTTCATGGTCCTTATGAAATTCTGACAAAACTCAATGATCTCAATTACATTGTGAAGACTCCAGATAGGAGAAAACCAAAACAATTGTGTCATATTAACATGCTCAAGCCTTATCATGACAGAAATGCTAGGGTTGCAGTTGTCATTTCAGATTCTCCAATGGTCGAAACGTGTGAAGATGAGGGGGAGTTTCAAGATGATGAACCTAGAATTAAAGCTGAAGTTCTTTCATGTAAATTGTCAAACACTGAAGTGTTGCAAAATCTTTATGTAAAACTCCAGCACTTACAACCCTCACAGAGAGATCAGTTTGAAAGGTTGATCAAGAAATATGAGGATTTGTTTCCTGATGTTCCAAAGAGAGTTACTATAGCCTCTCATGATGTAGATGTTAGTGATGCCAAACCAATAAAACAGCATCCATACCGGATGAATCCTGAAAAGAGAAAGATTGCTGAGAAAGAGGTTGAGTACATGTTAAAACATGATATTATCAGACCCTCCAACTCAGATTGGAGTTCACCCTGTGTGCTAGTTCCAAAACCTGATGGAAGTACTAGATTCTGTACAGATTATCGCAAAGTCAATGCTGTAACTAGAACTGATGTGTTTCCAATACCTAGGATTGATGATTGTATTGATAGTGTAGGGCAAGCAAAGTTTCTGACCAAGATTGATTTATTGAAGGGTTATTGGTGTGTGCCTTTAACTGAGAGGGCCAAGAGCATCTCTGCTTTTGCCACACCATCTGGATTTTACCAGTATGAAGTCCTACCCTTTGGCATGAAAAATGCCCCAGCCACGTTCCAAAGGATGATACAGTCTACAATCGCCGTATTTACCCACACGGGTGCGTACATCGATGACCTGATCACACGGAGTGACTCCTGGGACGAACATCTAAAAGATGTAGAGACATTGTTCCAGCGCCTGACCCAGGCTAACCTGACTGTTAACCTGAGCAAGAGTGACTTTGGTTGTGCTACTGTCACCTATCTTGGCTACGTCATAGGCCAGGGTAAGGTGGCACCCATAAATGCTAAAGTCCAAGCCATCATGGACTTTCCAGTTCCTGACAACAAAAAAGCTTTGCGCCGCTTCCTTGGAATGATCGGGTACTACCGCAAGTTCTGCAAGAACTTTGCTGAGATTGCTCTCAGTCTAACTAACTAACTGAAGAAAGGCGTAAAGTTCACCTGGGATGATGCATGCCAGAGAGCCTTCGATCACCTGAAGTCTCTGCTGTGTCACTTCCCCGTGCTCAAATCTCCTGACTTCAACGAACCGTTCTCCGTCGCGGTCGATGCTAGCGACCAAGCTTGTGGATCTGTGCTCCTACAGAGAAGTGACTCTGATGACATTGAGCATCCCGTGGCATACTTCTCCAGGAAGTTCAATCGCCACCAAAGGAACTATTCCACAATAGAGAAGGAACTGTTGGCTCTGGTCCTTTCTTTACAACACTTTGAGGTTTATGTTTGTACAGGACAAAAGCCAATGATTGTGTACACTGACCACAATCTGTTAATGTTTTTGAGTAAGATGAAAAACAAGAATCGGAGATTGTTGAATTGGAGTTTGATTTTACAGGAGTTTGACTTGGAAATTAAGCATGTGAAGGGTACAGACAATGTAATTGCTGATTGCTTATCCCGTGTTTGAATGTGTATATATATATATCATGTGTTTGAATATTGTATAATATGTATATATAGACAAGTGTTCACTTAACCATTTTGTATTGAAAAGAAAAATTTTGCCTTTATGAGTCAAAATTTTTCCCTTTTGGAATGGAGGTGTAATGTGAATATAGGCCACTAGATGGCAAAGTACACAGGAATTGAATTAAGGTGAGCTAATTATGCCAAGGCGATGGAGACTGTCCTGGCTGGTAATTAGTGGACTTCAAATCACAGTTTTCTTCCCGGAAGCATTTCAAATGACCGCATTAGGTATGTGTCATAGAAAAGGTAATAAGCAATCACGTCTGTCTGCCTCATAGTGCCAGTTACTTTTATTGCACTTAAGTTAATCGCGATTAATTATTCCAACAGCCCTAGTGAAAATATGTTAAAGAAAAGTAAGAATAACAAAAACCCCTGTGATTATTAGTAGAAGGCAACTGCGATTATTTCCAAAAAAAATAAAAAATTTAAAAAAAGGTACCCTGATCAGGAATTGTACCTTCACAATTTCCTTTCAGCAGCGTGTCATTTTATCCAATAGGCTGCGCCAATTGACAACAGTCAAATTTGTAATGTGAATATAGGCCACTAGATGGCAGTATTTACCTTTTTTTTGTTAAGCTCAGACTGGAGTCATGTTTAGACATGTCCTGGACATGTCTGGGGCAAGTCTCAGAAAAAAGAGGTCTAAATGTGGGTGGGGTCTGCAAAAGAGTATATAAGGAAAAGAATTGAGACAGTAAAGTAGTAGGAGAAATTGCAAGAAGATGACCCGACCTGCCATTCTGTTCAAGACTTGTGACGTTTCTTTTGTGGATTTCTTTGCCTGTGTTTGAGCATTTTCATTATCCAGGACATCACCAAGCCACCCCACAAAAAGGGACAGTAAATATTTCTTTTTTTTTCCTATTCAATCTTGGTCAGTTTAGTTAGTTGTTGTGTTTAATTAAATGTGTTTAAGTTTTTAAAACTGTGTCTGTCATCCCTTGCTGTTGCTGTTGTGTTGTAGATTGTAATAAGAAATTGGGGCCATAACAAATTGCCCATTCAACGAATGGGTAAGGAAAATACGTCCTGTAATGTTGTAGTCTCAGTTTTTGTGCGGAATAATGCAAAGATTCTGTCAGAAAACGACTTTGAAAATGAATGTTGAATATTTAGCGAATAATTATTCGGACAATACCTCAAACAAACTAGTTATGCGTTTATATTGTCGCGCTATGCAAGAACATGCATATGTCCCATGGACTCAGCTTGACGCACTCGGAACACAAGGCTGTAGCTCAGGCTAGGTTTCTGCCATTAACAGGCCTACCAAAGAAAACGTTGCCTCAGCACAAAAAAACTTTGAAATGCCTACATTAATCGCGGAAATAGCAACAGAAAAATAATACCCCGCTACCGAAACTGCAAAAACCGCAACATAAACTGTTGACTCGTAGCATAAGACTATGAAACTGCAACATCTTCTCTCGCATCCGTCTTTGCCATTTACTGCGCTTGCGCGTACCGGCCCAGGCTGCTTTCAGAGATGGCGGAATCAGGCGTGTCTCCTTCGGTTAGTAAGTAAAACTTCCAAATATGACGTTATTGTTAATGCAGATATTTAACAATGAATTGTAAGACGTAGCTGTTACATCCACATTCTCGTAAATTCGCTTATTTTAGCATGTCACCCTGCCGAAAATGAACAATGCACTGTCGATTTCGCTATAGTCTTAGAGTTGCCAACTTGACGACTTTCTCAAGATGTATACATACGTCTTGAGTGGACAAACAATCCCGATTTGGAAAGTCGCCAGATTTAGCGAGAAAGTCGTCAAGTTGGCAACTCTAAGACTATAGCGAAATCGACAGTGCATCGTTCATTGTCGGCAGGGTGACATGCTAAAATAAGCGAATTTACGAGAATGTGGATGTTATATATTATATATATATATATGTCTTGCCTGCTCATCATCTCTTCCCCCGCTGCATGTGTTTCTTCCTTGTCGACCTCGGTCCGGCCTGACACCCCGTCCCGTGACTAAAAAATCAGCGGACGAGACCGAAGACATTCTGGTGGAAGACAATAATCCAGGCTCTTGGCGTTCAAAGCGGCGCTGTTGTTGACTCCGTCGTGCGTCTGGGTTACGCCAATTGAAGATTTTCCAAGCCTCTTTTTCTTTCTTGTCGTGAATAAATTTCCTAATCTTCTTTTAATACCACTGCCAACTTCTCTTGGATGTCATCGTTTGTTTTAAGGATCGAGTTGAATTAAGTGTCGTCTTTAAGGGCGCTCTTCAGTTCCATTTTCTTCTGTAGGCTATATTCCAAAAAGTTATGATGGAATTGGGAGTGGACTGGATAAGCCCACAATTAACATTGGCCCAATTGTGAGAATCTTATGATAAAATGGCGTGAATGAATGATTTCTGGTTTTATGAATGAACCCTGACAAAGGCTTTATCGCCGAAACGTTGGTGAAAATATAAAATAAAAACTTTGTGCATATTAAGTTCTGAGTGTGTCACGACACTTTTTTCTTCATTAGAACATAGTTGGTGAGCACCTCATAAGGTGTGCGTTTACAAGCTAGTTGAGTAACACAAACTTAGGCACCATCTGAGACCGTTTTAGTGATACAAGTCATTGAACTTTCACTAGGTCACATTTGACCTTGTAAAACTCCACAAAACAAAACAAACAACGGAAATTGCAGAGGGCGAAGGCTCAACGTGTTCTTTGGTGTTATAGGTGCAATCTTTTGGCTGGTGTGAATCACGATAAAATGAATGAACTACCGCCGTCAATATATGCTCTCGGGTATTAGCATTATTGCCGAATCTTAGGTTTGTTGGTAATACCAGGGGATAAAAATCAATCATCGCAGCAACAGCATCTCTTGGCATGAATACTGTGAACCCAGATCTATGCACGCCCATGGGCTCCTTCAGGGAATTTTAAAAGATAACCGACTTTTCGTCCACGGGTTTCCTTACGGTTAAAATCCCAGAACCGGCAATACATAAACCCTTGGCTTTGAGTAAGTAGATCATAATTGTCTCTCTAACTTAATAAAACCAATTCCCATACCAGGCCGCTGGCCAGTCAATCCTCGGTTGGGATTAAACCCCTAAGTATCTGCTGAGACATGGCTTGAAAGAATGTAAAAGGATTAGGAGTCACTGAACCCATGCAAGTTTAAAGGAATAACAATAATTTATTTGCCAGGTAGGCAAGAGCTTAAATCAACCGACCAAACATCAATTACCACGAATTTAGACAAATATAAAAGTCATACCTGGTGAAAGCTACACACCCAGGGTTGTGTAAGGTTGAGATCAGAGAGACGATCTGCCATAACTATAGAGGCTACACACGGCATAGGGATGCATGTGTGGGAAGTCGGCTGCGTTCTTCCATAATTATAGAGGCTACACACGCACTTGCGTACGCAGGGAGTCATCAGATACGATCTTCCCCGAACAGCTCATTTCTCTTTTCTATTAACCAAACCAGCTACCCCCTCCTCCAAACAGAGAGCCCCATAAGTTGACCAGGTGGGATATCGGGTTACAGGTCTCAGAACTGACACAGAGTCAGGCCATTTGGTTGTGAAGGAGGGGTCGTTCAGACAAGAGGAATTAAACTTTGTCATCCGAGAGGAGATTTTACCTTAACCAAATTTAGGGAGCTTTTGTAAAAGTGGATGAATTATAATTTTACTTGATATGAAAAATATGCCATTCAACTCCTCAAATTTTAACAGAAACATATATACCAAACAAGCCAGGAAAATGCATGAATATGATGCAGTTGTCATGAAAAAGTCTTAATGCGCCAGCACTAAAACAATTCAAATTGTGCTAAAAATGCCAAACCTGCCCACTGAATGACCCGCAATGTGAAGCTTAACTGCCTATTAGGTGATCCCATTCCACTAATAAACCAGATGAGCAAAAATTATGCTTTATTGGGTTTGTGCATTATTATTATTATTTTTCTTATGGATTAGGCCAGTGTTTCCCAAACTTTTTTTCTCTTGCAGCACACTGTTTACGATGAAAAAATCTCACGGCACATGGGTATGATATTATAGTGTTCCGCTCGCGCTACCTACCCCGCAGCGTGACCAAGTGACGAGACAACCACTCAAGCTTTCCAACCAGGTTTCAGGCTTTTATGCAAACAAAAAACATATGACTCCACGCAGTCTTTCCAGTTCAGCCCCCACTTCTCCATATACTCAGATGTCACTCGAAACACTTCCTCACCTGCAGTTTTCTTCAGCAAAATTCGATAAAATAGTAATTTTCTTTAATTGTCTCCCCATCGACATATTTGACATTGGCCAGTAATTGTCTATGTCCACTGACATTGGTTCTTTCATCCGCCTGCAGCGCAAATTTCACACTCCCTTTTATTTTCTACATTACAACGTCCTCTATATCTGCCGACATCTCTCCTATTTGTCTGCCAATTGTATTGTTTGAGAAAGGGACCTTCGATATTTCATTGGCAGCATTTTGACCCAACATGGTCCCGACGATAGCTTTGCATACTGGCAGGATAAGAGATTCGGCAATAGTGTGAGACGTATTTCATTTTGCTACGAGTTCTGCAACCAGATAGCGAGCTTTTAATTTGGCATTCACATAATTTTTCAACATTGGAGCTATGGCCTTGTAAATAACTCCATCTTGTAGAGTGGATCAAGCTGAAAACTTTGACATTTATGTTTGTATATCTATGTTGAACAGCTGAGGAGCTACTGACGCTCAAAGTTGAACCAAAATCCCACATTTTCTAACGCCTATCCAAGTAAGTGAACCTGTGACCCATGCGCTCATATAAGCAACTCATATAGACTTACTTCTAACAATGTAAAATTCCACATAATTTTATAGCGTCCACCAATATTTAGTAATTACCAAGGGAAAATATTTAAAAATAAAAGGTAAATGATATTTTGAGCTAAGAGTTATGTGGTCCAGTTTACAAGCACCAGCAGGCACTTCAACTTTAGATCAAAATATCTCAACTCTGAAATGAAAGTGATAATATGAAACGATACCGACCGATTGGCTTCGTTATCACCGTCAAACAAGAGGCATCTTCACTGGCTCACGGACTCAAGAAGGTGCAATTTGCGTTCGGGAAAAAAATCCGTCAATATTAAATGCAGATTCGCAGAACCGACTGAGATTTCCGAAATTCCGAAGTGGTACGTGCACGCTATTTTGCATTATTTACTGTATAAGATAGGGTCCCCCGTGCAGCGACTGTCCTGTGAAGGTCAACAAGTAGCGCTTCTTATGAACGTTAGATAAACTCAGGCTCAGCATCTAGCAGATATGTGAGTGCCTATTCTAATGGTTTTTCTGACACTGCAGTGGGTTTCATCATAAAACTAGCTTGTTTGTTCGTCTGGCTTCTCAACCACATTAAATATTCACAGTCTTTTTTTTTTTTTTTGCCGCAGAAGGGTGTTTGGTTTTTTACATTTATTTGGCACCATAGCTTCGTTCGCCAGCTTTTCGCCGCAAGCAAGACAGTGGTATTGGGGGATCTCCGGTGAATGTAAACTGATAAGTCAGATATTCCTCTCTGTAAAGTCTGCTCACCACTTTGATATTCTTTTTCTGGCCAGCGCAGCAAGAGTGAGGTGGTTCAGGGTCTTAGTCGGATGGCCTTTTCGAGGTTTTGGTCAAAAATGTATCCATTTTCGTTGTTTCATTTCAACTTATGGAAACATATAGTAAACAAAATTAAAATGAAATTGCAATGTCAGAAATGCATTGTCATTTTCAAGATTCAAGCGCATTATTTGTATCATAATGAAAATGCAAATGTAATCCTCCACTTTTTCATTTTCAATTCCATTTATGCAATTTTTATAACAATTGGAAAATTAAAACGCATTCCTCTTTTACATTTGCATTTTTGAGAAGTGCTCTGCAATATCACTAACAAAACGAAAACGCTAATCGTATAAAGCAAATACTGTCTCGGAAATGCTTTTTCATTTTTCGAGAAGCACGCACTTTATTTGTATCATCACAAAACTGCTAAAATAATCCTCCACTTTGCGTTTGCATTTTCAAGTCCATGTAGGCACTGCTTTCATTTGCAATACGTGCCCCGCAATATTTCTAACAAAACTAAATCGAAAACGCTAATCTCATAAAGCAAATACATTCTCAGAAATGCTTTTTCTTTTTCGAGAAGCAGACACGTTATCTGTAACATAATTAAATCGCTAACGCAGTTTGCGACTTTTCTTTTTCATTTTCGTGACAGACTGCCTTGCCTGGCTTTGCATTTTCAATTTCGAGGTCCCACGCGCTTTCCTAACAAAATTGAAAAGAAAATACCCTCCCTAGTTGGGTATGGCCTGTCGGTGAGAAGGCGGGACTTCCTCCACAGTTTGATATGGATTGGATATTAACAAATACAAGCGATCTCGTTCGTTATCAATCAGGGCGAAAACTCCTGCTGCACGCACTGTGAACTTGTATAGTTGGAGCCACTGACAGTGCATGGATGCTCCCCTGGGCATTGATTGAGTTTGATTGAGAGTCTCCTCTTGTTCAGGTCACTGGCCCCTCCCTTGTGTGTTTCCCATGGTCTGATTGTCTGCCCTACCCTGATTGTTTCCACCTGTTCCCGATTCCTTGTGTGGGTATTTCTAGTCGGCGTTTCACTTTGTCCTGTGCCAGTTAGTCTTGGGTCGTCAAACTGAGAGTACCTTGCCAAGTCTCATCAGGTTATGCCTTTGTTTCTCGTCTTGCACTTTGCACTTTGCATTTTTACCACGATTGTTTTTACTATTCGTTCCTCGAAAGAGTGTTTTTGGTTTTTTTTCACCTTGTCCTCTGAAAGAGTGACTTAAGTTGCTTCTTTTTATTAAAAGACTGTTTATTGGAACTTGTGTCTGGAGTCGAGCTTTTGGGTTCAACACTTTGGCTCAGCTTTGTCATTCACTTTATGTTGCAGATATGCTACGGTGGTTAATAGAGGTTTAACAGAGAGAACTAGCAATGCCTGAGAGTGGTGTTTTCGGAGTGAATGTATTGTAAATTTAGAAAATGATTGGGAACAAGTCAGGACTAATAACTGTTTGTTTTATTGTGTCCCCCCAATTTTCAGTTATGCCACTGGCCCTGACCCTGGACTTCTCACACTTCTTGCAGGGATTGGAAGCTATGAAATTGCATGATCACGTTTCAAATGGTCTTTTTGTGAAATTCTCATGAAACACCACAGATTTGTGTTTACGAGCTTGACTGCTCTAACAGCGGTAGCCAATGGCCTGTATTGGATTCAGCAGAAATTTGGGAGGAAAAACAAAAGCAACTAGAGGTACTCTTAGAGTGCAAACCTCCACTCCACAGCACAATCCAAATGTGCATGAGTGGGAGCAAAGTTGAGCTATCACATGTGATAGGATTTCAACATGGCTGCTGTGGTGGCCATATTGTTTGAGGGATCGCGGTGAAAATCAATAGGCTCTATCCTTGATGTTAAGGCAATCCACCCACAAAATTTCAGACAAGTCTGTGCATTTCTTTTTGAGTTATTGTGTGTGATATGATTTCAACATGGCTGCCGTGCCGGCCATATTGTTTCAGTCATCATTCTCAAAATCAATAAGTCCATCCTTGATATAATAGCAATCCATCCACAAAATTTCAGACAAGTCTGTGCATTTCTTTTTGAGTTATCGCATGTGATATGATTTCAACATGGCTGCCATGGCGGCCGTATTGTTTCAGTGATTGCGGTGAAAATCCATAGGGTCCATCCTTGATGTAATAGCAATCCACCCACAAAATTTCAGAGAAGTTCTTGCATTACATTTTGAGTTATGTTGTTCACAACAGACAAACAAACAAACAAGGGGGAAAACATAACCTCCGTCCCAACTTTGTTGGCGGAGGTAAATATTAGAGATGGAATCCAGACAAATTTAGATTTTTGAAATGAATGATGTGGATAAAAACCTTTGCTTTTTGCGTTATCAAAGTGTGACACAAGACTGAGAGTAAGAGGCTCTGTTCAGTCTGCTGTCGCCATGTCTCAGTTTGACACGCTTGACATCAGGGAGCGATAATTTCCGAGAGGGTTTGGGAAAGAGGTTGAACTTTCAGGGCAGTAAAAAATGCGCAAACCATGGCAAATTACTTGTCATACTTTTAAATTTCAAATTACTTGTTATTGTCATAATTAACAATAGATCCACTATTGTAGGCTACTACTTTCAGAGCAGTTTGTATTTCGTAAAATATTACTACTACTTACTATTAATAAATAAATTATTTATTCTGTAATGAATTTAGCCCATTATTTTGTTACTGTTAGACTGCATGGGAAGGGAGGCCGTGTCTTCAATTGCCAATGGATTATTACTATAATTGGAAAATGTGTCAATAAAGGAAAATGATTGAGAACTAGTCAGGAATAAACTGAGTCAAAAAAGAAACTTCACACTCATCAATTTTTAAATATTTTCTTGAAACTTTTAATAAAAGAGTTTTTATTATTACTAGGGGTAAATGCGTTGTCAAATTCATCATGACACGCATCAACTCTGACGTGCAAAGGTATGTACCACATGCAAGCGTACTTTAAGCTAAAACCATGTTTTCTAGTGTTCCTAGTCACGTGACCATATGAGAGATGTGCAACCGAGCTCACGTTAGCATGACATCTCAGAAAAACAAGTTTTTACAGTTAATTATTCGTTGATTTTTAATGCCATGGCTGTCAAACATTCAGCGTGAACGTGCCATTGGCATGCTGAATACGGAAACATCCATCACTGACATTGCAAGGGTTATGGGATGCAGTCGACGGACTATCCATGATCTTTGGACACAGCTCCAACTAACTGGCACCACAGCTGACCGACCTCATTCTGGTAGCCCGTGTGTGACGTCAAAAGCAGACGATCCACAAATTGTCTTACGCATTTGCATAATCGATTTGTCACTGCAACATCCACTAGGAATGAACTGTTTAGAGGTTGTGTGACTACCCAAACCATACGTAATCGCCTGCGCACTGATCTTATTTAAGTTGTAACTTACCATTTTTACTCTTGAACATTTCCGTAGCATTTCCAGTGGAACTGGTTACATTATGGACATTATTTTTATGATATACCATCTTTAATGAGTACAGAATTAAATAAAATCATTATTTAAAATGATTCATTTCTTGTATGTTTAACTTATCGACCTCCAAACGACTGTGAAGTTTTTATTTTGGTTGAGTATAGTTGTTGTTATAAAGAGTTGTATTCCCCAACACACTTTAATATTCTCTTGAATATAAATTTTACTATTCCTATAGTCATATTGCACGCGTATGAACTGATAGATTTGAATGAGACTAAATGTATTTTGTCAGTATTAAGTTGTTAACATTAAATGAAATGAATCCACATCAGAAGAATTTTTAAAAGCTATAATGTCACAAATTCAATCTCAATTTTCCCCACATTTCTGAAGAAGTAGTCACTGGTCTGTAGTTAAATGGAAACTAGTTGTAGATTTGTTGAATGAACAATTTGGTTCTCGGAAATTTTGGCTGACCTGACCACTGATCCACCTCGCAGGACTGTAATCTTGACTTTGGCCAAAAGATGGCAGTATTGAT
This sequence comes from Gymnothorax reevesii, assembly GCA_029721435.1. NCBI lineage: Eukaryota > Metazoa > Chordata > Actinopteri > Anguilliformes > Muraenidae > Gymnothorax > Gymnothorax reevesii. The sequence continues at coordinate 72,852,726 of CM056579.1, forward strand.
CAGTCTCTGGCTCTGATATCATCGAGCAGGCAGTGCACTGACATATCCTACAGTTTGTCGCAGTTGCTTTTTTACATGTCTCAGATCAGAATTGAACCTCTAAAAACTACTTGTTCAATTTCCACATCTCAATAAAAGCAGTTTCTTATTCTTGCGAGCAATTTGCTTTGGTACGTTCATGCAGATGACTATGTACCATTATCTGCTGTTTCCGGGATTATCAAATGATAATGTCAACTGTTTCCTTTTGAATAGTTTTACCTTCCAAAACATCTTGACACTATTTTATTTTCCTATTCGTCATAACATGCAAATTGAATGAAATGGCTGACATTTTTATGGACTTTTTTTTTGACATTTTTTTATAGACATTTTTATGGACTTTCTTTTTGAAATATCTTGTTAAGTGATGAGATTGCTCTCACATGAATCTTGGTTTTCACTAATGCCAAGGGAAGGTTTGAAGTGTTAGATCCCGCCATAATCAATCAATTCTCTAAATGAGAATTCATCAGATGACCCTTTAATATACAAGCTTATTAAATATACAGGGCTCAAAACAGTATTGCTATTTTTGAAACAAAAAAGACAAGAATTTCAAAACTTTGAACAAGGAAGAAGAAGAGAATGACAGATGTGTCATGGAAGGACAGGGAAGGGAAAACAGAGGGAAGGAACATTCCTGATAAAATGAGGGCCGTATTTGAAGACCATATTGTAAATCATGGCCCAACAATGGCTGAAGCTGGTTGAAGGGAGCAGCTGAATATTTGGAGACAACCATATCATTTTTTTCAGAGAACAGGTATGCAGTCCAACAATGTCCAATGTACTTTAATACTGTATACTTACTGTAATGCTTGATTTTCACTGGCATTTTTTGTTTATGGTAAATGTCCTTCACATAGACACAAACAGTACATGTACTATTTAGAGAGATTTTTTTCCTTGCTGCATCTCAAGGGAAGTTATATCTTGTGACATGGAAGAGAATCTGTGGCCTGACAGACAGGAACATCAACAGGTCTTGAAACACTGTACTGCATGTATGGTCTTGCTAACAGTAAGGGATGTTTTTATTTCTAATTTAGCATTTTTATTTCATTTATGTTATGCTGTAAAATTTGTTTTTCTTTTCTATTTCAATGTCATTTTCTTTCAATACAACAAAATTTCATTGCAAGTAGTAATAAATGTGAATCCTGTCCTATTTTTTGTATTATTCCCCATAACTCTCCGAAGTTGAAATCTATATCTATGCAAAATGTAAAAAGTGCAGCTTTTTGCATTTCCAATCATTCCCAATAGAAACTTAGCCATGGATTATATCACAAACTCCACTGTTAAATTGACAAAATGACAAAGCCATTTGACTGTCTTGTGCATGAACAATAAAGTAGGGACTTGTCATGATGATGTTCACTGACATGAATATTTACTTTTGAGAGGTAAACAAAGAATTTTTGTGAAGGTTACAAGCTTTTGCGGGTGATCCACCATGTGGTGCAGTTTGTAATAATTGTTTTGAGATATGCACTTACTGTTTTGCAAATGTTGCAGATGATTAAAGAAATGTGCCAAAGCAACTGAGGAAAACTGTAAGACCCTTATATGCTTGACCCAGGACTGATGCAAAAACTGGCTGGAGAACCTTTTCTACTGCACTAATGAAGTTGCTAGGAAATGGGTCCCCATGATCCGAGCAGTGTACTGACTTTCAGAAGACCATCATGCCATTCCCTCCTCTACAATCTTTAATAAAGTAACAGCATTTAGAAACTACAGGAAGTTGTTTGGAAGTTTAGAGACAGCTTTGTTTTTAGCTTGTGTTAGATTTTCTTAACTTAGCTAAAACCTTTGTTGACTTTTAATTATCATCAAAAAAAACCTAAAAAACAACAATGCTTATTAACAAATGATGGTCTTTCCAGAAAAGAATAAACCAACGAGACAGACAAACTAAAAGAAATCCACACAGAAATTACTTATTCATTCCTTTGTAATGGCTTTGATTTTCACATTTATCTTGGATGCATACATTCATACAAAATCAATCTGAGGATGTAAGTGAAATGCCTACCAAGACTCAGGGGTGGCATTTGAGCAGTGGCAGTCCATCGACAGAAAAACAGGGCCAGCAATAACCTCTCCTTTCACTGCTTAATGACCTAAACCTCTCCCAGTTTACCTCTCCAGATTAGCAACAGTTGCTCAGACAAAGATAGAACTGACGAGTCAAATTTATTTTTGAAAGCCTTGTTATACATTGCACTCTGAAGTTATGGTGTTTTCTTCCGCACATGAATGACTATGAAAAGTATCAATATGTCTTTCTGATTTCTGCAATCGTGAAACAGCACAGGTTTCCGTATGTTAGTTTGTGAGGCTCATTGAACAATAAGCCACTAGAATCCGTTCTATAGTCTGAATGTAGTGACAGCTAAAGGACGTTGTTATGTGTGATGCACAGCTGAGTGATGGCAAAAATAATTGCTGCGAAGTCAGTGAAAGTTTTGTATTTTTTGCATTTAGGCCTGTAAGGATGGAAGCATCCTTACAATGTTGTATTAATTATATAAATGTTGGCAATAGGCATTTATTTTTTCATTATCATTTCTTATTATGGAAAATGGATTGATTGGTCTTGGTCGTTCAGTCGATAAATTGTTTGATTGTTAATCAGGAAAACTTGAAGGAGAACAGCGCGAGGACGGTCGAGCGGTAAAGGGTAACGTTCCTGAAGCCCTTCTAAACATGTGACCGCACGCCGCTGCATTTGAGCACTGTCACTTTATCCTGTTGGCTGCATTTCTTTGTGCAGTTAGACACATTATTGACCCAAGAAAATTGTTAACACATCAAAAATGGGACAGGAACAACAGATACAATTAAACAACTCAAGGGTCGATGAGAAAGTAGGACGTGCCTCAATATTAAGAATACCACTTGATATCACTTGAGAGTGATCTCAAGAGCGCTCTGATCATTCCCTGAATACAGTAAAGAGGAGAAACCTGTTTTATTGAATGTGTTTGTATAGATCACACAGTTGTGCAAACTCCTGATTCATACTGCTGCATTCAAGAGCAGATACCAGCAATTTCTGAGAGTTTAGACTTTAGTTTTTGGCTCTTTGCATTGAACTTTAAATGAATCAAATCCTTGAGATCAAAAAATATTGTTGACTTGAGGAGAATGGACATGAATTTGGGAAGTAAATTTCCAGGGTATTCTAACTGTCAGGTGCAGCCAGTGCATGTATTTTAATAGAACCCTTTCTGAAATGAAAGTAAATAAAACCAGCTGAAGTGCTTGCTTGCATATTTTATTGTCATTGTGCTTTTTTATGGGAATGGCTTTTAATAAAGATGTTTATGAATGAACTTATATTGCCTCATGCAGAAAATGACAGGTTTTCACAAGAAAATTTTGAAAAACATATGTGACAGGTGATTTTTGTTTTTGTTCAGATTTGATCAATATTACTCCATGTGTTAAATTAGTTTGTGTGTACTTATATCATTTTTCACTTATATTTGCCTCACACCCAAACCCCCCCCCCATACACACACACACACACTCTTAAAAGTTGAAGAAACCAACCTTGGGACTGTCCCAAGGAGCACAGGTTAAAACATCTTTCTTGCAGTAGCATTGCTATTTCTGTTCTTCTGAATTTTAGAGAAAGCATTTATTTCATTTCAATGATGAATAACTGGATGACTCCATCTGATTGGGTGAGTTTCAGTTTCAAAAATAAACTAGAGGAAATTATGAATTCCCAACTGGAATTGTTTAGGTCATGCTTTTGATTTGAACTATTCAGTGTGTTATGGCCCCAATTGTAGACTGTATCATCCTTTGGAACGTGGCTGGGGCATTTTTCATGCCAAAGGGTAGGACTTCATACTGGTACAATCCAGATGGTGTGGCAAAAGCAGAGATGCTCTTGGCCCTCTCAGTTAAAGGCACACACCAATAACCCTTCAATAAATCAATCTTGGTCAGAAACTTTGCTTGCCCTACACTATCAATACAATCATCAATCCTAGGTATTGGAAACACATCAGTTCTAGTTACAGCATTGACTTTGCGATAATCTGTACAGAATCTAGTACTTCCATCAGGTTTTGGAACTAGCACACAGGGTGAACTCCAATCGGAGTTGGAGGGTCTGATAATATCATGTTTTAACATGTACTCAACCTCTTTCTCAGCAATCTTTCTCTTTTCAGGATTCATCCGGTATGGATGCTGTTTTATTGGTTTGGCATCACCAACATCTACATCATGAGAGGCTATAGTAACTCTCTTTGGAACATCAGGAAACAAATCCTCATATTTCTTGATCAACCTTTCAAACTGATCTCTCTGTGAGGGTTCTAAGTGCTGGAGTTTTACATCAAGATTTTTCAACACTTCAGTGTTTGACAATTTACATGAAAGAACTTCAGCTTTAATTCTTGGTTCATCATCTTGAAACTCCCCCTCATCTTCACACATCTCGGCCATTGGAGGATCTGAAGTGACAGCTGCAACCCTAGCATTTCTGTCATGATAAGGCTTCAGCATGTTAATGTGACACAACTGTTTTGGCTTTCTCCTATCTGGAGTCTTCACAATGTAATTGAGATCATTGAGTTTTGTCAGAATTTCATAAGGACCATGAAATCTAGCCTGCAATGGATTGGACTGCAAGGGAAACAACACAAGGACCTTGTCTCCTGGTTTAAACTCACGGCTTCTAGCCTTATGATCATACCAAGTTTTCATTTTTCCCTGACTTGATTTCAAGTTCTCTTTGGCAAGGTCACAAGCTGCACGCAATCTTTCCTTGAACTTGCTAACATAGTCTAACAGACTGATATGCGGTTCTTTCTCTTGCCATTGTTCACTCAACAATAGCAAAGGTCCTCTCACTTCATGACCAAACACTAGCTCAAATGGACTGAATCCAGTAGACTCCTGCACTGCTTCTCTAGCTGCAAACAACAGCAAATGAACACCTTCATCCCAGTCTTTCTCATGGTCATAACAATAAGTCCTCATCATTGTCTTGAGAGTGGAATGAAACCGCTCTAAGGCACCCTGACTTTCTGGATGATAGGCACTAGAAAGAATCTGTTTTGCACCTAGTTCATACACAACCTGCTGAAACAATCCTGAAGTGAAATTGCTACCTTGGTCTGACTGAATTTCCCTGGGAAGACCAAACAACGTGAAGAACTTTATCAAAGCCTTCGAGATTGCAGTTGCCTTGATGTTACGTAGAGGTATGGCTTCGGGGAATCTGGTAGATGCACACATGATTGTCAACAAATACTGATTTCCAGATCTAGTCTTGGGTAATGGACCAACGCAATCAACAATGACCCTAGAGAATGGCTCCCCAAATGCTGGGATAGGCTGCAATGGAGCTACAGGTGGGTCTAACTGGTGTTTTCCAACTACCTGACAAGTGTGACAGGTTTTGCAAAAGTTGGAAACGTCTTTCCGAAGCCTAGGCCAAAAGAAGTGTTTCATGATCTTATCAACAGTCTTGTTAACACCAAGATGACCTCCTAAAGGTAAACTATGAGCCATTGTTAAGATCTCATTCCTATAGACCTTCGGAACAACAATTTGCCTGACCACTGCCCAATCTGCATTGGCAGGGATATCAGGAGGGCGCCACTTCCGCATCAACACACCATCCTTGAGATAATACCCAACTGGAACTGCATCTATTTCTTTTTCAGGAAGGGCTCTCCTCTTTAGTACACCAATTTCAGGATCATTAGTTTGCTCCTCAATCAACCGCTTTCTGGACAGAGACAAGTCTCCAGACACATCAGAATCACCAGACCCATCCGGCTGGCTGAATAGAGAACTGATAAAAGTATCTGATAAGTCCTCAAACGGAGAAACCATAGTAGGCCAATCAGAGTCATGAGGCGAACCACCTGAGTCCTGACTATTCAATGTACTGGACGGCACCACAACATCATCTTCTTTAGCCTTCTTGGCCATAGCACGAGTCACTGCACAAGAAGGATACAGAGATGGGTCCTCATCCCCATTTTCAGTGCTCGGCTGTGAAGTAAGATGTACAGGGGGAACTACTTTGCCCCCAGCCAGGTCATTGCCTAGCAACAGAGAAACACCCTTTATAGGTAGACTTGACATAAGTCCCACCTTTACCTGTCCTGTAACTAAATCTGACTTCAAGAATATAGAGCGCAGGGGTACAGATACAGTCCTCCCTTCAATACCTTGTACAAGTATGAAATCCCCTGAAGCGGTCTCATCACGTAACTCCAAGGAGTCCATCAACAAAAGTGACTGAGAAGCTCCGGTATCCCTTAGGATATATATGGGGACAGGAGTAGTATGCTCATTCAGAGCCACAAATCCCTCTGACACAAATGGAAGAAATTCCTCCCTCACAAAGTCAGCTGTATTAGGCTTTTTAGCCCCACAAGAAGCAGGCAATTTAGCAGATTGGCTATCTACTACAGGGGTTTCTAACCTTGTTTTCACAAAGGCATTTGGTTTGGTATCCTTTTCTTTTTCTTTCTTAGCTTTAAGGAACCAACAGTTAGTTGTAACATGACCAGATTTCTTGCAATAACTGCAAACTAGACCACTTTTGTCATTGTCAGCTTTCACACTTTGGATTTCTGTTACTGGATTTCTGAGCACCATCACCAGATTTGTCTTTGGGTGAGGAATCTTGGGTATCACCATAACCCTTTTTCTGAAATTGGGACCATCTATTATTACTGCTAGACTGAAATTTGGACTTATGTGTGAGAACATATTCATCTGCAAATTTGGCAGCTGATTGCAAATTCAGTGCTTGCTTCTCATTAAGGTAGGTCTTAACTTCATCTTTAACACAGTTCTTGAATTCTTCAACTAACACCATCTCTTTTAGTGAGTTGAAATCATCCTTGACCTCCATAGAAGTACACCAGCGCTCAAAGCAAACCTGCTTTTCATTAGCAAATTCAACATAAGTCTGATTTTCAGATTTCTTCAGACCTCTGAATTTCTGTCGGTAAGCCTCTGGAACCAACTCATAAGCTCTCAAAATAACCTTTTTGACAACCTCATAATCAGAGGAATCATCTGCAGACAAAGCCGAATAGGCTTGTTGAGCTTTACCCTTGAGGACAGTTTGCAACATCAGAGGCCAGTGTTCCTTTGGCCACTGGCAACTCTTTGCTACCTTTTCAAAACACTGGAAATAGTTGTCTACTTCATTTTCAGAAAATGGAGGCACCAGTTTTACCTCCTGACTGGCACAAAATTTATTTTTAGTTTCAATTTTAATTTTTAGTTTCTCCATTTGGAGTCTTTCTTCTCTATCCAACTTCTCTAATTCAAAATCTCTCTGTCTCTGTCTCTCTCTTTCTGCTCTTTCCTCTTTTTCCCTCTCAAATTCTCTTTGTTTTTCTTTTTCCTCCCTTTCTTTTTCTCTTTCCTCCCTTTCAATCTCTAGCATTTTTAATTTAAGTTCCATTTCTATATTTGGATTTTCCACTGGAAACTGTTCCAGATCTCCTGGTGCAAACACATTTTCATCAATGTAATATTCAACTATCTCTCTCTAGCCAGTCTTGCTTTTCGCATGGCTGGTTTTACCTCTGTCAGCTCCAAATGTCTGCATATTTCCAACAGTTCTGTCTTTTTAAAAGACTTCAAAACCCCTACGGTTGGTGATGCCAAGAAATCATCCATTGCTGTTGTCAATATATATCTAGGAAAATTCACAAAACAATTTCACAATTTGAAATGTTAGATTTTCAATAAATTACTCACAAAATGGTCTATCCCGGACCTTGAGCCCCCAATTTGTTATGGCCCCAATTTGTTATTACATTTATAACACAACAGCAACAGCAAGGGATGACAAACACAGTTTTAACAACTAAAACACATTTAATTTTTAACAAAGACAAAGACTAATAACAACCTACAACTAAAGACCAAGATTGATAAATAAGAAAAAACAGAAATAATTACAGTCCCTTTTTGGTGGGGGTGGCTTGGTGATGTCCTGGATGAAGAAAATGCTCAAACACAGGCAAAGAAATCCACAAAAGAAACGTCACAGGTCTTGAACAGAATGGCAGGTCTGGTCATCTTCTTGCAATTTCTCCTACTACTTTACTGTCTCAATTCTTTTCCTTATATACTCTTTTGCAGACCCCACCCACATTTAGACCTCTTTTTTTTAATTTTCTGAGACTTGCCCCAGACATGTCCAGGACATGTCTAAACATGACTCCAGTCTGAGCTTAACAAAAAAAGGTAAATACTGCCATCTAGTGGCCTATATTCACATTACAAGTGGAAGAAGTGATTCTTTGCAGCTTGTAAATTATAGGCGTCACATCATTCAGTGAAAATTAAACAACCATCATGGAACATCATCATTGCTTAAGCACATTATTTGTACCCTTATTATAAAGTGTTCCCAAATAATGTGTATTTCAGATATTCTTGAGTTACTCAGTTATACTTGTGCCTTATAAGGTGTGGAAAGTGTTTATATGAGGTCACATGCTCAGAAGTGGAAAATGCTAGCTTTTCATTGCTGGATTAATGTTCTAACGTTAAATAAGCAGTTCTTTTAATGAGTGTGTTTGCTTGCTTGTGGGACTCTGAAGAAAAATGGACAAGTTCTAAGGCATGTTTTGTGTTTAGAGACGTTACTGGTGACCATTGATGTCCAACTGCACCGAAATTGATAAACTCAAGATTAAACCAGAAAGTTATTAATTCATATTGAATTCTATGCATCAAAAATTGATTTGTGTTAAATATATGATTATTTCCTGATTTGATAGTGCACGTTTTTTGAGGGATCTTAGAGTTTCGGAAGCCACCTGGAGAGCTGTCTTATTTAACTCCTCGTGAGTGGGTAATTCAAAGTTTAATGCTCAAAAGAACTAGGCTTATGCCGTCGGAGGCGACGGCTGGGGGTATATCCCCGAACGCCCCCAATCCTCCAATTCCCAAATCCTTGAATAGACCTTGAATAGACTTTCATGTGACCTTAATTTCAGGTCAATCGGTCAAATGGTTCTGAAGATATGGCCAAAATGGTAATTTTCCATCTCAAAGCGCCACCTGGTGGCAAAATATTGAATCATACAGGTATGATGTCATCATGTGACATGTTGTGAGGTCATGACCTTGCAGTTGCACATAGTTTCATGTCAATTGGGGAAATAGTTCCAAAGATATAGCAAAAATGGTGAATTTTATGTGACAAAGCTCCACATTGTGTCAAAATTTTGAACCAAACAGGTATAATGTCATCGTGGGACACATCCTCAGGTCATGACCTTTCATTTACACTTGATTTGAGGTCAATCGGACAAATATTTCCAGAGATATGATAAAAACAGTGATTGTTCTAGTTTTTGGCCCCTGGTGGCCAATCTAGAAATTGTTAATTGTCCAAAATCTAATCAGTTATTACTCTTCATGATACTTACTTATATGGAAAACTTGGGATTTCTAATTGCAATATTACTGCAGTTATCGCATTAACATATAAATCAGTTTTTGGCCCCTGGTGGCCAATCTAGAGATCGTAAATTGTCGGAAATCGAATCAGTTATTCGTCTTTATGATACTTACTTATGTGCAAAACTTGAAATTTGTAATTGAAATATTACTGAAGTTATCGCGGAACAGTGATTTTTCCGTTTTTGGTCCCTGGTGGCCAATCTAGAAATGGTAAATTTCCAAAATCGAATCACTTCTTCCTCTTCATGATACTTACTTATATGCAAAAGTTGGAATTTCTAATTGAAATATTACTGCAGTTATCGCGTTAACACTGAAATCAGTTTTTGGCCCCTGGTGGCCAATCTAGACATCGTTAATTGTCCAAAATCGAACCAGTTCTTCCTCTTTATGGTACTTACTTATGTGCAAAATTTGTAATTTGTAATTTAAATATTACTGAAGTTATCGCGTTAACACGTAGTGCACGTAGTCAACACGTAGTCAAATTTCATGTGATTAGGTTCTCCCTCATGTGCTGCTCCCTTGTAATCAGTCTGACTACTTGCACCTGTGTTTCTCCCCATGTGATCTCTCTAGAAGTGTATATTAGGTGTCTTCTCACAGTCATTCTCTGTCAGATTGTTTCTTGTGTTTACCTGTGCTGCTATTTCTCTCGCCTCGTACTCATTGCGTCTCTGAGTCTGACTGGATTACCCGTCTACTGCTTTTTTGGCTTGCCCTTATCGGATTACTGTTGCATGTGTGTGTTCGAACCCTTTTTGCCCGACTACGATTTTGTGGATTGCTGCCCTGTTTTTGATTCGGATTGCCCTTTGGTTTATGAGTTTGCTTCTCCTACAAACCACTGCCTGTGTACCGAATCTGTTTTGCCTGACTACGATTTTTGTGTTTGCTGCCCTGGTTACGATTCCATTCCTGCCCCACTGGATTTTGACTTTTGGATTGCGGACTCTTGTACTGTTGCCTTCTGCCCTGCGGGGGTTACCCCCCTCGCTTAATAAAAACCTTTTCTTTTGCAATCCTGTGTTCTCGCATTTGGTTCCGGATCGATACCTCACGCTATGGACTCAACTACTCCATGTATATATTACTAACTCATTAACGAGCACTTTAGTTACTGTGTAAAGTTGCACCGCTACCAATTAGTACTAATTCAGTCTCAGCAATCGCCCTGTTCTAGTCTCCGCCTCTTGCTTGGCTTTCCCTATCTCTCGCTACGTTTCTGCGAGATCTCTGGCACATGCATAATTGCTTTCCTGAACTCACTGTCTGTGCACTTAAACAGCTCCAGTCAGGGAGTTCTATCATAGGAATAGTCTGTGTGAATCCCGTCCGCGTCTTGACTTTTGCCAATTGTGGTTTAGCATTTCCACATGTGTACCTTCCTTTGTAATTAGCTCTCATCCCATTCACCTGTTCCCTGCATAGAATGTGACCACCCTTCTGTCTATTTAGAGTCCTCACTGCTGTTCTGACTTTGTGAGAACATTGATCAATATTTCTTTTGTGCAGAGTCTTGAGCATGCCAATTGATTATTTCTTCTCTTCGACTGTTTTGTGCGACCAAGAATCTAGCCATAGCCCTTTTTGAATTGTTTTGCCTTTCTGGATTTTTGACCCATTTTTGTATGACCACGTCTTCTGTGTTTGGATGCCCTGTGTATGACCCACTGCTTTGGAATTTGACTACGACTTTTTGCTTACTGTCTTTGTTCCATCGTACCTCTGTTCTTCTGGTTATGACCCCGGCCTGTCTAGTCGACTTTGTTTTTGGATTTTGTTTTGTGGCTTTGAAATTGTTGCGTCTATTGGTCTTGACCCAGCATTCAATAAAGGCATATGTTTTTTGGATTTCCCTCTCTCGCTTGTGGTTCCTGAACACACCTTCACAGGTTGTGCATTGTATTTCTATTTTTCATCATGCGTGTTTACAAATATTCTGAATGAGTATCAATCAGGTGTAATGTTTTTATGCATTTATTTCTGCTTTTAAGGCAAGTAATTAGGAGAGGAAGTGTTTTAATACCTTTTATTTACAGGTACAGTCAATTTAGTCTTTTGGGTGTATCAGTAGTTGTCGTAATTTTTAGAATGGTTTTACCGGGGTGTTGATGTGGAATTTTTGCATAGCATCCATTATCACAGAAGACCCGGACAAAAAAGAGGAACATATAACTGACGCACTAAAGAAATGCCAGTACACGCTATGGGCCATAAACACAGGCAAGCAACAAGTACAGCAGAAACAAAACACCGGCGCATTCAGAAAGAAACAAAATTGAGACAAAAGGAGTTGTTACATTACCATTCATAAGAGGCGTCACAGAGCGGATTCAACAGGCCGTGCAAAAATTCCACATCAACACCCCGGAAAAACCATACTTAAATTACGACAACTACTGGTACACCCGAAAGACCAAATTGACAACAGTAACAAATGTGACGTCACATATGAAATTCCATGCTGGTCATGCCGTAAAACACATTGGGGAAACAGGTAGACCTTTTCACACACGTAAAAAAGAACACGAAAAAGAATTTGTGGAGACAACAATAAGACAGACACGCTTGTATAAAGTATAAGCACAACAGGAAAACCTCAAATCATCAATCACAGACCACTGCAAGAAGGGAAATCATATTATGGACTGGGACAAGGCAAAAATCATCTGCACACAGAACAACTGAAACGAACATTGGATCATGGAGGCAATTGAAATCAGGAAGCGGGCCCACAGGACTATAAAATGGGACGAGGGGGCATATATGCTTTCCCACACCTGGAGTACCATCTTGGAGGAGCGGCTGGACAGCAGGAGCTGTGGCCGCCCTGTCAAATTTGACAGGGCGGCCACGCCTCGTTAACATCAGCCGATAAGACATGTCACTCACAACATCCGTGACTCTTCTTTTTTTTTTTTTTTTAATCAATTTTTTATTTTATTTTAAACAACAATTAACATTACCCCACACTCCCCCTGCGGCCTCAGTTACAGAAGACTTTGCACAGTTATTCCACAGCAGTTACAGCATATCTCAATACAGTCGTGATAATAACACTTATATCATCTTACGATGTATACAGGTTTTTTAATGAGATGTACATTTTTTAAGATGTAGCTCTCAAGGCTATGGATTGATGAGACTAGAAATTTCTACTGCTGCATCTGTCCAAACTGAAGTGTGAGTATTTTGGCTTTATGAATTCTATTGAACACAAAGGGTATGTGGGGGAGGCCAACGTTGGGCCATAATTTTTTTTTTGCTGCAGTAGTACCAGCCAGCCAGATTTTCTTTTCCCAAATCATATGTAGAAGAGTCCCGGTTTGCTGATGGGGACAAAAATTACCGTAGGGATTAGAGCTGACTTTAGTACGATATCTCTTGAGAGGTGTGCAATATGTCCTGTGGCACACATTAAAATTGATCAACTGATGATTGGGGTCTTTTGACGACCTAAAAATGCTATGCCATACTGTATTCCAAGCAATTGTCTTCCCCTGCAGCTAAATCCTTTTCCCACAATTTGTCAAGGGGTAGTTCTTTTGTGGCTGCTTGAAGTAGCTTTGAATATATGAAGGTTACAAGGCCACCGGAAGGGGTGTTTGTAATCAAACTAATAACCTGGTGACTAAAGAGCAATCTCCCCCATGGAACCTCGTAAGCCTTGAGAGCAGATATAAGCGTAAGTAATAGAAGAATGATGATTGTTGTTTACCATAGCAGGAGCACAAATCATCAAAACATTGCAGTCCCTCTGGATCAAAAATGAGTTCAAATGTCTGTATTCCTTTCTATGCCCATTGTTCAGAGACAAATGGTTTATTTCCAGATAATATATGTGTAAGAATCTCATTCCTGTGCTAATCTACTCAAGTCGCAAACCCTGCAAATCAGACACATCCGTTGGCCAAATGGTCAGGATCCACTTATCATAAGTACATTACACTTGGTAATTTCTGACAACAACTTGTCGCACCTACCTGGCATAGCCATCAATTATCGTGTCGCGGCCGGGAGTGAGCAATTGGAGAGCTATTTCATCCAAAGAGACTGCCATCAACTATCTTGTCTAAGTAATTAATGCAATAAAAATGTCTGGCCAACTTCAAAGAGTTTTTCATGTATAAGAAATGTACGTTGGGGAGGCTCGGGGTTCACTTTGACTCCGCTGAACCCAGAGTACGTTACCCGTATTTCTGTTCACTGCCGTTTTTACTGGAAATAAACACCATTTTTCATTCGAAGATTGGATTGTCCCTTCTTTCGTTCTTTTTTTCTTACACTGGCGAGCCACCCAACGCGGGATTCCGAAAAAAAAAAACAAAAAAAAAAAACCGGGGAATAAGGTAAGAAACGCGGTTTCTTCATTTTGCTGTTGCTTTTGTTTTACGGACACCCCCGCTTTAAAAACCTAGAAAGGAGTTTAAGGATCGGGATAATTTTTTATCTTTCAGTAAAAGTTTGCAGTAGGAGTCGGAGCTTAATTCCTGTCAATTCAGTAAAGCTGTACAGTGACTGATTCAGTGCGACTGTATGTACGCAGATTTGTGACTTGAATTAGGTTTCGTGCGTAACTAGAAATCGGTGAGCCCGAAGTACCGCGGCTCTGAAGTTTAAACCTACACTATAAAGTTAACCCGAAGTATTGTGGTTTGCGCCCGAAGTACTGTGGCAGTGTGAGGTTTAACTGGTTCGTGCCCGACGGAGTGTGGCATTGTTGTTGGCCTTAACTGGTCGGTTGAATTACGGATGCCCGAAGTATTGTGGCAGTAGAGTTGTTTCTCTTTGTTTCTAACGTAACTGAAACCTGTTGTGGTTCCTTACAATTCGAAAACGATTCTAAAGTAACTGAGTCGGCCCGAAGTACTGTGGTAGAGAATTGTCATTGGGATCTGGAACAGTTGGTTGCTGTGCCCGACGCACTGGGACAGAAACTGTGTTGAGTTTTTTTTTATTCCTAAAGTAACTGGAATAGTGAAGTTGTCTGTGTCCGAAGCACTGGAACAGAAACTGCGGTTTATTTGTCTTTCCTAGAGGTAACTAACTTGACAGTTTGTTTGGTCGTAGGAACGTTGCCAATTATAGTTATGGAAAACTTTGTGGTGCGTTACATTGCCAAACATGGTAAATCGGAAATCTTAGAGGGCATTGAAAGTCAGGTGGAGCCGTATGCATGGGCTTTGTGCCAGTTTGACAGCCATCCAAAGATGGGCAAACTGAATAAAAAAGGGAAGGTTGCGGTAGCTATGACGGGTGTTCTAGCGTCGTATAAAATCTGTAAAAAGAGATTAGATGCGCTTGAAACGGAGAATGGCAATTTAAAGAAAGAGATCGAGAATAAACAGGCTGATATCAAAAGTTACCACGTTAATGCCAACTTGAATGCTGAAATTCAATTGGACTTGCGTAAAGAGGTTGCTGAATTAAAAAAATGTAATTCGGAGTTACAGCGCGATTTGGATAACGCGTACACAGAAGTGAGGAATTTTAAAACTGCATACGATTACTTATTTGAGAAGTGCAATCAAAGCACAGGGCATCACACAGACCAGAGAAACTGTAAGGACGATGATTTCTGGAATAAACCCATAAGACAGGACATAAATAATGACTGGGATGGTAGTTCTAACCGTACTCTGAAATTCCCGCTGGCACCAGTGCATGAAACGATGACGATTGTACCTGGAGAGGGGGGAGACCGTATAACAACGACGACTACAATTAAACCGTTATCACCAAATGAAATCGAGTCGCTAGTTAAAAATATCGGCAGGTTTGAGCCGGCCAAGCGAGACCCTGTGGAATTTCTATCCAATTTAGAGAGGATGGTTGACCTGCACCGTTTGACCGATGCTGATGCGTGCATTATTTTGGCTGCTTGTTTGCCCCATGCGTTGGCTAGTGCGCTCCCTCAGAGAATTCATGACAGGGATGCAAGGAAAGAGGAGAGGAAATCTGCTCTGTTGGGGGTGCTAGGAACACGTTCAGTTGACTGGGACAAAATACGAGAAGTCGTTATGTCGCCAGGGGAGCATCCAGCAGCTTATGCGGCCAGGTTATGGGAGGCATTTAGTTCCTACAGTGGTGTTGCGAATTTGACTCAGCAAGATCCTATGTTCAAATCCGCGCTCATTTCTCAAAGTGATGCACATACACGGAATGCCCTTGCACTGCTTGTCGATTCAAACACACCGTATTCAGATATTGTGGCAAAGATGACCCAGTTTTACAACTCCACTTCGACACTTAAAGGAAAACGCCCTATTGCAGCAATTAAAAGGGGGTCGTCAGATCATTCTAAAGTTGTTTCATGGAAAAATGAGGGGTATGTTCCAGATGATGTTAAACAAGTTAAAGGGGAAAGGCCCCCGCCTTTCAATAGAGGGGGGGCAGTGGTCTGTTATTCTTGCAACCAGGAAGGCCATATTGCAAGAGAATGTAAATCATATCAAAACAAGCCATCTCCTTATAGTGAACTGAGTAAACAGTTACGGGACGTGCAAATAGCTATGGACAAACTGACTGCTGAGAATGGTGAATTGCATGCGGCTATGAGCAAACTTAAACCACTTAATTCTGTATAGGGATCACAGGCCCCCGTTTCCCCTGTAGCACCATTGACACGTGACCGGTGGGGTAGACCAATCGTTAAAGTTGCTGCTGGGGGCCGATGCAATGATTGGTTAGTAGACACTGGTGCTTCTCTTTCTATTCTTCATTCTGATTCACCCCCTAAGGAAGGTAAAAATACTGTAACGATAGAGGGCTTTGATGGTACTATTTCGCTTGCCTCTCAGTCAGACAGTATGGAATTCGGCATAGGAACTGATCATTTTAAAGATAAGGTTTGGCTTAGTGTTACTAGTGATGGTCGTAATATTCTAGGTTCGGATATTATGAAAAAACGTGGCTATATCATTGATTATGGTAACAGTTGCATTTGGCGCACCCCTGATCATAATGGCAATTTGGTGGAAATCTCAGATGTGCATGCGGTTCATGCAATTAAGAGGACAGAGAATTACGATTTGAATGCATTGCTAGCAGCACATGACCCTCATTTATCAGCATTGTTGCTGCAACATAGGAATGCTTTTGCTAAACACAAACATGACTGTGGACGTGTTGACTCAAGTGTAATGGAAGTGCATGTGCAAGGCAAAGATCCCCCACCTCTTCGCCAATACAGTTATCCAGATGAAGCCCGCCCACACATTCAGAGTACCATTGACTCGCTTCTTGAGCAAGGTGTTATACGACCGTGTCTCTCACCTACAATGGCCCCAATATGGCCTGTTCGCAAACCAGACAACTCTTGGAGGTTGTGTATTGATTACCGGGAACTTAACAAGCATACTCCTGTTTGTGCACCATTGGTAACTTCGACGCCTGATGTGCTGGGCTCATTGATACCTGACGCCAACTATTATTCAGTATTAGATGTGTCAAATGGGTTTTGGTCCGTTCCTTTACATCCTGACTGCCAATACAAATTTGCATTCCAGTTTAACAATACACAGTACACATGGAATGTGCTCCCCCAGGGATTTGCAAACTCACCAACATTGTTTCATCAGTGTCTTGCGAAAGTCCTTAGTGCCTTTTCAAAGCCAGAATGTCTCATTCAATATGTTGATGATGTACTGCTACAGACTGCTACAAAGGATGAACATTTGGAGTTGTTAGCTGAATTACTTCTTCTATTTGAAAATGCTGGACTGAAACTGAACCCAAAAAAAGCACAGCTCCTAAAGTCAGAGGTAACATATTTGGGAATAAAAATTAGCAAAGGGGGGCGCACACCAGATCCTCATAAGGTAGAAATTGTCAAAAGGCTGCCTGTTCCAGTGTCTGTTACGGCCTTGAGGTCATTCCTTGGACTTGTTGGATTCTGTCGCGAATTTATAGAGGGCTTTGCAGATATTGCCAAACCACTGAATAATTTGCTTACGGGGAGAAGAAAGAAAAAGGACTCATTAGACTGGGGGCCAGAACATCAAATGGCATTTGAAAAGTTGAAAGAAGCATTAATTCAAGCTCCTGCTTTACGGAACCCTGATCGTTCGCAACCATTTGTTCTACAAACTGCCGCAACTGAGGAAGCGTTGTCTGCAGTGTTGCTACAAGAATTCCAGGGTGATCTTCGACCAATCGCTTATGCCTCGCGAGTTCTCTCCCCAGTTGAAAAAGCCTTTGATTCATGCACAAAGCATCTCCTCTCTGTTCATTGGGCAATGTCACACTTTGAGCATATATTTGGCTTCAATGAGGTAGTGCTTCACACACCTCACACACCACTGCAGCTTTTGTTAAACGGTAAAGTGAAGGGCGTGTCAAATGCTCGGCTTGCAAGATGGACACTAGATTTAGGGTCCAAAAACCTCACAACAATATACAAACCAAACTCAATGTTGCCACGGACTCTCTTATATGAAGGCATACCGCATGAATGTGATGCTGAAATAGTACCTCCACCTGATGGAGTTTTCAAAATCCGCCCAATAGAGGGCGCAGTTGATGTCTATGTGGATGGTTCCCGCTTTTGGCATGAGGGGCAGTACAAAACGGGTTTTGCAATACATTCTGTCAAGGGTGATTTTTTGTTCCAATGTCCTGCGCAGTTTTCTGCACAGAAAGCAGAGATTGTTTCAGTGTGGCAAGCCATGCATATTTTCCCAGATATACCTTTGAACATTTACTCTGATTCTGCATTTGTTGTGAATTCTCTGACGGAATATTTACCTATTTGGCAAAAACGTGGATTCACTACTGCTGATGGTCAGTGCCTTACACATGTTGGTCCAATACAGGCTTTGTGGGCAATAGCTAGTTCAAGGAACACTCCAGTTGCATTGTTGAAGGTTAAAGCGCACCAAAAGAAGGGTGCCTCGATACATGGTGATGCTAATCGGGTTGTTGACGAGCTTGCAAAAAAGGCAGCAATAGAAGGTATAATGTTTGGTGAGTCACTCCTTCCAGAACCAATTTCGGCTATATCTTTGACTGATCCACTAGATTTGAAAAGTGCCCAACACAGTGATCCAATTTTAAAGGACGCGATTAAACGTAAACAGAGGGGAGAGGCCATCGAGGACGGACCGTTAGCCAGTTATGACTCACAATTAGTGTTACATGACAATGTCCTGCTGTGTAACACTTCAACTGGTCTACTATGGATACCACCCACTGGATTGCGGTATGATATTCTCTATCATATCCACAATCAAGGGGGGCATTTAGGGCCTGAGAAAGTTAAAGATCGTCTTGCACGCATGTTTTGGTGGCCCGATATGAGAAAAAATGCAGATGCTCACTGCATGAACTGCTTAACGTGTGCTCAAATGAACCCATCACATATAAAAAAAAAGGGGGCGGTTGAAACCTGCCTGTCTTGCGGAAGGTCCATGGACAAACCTTCAAATAGACTACATTGGACCACTTCCCCCGGCAAAGGGAGGGTACAAATACATTTTGGTCGTTGTTGATACTTTCACTAAATGGATTGAAGCATTTCCTATAAAATCAGACACAGCCTTGGCTACTGCACGAGTACTTTGGGAGCAAATATACTGCCGCTGGGGATTACCCCTTTCTCTTGAGAGCGATAGGGGTACACATTTCACAGGTAAAATTCACTCTGACCTGGCTAAACTTCTTGGAGTAAAACATCATTTGCACATTTCCCATCATCCTCAGTCATCAGGAGTAGTAGAAAGAAGCAACAGAACATTAAAAATGTCATTGAAAAAGATGGTGCTTGACAAGGGGTCTGACTGGGCACAACACCTTCCATTCATCCTCATGTCCCTCAGAGGGGTCAGTCACAAGAGTTCAGGATATAGTCCTTATGAGCTAATGACAGGACGGAAGATGAGAATGCCTGAACACCTGTTGTTTGAAATGCCTCGACCCCTAATAGATGGATGGACTGCCGAAAAATATTTGAAAAGTTTATGCCAGACTTTGCCTAATATCTACCAGGAAGCAGCTCAGTCCATTGGGTTGAGCCAAAATTACAATAAAATGTATTTTGACAAAGATGTAAAGGAGCAAATCTTTGAAATTGGGGAGGAGGTCATGGTTAAAAATTACCACCATGAAGGCCCCTGGACAGCTAACTGGAAAGGTCCATGTACAATTGTTGACAAATGTGGACAATCAATCTATAAGGTACGATCCAAAGAAAAAGCTGGACGATCCACAACTAAGTGGTATCACGTTGATCAGTTGAAAGTATACAAAAAATCAGAGTGATGATAACCTGTTCGGGGGAGGGGGGGATGCTAATGTTTGTGTATTTTGTTTTATTTTTTCTCCCCAGAGAGAAAAATGTGGAAAGCTGTCCTTGCGATCATTCTGCCAGTTGCGGTGCTGACGGGAAAGTGTCCAGAGCAGCAGCCAGCCCCTCAAACAGGAGTCATAATGCAGCCGTATCCTGGGGTCCTGGTGAACAACATCCAGTGGGTTCACATTCCAGTCCTGGTCAACCTGACAGCCTGGTCACCAGACATGGATGAGCACTGCAGTCGAGAGGGTGTCACTAGGATGTACAAGGACCTCCTGACCACTGCTTTCCTGAAGTACCATGATACCGTGACATCGAACACCCAGGTGAACCAGAGGAAACCTCCCATCACGGGGCGAAAGCTAATGGGACTAATGGACGGCCTGCTGGGAGCTGCGGGAACAGGCCTGGGCATTTCCAACTGGATGGACGCAAGGCAGATGAGGAATAATGAAATTAAATTAAAAGCAATGATAGCAGACCAGATTCTACAGACAGATGCATATTTACAGGATAGTCTGTCCGAAGGAAAAGACACTGTGAATAACATACACACCATTGCCACGGCATTAGGCATCCTCAAAGACAAGTCAAAAGCCGCATTTCAAGAGCTTCACAAAGAAGTGTACTGTGCGCAGTTTTCTAGTATTAAATACCAGGAAATTTCTCAGATACTCCACGAAGTCATAGCAGGAAGGATCCCCACAACACTATTTACAGAAGAGGTTGTAATGAAATGGTTTGGACTTAAGGACTGCTTTGAGCATAAATCAGCAGAAAATTTCACAGACTATATGGCAAGATTGGGTAAATGCAAACTTCCTATTCCTTACAGCTACATCATCCAAATGGCTAAGGTCACGTCTCATCCCATTCCTGCTGGTTTCTATAGTCCACTGGATTACGGGCCAATAACAAACGGCATTAACTTCCCATTTTCAAAAAAATGGGGGGGAAACCTTCAAAACCCTCAGACAAGACTCCACCCTTGCAAATTATAAAATGGTGGAATGAGACCGTGTTTAACAATCCCCAGGACAAAACATGGGCTTGCTCCGCGGGAAACTCGTTGCCACTGTTTGGATGTTTTATGAGACAAATGTATGCCATGTTGCTGACTGTCTCCATTCCAATCTTTCAGTCCAATAATGTTTTTAATACCGTGGTGAAAATGAATAACTTGGGTATTTTACAGGGAAATGTGTTTAAAGAACGCAAGGACCTTCCAAGTCTTGTGGTAAAACTGGCGTCCGGTGAATGGCGAGCTCTAAATACTCACTGCTGCGATAAGACAGCATTTGGGTTCTTTTGCGAGTGTGATGCTATTGAGAAACTGCCTGTTTGTGGAATGTCCGGGATCTTTGGTGAAAAATGCTCTGTCAGTCTGACCCACATCCACAATAATTTCACAAGGGTAGTCACAAGGAGAACACAGTTCTGCATAACCACCACACTAAATAGATTCTTTATCTCCTCCCATGAAGGTGTGATAACATGTCCAATCAATTATACATCTTTTTGTATTATTCCCAAAAATGCATGGTCAGTTGGACCCTATCAGTTCCCTTATATAAATACAACACAACAAAAAGTGTATGTAGATGCAGAGGATGAATTAGGATTCATTGAAGACATTCCAGAATTCCAATTTGACATACCAGAACTTGATACCATACTCATGTCTTTGATGCAAAGAAAAGATACCCATATTATAAAAGCTCAACAAGGTTTACAGGAAAAAGACAACAAAATAATTAATCAAATGCATGACGGTGATCAAGAAATAGCACTCTCGGGACTGATATGGGAATTAACATTCAAAGTGGCAGTATCTGTATGCTTATTTCTAATTTTGTTTCAGTGTATAATTTTGTATTGCATGTGCTCATTTCTCAAAAGAAACAATGTTGTGCTTTTAAATGACCTCACCCGCCAGTCAATTTGGATGAGGTAGTTCTCCAATCTCCGCTAGGCCGCTTCTTCCATTTTTTTTGTGTCATTCTGTCTCTCCCATTCCATATAAAGTAATGTAATTATGATCAGTGATCCCGGCTAAGGGCATGAGGTGACCCGGCGGAAGACCAGTCGGATGAGGTGTGCGATCCCACGACGGGTAAGATTGTCCATGAGGAAGGACGACAACCTAAGACAGGACGGCACCGCCACTGGCACACCCCATAGATGAGGTGTTCTTTTAGTTTGCAAGACTTGGGTGAGATGATGCTTAATTGATCATAAAGCATCAAAGGGGGGACTGTAAGAATCTCATTCCTGTGCTAATCTACTCAAGTCGCAAACCCTGCAAATCAGACACATCCGTTGGCCAAATGGTCAGGATCCACTTATCATAAGTACATTACACTTGGTAATTTCTGACAACAACTTGTCGCACCTACCTGGCATAGCAATCAATTATCGTGTCGCGGCCGGGAGTGAGCAATTGGAGAGCTATTTCATCCAAAGAGACTGCCATCAACTATCTTGTCTAAGTAATTAATGCAATAAAAATGTCTGGCCAACTTCAAAGAGTTTTTCATGTATAAGAAATGTACGTTGGGGAGGCTCGGGGTTCACTTTGACTCCGCTGAACCCAGAGTACGTTACCCGTATTTCTGTTCACTGCCGTTTTTACTGGAAATAAACACCATTTTTCATTCGAAGATTGGATTGTCCCTTCTTTTGTTCTTTTTTTCTTACATATGCTTGTTACGCCAAATAGGGGTTTGTAAATGCCACCTGCTCGTGCAATGCAAATGTTTTTCCACATATCTGAAATTGGAGATAGTATTTGTGATAATTGGACCAAAGTCCAACATGCATTTTTTTAAGATTTAAACCTGAGAATAACACATCCTGTAATCTAAATGCACCGATTAAACCTTGTTCCAATTCTCTCCATGGAGTGGTTGACTGAGGATCCATCCACACAAGGCTTTATGGTACAGATCAAATTTAGGAAGCGCAAGGCCTCCATCGCTTCTCAAGCGTTGTAAAGTGCTATATTTTAGTTTTGGTTCTTTATTGTCCCAGACATACGAGCAAATAAGAGAATCCAGTCTCGACCAGAAATGAAATGGCGGGGGTAAAGGAATCATTGTGCTGAGGAAATTAATTCGGGGCAATACGTTCATCTTAATGTTTGCAATTCTAGCCTGTAATGATGTTGGTAGTGTATTCCATCTGTTCGGATCTTTTTTAATTCCTAAAAAGGCTCTCTCATAATTATTTTTAACAATTTTATGCAAAGAAGTTTCAATATCATTACCTAGGTATGTGAATTTAGAATGCACTGGGATAGAATAGGAGTTAGCTGTCTCTACGTTTGCCTTACTGTAATCCACTAGTGGAAACCATGGCAGTTGGGTTGACATACATTATGCTTATCATATTAATAATAACTTTCTCCAAGCCCAAATTACCAACCAAAGGTAATTCCATTCCAGTCAGTCAAAAGCCTTCTCAGCATCCAAGGACAGAACCGCAGCTGGAGCAGAGAAGGATTGCACCTTGTATATGATGTGAAGCAGTCACTGAATGTTATCTGCTGCCAGTCGCTTGGTCTCCATGTACTAGTTTGTCAATGAACTTTCCAAGATGCAAGGTGAGGACTCTAGCATATAGTTTAAGATCTGCATTTATCAAGCTTATTAGCCGGTAACTGGAACATTCTGTGGGATCGTTACCTTTTTTTGGTATCAAAGAAATTAGGGCAGTGTTTAGTTGTTTGTAAAAGCCCCTTCTTTTCTACTGCTGAATGGATAGCTTGTAGCATTAGAGGCCCTAATATATCAAAGTACTGCAGCAGTAGCTCTGCTGGAATTCCATCCAAGCCGGGTGTCTTGCCTTTTTTTGCCCCAATTAATGCCAGTTTAAGCTCCTCAATTGAGATTGGTTGACCAAGTTGTTCTGCTTCAGAAAAGGTAAGTTTTGATAGGTTTAGATCCTTCAGAAATTCTTTACATTTAGCTCTATCAAAGTTAGTTTTGGCTTTATACAGCTCAGAGAAGAAGGATTTAAATATAGCGCATATCTCTTGGGGATTACTGGTTAAGCCACTTTGAGGATTTTGTAAGGTGTTAATCAACGCGCGGGACTCACTTTGTTGCAATCTCAAGGCAAGTAATTTGCTGTGTTTGCTGCTATTGACATAATTTTGTCTGACGCGGTGCATAATGAATTCAGCTCTTCTCCTCAACAGATCATCCAATTCTGTGTTATATGTTCTCAGTGCTTCTCGAGTCGTTTTAGAGAATGACTGTTTCAAAGTTTTTTCTAAAGATAAGCACAACTGTTCCAATTCATTTGTTCTTTTTACCCAGGTTCTGTTTAGGTCGGAAGCGAACGATGACGCAAAATCCCTTAGTTGCCTCCCAACTCGGCTTCCTGTGCCGAGATTTCACACTTCTCGACGTTGAGTGTCATTCCAGCATCCACCATCTTTTGCAGAATGGCGTGAACTCCTCCTGTGTGGTCACCCACTCCAGCAGGTCTTCCATAAGACACACGACTCCTTCCAGGCCTTCCTGTGTAACCAATCGGTTTTGGAAATGCTCTGGTGCAGAGGCAATTCTGAATGGCAGTCGGTTGAAGTAGAACCTCCCGAAGGGCGTGATAAAGGTAGTCAGCTTCGCTGTCTCCTCGGCCAACGGAATTTGTCAGAACCCCATGTTGGCGTTGAGCTTGCTGAAGATCTTGGCTCCAGCTAGTGAGCCCAGGGTCTGTTCAACTGACGGGAGGATGTACTTTTTTCTCCGCACTGACTCATTTAGCTTGTTTAGGTCAACACATACACGTGGATCAGCATTCTTTTTTGGCACCACCCCCATGCCTGAGCACCAATCCGTGGGCTCCTCCACCCTACTGATAACCCCAATCCTCTCCATGCGCTCCAGCTCCTTTTTGACTTTGGGCATTAAAGGGGAATCCATCGTGGAGTCTTGAGCGAATATGGCACCACATCTGGCTTTAGCTTGATGATGTAAGGTTGCTCTACCATGCCCAGACCGCAGCATAGCTTTGGGTAGCTGTCCTTCAGGGTCTGTATGTTAATACTGTCCAGGCGAGCTACTAGGCCCAACTTCACACTGGCTGGCCTACCGAGCAGAGCTGTGTGTAGGCTCCTGATCACAAACACTTCCTCTACAGTCTCTCTTTCTCCCCTCCGCAGCAGAATGTCCGTGGCCCCCAGCACATCCAGTGGGGCGCCGCCTGGATCCAGCAGGGGTTTAGGTGCTTTGTGTAGGGACAGTTTGTAGCTGGTGTACACTGCATCAAACACATAGTCTGGAATTACATTTACGTTTGCGCCGGTATCAATTTTGAACAGGACTTTCTTATTTTTCAGTTTCAGATTAACAGTCCATGGGCCGCTACTGTACCTAGAAACAGGCTTTCGTCCTCTGAGTCTTCCTGAACCTCATTGACTGATTTGGCTGACATGCACACTCGTTTGTAGTGTCCTTTTTTTCCACAGCCACTACATGTGACATCATTAGCAGGGCATTGGCTAGGATGGTGTGATGGAATTTTTCTACATTTGCGGCACTGCTCGTTTTTCTCTGCAGTAGCATGACTTCCTTTGTCTTTCTGAGCCTTTGGCTTTTTGTGATACTGCTGCTTGCCTCCGAATGCCACTCTATCAACTTTAGCACACGTATCACCTCGCAAACTTGTTTGCTGACATTTTATTTCTTCAGTCTGCCTTGCCATGCTGACTGCTCTGTCTAATGTGAGGTCTTTGTCCATCTGCATACGTTCAGACAGTTGTGTGTCAAATAGTCCTACCAGTAGTCTTTCCCTGATCAGTTCATTATGCAGAGCGCCATATTCACAATGTTCTGACAATGTGTACAAAGCAGTCACAAAGGAATCCACACTTTCATTTTCCCCTTGCTTCCTCATATTAAAGCGTGCCCTCTCGTATATCACATTCTTTGAAACAATGAAGAACGCATGGAATGCATTCCTTACTGCGTCGTATTGCCTCTGATGCGCGTAAGACAGGTTCAGTCCTTTCAAGATGTCATCCGCCTCGTCGCCCATACAGTATATAAGTGTGTTTACTTCATTTTCCTGGGAAGATGAGTGAAGTTTGCTGGCCTGCCGAAACCTCTCGAACCTCCTTATCCATCTCCCCCACTCCTGGGGTTTGCTGAAGTCGAACTGCTCCGGTTGAATGCTGAACGTCGCACCCGGCACCGGCACAGCTGCTGCTCGTATCCCCGACGCGGAAGCACTCCGGCCGTTCCATGGACTCGGCTTGTCTTGCTCTCCGTCCACGTTTATAATCAACTTTATAGTTAGTAAACTTAACTCTAGACACTCGCCTGTAGCCACTCTGACACCATGTCGTGTTATGCAAATATAAAAAGAGGGTTCTGCTACGACGAGGTCTAATACTGTAGGCTTTAATTCGCGTAGGCTTTTATTCACATGCCATTCACTGAACCAACTCTTCATGCAGCCGCACTCATCTAACATGTGCGGGTCAATGGCCCATACCAAATACGAAGGGGTGTCTAGGCCAAACTATTACGCAGTGTATCTAAACAGATCACACCACACCGGTTAGCCAAAGTAGCAGTATCCAGGCAATACTGAAATGTAAAGAAAATACCTACAGTTCTTCTTCCATCGACTCAAATGCGGACGTAAGACAGGGAAAAGACAGTTGTCATCTGGGTATTTTCACGCCGGTTTCTCCCAATTGGCTACAAAAAGCCTCTGCCTCCTTTGCAGACTCAAAGGTGAGCTTATCTTTGCTGTGTTGAACCTGAAGAACTGCGGGGTATATTGGGAAATTTGCAATCCCCCTGGCATGCAGCTCTTTCTGCGTGCTTGCAAAGGCCTGTTGTCTCTGCACGGTCAAGGCACTGTAGTCGGCATAAAAGCGAAGGGTTCTCCCTGTATCTTGAATAGGCTCTTTCTTCCTAACCTACCGTGCTCCCTGCTAGATGGTCTGGCGATCTTGATATCTGAGCATTCGGAAAATCAGTACCAGGGCCATAAATTCTATGCGCACGATCGATTTCGATAGGCGCCCTCTTACTCAAAGTGGGGATCCATACCGGTAACATTTTTTGTAGGAATCCAATCGGGTCGTCCCCTTCACGGTTTGGTGTTAGCCCCAGGATGCAAATGTTGTGCCGGCGCGAATGATCCTCAAGCTCAGCGGCCTTTAGCTTGTGTTGTTCCTCGGTGCATTTATTAATGTTAACCCCCTGTTGTCCGCCTGGATTTTGTCGACTTTGTCAACAAGGCCACGAACTGTTGCTGTTTAGGCTTGCAAGTCAGCTCGCAGAGATTCTAGAGTGCTGTTTATCTCCTCCACAGCCCTTCGCACCGCGTCTTGGACAATACTCTCCAGTGTGTTTAGCTGTTTCTGTAACGCTTCAGTGATAGTATTAGCTATGCTAACTTTGGTATTAGCCATTTTAAATTTCTTTCCCGCGGGGGATAAAAGTGGTGAGTTTTGCGCTTTCCTACCCTCTGCCATCTCGGCGTTGATATTTAAAGTGTAAAATAGCAGTTTTAGAAAATGTAAACCTGTTAAATAAGTATCAAGTCGGAGAGGCTTAATGGAGCCTAGAATCCTGCGACAATTGTGTCTGTGGGTCACACGAGCACCTCAACATCAGTGACTCTTTTGAAGGAGACGGAGGATATTTGTCGAAACATGTTAAGGTAGGATAAAACCTTTTCTGACGTAAAATAAGAACATTAAATCTAATTCGGTACTACAGACAGTATGAACCTTTTTGGACTATCTTATGTATTTTGCATATAATAGTTGTAATACCAGTTTGAATGTAAATATCAGTTCAATATAATGAATACTAAAGGCAATTCATGCTTCACTCAAGCGTACTTTGTAGGAAATAAATAATGAACATTATCATTAAAAAGATAATCTTAAACTTCCTGTAAACCAGAAACAGGAAGTGAAACAGGAAGTTTAGATTATCGTTTTAAAACAATGTTTTTGAGAAAAATTAAGGGCAACGTTTTGAAACTTGACACTTCGAAACAATTTTTAAATATGTTTGGTGCCCATATGTTAACTTTAACAAAATTGAATCTAAACTTCCACAAGCTGAGGTTGGGAGTATGAATGGAATGAGATGAAGTGATAGTAGGTGAGGTGATTTTGAGACAAACATAGATTATGACTGGAGATACCCTTTTAAAAGAAATGCCTGTTGGCATCTTGCTATTAATGTTGCCTTATTTAGAGGCATGTTATACTATTATTCATTTTGAATTGCTGTATTGAGTCAGCTTTAGTATTCATTTTGATTGAGAGTCTGCTCATGTGCCTATTTGAGACTCAGCCTTATTTTATTTCTGAACTTTATTTATTATATTTAACTGAATACATTTTTAATTTTTGAATAATGCACCTGGCCTAATTGGTTTGCTGATGAGCTTGACCTTTTTTTCTTTTGAATTTCATGTATGAAGCACACTTCACCAATAAAAATGTGGGTTTCAAATCTTCTCTTCTCTGTGTATTCAATTGATTAGTCATGCACTACAATTTTGTAATGTCCTAGCATTCAAATTCTTTATTTGGGGACCTTTAACAGATGTGACATTAAAATGCGATTAATTAGATTAATTTTTTTAATCGCCTGACAGCACTAATACTGAGTAATCAAACCTTAAACCTCTGAAATACAACTAGTCCGCCCAAGTTCATGAATGCCACCATTCTGTCTATTTTAGCCAATCAAAAAATACTTTTTGTGGCAATAGGCCTATCTCAAAATATGACGCTCATAACCGGATGTGGGCGCCTTGCTTTTCCGGTTCCGACTTCTTAGCATGTAAATGGCACATTCCATAAAAAGCCTTCTTTTGCTCCTAATATTTCGCACCACTGATGTGGTTGGAATTATTGAAAACAAGTCAAAGATCAAAAGTTCGGTTGAGGGGTACAAGTTCTTTGAAAATGTTATTTACATTTGCAATGGTTAATGATCGTGAAACACAGATGTGGCGCTGAGGCAAAGGTGGCAGGTAGCAGCTACATGGCTAATGCTGCATTCGGTCACGCTCCCCACGAGCCGTATTTTTGAGACACGACTAGTGAAGTCCGTTCTTTTGACCTCACGACCTCACTGTCTGAATGACCCTTCCCCATACCTTCTACTTTCATTCACGACACGACTCATGTTTACAAGTGTTACTGAATGCAGCATAAGTTACAAGCTACTTTTGATCACAATTCATTTAAAGGAACATTATAACCTTAGCTAGAGCAAAGTTCAACAGATTTTTTTTTGGTTGTATGTAAACGGCACTAATTTTCTTAGTCGGTAGGATTTCAGGTCCAGCGGGACCTACGAACTGAAATCTTACTGACAAGCAAAATTAGTGCCGTTTACAAAATTAGGAAGATGCAAAACCTATCGCCTGGTAGCTAAGCCTGTCTGGCTTGATGCAAGCGAGAGAGTATGCTGGCTTGGCTAAATATAACTTCAGGCAACGAGCACAATGTAACAAGCTGTAGGTTTGAAGTACACAAATTTTGTGTTGGCTAGGTCACACAGGAAACATTTTCCCCATTTCACCTTCAATCGTGAAACCTTGCTTTACTTATTGCTAATAAAACTTACATTTTCTGTGAAATGTGTCTGTGTCTCTGTTTGTCATGGTATACATACTTAGTCTAAACATTGTAGCTGGCAAGGTGTTCGTGATAACCAGGTGCTAAGATCTCTCAGGAAAAAGCAAGGAACTTGACAGACTCAAGGTCCATAAGTCTGCGATTTAACACGTTGTTTGTATTGTTTGTTTGTTTGTATTACTATTACTGAACAGAATGCTTCACTTCGCTATGTATACAATAAAATCTGAGTACATATAAGCGTGGCAAACCATTAATGTTGCGCTTCTTTCATCCATCATTACATGCAATTACGCATTCTGACTGTGCGAGAAAGTGAATTTACCGTGCTCTATTTGTTTTCTTTTGTTTGCAGCATTGGGGGTTGAATCCGAGAAGAATCAAAGACTTCTCATGTATCATATTGTTGCTAGACACATTGGGGTGGAATTGTTCTCATTTTAAGTTTGTTCAAAACATGCCGGGGACTGCTAAAAAATGATCACACCATTTGAGATATGACTGCTGTCCCACATAGATTCCTACTTTACAAAGATTAGCCCAAGCTTTATGACGATGCTCTGATGCCATAATTTGTTCATAACGTACCCGTTCCTGCTTCTCACTCAAGTCGTTTTCCTGAATTGACTATTTTTTATTCAAACTGTCATTATAGCCTCGTACCATGATTGCCTATCTCTTAAGGTTTCGAGAAAAAAGGGAGAAAACGCATTTTTTAGGCTGCACAAAAGAACAGGCAGCCGATATCGGAATTTGGCAAAATAAGAAATAACTAACGCAATTACATACCTGCCAACAAGTACGATTTACCCGTAATGGTTACGGTTTTCAAAAGCACAGTCCGGTTTACGGCTGAACAAAAACAAATTCCGGGTTTTTGGAAAATGGCAATAAGCGGAAATGCATAATTTACAGATTGAAGGAATAAAAAATTGCTGTGTGAAGAACGAGAGGTGTAATTTCATCTGGTGTATAGCAGAAGGTCACACACCCACTTTCTGCGATCTCCAGCCCCTTGTTTACAAGCCCGGTTTGGCTGCATGTTCATGTACGTTCATATGAATCACCGCCTCCTGCTTCCCGAGAAGGCATTCATACAGCCAGTGAGCAGAATCGCCTCCTCCTTCCAGAGAATGCATTCGTATAGCCTGAGAGCAGTGGCAGCCACTGATCTATATAGAACAACTGGATTGCTGACGTGATACGGAACTGTGTTGGGAGGTTGAAGCAAGCGGAAGTGGCCGGGCGGCCATTTTACTATGCCCTGTAGTAAGCAACCGTGTTATAGTATTCTATGGCAGAGAAGCGCTGATGTCCAGCCTTGCAGTGCGGAGCGACATTTTTGGGGGATATGGAGAGACAATGCACTGGCTGTAGTGAAGACGGATATACATAAATTAATTTCAACTTATATATTGCTTATTATTCGCCACTCGCGAATTAACCTTAACGGCAGATAATGTGTCAATGTTATCCCAGCTAACGTTAACGGTTAGGATTGGATCTATTCAAATTAATGTTCACTAACGTGGTCCATCAGGTTAGCCTAAAGCTACGTAGATTACCGAACTGAAGTTAACCAGATCAGTCGATGTCACTCGGCATAAATTAGATAATCCAGAAAAAAAACTGTTGCGTAACGCTGTCTATAATATTAGACCAGACTAACTAGACAACAAAACCAGGTGTTGACTGGTCTAATCATTAAGGCAAATTTATTCCAGCACTAAAAAGGCTAATGTTCCACTGACATTCAATCGCCGTTGACGGACAAATTTAATTCGGCCAGGTTATCAATGAGGATGTAACCTTAGAGCTACTTAAACAGATAATGTGATTCACACTCGACGATGAATGGAAGGCAGATTTACATACATCTACACAACGCAAAACTCACTTCTGTTCTCATGTGAGCGCTGATTTAGCGACCTTGATAAGTTTACATTGCGTTCTCTTCAGCGAACCCACTTTCGCGTCGGAAAATTAGCCTACAGCTTCGTGGCAGCTACTGAGTGAACACAGCGCAAGAGAAAACTCAATACAAGACATCCGTTGGGAGTTACATATGAATCTCACACTCAGTGTTTCTAAAATAAAGACAGCGGTTGACAAAGTGCGAGCTGACGGCTTCTTTATTTTTTCATGAAGTTTTTATATCCTCCCCACACAGAATAATAATAATACGTGAAGGACTGTCGTCTTGTCTTCTTCAGTCTCAATGACTTTGGACTTCAATTTCGTTGTACCACTGCCCCACTCAGGCGAGAGGTAGAAAAATCCGTAGAGATTTCCTATGGAACGCACTCATTGGTAGCGCTGTCAAATGCTGATATTGTCCACTGAAAATGTTAAAGGCCCGTACAACTGCTGCCTACTGTAGTTAAATCTGCGGTCCTTGAGGCATTTTCAGGTCAATCTGAGGAGGAAACATAAAATACCGCCTCTACCGTGTCAGTGAAAAGATATCTTCTCAATTAATGATATCATTGGCTGCAACGTGTTCAATGCGAGTAATGTTCTGAGAGATTATAGCTGGGCATACCAATATGGCGGCATGGTTACTTCAAAATTATGACGTCAGCAGCTATCCAGTTCTTACATATAGATCAGTGGTGGCAGCTCGTATTTTTAAGAAAGTGAAATGGTGGGGAGCGGAACGAAATGTTCACCTGAAGAAGAGCATGATCTGAAATTACTTCTAAAGAAATAACGGTTGTTGGCGAAGAAGTTGTGGGATAAATAAAGGGACAGAACCCGGATTAATATTGGCCTTGCATCTCCAAGGTGGAGAGTACTGTGAGAGCTAAAGGGGCTACAGTTTGACTCGGAGCTAGCTCTTCTTCTCCCGGACAGGGAAGTAACAACATGAAGTCAAACGTCTACTTTAATTAGTGTTACAGTAACGTTAGGCACATGCCGCTATTTTGATTGAACTAAATTTAATGTTACAATCGTAGCATGGGTTGATATCTGGAGCTTGAGTTGTTAGCGGCTCGGCCCCAGCAATGTGCCAGGCGTTACGGTTGTGTAAGGTGAGTAGCCCGGCAGCCAGCTATCATTTGCAATTGGTGCAAATCTGCAGTTTCGCGAGCATTTCGGGTTCGATGTACTGAGTAATAATGCCGTGGAAACTTAAACTTAACCGTCATTCTGCCGAATAGCCGAGGTAGAGGGGCTCATGACACACTTTGTTTAGGACTACAGGCAGTGCACAACAGCAAATGTAGCGGTGAAATGATCTCGCTTTTTTCCCCTTTAAATGATGATAAATTAAAACATGAAACATGTTCATTTATTCTCGTTTCTTTGACACTAGTTTATATTTACCAAAGATGCCCATTTTGTTACAATCGCAAAGAATCTGTTGGTTCGTTTGTGTAAACAATCGGCACACTTCGCTGGTTATGAAGGTTATAAGGAATCAAAGAATTGGCCGAGACATTTCACTTGTAACCATTCTCGGCTATATTCCGAACCGCTGCACAATGGAAAAATAAGGGACAGTAATTGTATCATTATTGACGTTACTCATCAGTAACATTTTGACAATTTATTTCGATACCAATTGATCATTGTGGAAGTTACTTGCCAGTGACACTGACAAATTTATGTTGATACCAGTTGATCATTATTGAAGTTACTTACAAGTAACACTGCAAATTAATGTTGATACATCTTGATCATCATTGAAGTTACTTAGCAGTAGTAAAACTGTGGCAAATATATATTGATACCAGTTGATCATAATTGAAGTTACTGACCAGTAACACTGGCAAATATATTTTGATACTAGTTGATTACTTTAGTTCAGTGCGATGTATAATGATGATGTATTTAATTAACAGATGCTTTAAATATCTTTTGTTTGGTCAGTGGAATAAGTTGCAGACTTGTTGCATACTGAAGACACATTCTTAGATGTAGTTACCCAGTTTCCATTAAATATGACACATCTGTCTAATTGTTGTGAAATAGTTTTTCTTGGTCCTTTCACTTACTGTACTAAAGGGGTTTGGACATAACTAAATAACAATATTCATCACAGGCATGTTACCTGGGCTATGAAAAGTTCTACTTTCTAGGATTTCTGTGCACAAAAGTTTCAAACTGAAGCTGAATTGTTTAGTCAAATTTCTGCCTCAAAGAGATGGAAATGCAGTATTTAGCAGCAATTTTCAAAAATTTCTCCTGGGGGAGGTGCCTCGTATCCCCACCAATGGGAGGGACCCTCCTGCTGCGCGATTGCATGCTAGGATTATTAGGATTATTGTTTTTCACTTTCAAAAGTTAGCAGGTATGCAATTATGATGAGCGGCTTATGAAATGATGCTCAGAACAGATGCAATACTTGGTCATATGCACAACTCCGTGTTGTGTTTCACAGTGAAGATAAATATTGACCTTTCAGTTGAAATTTTTGATTAATACTCAGAAGAGCCATCACTATTGAGGCGTAAAGCTTCGGTGTTGAGTACAATGTTATTCTAGTTGTCAAGCCGTCTAATTATGGTTTATGGTCATTTTTGATTAAACAGAGCAAGGTAAATTTGCTTGATCGCGGAGAGTCAGAAAGCGTAATTATATGTAAATATGTGCCAATGACACGCTACGTTACTGGTTTGCCTCGGTTACATAGTCCAACATTGCTCAGTCTAAACATAAAGCGAAGCATTATATTCCTTTTGTTATGTGGCACATTAGGGGCTTTATTGACCTCAAGTCAGTGTCTGTGAGGTTACGCTCAGGAACCAAACGCGAGAACCAAGTAATCCAAAAAGCTTATGCTTTATTAGGAAAGGGGATTGTGGAATCATTTGTTATTTGATTCATTAAATTATTATTAATTGCTTATCCTTCCTTGCTCATATTCTGTTTTAGTTTATAAATTCATAGGCCTAGTATGTGTGTGTGCTTACATATTTCTGATTTAGCAGGGGCCTGCATAACTGTACTAGTGTGCAATGACATAGAGCCTATCTGAAGTCATGAAGACCTGAATGTCTGTACTAAGGACAAGGTGT
Source organism: Gymnothorax reevesii (assembly GCA_029721435.1). Taxonomy (NCBI): domain Eukaryota; kingdom Metazoa; phylum Chordata; class Actinopteri; order Anguilliformes; family Muraenidae; genus Gymnothorax; species Gymnothorax reevesii. The sequence continues at coordinate 72,887,188 of CM056579.1, forward strand.
TTTTCTCTTCCTTTAAGTTTATGTGTTTATAGAAAGCTCCGGAATCCATGACAAGATAAGCTAGAGCCAGGGCTGAGAGAGAAGGCAGGTGCTCTCCTCCCTAACAGATGTATGGGTGCATCCCTAGACAGCTTGACACGGTTGAGTGAGACAGCGTGGGCTCCAGATTACTGTATGATGTGTAAATCAGCAAGGGGGGGTATTCCTACAAATGGAGTATTCCTACAAATACCAGAGCACTTTCTAACTCTGTATCCTCCATTTTGTTGACATGACTTTGCTGTTGTATGGGGATCCTTTTTTCTGCAGAAAATGAGTAAACAATTTTTGGCTTGGATATTAACTTCTCTGCCTCCGAGTCGTCTAAGATTCTCTTGCGAAGGTAATACTTGGAATATTAAAATCAAAATTCCTTTAACAGGGTGAACCCCGCAGAGTAGGAGGTGACAGTACAAAATCCACAATCCAAAAACCAGAATCCCAGGGAGGTTATCCAAGCCGTAATCAGGGCAGCAAACCCAAAACTCGTGGTCAGGCAAAAAAGGTTCGATACACACATACAAACAAATCCAAGACAAAGCTAAAATCGAAATCAGGGACGGTCCAGTCAGAAGTGAATCACAGAGAGTACAAGACATAAACAGTCGCACCACAGTTAACCAGGAGAAACGTTCTGACAAAGAGCTGGCTGTGAAATAACTGCTTAAATAGACAAACAGGAAGTCACAAGCTACAATAGGAAACAGGTGAGCTGGATCAGACTAATTACAAAGGAATGAACATGCGGAAGTTCCTGATTACAAGAAATCGGAAAAAGCCAAAACGCGGACAGGGATCACAAAGACAGCCTATACACAGACATACGGCTACGATTAGGGAGTTCTACTGTGCACAGAAAAGGGGAAAGAACAGAGTTTAACAAGCGCAGAGGTTCCGCTGAAACTGCAGCAAAGTAGATTGAGTAAAGACAAGAGGCGGAGACTAGAATAGGGCAAATGCTGAGAGGTCATTAGTCAATTAGTAAAGTGCAGCAATTCAATCCCTAGTGCTCTTTAGTAAGTCAGTACTATAAACAGTGTTAGTTTGAGTTAGTGAGTTTAACTAAAATAGAAAACTGTTAGTTTTGTTAGTAATATAGATTAGCAAGGTGAAGGAAGTAAACAAGATTGGAAGGAATGATTGAAATCCCAGAAACCATTAAATCACCCGAAAGAGTGGCACGCAGTAATGGGGCTGCGAGCAATGACAAGACATGAGACCAGACAGGGGGAGACAAAGTGCAATGCATGGTGAAAAACAAAACATGGACCAGAGAAAAACTGCAATAATGGAATATGGAAGACATACACAGACAAAGCAAAATAAAACACGGTAAGGCATCAAAATCACAATACAAAATACAAAGCATGGTCAGACAAGGCAGAATTCAAAATCCAAACATAGCAAGACAAGGCCGAGTCACAGTGTCGGTGCCAGAACTGGATTTGGGGGAGCACAGACGCATCCTTTTTTAATTTAACAACAGTTAGTCCTGTCTAATTGTCAAAAAGGGAAAAGGTAGACAAGTTTTTCAATCATAGTAATGATCCATTGGCAATAGAAGATACGTCCTCCCCCCCATGCAATCTGTCAGCGGCGAAATAATGGGCTAAATTCAGAACTGAAAAATAATTTACTTTTACACACGCCTATGCTTTAGGAAAGACATACTGCTCTGGAACTTCTGAGCTACTTTATCAGCACATCAGGCGATCTACCGTGCATTCGATGATTGTTTAAATTACTGAAATGAGATAAAACAGCATTGAAACGTCTGTGCATTTTTCAATGATGCTCCAAAGTGCTCTTCTGCATCGCCTGACTAACGGGGAGAACTAGCAATGCCTGATACTGTATAGTGTTTTCAGAGTGAATGTACACTTTTGTATTTCTGATTTATAAAATGATTGAGCACAAGTCAGGGCTAGTAATTGTTTTGAAGGGATGCTGTGCCCCCCAAAATTCCAATTCTGGCCTCCACACTGCCTCAAGTTGATGTGTTTCTTTGCTCTTCCCAAAGAGATCTTCAGCACCTGGCTCTTACGAACATCTTACCTGCTACAGTGTTGAGACTAGGCAGTTATGCGATGGCGAACAGAAACACACAAACACATTTGTCAGAAAATATACGTTTTATAGGCAGTAAATAAAGCAAGGTTTCACAAATGAAGATGAAAGACGGAATGCTGGCTATGTGACCTGGCCACGCTTAGAGTTTCTACGCTATGCCGGTTGTTGTGAAGTTATAGATAATTATCACTAAGCTTAGTCAAGCCAGCGCATTATTCTTTCGCAGGCAACAAACCAGACAGGCATAGCTACCATGGTCTCCCATAGCTGCATAATGGACATTCTGACAGGAAAAGTTAATGTAAACAAACGCAGGTTAAATGGATAGCCAGCAATAGACATTTCACAGGATCAAATGACACAGTAGACAAACAACTTTCGGTAAAATTAAAAAATAGCCTAAAACGAAAACGAAAACTTACGAATGTAACTACAGTTCTATGAATCCTGAATGACCGCCAGAGGGTGGTGCTTCAAGCACTGAATGTTCCCTTCACGCATGCGCAGTCCGAGCATGCATACCAAGTTTTGTCATTTGTGACCCCTGAGTGACCCGCAACAGGTAATAAGTTCCGGTGTCACCAGGATTCGGTTCCTACGGAATCTTCTCGCGTGACCACGAGTATTTCCAAGTGACCGAGTGCTCTGGCGGTCATTCAGGATTCATAGAACCGTAGTTACATTCCTAACTTTTCGTTCTATTTCATCTTTACTGACCGCCAGAGGGCGGTGCTTTAAGCCCTAAATAACTAATATCAGCTTAGTCACGAGGAATCCCACAACCTTACTGAGAAGCTTCTGGAGATCAAAGCACCACACCCAGTGGATGAGGTGTGGCGACGTTCACATTGTAGAATCTGGAGAACGTGCTGGGTGCGGTCCACGAGGCAGCAGCACATATGTCCTCCAGAGAAACTCCCTTCAGGATGGCCCACGATTTGGACACACTCCTAGTCGAATGCCCATGTACACCCGATGGTGGGGGGGCGGTTCAACACCTGGTAGGCATGGCAGATGGCATCCACAATCCAGTGAGCCAATCGCTGCTTGGAGAGGGCAGAACCACAGGGCCCCTATAACAAACAAAAAGCTGTGCAGATGATCAAATGCCTGCAGTAGCTTCAATGTGCAATCTCAATGCCCTCACTGGGCACAAAAGCTCTGGCCTGTCTCCACCCTCACCTGCTGGTGGCTCATATTGTAGAAGCCGTATAGGCTGATTGGAATGTGAGGTCGACGGCTCCTTTGGAATAAAGGCAGTGTTTGGCCATAGAGTGACACCTGTCCCATCCGGGTGCCACTTTAGGCATGACGGGTTGATTGACAATGCGTGCAAGTCACTGACACGCTTCACTGAGATAATAGCAAGTAAAAAAGCAGTCATGACACCCACCGCAGTTCTGCTCTTGCCAGGGGCTCGAAGGGCGGCAGGCACAAGCCCTTCAGCACTAGGTGCAGATCCTATTCCGGGGCTCGTGGGGTTCATGGGGGACGAAGCCTCTGGGCCCCCTTGACAAACAATGTCACCAGGTTGTAGTTCCCCACTGTGCCATTGCCGACCCTAACGTGTCGGGCTGATATTGCAGCCACATACACCTACAGAGTAGATGGGGACCTGCCTTTATCCAGGAGAAACTGCAGGAATTCTAGGACCGTGGCCATTGAGCAGAGCACCGGGTCTTGCACCACTCTACAAACAACTTCCACCTGTTAGCATATTGTAACCAGGTGGATGGTGCTCTGGCATTCAACATGATTTGCCTGACAGGCTCCGAACAGCTGCTCAGCAGTGATCCGGGGCCTTGAGTGGCCAAACACACAAGTGGAGGCGATGAGGATTGGGATGCCATACCCGACCTTGCTGGGACAACAGATCCTCCTTGTTGGGGAGAAGCCATAGTTCGCTGCAGCAGAGTTTGCGCAGCAGGGGGAACCATGTCCGAGCCGGCCAAAAAGGTGCCACCAACAACAGCGTGTGGCCCTCCTGAAGAACTCTCTGAAGTGTCCGCCAAATCAGAGGGAGCGGTGGAAAGGCATAAAGGAGGCCCTTTGGCTAAGGGTGCGCCAACGCATCTTGGCCTAGCGGGCTGGTGGTTGCCCTCAGGGAGAACCAGAGGGGACAGTGGGTCGAATCTTCGGAGGCAAAGAGAACGACTCCTGCTCTTCCAGAGCGGCTCCAAATCATGCGCACCACATCTGGGTGGAGGCGCCAATCTCCTGGAGGAGGATTCTGCCGGGAGAGGGAATCTGGAGCTGGTTCCGGTCCACAGGTGGAGCCTGTAGGCTCGGCCGAGGTGTTGTCTGACCGTACAAGCATGTGCCTTACTCGCAGGTATGGCAAAAAATGCTTGAGAGCCAAGTGCACTGCTCTCAGCTCCAGCACGTTCATGTGATCGGTGCTGTCCCGCACAGGCCACCGCCCCTGGACTATCCTGTGCTGCCAGACAGCACCCCACCCTGAGAGGCTGGCATCTGTGGTGACAGTCTCGTGGCCGGCTGGGGCCACGCCCAACGGGATTCCTTTTGCCAGGAAAGCCCTGTCTCTCCATGGGGCCAGGGCAAGGAAGCATCGCCGTGACACCCTGAGCTTCCTGTGGCGATGCCACTTGGCATCCAAGTAGAAGTTTTCATCCACCTCTGCAGCGGGCATAGTGCCAGCAGACCCAGTGGGACCACGGCTGTCATGGATGTCAGCTTGCCTAGAAGTCATAGGAAAGCAATGTATGGCAACAGTCTGTTCTCCTGAAAAAGCGCAAAGAGGCACAGAACATCTTCTACTCTGCGAGAGGATGGCCGGGCCCTCAAAGATATGGTGTCAAAGGTGATCCCAATAAAGGTTGTCCTCTGAGATGGGCTCAGACAGGACTTCTCCCCGTTGACCTTGAGGCCCAAACGGGCTACATAGGCAAGGAGATTAGTCCGTCTTTCCTGTCTGCGTGCTCACTGACTTCGGGTGATTTAAATGAAGTCCGGTGTTTGGAAATATTCCTTCGTATCTCGTTTTCTTCCTTCAACCTTCTGTTCTAATGATTAACAAGACTAACATTTGTATTTTGTATTATAGTCTACTAACACAACTAACCATGTATTTATTCGATTACTAAATTACTAATGAGCACTCTAGTTTAAGTTGTAAAGCTGCACCGCTAATAATAGACTAATTCCCTCTTCGCAATCGCCCTGTTGTATCCTCCGCCCCTTTGCTTTCCACGGTCCTCTCCCTATGTTCAGCGAGAATCTCTCGCACGTGCTTAATTACTTTCCTGCTCTTGTTATCTGTGCACGTAGTACTCCTTAACCGGAGCTGTTTATTCGTTCATAGGAATGTCTCGTTATCCCTGTGTGCGTTTTGGCATTCGCAAGATTCATGTAATTAGATAATCCCTCATGTGTCAATCCTGATTTTTGTTTCATTATTCGCACCTGTGCTCCCTTGACATGTGTTCACCCCGGATGTGTATATAAGGTGTCTTCACATTCAGTTCCATGTCAGATCGTCATACTTCCTTGTTTCTTGTGCTACGTTTTTTGCCTCGACTCATTGCAATATCATCTTTCTGACTGGATTGCCCGACTATCGATTTTGGTTTGCCCTTTTTGGATATTGCTGCACCTGTGTATTTTTGACCTTTTTTTTGCCCGACCTTGTTATTGTTTTTGCTGCCCTGGTTTTGGATTCGGACTGTCTTTGGCTTATGAGTTTGCTTCTCCTCCAAACCTACGCCTGTGTACCGAACCCTTTTTGTCTGACCACAAACTTTGTTATTGGTGGCCTGGTTACGATTCTGGATTACGCCCATTGGATACTGTTTTTGGATTGTGGACTTTGTACCGTTGCCAGCACTGTTGGGGGGTTTCCCCCTTCAGAAATAAAGCCTCCTTTTTGTATTTTACTGGTTGTCGCACTTGGTTCATTTCGTAAATCCCAACATTTAGTAGTATATACATGGATTAGTTGGGTTAGTAGACTATGATACAGAATACAAATGTTATTCTTGTTAGTAATCTAGAACAGCAAGGCGAGGGACATACACGAGAACTGAAGTAATAATATGAAGCACCAGAAACCATTAAACTCACCTGAAGCAGGTAGGCACACAGATTGGGGAGACGGACCGAACAAACTAGATCACAAGACAAGGGAGACAAGTGGAAAGAAAGTTAAAATGGCATGAAGTGAAAACCGGGTAATGCAATAACCAAAAAGAATAAAGAAAACATGAACATAAAGCATGAACACAAAAACCAGAACCGTGACACACGAATGCGAAGGATGAAACAGTTTTGGATAGTAATGCGTCTGACGTCAGCATCTTACTCACATCTTCTGGACGCGCAAAGAAAGTTTGACATTCTTTTAAGTGAAGTTAAATTCTCGCCACGTTTTCTTTGGCATGTGTTCTTCTTCTTCATTCTTCTGTGCGAAATGCGTGTCCACAACGCAACTACCCTTACATACGAGGTTATTAACCAGTAACAACAATTGGAAATGCCCATTATGCGATGGCAGGTAGTCATAATTTGACCGCAACTGTTTATTCTGGGGTTATCCGTGTGCATTTAAATGTGCGATGATCCCATCATGTGAAATGGTGTTTAAAAGTTCGTTTAGCTGTCCGTACAACGGCATTTTAACATGCCTATAAAATTTATTCGCATGTTAGTTATACGCACGCTTAAATGCTTTTGCGAAATCGGCCCATAGTGAACAACAACTTGTGTTTAAAATCACAGTAACTAGCAAAAGAAACCTTGCTGTCAGCAGACCAGACAAGCACTGATTCGACCCTCTTACCACAGAAATATCTGGATCCTTTTATTTTTCTCAACAGACTTTCCACGGTGATAGTTTAGTTTCATTTTTGTGCTAAAAGTTTCACAGTGATTGTGTCAGGATTACGTATAGGAACCACAAGCGAGCACCAGAGAGTAAAAAAGAAAAAGAGGCTTTATTTCTGAAGGGGGGAGACCTAACAGAGCAGGCAACGGTACAAACGGTACAGGTATGTCAGAGAAGCGAAAGCCAAAATCCAGTGGGCGTAATCCAAACCATCAACAGGGCAGCAAATACAAAATTCGTAGTCAGGCAAAAAGGATTCTTAAACAGATTAAGACCATAGTACTAAAGAGCAGAGCCAAAAATTGTTAATTGGACGGTCCAGTCTTAACACTATGAGTACAAGGCGAAGATGATAGCAGCACAGGTGAACAAGAGAAACAGTCTGACAAGGAAATGCTGTGAAAAGACTCCTAATATACACTCACGGGAAGTCACATGCTTAACACAACACAAGTGGAGGAAGTCAGACTGATTACAAAGGAGGGAACATAAGGAAGAACCTAATCACATGAAATAGGCAACAGCCAAAATGCGGACAGGGATCACGAGACAAACCTATGGACAGATATACAGCTCCGGTTAAGGAGTTCTAACTTGCATAGATAATAAGAGAAAGAATAGCGTGAGCAGGTGTGGAGAATCCTCAGAAACGCAGCAGAGAAGATTAGGGAGAGACAAGAGGCAAAGATTAGAACAGGACGAGTGCTGAGAGCTTGTTAATCAATTAGTTAGTGCTGTATTATATACAATGTTAGTTTGTGTTAGTAACAAAAAAGAAGCAAACTATTAGTATGGGATAGTAATATAGAAAAAGCAAGGCAAAGGAAGAAAATGAGATTGGAAGAAATGGTTGAAATCCAGAAACCATGAAATCACCCGAAAGAGTTGCACGCAATACTGAGGCTGTGAGCAATGACAAGACAAGAGACCAGACAGGGGGAGACAAAGTGCAATGCTTGGCAGAAACAAAAACATGGACCAGAATGAAACTATGGTAAAATACAAAACATGGAAAAACTAAACTAGACAATAAATGAACAAATCTAAGTCACCAAATCGCAATACATAATCCAAGGCATGGACAGTCAATACAGAGATCAGACAGAACATCAAAAACATGGCAAACAGAGCCGAATCATAACAGTTTGACTCAGTTCATTTGATTTAGCTGATGGTCAGACAAGAAGATTTGGTGTTATTTTGGTGAAAATTTATTTGTTGACTCTGTCATGAGAATATTTTGTTTGTGTGTTAAAATCAGCATTTTTATTGTTTATTTTGGTACTACAGACACCATTTTGTTTTTATTTGAATTTTAGTAATTTATTTAGTACAATTTATGTTGCAACAAAAATGCTATTTTATTTCAATTTTGTTTGCCATGCCACTGTGACAGTTGTTTTGCGATAAACTTTTCAGATTTGGAATTTTATTTGTTTAATTTCAGATACATTTTGAACATGCATGAATATATCCATTAATTAAAACCATATCATACCATGCCATTAAAGGAGTTCAACACTACAATGTAAGAAATAGAAGAATATACAGGTAAGAAATAGAAATGAATATTTTTTTTAAATTTGGGACCCATTGAATTTCCCAGGGACCCACTCAAATCACCACATGTGCATCCTGGGGACTCAACTAAATTGAAAACCTATTAACATCACTCCAAGTATGAGGAATCATTTTCACAAACAAATTTGCCACCACAAAGTCCTGACCTTCAGCACATCCCAATAACTTTTAATGTGTTTAAGAAAGACCACCGAATGGTTCAACCATTATGTCGAGAAGACAAGATCTTTGCCAAAAATTATGGTATTTCTGATCGAAAATAAATGTTCTGGCATTGCATAAAGTTATCAAAACAATGACAAGACAAATATGCACTGTAATCAAAGCTACAGGGGTTCCAACTATTTGAGTGTGCAACTTTTTTTTTGACCGGGCAGTGTAATTGTTTCATTCACTGCTTAGGCCAATTCGTCTGCTAAGTCAACGGTGTAGGGACATACGATCAATGTGTAACTTTAAATCATACAGTATGTTGAGTTTCTTATATTATTCTTTCGCTAAATTATCAAATTTTCTTACCTGAGCTCTGTCTACTGACTTCTCCTCTGATCACAGCTCTGACTAGCCATCACTTCTTTACACTATGCAGTCACGCCCCCAATTGCTTAGTGCGCACACTGACGAAGGATCACAAAGTTAGCATACAATTTAGTTCACACAGCTACACGCCTGGCAGAGCAGAGGTGGTTGCTACAGAGCGACGGACAAACAAATTTTAACTGGCTTCACCTCTATCATTGCTGAGACTATGCCAATTGTTATCTCGCTGGGGAGCATGCAGCAGTGGAATGGCAGGAATTTAAATTCCCGACCACAGGGCTCATTGACGAATATCTTAGCTGTGAGCCACCTGCAGGCCCCATAAGAAGCCACGTCTGAGACATACATAAAAATTGTATATCTCTGCAAATTTTCTAGTAAAACGTTCTCTTGATATTTCACTTAAAACATGCTATTAAAGGCCACCACCCAGAGTATGCGTGGTTGCATCAGTCGCTTATTGAGATTCTCGACCAAATTGGACCGAAGTTCTGGAATTCATCTTTTAGCCTGAAATTTCCATTACTGAAGGCCATAAGGCTTAAATTGCTCATAGCTGCACAGGTATGAATGATTATTATACACTTCATACTAATCTCTGAGTGTTTATACTGTGCTTTTTTGGTTATTTTGCAGTGTGTACCAGTATTTTGGTTTTGCAAACAATAAATCTGACATGAAACGGTTACTTTTCTCATCAGAGATTGTAACAAGCAAAAACTGATTGAGGAAAAGATACTACTTATTTGAGAAAATAGATTTTGACTCGCTTTGTAGTATTAAAAATTCCCTTTTTGGAATTTCAAAAATAAAATGGTCTAGTAAAATGGTCTTTTTTCTCCCTTAAATATGAAAAGATCCTTCAGCAAATATGTGGAGATCTCATATGTTGAGGACCCTTTTCTGCCTGGTTCAATACCTGAAATTGTTCTCCTTCAGTTTATTGAGCGGAAATGGTGTTTTTTTTAGAAAATCTGGACATGCAGCAGTCACGCTGCAATGATGAGTATGTGAACGCTTAACCTGGGCACTCAAACTCTGGAGAAAATAAAACATAAAAAATCATCATTTTAACTCCCAGCATGTCTGATTATGGCAGCTACTTAATGAAATTCTCATCAATAAAATAAGGAATAAACTGACACTGCCGCTGCTAGTGGTTGGTTTCAATGCGTGGCAGTTGTAAAGCAATACAGCGTAGGTTAAAGTGGGTCGTTTCCATGGCTTCCAATGTGAGAGCCGTTTCCTGGCTCCTTAAATAGCCCTTTAAATTGTTTTTAGGAGATAAAGGGAAAAACTGGGCAATGGCCAAGATCGTGCCAGAGAGATAGCAAAGACATTAAGTCATGGCAAACACAGAGTACACCACTATGATAGAACAAGTCTTGAGGCAACAGCAGCACAGCCTCACTGATTAGTAATATTCACTAAGCCTTCAGACTAATTGTTGCCTTTGCAGTCAGTGCCTGTTTCTTTCATGAAACAAATTAGACCACTAAGGGGAGCAAAGCTGTAATGATGTGGCTTAATTTGTATTTATTTATTTATTTAGTTTTGTATTTGTTTATTTATTTGTCTTGAACACGAAAGCAGACCAGTCCCGTTCACTTAACATATGAAACAGGACTGGAAGGTTGTACTTCCTGGTTGTACTTTTTTTTTCCACCTTAGAAAAAATTAAGACTTCTCTCTGCCGTATGTGTTTGATAGTGGCTGATTTATTCAGAACAAAAGTGCACGTTCCAACAATGCATCTTCCATGCTTTATTATATTTTGTGGTCTAAGACCGAGGTGACAAAGATTGTTTTTAGTGCACTGGAGTGATAGTGACCAAAATGGGGTTGTACAATGTAGAACCCCAACTCAGAAAAAGTTGGAATGGCATGGAAAATGCACATTAAAACAGAAAGCAGATTTCTAAACGTGCTTTTCATTACATATAGCACGAAGACAACATATATAATGTTTTGTCCCATCACCTTCAGTTTATTTATTAATATAAATTCCTGCCATCCAGGCCTGCAATGCATTCCAAAGATTTTATGCAGGCAATTTAGGACTAGTTATGAAGTAAAAAGTTAAGCAATAATGTGATTTGAAACACCTTATGTCAACAGGTAATTGTTATCATGATTTGATACACATGCAGTATCCAGGAAAAGCCTTATCCTTCAAGAGCAAGGATGGGCTGAGCATTGCCAATTTGCCCACAAGTGTGTGAGAAAATCCTTGAATGTTTAAAAAATCAATAATTCTCAAAGAAAGATTGGGAGTGATTTTAATAGTTCAGCATTTACAGTGCATAAGATAACTGAAAGATTCAAGGACTCTTAATCTGTTGAAAGTAAGAGCGTAAGCATGAACTGAATACTTGTGAGCTCTGATCACTCAGATGACGCTGCATCAAAAAACATCATATATCTATAACAAGAGCACTCAGAGCGCGCAGCACCTCCGCCACACCAAGGCAACTCAATAGATATATAATAGAACTCAATAGTGCAATAGATATTTTCGTTGGCTGATGCAGGGTGTTGTTGCATTTCACCACCAGGTTGCAGCAAAACCCAAAAGCACGCAGATTGGAAATCAGGCCCACTGGAAAGACTTCAAATCTCTGCCAGCATAGCTGGATTTAAACTTTGGCCTATAGCTCAGCTGTACTTTTGTACTTTTACTTTTCAATTGTTCCTCTCGTGCTACCCCTAGATCCTGCAAAGTTTGGTTAAAATCGATTTGGCCATTTTTGAGATATCCTGCTAAAAGACAGACATACCGATAAACCCCAGCAAAAACATACACCTCCTTGGCAGAGATGAATTAATATAACCCCATGGGCTAATGACTGCTAAGACAAACCTTTGTGAAGTGCAGCAATACATTGCTACATTCACAAATTACCATTAAAACTTTTTGAAAAAACGAAGCCTCGTGTTAAGTGTTCGGAAGCAACTTTGACTCTTCTAGGCTCAAAGACATCTGCTATAGACCATCATACTGATGAAATGTGCAATGTGATCAAATTAATCAAAATATCAGGTCTTTTTTGGAAAAAAATAAACAATGCTCTGTAACAAAGGAGATAAGGACCATCCGGGCTGTTATCAGCAACAAGTCCAAGAGCTATGCTTTGTATTGGTATGGGGTTGTATCAGTGCCCTTAGCCAGAAACCATACCACAACTGAATCTGCTCCAGCTGCATTGCTGAAAGAAAGCAGGAGTGGGGTTGGGTGGTACTTTGATGGGGCACCACCTAGGAAAACTAAGTTGCTGCTGGAAGAGGTGATGGTGGGCTAGTAGATGGCAGTCTAATCTGTGGTGAAATGATCCCCAATGCCCCAGTGCAGTGATGGGAACTCTGTACTGATGGAGAACCTGGCTCTTTCGACCTGCCACTTAATCATCCCCTGATCTGATTGGCTAAGCAAATTGTCCTCTCCCTCTCTACCTCAACTCCCAGGGCTCCCTTGAAACACTGTGAGCCTTTCGTCTGGTTTCCACCCTGCAAATAACGGGCTGACAGAGCGAACCAACCAGTCACTAGAGAATACTTTTCAGTGTTTAGCGGCTGACAACTCATCCTCGTGGAGTCATTTTTTAGCATGAACCAATTATTACCACATTCACCATACAACTCCTCCACAGGCCTTTCCCTGTTTGAGGGTCAGTTGGGTTATCAGCCTCTGCTGTTTCCAAAGACTGAGAGGGATTCAGAAGTTCCCTCGGTCAATCACTTTGTTCGGCCTTGTTGGTTGGTCTGGACCAGGGTCCATTCCTCTTTGTTGCGCTTTGGGCGGAAACAGAAGGCCACAGATAGAAGGCGCCGTTCGGCCCCATCTTATCAGGTTAGCCGAAGAGTTTGGCTTTCCACTCAGGACCTTCCCTTAAGAGTGGAGTCACGAAAGTTGGCTCCCCGCTTCATTGGACCTTTAAAGACAGTGCGGAGGATCAACCCTGTCACTGTCCGGTTAAAGCTCCCTAGATCTTTGCGTATCCCCTCTCTTTTCATGTCTCCAGGCTTACACTGGTTAGCACTAGCGTCCAGGCATCAGTCGACAAATTCTCGCCGTCGCAGCGGATGATTGAGGGGGTGCTGGTTTACACTGTCCGTCGTATTCTGGCTGAAAGGCATGTGGGTCGTGGGGCCCAATTTTTAGTTGATTGAGAGGGGTATGGTCCTGAGGAGTGGTGCTGGGTCCCTTCTCGGGATATCCTGGATCCCACCCTTATCTCAGAGTTCCACGTATGGGGATGTCTGGGAACGTTTGCACCCGTCCCTTAGGGGGGGGGGGGGGGTCCTGTCAAGGTTGGAGAGGCGTGCATGTGTTTTGGACTTTTCTTTGTGGCTCTCGTCCCGGGACGAGATCGAATTCCTTTTCAATCAGATTCTTTTCCCAGCTGGCTGATTGAACTGGGGTGGCGCTTCCCTGGACTCTATATAAGCCAGAAGTCCGCCATGCCTCCTTTGCTACAGTGTCTGTAGCTAAGCACTATAGCTAAAGATATCTCGAGTCAGGATTTGTGTGACTTTAATCTTCCAGTTATTATTGTAGTTCCTTCCGCTTTAGGAATTTTCCCTTTTCTACTTTTGTTCTCTCTCGTGTTCAGTTTTTCAGACTATTAAACGTCCTTTGGAAGTGCGATTACTCTCTGGTGGTTTGTTAAAAACCCCTTAAAACTCCAGGAAAATTAGCCTAAAATGTCTATCAAAAGCGTACCCAAAGTAAATTGAGCGCTGTTCTTGAACCGTTTGGACTGTATGGATGTTTATGGTCTCATTTGAAAGGAAACACTCTGAAGTTTTTCCGCCAGCAGAAAGAAATACCCTAGTGCTGCTCTCATTGAGTAATCTAAGCTGAAACACACTGAAGTAGAAGGTTTTTACTCTCGCCAAAATTTTTTTTTGCAAACAGATGCCTGCAGATGAGAGCAGCTGGGACTTATTAGCTGAGAAACACAATGGGATCACAGCATGAAGCCTTACCTAGTCCCAGTTCAAATTTGATAACAATCCTACAGAAAATGAGCATTCTACACATGTTTTTCTAAGGCCATGTCTAGGCGTTTCCAAAAATGGCCATTTGGAGACCCCAAAAGGACCCTTGGATAACCATGGTCACATACCTAGGAAAAAAGAGCATAACTCTTGAACGCTTCAACGTACAGTCATAATGTTGGGCTCTAATGAAAGGTAACACTTAGAGGAATCCAATCCTATATCCACTATCAATATTGCTTAAAAAAAAAATTACTGAAGCATAAACTCAAATTTGATCATATAAAAGTCAAAACCAGTGCTGTTGTGTAAAAAAATGTTTTTTGTATGAAATGTAAACAAACAAATAACATTTCCATAGCAAACTATTTACAATATATGATAAATAAAAAAATTAAAAGGTTACTGAGGCATAAACTCAAATTTGTGCATATAAACCCCAAGGGGAGGAGATTCTGACTTTGTGCTTTTACATATATCCAAAACAAAGGAGAGATTCCTTTGTCTTTGTTCTTGCCTGTAACGAAGACCCTATGTGGCAGTAAAATGGATCCTATTTACTTACTTTGTCTCACTCCGATTTCTTACAGGGATGAAAATTAAAATTCCCACAACAACCAACGCCGGCGAAAAAATAACTTCCTTTCACCTTCATTGACGGAGGTAATAATGCATAATATGGTAATAATATAATCGTAATAATATAAGCATAATATTATAATATCCTTTTACCGTAATCCTGAACACAATAACAGGCCAACAGAATCACCAACTCCGGTGAAAACATGACGTCCTTCCACCTTCCATGACAGATGCAAATAATACGTAATATATTAATAATAATAATAATAATATGAACGTAAAATTATTATATAATGAAATATAAGTTATAATACCTGTATGATACTTACTAGTCAAGAGTAATGTCATCTCCCCCGAGAAACATTTCCTCTGCTACAGAGCCATCACGGTTTTGGTCAGATATTTCTTCAAGTGAGTTACCACTTGCACGCCGAGTGCACAGCTCTGCAGCTTCTGAACTGAAAATGATTTTTTTTGCAACCTTTCCACTATTTTTTCTTTCAAACTCCGTAAACAACAATCAAACATTCGCTGGAAATCTCTCTCTGCCTCGGTCTGTTTTGCGGAACGCGCAGCACGCATTACGCACAGCTGAGCCATATTCTGTAGTATCAGTTACGCAAGCAATAGGCAGCGTCAGCTTTAAAGCCACCCCCAACAAGATATATATCGGCGTTTGCAGAATTTTGTTGGCTTTACAATGCAACAATTGCTGTCTCGATTGGTTGCTGGTTGCTTGGGCTACACGCAAAAAAAGGAGGCATGAGCTTTGTTTCAACACAGGCACTCACTGGCTATAGCAGGCTGTAGACAGGGCAGGGAAGCTCTTAACTGGTCGAGTGAGGTGTCAATGGAAAGGATAGAGTGCAGACTTCATTTTGACGCAAATGGCTTTGTCCTCTGTACATCTGCACCGGAGCTACGACTGCAAATGTAGCGAACTTTGGGGATAACCACCGACTCATTTCAAATGATGCAGCAGCTGTTCGTGAAAATTTACCGGTAAAATAGCGTGTTTTGGACTGAAAACTTTACTGGTGAAGTAGGCCGTAGGGCTAAGGGAGAGTGAATGATAAAGAAAATATAGTAAACTACTGTAATAATTTAATTAATCAGCTACCCAGTCAGCTGATTATCCGAATGAGTAGCAATCAACTAAAAATTCATTATTAACTATTAAATTGAGTATTTATTGCCAACAACACCACCCCAGGAATTTCCCCTGGAGAGTAAGATTTAATCCTTAATGTAATGGTTAGGGCACACATGGTTCGTCTGCTATTGAAGACTGGAGACTGTGGTCAAGTGTACAAATACAATGAATTTTTATTGACAATTAATTTAGAAATAATCAAACTAATAAACATGCAAGTAAACCAAATAACACTCATGATTACCCAAAGATAATCAAACCAAAAAAACAAACATGCAAGCACACAAAACAAAATAAAAAATGAGTTAAACCACAATAGGCTAAATGCCAACAAAATTAGAAAGCTGAGGCAACAAGGTTATAAAATTAAGTCCAATATGTAGTGATGACTTCACTACCGCAAGCAAGATGCCACAGATGCAAAGCTGGATGGGGGCTAGGTGATAGCCTTCCAACAGCGGAGGAACAGCAGCAACAGGGGAGCAAGCAATAGCGGCAAGCAGAAGTACCCACAGCGAAGCAGCAGCTAACAGCAAAACAGCAGCCCAGCCGACCGCGGCCCGAGAGGAGGAAGGAAAATTTAATGCAGCCCGACGCGGCTCACGCACACAAAACCGTCCGTAGGTTGAATAAACCTCACGAGTGAGAAAATGAGGCACCCACAACGCAATCAATCAATCAGCCACTCAGCTGATCACCCCCAGCTGTGCGGGGATGAGAGAACACACTCTGGATCCCGCAATCGGTCCAGTGAAGGAGAGATAAGACCCGCTAGGAACAAGAAGCAGCGAGCTGAACAAGCAGAGCAACCCGGTGGCGAGGCAATCAGGTGAGGTGACTTGCTGTTGTGATTACAGGAGAGGGCGGGGGGCCAACGAGAGCTTCTAAGCAAAGAGAGCTCCCAGAAAACAAGCACCCACATTTAAAGACTACGCCTTCTGAAGACATAGGCTGAGACTGCAGCCTACTTAAAGAGCAGCTGGGCTGTAAGCCCATACTGCCACATTCTACCCCCATCAATTTAATCGTCGCCCCGACGATTCAACAACTGATGCCTCAGAACGGCACCACTAATCCCATGGCCTATAGAATGCAGTAACAACACTGGACACTGGAGCAGGGGGTAAACCCCGTACGGGCCTCGGAAGGTGATGCACATTTGGGTGCTGACCAGCCGTTGACCTGGCTGACCGGCGGACTGCACCTTCACCAGGAGGACTAGTTAAGGGTCCCACCAGAGAAACCACGGGAACCTCTGGTGTTGCTGCAGAGGGGGTGCTGGAAGGCCCCGGATCAATGGGATCCGGCAGTGATAGTATCAACCGAGGGGTGGTTTGAGTCTCCACGGCTGTACGAGCAGGGGCGGCAATAGAAGTTCGCGGCCCCACGAAAAACAGGTCCCCATCACACGAATACTCATCCTCTAATGGAGGATGATCGAGAGGAGGAGAGCACGAGGAAACCGCCTCACCCTGAAGGGCAGCTCCAGCAACAGGTTCCAACAGGGTGCGATGAACCTGCCTAACCTTAGTCTGATCGCTAGTTGGTGCGATGGTGTACACAGAACCCCCTTCTTTGGGCGCCCTTTCGACTCTGTACACCACAGGACCCCACAGATCCTGAATCTTGTGGCGTCCCCTTGCACTATAATCACGCAACCACACCAATTGTCCCACCTTTAGTGGGGCTTCCCTAACAAGACGATCATAGTTCTTCCCTCGGCGCTCGGCCGCAAGCTTTATCCTTTCCCGTGCCCCTTCAAATGCAAGCTGGAGCCGGGTTTGGTGTTCTTGGATCCACTCATGAACCTCACCGCCCACAGGTTCTGAAACTCTACCCAAAAGAAAATCAACTGGCAGCCTGGGTTCTTGCCCAAACATCAGGTAGAAAGGAGATTCGCCAGTTGACTGATGGGGAGTGGTGTTGTAAGAGTAAAGCACCTGTGGCAGACAGGAGTGCCAGTCTCTTTTTCGTGACACAGGTAAGGCGCGCAACAAGTAGTGAAGAGTGCGATTGAAGCGTTCGCATTGACCGTTGCCAGCCGGGTGGTAAGGAGTGGTGCGAGACTTCACAACACCATAAAGGACACAGAGCTGTTGGATGAGGGAACTCTCAAAGTTGCGGCCCTGATCAGAGTGAACACGAGCAGGGACCCCAAACTTATAGAACCACTCCGAAACCAAGACCTGGGCCACCGTAGAGGCCCGTTGGTCCCGAGTAGGAACAGCCAAGGTGTATTTACTGAAAACATCATGACTAAGACATTTTCCATCCCCTTCTGGCTAGGTTCCAACAAAGTAAAGTCAATGGCCAAGATTTCATTTGGACAAGAAGCCACCAAATGCCCCATAAAGCTGGGAGCAGGTATGTGTGTGTCTTTGGCAACTTAACACCTCTCACATTCTCTGCACCACTGTGCCACCTCTGCAGACATACCTAGCCAATAGCATCTCTGACGCAGCAGCTCCAATGTCCTCTCCACACCTTGATGCCCGTGCCCTTGATGCACCTGAGCTAGCACCTCTTGTTTTAACGCAGCAGGCAAGAGATGCTGCAAAACTGCTTCAGTGCCATCAGGACGGAAGATACGCCGGAAAAGGACCCAATCCTGCTCCACCAGTCGACTCCACTAGCTTAGGAGAGTAAGTGCTGGCTGGGTCATGTGCTTCCGCTCCTGATAGTTCAGACGCCGCTGCTGCCCCCAGAACTCCAAAACCTCCTGGATGACCGGATCAGCGTGTTGGAGGGCGCGGAGGTCAGAAGGTGCATGGTGCGGTTGAGCAGCAATAGCAGCTTGAGTGAAAGCATTTTCACGCTGCAAGACTAGCCGCAAAGGCTCAGGGAACCAGGTACCAGGAACCATTGTTGCTAGGTCTGGTGGCTCAGTTAGGTGCTTCCTAGACAGAGCGTCAGCATTTTTGTTTCTCCTCCCAGAGCGGTATTTGATCTCAAAATCAAACGCAGCCAACTGAGCGGCCCAACGCTGCTCGGTAGCTCCAAGCTCGGCAGAAGACAAATGGCTAAGTGGATTGTTGTCAGTATGGACAATACATTTATGACCGAGTAGGTACTCACGAAATTTCTCTGACATAGCCCACTTTAGAGCCAAAAACTCCAATTTCATAGAGCTGTAGTTTGACATATTACACTCTGTGGGCCTCAATCCCCCGCTAGCATAGGCTATGGGCCTGACCTTCCCAATCTGTTCCTGGGAGAACACAGCTCCAAGACCACCGTAGCTTGCATGTACCTCTAGAATAGAAGGAGAGGAGAAATCATCATAGGCAAGCACCGGTGCCGTAGTAAGTTTGGTCTTCAATACTTCAAAATTGCGCTGGCACTCCTCTGACCAATGCTCTGCCACTACTCGCTCCACCCCCTTGGACTTCCTACCAGCTAGTTCGGCCACCAGCTTGTTTAGAGGGGCCGCCAATTTGGCAAACCCCTCCACAAAACGCCGATAATATCTGGCGAACCCAAGAAAGGAGCGTAGGTCAGAAATGGTGACCGGAACCTGATTGGATCTGGCCAGCGGGTACAGAGTGGAAAACCAGCGGGCACCGGTCAGGGCATCCAAAGATTCCTCGATGCGGGGGAGGGGAAAAGCATCCCTCCTGGTTTTGTTGTTGAGCTGCCAGTAGTCAACACACATGCGTAGACTGCCGTCTTTCTTGCTCACCAGCACAATTGTGGAACCGTAGGGGCTGCTACTTTCCCGTATGACCTGAGCTTCCAGCAGCTGGTTAATGTGGTCTTTAACCACCTCGTACTCGGACGGTGGAATGCGCCTATAGCGCTGTCTAACGGGCACATCGTCCAAGAGAGGGATGTTATGACTGATCAGGTTGGTGCACCCCAAGTCTCCCTCATGGGCTGGAAAGACAGAAGAGTACTGCCTAAGAAGAGATTGCACCTTCCTTCGATCTTCAGCTGGCAACGCAGACAGATCCAGGGCCCCAACCTGATCTGGCACAGCTCCGGACCCGGCCTGAGAAGCCACTGTGGCGTTATCAGAAGGTACCTCTGAAGCTCCGGCTGGCAAGCTGACAACCCGGACTTCAGCCAGGTTGCCAACAACAGTGCGAGGGTACAGGAGGACACTGGTAGAGCCAACATTGATGATTGGAATGTATGCAGTACCTCGGAAAGCCCGAACTAAAGCAGATGAGGAAAGCAATCCACCCGGGAGACCAGACTCCGAGGGCTCAAACAATGCACTAGTACCGGAGTACTGCTCTGAGCATGTTGCTGCAACAATCTTCATGGTACCACCAGGAATGCGCCATGTCCTTCCACCCCGAACCTTAACCTGACTCAATATACCCCGAAGAGCTTTCCCACCGACCTGATGACACCTCTGCAGTGCCTGGGTGACAAACTCTGGTGCACCAGATACAGAAGGCAATTTGAACAAGGCCAATCCATGCTGCCCAAAAAGCACTCGATAACACCAGCGAATAATGTTCATTCCCAGGATACCAGGAACCTGAGAAGACACCTCTCCAGGAGGGTCCCTGACAACCAAGACACCACAGCGCGGCACCAAAGTGCCACAAAGCTCCACATCAAGCTCCAGGTAGCCCACATAGGGAATGTTCAACCCATTGGCTGCCCTGAGCTTCAGCCAATTGCAAGCTCTGAGCTTCTCGTACCCCCAAGACTGGAAATGCTTGAGGAAAAAGCTCTCTGTAACTGTAGACACCATGGTCCCGGTGTCTACCAAGCAAGGGACCTGAGCTCCACCCATGTTCACATCCACATGGGGACAAGATGACAGCAGCTCAACAACTTCCTCTGAGCCAGTGGCTACCCCCTCCGAACTGTGGCTCTGCAGTTTGGCGGGCGCTAGTTTTCCCGACTCCTGGGACTGGTTGAATTGCCTGTTAGAGGGTTGAGGAGCCAGCAAAGACGACTGTTTTTGAGCAGGGACCCGAACTCCATCACACTCACTTGCATAGTGGCCTGGGTGTTGGCAGCGCCGGCAAATCAAAGGGCCGCAACGAGATGCGGGACGGCGCAAATGAGAGTTCTGTAAGGCAGAAATACTCACTGTAAGTTGGTTCAGCTGTTCTTGCTGCCGTCTCAACAATTCTCTCATCGCAGCGAAATCTCGGCCCTGAGATGGGGTTGTTGCTTCCCGAAAGCCACTCTGCACCCCACACTGGAGACCAAAAGCTGAAGGGACAGAATGACTGCGACCCCTGCTACCCCCTGGCAAGCCCTCTCGTTCCCACCGGATTGCCTCACCCCGGACATCAAGCAAAGTAACAGTAGGCTGCCTCCTCACCAACTGTTTCAGCTCACGACACAAAGCTCCGTCTAAAACATGCTCAACAAATTGGTCGCGCAGCAACACGTCGGCATTTACCATCCCGTCGGGTGCACGTTCCTTCACAGACGCCATCAAGCTCATTAATGCGAGGCAGAACTCGTGCAATGTCTCCCCCTCTTGTTGCCGTCGGGAAAAGAATGCCTCCTGTAATGCAACATATGGCTTTGAGCACCCATACAGTTCCTGTAGCACAGAAATAATCTTACCTGGGTCCTCCCTCTCCACCCTGGACCGATATTTGATCTCTTCGCGAGCCTCGCCCTCAAGATGATCAAACAAGAAAAATGCCTGATCAGATACAGATAAATGACGTGCCCTCATGCAGGCTTGTACCTCCTCAAGCCACTCAGTCAATCCTATACCTGACTTTCCATTGAACATAGGACATTTTCTGTCCCTTGGCACAAAAACCAATCTCTCCACTAAAGGATTACTAGTATTAACAGGGGCTGTAGGTGGCACAGAGGATGTGGAGGGTGCGGTACTAGGACCAGGCACGGCCGCAGCCTGCTCCTGCCACAACCTCTCATTGTCTACTTTTAACTGTGCCACCAGCTCCCTCAAATCCTGCAGCTCTCCCTCCATAACTAACCCTAAAGTCAGGCTAGGGCAGTAAATGACTATATAGGAGAAGTAAGATAGAGAGAGAAAAAAAAAAGGGAACTGGATTCTCACTGGGACTCACCAGACCACAAGAGGCCAAGCTGCTGTTTTGCTTCTGAAACAAATATTTACAACACAATTTACATCAAATATATACCCTGGAGGACCCTTAAAATAAATGAAAGAAGAAAAAGAAAAAAAAATGACACTGGACCACACGTCTCTGCCTTCCAAAAGCAGTGATCCTGCCGATTATGCCAAAATGTAGTAGGCCGGAGGGCTAAGGGAGAGTGAATGATAAAGTAAATATAGTAAACTACTGTAATAATTTAATTAATCAGCTATCCAGTCAGCTGATAACCCGAATGAGTAGCAATCAACTAATAATTCATAATAAACAATTAAATTGAGTATTTATTGCCAACGACACCACCCCAGGAATTTCCCCTGGAGAGTAAGATTTAACCCTTAATGCAGTGGTTCTCAAATTCGGTCCTGGTGCCCCCCTGTGTATGCTGGTTTTTGTTCCAACCACAATTGCAATCTTAGGATTTTAACAAGCTGTTGATTTGTTTTAATTAGGTGCATTTATACAAACATCCATATTGAGATATATTGTAAATATCGACAGAGAGAAAAAATTTAACCAAACATTTAATCAACATAAATAATCAAGAGGTTCCTCATTGGTGAAACTCTTGACACACGGTGGTAAAAACCGACAATTTACTTGGCAAACAATGGAGTCACACCTGTTGTGTTTTATGTTGATTTTATTTGGTTGAGGCAGGTTATTTGGGAAAAACAAAACACCTGTATTCAGAAACCTAATTTGGAGCTTATTGATTTTCTCAGAGTCTAATTTGATCTGTTTAAAAATGTTTTCAGCTGAAAATGCAAACAATATTGAAAATTAAGCACAAAGTCTTCAAGGGTTTTTAATCTTCATAGCAGAATGGATATGTCTATCCAAATGTGACTTAAGATGGTAAATAACTACTCTAAACATGGAATGCTGCTAATTAAGACAAAGTAACAGCTTTTTAAAATCCTATAATTGCAGTTGTGGCTGGAACAAAAACCAGCATACACAGGGGGGCGCCAGGACCGAATTTGAGAACCACTGCCTTAATGTAATGGTTAGGGCACACACGGTTCGTCTGCTATTGAAGACTGGAGACTGTGGTCAAGTGTACAAATACAATGAATTTTTACTGACAATTAATCATTTAGACGCAGTCAGTAAAATATCTTCACAATCACGCATTCACACTCATTCACACACACACACATCTCTAAAACATAGCAACCATGTAGCCTAATATAGAAATTTGATGTGCAAATGGCAGATTATGGATTTCAATCAATTAAACACAAAAATAAACCACAAAAAAAAAGAAAATGGCAAGCAAAAAGAAGAACTCAAACTAATTTAGAAATAATCAAACCAATAAACATGCAAGTAAACCAAATAACACTAATGATAAACCAAAGATAATCAAACCAAAAAAACAAACATGCAAGCACACAAAACAAAATAAAAAATGAGTTAAACCACAATAGGCTAAATGCCAACAAAATTAGAAAGCTAAGGCAACAAGGTTATAAAATTAAGTCCAATATGTAGTGATGACTTCACTACCGCAAGCAAGACGCCACAGATGCAAAGCTGGATGGGGGCTAGGTGATAGCCTTCCAACAGCGGAGAAACAGCAGCAACAGGGGAGCAAGCAATAGCGGCAAGCAGAAGTACCCACAGCGAAGCAGCAGCCAACAGCAAAACAGCAGCCCAGCTGACCGCGGCCCGAGAGGAGGAAGGAAAATTTAATGCAGCCCGACGCGGCTCACGCACACAAAACCGTCCGTAGGTTGAATAAACCTCACGAGTGAGAAAATGAGGCACCCACAACGCAATCAATCAATCAGCCACTCAGCTGATCACCCCCAGCTGTGCGGGGATGAGAGAACACACTCTGGATCCCGTAATCGGTCCAATGAAGGAGAGATAAGACCCGCTAGGAACAAGAAGCAGCGAGCTGAACAAGCAGAGCAACCCGGTGGCGAGGCAATCAGGTGAGGTGACTTGGTGTTGTGATTACAGGAGAGGGTGGGGGGCCAACGAGAGCTTCTAAGCAAAGAGAGCTCCCAGAAAACAAGCACCCACATTTAAAGACTATGCCCTCTGAAGACATAGGCTGAGACTGCAGCCTAATTAAAGAGCAGCTGGGCTGTAAGCCCATACTGCCACACTGGGTTGGATTTACTGGAACTTCATGGATGTAACAAGACCATGTTTGAGCGGATATGTTGGACTGGAGGAGTGCTAGGACGCTTCATTGGTGAGTTGCATCAGTTTTGTAACTGTTCGTTTGTTTGTTTGTGGTCTGACACAGGCGTTGATTAAAGCTGCTGTGATGATTATACTTTAAAATGGTTGGCATCATTCGAATCTGAAGAATCTTAGCTTTCCGACGATATGTGGCATGAGTATCTCAGTTACATACTACGTCATTTACACAGCTTGTATGTTTTTAACTTCCCTGACGGCCCGAATACAGGCCGTCGGAGTGGCAATGGGTTAAATTCTCTGTGTTTGTATTGTGTCCATACTGTTCGTTCCCTCTCTGGCCACTGCACTTGGCCTCTCAATTTTACCAGCCATTACAGTGTCTTCCCTTGTTGACTGCAATTCTAAAATTGCTACATCTAAAACATGCAACAATTACTTTAAAATATACAGGTAGAGATGAAATGAGAACTTTCAACATGTAAAAGGAACTTAAGTTGTTTATATGGATGAGAATGAGGTAAATTTTCAAGCTGTACATGCCATTCCTGTTTCAAATTGTCATTTAGTCTCTGTTTAAAGTTACTAATAAACAAGGTCATATCACCCACCTCTTGTGAAATTCACACAAAACCAAAACCATACTTGAACAAAATATTCTTAATATGTGTAGCCCATATAATTTTACCAGCATAATCTAAAGATAAAAGAATCTTATGACATTGATGTGGTAGGCGACAGGGATTCATACGAAGCAATTTACACCAATATTTGACAGGCCTTGTCATATAAATCAGCTGCAGAGACATTCTTCCACATTCACCCAAGTCCATAACATTACAGTAAGTTTTGTTTACTTACAATATTCTTTTACACATTTTAATCTGTACATTTTCAATAATCTTACAATATGTCACTCCCCACACCTCTGAACCATAACACAATATTGGTGTAAAAACAGAATCAAATTTTCTAAATAAATAAGTATGTGGTATAGAACCAAAGAAATGTTGGTTCAGAGAAAATCCCTTGAAATGTATTGATAGCCATAATTGCTTTGCTGGCTTGGGCAACTGAACAAGTTTGTACTTGAGTCCATATTGGGAGAGAATACTATGCCTAAGTATCTATAAAATGACACTACCTCAATATTTTCACCATGAAATGTCTCATTATGTTTTCATAGACCTCCATTTCTAAATACCATCACTTTGGTTTTCTTGAGATTTACTTTTATAATAGTTAGATCACAAAATACCTCCAAAGCATTAATTTTCTTTTGTGACTGTAAAGGGATATCGGCCACAGATGACACATCATACCCCTTTTCTTACCAGCATACTTCTGTGCTAAGGATTGTACAGTAAAAATATGATCAACAGTTGAATAACCTGGTCTGAAAGCAGTTTGTGATTCATCAATACTACAGTTTACATCACAATAGTGTTTCAACCTTGAGTTGAGAATAGATGTAAGCACCTTACATGTACAATCAATCAAGGATATTGTGATGGGTATCGGTAGTGGGACGCCAAAAGCAGTGGTCAGAAATAATAGGAAAAAATCAGCAGGTCCTGAGAGACTAAAACAGACAGAAATCACGAGACTCGCGCTACAAATGGACCTGACGCCGTCCGTGGTAGATGTAGCACTTCTGATGTGTTACAGTAAACTAGGACCAGTGCTAGGTTCGGCTACTAGAGCAATGACAGGAGTAAGATGCATTAATGACCACAGACCAGAAAACTGTTATAGATTGCCGGCTTATTATTTTTTGTTGACAGACAGAAAAGGACAGTTGACATACAATTTATACAAAGTTGAGATGAATTGAAATTTCCTTCTGTTCAAGTAATTTAATTCATCAATTCCCTTTTAGATGTTCACCTATTATTTGGCTTTAAAAGGATATTATATTCAACCTAGGTTATTTTTCGTATTAATTTCAAGTTTTATCCTTCACTTTCTCTTGAGTTAACTCATCATTATTCTAAATAAAGTCTAGGTTTTCATTTCAAGATTTAGTTCGAGTTTTGTTAAAGTTCCCCATTTTTTGGTTTTAACCACCTTTTGTTTTGTTGTTTGAACCAAGCAAAAGAATATTTACCTCTCAAATAATACCATTACAGCATTAACATGTATGGTTGACAAAAATTAGAGATATAAAATGTACAAAACTCAAAATAATCCTGCAAAAGACTGAATATTTGCAAATCACAAATAAATGTCTCTGTTCCCGAAACTGGTAATCCTTTGATTGTCCCGAACGGTTATTCCGGTGTTCCTGAGAGTCCACTGCAGTTTTGCAGAGAGGTATGGATTAATCCTACCAGTATTTGTCGAACCAGCGCACCGTCCTGCAGAGAGCGCTTTGCTCTTGCGTAATACGCTGTTCAAGGGTCTCTGGGCGGCTCGCCATCTTGTATCTTGCACATGGATCTTGCATCTCGCACATGAAATCCACTCCGGTTAGCTCTGAATTCCCAATCCCACCTTAATGGCCTACCATAACAACCAAATAATATGCATTGATAAAATAAACAATACATCAGGTAGCTTCGAATATCGGTAACAATCTGTTTTACAACTTAATCGGCACTTAATAAGGTGGCACGCACGCCATCATGGCGACGGAAAATACAACATTACAGAACATTGAAACATAGGCCCGTGCTCCAATTAAGCACCAATTCACCGTTTATATTCGCCACTTTAACATAAAACAACTTAAATTTGCTACCTTAGCTTCCCACTTCTATGAAATGACCAATACATTGACAAAATATTCCTTGCATGAAATAAAATACAATTCTTTTAACTCACCAAGTCCCGTTTGACAGTGTGTACACCGTCACCACGGCAAGGACGGGTTTGAAATAAAAGCGACTTCGTCAGAA
The DNA here is from genome assembly GCA_029721435.1 of Gymnothorax reevesii. NCBI lineage: Eukaryota > Metazoa > Chordata > Actinopteri > Anguilliformes > Muraenidae > Gymnothorax > Gymnothorax reevesii. The sequence goes on from CM056579.1 coordinate 72,914,110, forward strand.
TACCAAAATAGCTTTCGATAGATTCTTTACACGTATTTTTTCTATTTTCTTCGGTTTTTAAGCAGCAGCTCCGCAAGGACTGACTGCGTATCTGGCTTTCAAGCAGCAGCTCCGCAAGGACTGACTGCTTATCTCGCTTTTTTTTTTAAGCAGCAGCTCCGCAAGAACTGACTGCGTATCTCGCTTTCAAGCAGCAGCTCCACAACTGACTGCATAACTTCTTCGTTAAGCAACAGGAAAAAGAAAAAAAACCGGTTGGCTGTGGCTAGTCACATGGGTCACGCTACAACGTTGACACTACAAAATGAGAGTTTAAAATATTTTTCTTTTTATCCATTTTTAAATAAAACAATAACATGGATATACAAGTTTTAACTCTTTACTGTGTTTTTAACCAGGTTGATCTGTTTATTGTCTATTTATCACTGGTAATGCATTTCTTTCAGCTGCTTTTATTGACAAGCTTTTATTAATTGAAGGCCTTGTAAACCAGGGTTACATAGACAAGCGAGCTCAAAAAAAAGACAAAAGAAAAGGGAAATAAACCAAAGAATCCCTTACTCACTAACACTTATCCTGTTATGCAGCTAAGATCCTGACAATACTCTTTCTCAAAAGACCCTACTGGCTAAAGCGCCAAGGAGAAAATGACACTCTAGCGTCACAAAAGAGGTAGAACAGGAGCTTAATTAGAGACCGGGTAATGCCCCCAATTAATGCCAGCTGGCCCAGGAATCCGATGGCAAGCAAAACGATATTGTCCCGGACAAGAGTAACAAAAAGAGATCTCAAAGCTCCAAAACCATGACAGATATCTCTCAGTAATTATTGACATCATTCTTGTCACCAGATTTAAATAAGGGACATATAAAACCTTTACCCCACAATGAAGGAAAAATGTTGAATACAAATATTCTATTAAAAATCTGAGTGAGAATTGTTATACAGTTTACAGTAAGCTTAAAAAATTCTCCAGCAATGCCATCTGGACCAGGCGACTTGTTATTTGCAAGCCGCTTGATAAGTGAATCAACTTCATCTACATTTATTTTTACTTTAAGAATGTTATTAACATCACTCATTTTGACATCATCACACTGACATCAGTCATCAAAGGGAATTAAAGGAACATCCATAGGCGTCAGTTTAGGGGGGGGACGTGTTCACCCCACTTTGTCAGAAGCCATTTTGTCACTGTAATGGTGCGATCAGCAACCAGTCGCGAGAACCAGGCGATGCAGTAGAACTTGCTTTATTAATTAAGGGGAGGACCCCCGCAGGGCAGAAAGCAAAAGTACAAAGTCCACACTCCAAAAATCAGAATCCAGTTGGGCAAAAATAGAATCGAAAACCAGGGCAGCAATCACAACAATCGTAGTAGGACAGAAATGGGTCTGGTACACAGGTACAGGAATTTCAAAGAAGCAAAACCAGAATCCAATAGGCGTAATCCGTATCGTAACCAGGGCAGCACTCAAAGATCTTGTGGTCGGGCAGAAAAAGGTCAAAACTCACAGATGCAACGATAATTCAAAATCACAAAGGCAAAAATCGAAAAGTCAGGCGGTCCAGTCAGAAAGATAAACACTGAGTGATCAAGGCGAAAAGAAATTTGGCACAAGAAGACTTGGAAAACAATCTGACAGAGACTGGCTGTGAGAAGACACCTAATATACACTTCAGGGGAGATTACATGGTAAGGGACACAGGTGCAAACAGTCAGACTGATTACAAAGGAGCAGCACATGAGGGAGAACCTAATCACATGGAATTTGGCAGAAGCCAAAACGAGGACAGGGATCACGGGACAAACCTATACAAAGATAAACAGCTCCAGTTACGGAGTTTCTAATATGCATAGAGAATGAGAAATAGGACAGCGCAATCAGATGTGAGCTTTCACAGAAAATGCAGCAAAAGTAATCAGGGAGAGCAAAGAGCCGGAGACTAGAACAGCGCAAGTGCTGAGAGCTTGTTGATCAATTAGTAAGTGCAACTATACAAATCCTTGGTGCTCATTAGTGAGTTAGTATTATATACAAGGTCAGTTGTTGTTAGTAATCTCAGGAGAAAATAATAAACTGTTAGTATTGTTAGTAGATAGAAAAGAAGAGTGAAGCCAGCAAACGAGATCGGAAGGAAGTTTGAAAACCAGAATCCAATAAATCACCCGAAGAGTGAAACACAAGACTGGGGCTGTGTGCAATGACTAGACGTGAGACCAGACGGGGGAGACAAAGTGCAAAGCAAAATGGAAAACATGAACCGGAATTTGATATGGCAAAAATTAAAACATGGAAAAGTAAACTAAGATAAAACATGACAAATCAAAGTAACCAATTCAAAATATATAATACAAAGAATAGTCAGGCATGGCAAATAGTCAAAAAACACAAAAAGCAGTCAGAATAAACAGGGCATGAACATGGTCAAGGCAGAATCACAACAGTCCCCCCCCCCCACTTTATTTCGCAGAGTTTTTTTTTTTTTTTTTTTTAATTCAATGAAAAAAAATCGTCATATATATCATTTTATAGGAGAGACCGAAAACGGCCGCTAAATGTGCCTGCATAGAAACGGGGCTGGCTGCATGCATATCACAACATCGTAACAACTTCAGCCAGAGTAACACAGATGCATAGACCCGAACAGACTCAGAATTTCAGCAACAAAGTTACTGCCAGGATGAGGACAAGAAAGAGTCGCCAATAGGCATGTTCTAATCAGACCGAAGTTTTAAACTAGCGCGGTATTTTGCGGTTGTGAAATCAGCACAATGTCAAATTAGACAGCTCTTCTTGCTGTTTGAAGACATGAATGGCACGCTATTTGATCTGGAATATTTCCCTCGAAATCTTGGGCTAGTTCCCAAAATAATCTGCGAACTCGGGAACTCGTCAAACAAAACAGACATCTTAATAGCAAAGTTTCACACAGGTTTTGGAACATAATTGCTCCAAGTCCCAAAACTACCTCTTCACATCTTGTAGATAGTCATGAGCATAGTTGCGGTATGCCCACAAGCACACCTATGGTTTTTAACGGCACACTTACATGCAACATGATGACAGCCCTCCCCATTGGGCCCGTCGTAAATAAGCACCATTTTAAGACCCTTACATTCGGGACATTGCAGGTGAGCATTTTTCACAGTGAAAGCTTCCTTGTACACCTTTTCCTTACGCCGCCGACACAAGGGGCATTTGTTTCCAGTCTTTCTACCGCAAGTTGCACAGGTTACATGTCCACACCCAAAAGCGTGTTCCGCTCTGTTAATTGTACAAATTGGGCACCCCCACACGCCCTCTACTGTGGCCTCATGTGTCATGGCACTGTTCACATGTATGATGTCATAATTCCCCTGTCCACTGAAAGTCTTCTCGATTTTCTGTTCGTGTGTGTCGTCCTGTGAAACAACCTCTGTGTTAGGTGACGGCCACACATCTCGATACAGTCCCTCCAGGCATTCCAGAAATGCGACATGTTCCGGAGATGCCCGTGTCATAATTTCGTGCAGTGCGAGAAACAGCGGCCTCTCTCTAGCAAGCCGTATGTCATCGTACTCTTCCACAGTCAAAAGGTTGCATTCCACAAGTATATCCACGACGTTGAATTCGTCTCTTCGTGTTTCAAAGAAGTTGCGCAGGCCTCAGTTTGCGCTCCATAAGTCAAACGGCTCAGTCGGTGGATGACTCCTCACTGTTATGACAAGAACAGACCAGGTAACAGGACAGACGTACAAAGAGGAAAACGACAGGTAAGTCTACGTGGAATTAGTTAGTGAGAACAGAGGCTGAGGCTATCGATGTTGATACTCACCAAAAGTTTTTCTAGGGCCGTTTGTTTCCAGGTCATTGAAAAGGAAAGGATCTTCATCCCTGAGGGCCGATAAGAAGGCCTCAGCAGTACATTCGTCTCTTATGGCATCAGTCAATATGACTCGCATGGCTCTCACCTTATTTGGGTACAACAGTCTAAAAAATCTGTGGGCTGATTCACACCTGTCAACCACATTTTCAGCCCAAGAATTCAATTTTTCTGATGCTGTCATATGCCCGACTTCCAATACTCTAAACTCTGTCGGATTACTGGATATGGCGTCCATAGTTAAAGACATTTCTGCACTGAGGTAATTAAGAAAGCAGACAAAATTGAGATAGGTAGGAATTAAGGCACCCCCAACAATGTCACTCATGACACACTCCTGCCTTGATATTTATGTCAGTGTACTCTAACCACGCCTTAAGTCAGACAGAACTGTTCCCACAAGAAAAGTTATCCAATGATCTCTGTTTTCTACCCTGTGTACTTTGGTCAGCAGTCGATCGAGTCCTTCTCATATACGCTCTCTCCATTGTCCATTCCCATCTTTCTTGTCGAAGTAGTCTTGCCTACTCCTTTTCGGAGATCTTGCTCTCAATGCCATGCTGTTCAGTGTAAAACACCAGCGCCGACATGAGATCCTTTGCCTGACATGTCTGCCATTTCTGTTGCCGAATCTCAGAATGGGGGGGACCCACACACACCCACACGACTCGCAAGCCCTCCCGCTTAAATGAAAAACTTAGTTAAAACCTATATTCAACATCAATCATCCCGAATTGAGCTTTCGTTTTAAAAATGACAGCTGTGTGCATCCGCAAGTTCCGCCAACTCAGCAACGCGCTCAAAGACCTGTCGGATTCAACCCCTCTCCTCCTGGGTAAGTTTTATCAGTCTCCTGCTTTTTGACAGAAGCTGATCGCGCATCAAAGCGCAATCAATCATTCCGTGGCTTACCTCCTCCCCACAAGCCCCGCCCGCCCATGGGGTCCGCTCACTTTCAATGCCTACAGTCAGACACACAGATGGGAGAGACACAGACCAGGGAAGAAGACGTACGGAATTAACACTCTGCATGGAAACCATCCTTATTTTGCACTTCTTTCGTCAACTACATTACAACTTTTTGGAAACTTTACTTTTCCACGCACATCGCGCAAAAAAACTGGTAAATAATTTTATTTCTCTCTTTCTCCTTGATTTATTGATTTCCTTTATCTTACCCGTTTTATTTTAACACTTCATGCTCTCATTTTTTCTGCTTTAAAAAACTCTTTTCTCTCCGAAACTCTCCGAATTTAAACTCTCTTTCGTTTCTTTCGTTACAACACACAACTAACAAAACTCTTGAAATAAAGTTTTACCACTTTTATCACTTTCACTTCCCCCTTCCAACCACGCATGTAATAACCGTTTTAAAAACCACCAAACTATAACACAAGAAAATAAATGCTTTAAAAGGCTCATCCCCACAAAACACGTAAAACACGCTAAAACACACAAAAATGTATGAAATTCTCTCCCCGCCCCAGAACGTTCAAGGGGGGAAGGAGGGTTGGGACGGTGCTGAATCTCACTCACACACAGCCTCCCCGGAGAGGGAGAGAAGAGGCGAGGGGGGAGCGGATTAGGAGAAAAGGGCGGGAAATACAAAATGAACTTTTTTTTTCTTTTTTTATTTTTTCATATGAACTCATGTGAACTTTTCAACTCGTTAAAAAGCCATCAATCATTTTGACAGAAGGCGCATACTACTTCTCTCTCTCACAAACAATAGAATAGCAGCAGACAAACCCTCTGTAACCATATGTGGCTGGAACAAACTGAGGCCTAAGGCCTACAGGTGCTTTATCCCCTCCTACTCCCCCCACTTTCTGTTTCAGAAGGATGTGCAATACCCCCAAAATACCAAAAGGGCACCAGCCAGAAATCAAATGCCTGGAGGGCAGAACAGCTGGTGTCCAGGTATCTCCTCCATGCTCTTGAGACAATGCTGGGATACACAGCAAACCTTCTAGCAACTTCACATATGGAAGTGCTGTCCTGGGAAAGCTGGACTACCTGTGCAACCAGACTTTCCTGTGGGTTACCGCCACATGCCACCAGTTTTGACAATGACACTAGCAGAACATAAAAACAGAGAAGAATCTGTCTGGCCCTTATTTACCATGGAGTAAAATAGCTGAATGTACATCATCTGTGACGGTTTTCCCTAATTTTTGTCAGGGGTTTCGCAAACCAACTTAATTTCAAAACAGGTTTCATATTTCTGTTTTTTCTTAATTATTTAAATAAATCACTTAGAACCTGTAATTGTTTGTCATCTCTCAAAATGTAATGTAAGAGGGCTTAAAATGAGTTTGGAAAATAATAACAGTTCATTATAATTATTAATATTATCCTTGGTTGCTGAGATGAAATTTTATAGGGATGCTCAAGCACCCCTAAAAGTCTAAAAATCACTGTTTCTTCATTCAGTTAATTTTTTTTTTTTTTTTGCACATTTACAAGTTGTCCTCCTCTTATTTTACCGAGCATGCTGTGCACTGCATCTTCTGCAAGGAACAACACAAACACAGCAAAAGAGGTCAGTACATGAAATTATTTAACTTTTTCCTCAATTTTTTTTCAGCAGTGAAGTCTGAGTCTGCAGTTTGGGGTGCAGCTTAAGGCTACTTCGGAGCCCCCTTCAGTGGCCTTGTGACACCTATGTCAAAACTTCTCCTCTAAACATTAATCCCCAGAGAGAGGTGTAGGGTTTATCTACCAACTTGGAGCCTGGATAGCGCTTCACCTGCCTGTATACAATTACATGCTCCCATTGAAAACTCCCATTTTACCAGTTAAAACAATGATTCAACCCTGACCTCAAAGCCCCTGCCCTGTTCAGGAAAAGTGTCTTGCTCATCTGTTGCTCAATCTCGTCTCTTGAGATGAATTTGAGCTTCTCATATTTGTATCATTCTGTGATCATTTGTTTCTGATTTACTTCTCCTAAAGGTCCCTTAGGAGATAGTTAAGCTAAAAAGAGACAAGACATCACTGAAACAGAGGAACTTGATTTGAGATAACCATTTGAGCAATACTTGAGAAGTGGGATAAACAGAGGAGATCTCATAGTTGTATGCCCCTGATCTTAATTATGTCTTGGTTATTTTGAAGGAGAATTAAAGAGAAGAGTTTAAAAAAACAATAAAAAAAAGAGATTTCTACGGTGATCACAGGCAAAACCGCATAAAAGTTTCCCCAAAAAACATAATTCTGCATCTCACTGCTTGGATTTGCTTTGCTTTGGATTTTGAAGGGTTTTTTTTTGTTTTTTGTTGAGTTTTTCTGTTTAATTCTCTTTCAAAGTAACCAAAACATAATTGAGATCAGGGGCATACAATTATGAGATCTCTGCCCAAGAAAGATTTGTGTAACCTTTGTCATACAAAAATTAAGGACTTCTGAGTACATAATCATCACAGCACCATAAGAGTTGGACAAAAAGAATACAAATACTGTACCAGATTCTCAGTCGCCTCCTTTCTAAACATCACTGTGGAGCATTTCACTGATCAGGCTCCGCATATCTTTCTCTGCCAGCCCTTGCTTGCATCTCAAGACAGTCTGTGCAATGCATAGGACAGATATCTCAACAATAAAATTAGAGTCTCAACTTCATTTCAGCTGGCTAATTATATTGGCTTCCGCAGATGATGCATCCGTATAGTGCCTAATTCACATCGTTTACCGTAAATTTCTAATTATAAAAGGCCCAGCCAATTAGCCATAACTGTGACTTGAAATAACGCCATAACGTTACCCCCATAAGGACTACACTCAAACGTTAGCTACATCTGACAACAACTGAAATTGTAGCGCAGTGTTAATCAGTGGTGTTGTTTGTGCGACTGAGTTGCGCGATTGGTTGAGCGAGAATAGCTAATGCTGGCTTTCTTACTTCATTTGTACCGAGTGTCGTAAAACTTAATTTTCAAAAACGATCAGTGGTTAACCACGTTTTTCCTGGGCAACAACTTAACTTATTGAAGTTTCAATCATTTGCCATCGTTGGCTACAAGCTAACATTAGCTAACGTAATCCAAATTTTCCCCCCCCAAATTTACCTTATATTTACAGCAGGTAACGAAGAAAAAAAATTAGTAATGTCTAAATTATTACTTATTTTAGCTGCTGTACTATTTATATCATACAAAATGGTTAATATCGATAAATATAATGAAGGAAACTTACCTTTAGCGAACTGAAATGTTGAAGGTCCTTCACGATTGAGAAAAAAATACGTTATGGAATCACTGTCCTTGAGAGTGAACTTCACTTCCCGCCGCTGCTGCTGCACGAGATAAACTGATTAACCTCAGCTTGCCAGCATTCGTCACTTAATTACCAACAAGCGACGTGTCCTCGACGTATTGAAAAGGTTGTCAAGTTTGCCAGTATTCGTAACTTAATTACCAGCAGGCGACTTAACGAAATAACCAACAAGTGACTTGCTGACGCCGTATTGAAAAGGACCTCAAGTAAAGTAACTGAATTACCAACTGACAACGTTGTCAGACCGTTTTCACATGATCGGTCATTAACTTACCAAAAGAACACGTTTAGCTCCCATCCCCAATGGAAGCTATAGGTGCGGTCATTGCGCGCAATGCCACCATGTCCAAAATGCACACTCTTTTACCAACCCTCTAAATAATAAAACCTACAGAATCAACTATGTTATTTTGTGTTCATCCACTCATGTTGTCTACATAATTACATGTCCTTGTGGTCTTGTGTATGTTGGAAAGACGAGCCGTCCGTTGAAAGTCAGAATAAGTGTACATAAAAGCACTATAAAATGCAATGACAGAGACTATCCTTTGTTAGTCCACTTTAATGATTTTAAATACAGTATCAATCACATGCAAGTGTGTGGAATAAAACTGGTAAAAAAAAACAAAAAGAGGTGGTGATATTGAGTGGATCCTACTACAAAGAGAAGCCTTTTGGATCCATACACTGCAAAGTTTTAAACATGGTTTGAACGAGGAACTATGCTTTAATGTAATGCTAAAAATTTGCAAATATACCTTATTGTTGTAATCTGAACTTAACTCTTCACAAATGTTTGAGTAATCCAACTTGTCTTTGTTTGATATCCTTTGATTGACACACATATTAATCATTGTAAATATTGTAATTGAATAATTAGTCGGGGCATCCAATTGGGTGTTCCCTGTTTCCTGTTTTGTGCCTTTTTATTACCCCTCAGCCTTAAAGGCTGACGGGGTATTGCTATCCTTCGTGCGGTTGGGCGGTCGGTCGGGCGTCTCCAAAAACTTCGACATCGGGCTGAGAGATATTCCATGCATTGCACGCCTATTTTGTATATAATGTCTTTGATGATGTGGCAAACCTACTCTGATGAAGGTCCTATGACCGAAAAGTCAGCCTTAGTCATGCCAAATGAATTTTAATTAATACATTTTGGTTGTCCTGTAGAGTAAGCAGTGTTGCGCCTTTCATTCCCTAAATTAGAAACTTCGTTATAGGAAGAGCTGCACCTGCAAGACACTCATTCAAGGTGTGCAGGTCCTCTCTGAACTCTTTACTACAATTTTTTCAGCCCTGCACCCTTGGGCTCTATGGACATTTACCAAGACATTGATAAAATGAGCTCCATACAGGATATTAACAAGCTGACAAGCAGTCAAGCAGCTACTTTTGAATACACACAAGAAGAAGCACAGAAGATCCTCTTTCCAACCACCTTTACTGATTCCTCCATGCTCATGGATGACCTTATTATTAAACTCGAACGTCTCCAACAGAGAGACGTACGACTTATGCTCCATGGCACAATGCTCAGCGAATACTGGAGGAATAAAAGGATTCCAAGAGGCCTTAGAATCCAGAAAGCACCAACCTTAGGCACTAAAGACGAATAATTTATGCAGAGGTGGGGGGATATTTTAAACAAATGCTCTTTGGACTTAATGCTTCTCATCATAGAACAAGTTAAAAAAGAATCGATTCACTTACAGACTGAAATCCAAGTTATCGAAGATTCCCTGAAAGCCAAGTGCGGGCCAAACTTCACCAAGATTGACCATACACTTAAGGAACGTGTGCAACAATACAAAGAAAAATTACAGTCTATCAAGCTCTCAAAATACAAACGGGACACATCGGATTACCAACAAAATAAAGTTTACCGGTGGCAGTTTGATGCGTACAAAAGACAACAGGCAGATCCACCTTCCTTTGGAACGGAGAGTGAATATCTGGACAGTGACTCTAGTCTCAACCAACAGCCTTTTTTGAATCAACGCCAGCCTCAAAGACCACGAAGAGGTACAGGAGGGGCAAGAGGGCGCGGAAGGGGACGTATACGCCGGAATACCAGCCCAGTCCGCCAATACCAAACCCGGTACAACAGTCGGTGATCAACCTCTCTAAGAAACCCTCACTGATGACCAATTGGCCGTTCTTTCCAAAGGACTTTCCAAAGGATTTGTACCTGTATGTAAGGATAACTCCTTTAACACCCAGGTGGGCTTGTTTAAGTTTTTTAGGGAAAATAAAACTGAGACACCTGTTTATGAATAAATCTGTCACTGATTTATCCAATACTACCTACTCAACCTTTAGGCCCAAGACCACTTTCTGCCCAGTCTCTAATAATGCATCAATAAACACCTTTTGTAGACTAGTGGAGAATGATGTGTCCATGATAAACCAGGGAGACATTCCCAATGTAAGGCCTAATCTCTCTGAAGCTGAACGAGCTTTTTGAACTGTCTAAAGATGATTCTCTTGTCATTAAGCCCGCAGACAAAGGTGGGGCTATTGTGGTACAAGATATCGATCTCTATAGACAAGAGGTATTAAGGCAGTTAAATGATACTTTGATATCCTGTCATTGACACACATATTAATCATTGTAATTGAATAATTAGTCTGGGCATCCAACTGTTTCCTGTTTTGTGCCTTTTGTATATAATGTCTTTGATGTTGTGGCAAACCTACTCTGATGAAGGTCCTATGACCGAAACGTCAGCCTTAGTCATGCCAAATGAATTTTAATAAATAAATTTTGGTTGTCCTGTAGAGCAAGCAGTGTTGCGCCTTTCATTCCCTAAATTAGAAACTTCGTTATAGGAAGAGCTGCACCTGCAAGACACTCATTCAAGGTGTGCAGGTCCTCTCTGAACTCTTTACTAATAATAGTGTTTAAAATTTGGGAGAGACAGACCCCTGGCCTCTCTCTCACGCTGCATCGTAGAGACTTTGATGCGCGAGCGTGTGTTTCACCACAGAAATTTAGTCATGGCTGTTTGTAGCTTGCTCCAATACTGTTTTGGTTGAGGAAGAGGTAACATTGAACTAAAAAAATTTATTCTGGGTAGAATGTTCATTTTAACTATCGATACACAAATACGATGTGAATTGGGCAGCGAAGGCCTGTACTGAGGGAAAGACATCTATCCCCAAGTATGTAAAAGTTATAACTACTGGGATAGAAGGGACGGGTGCATCAATCATTGCTTGGTTCAGCGGTAACAAAGCCAATTTCTGCCAGTTTATCTTGAACGCTGAAATTTGACTATATCAATCAAAAATAGACAATATTTGCGGGATACACTGAGTTGCATTGTCCATATATACTCAGCCAAAAAAAAAACTTCACACTCGTTTAGAGGTCGATAAGTTGAACAAACAAGAAATTAGGTTTTGAATAATGATTTTATTTAATTCTGTGCTCATTAAAGATGGTGTATCATAAAAATAATATCCATAATATAACCAGTTCCACCGGAAATGCTACGCAAATGTCCAAGAGTAAAAATGGCAAGTTACTACTTGAATAAGAGCAGTGCGCAGGCGATTACGTATGGTTTGGGCGGTCACACGACCTCTAAACAATTCATTCCTAGTGAATGTTGCAGTGACAAATCGATTATGCAAATGACGTAAGACAATTTGTCGGTCTTCAGCTTTTGATGTCACACGTGGGCTACCAGAACGAGGACGGTCAGCGGTGGTGCCAGTTTGTTGGGGATGTGTCAGAAGATCATAGATAGTCCGTCGACTGCATCCCATAACCCTTGCAATGTCATTGGCGGACGTTTCCGTATTCAGCATGCCAATGGCCCGTTCTCACTGAATCTTTGACAGCCATGGCATTGAAAATCAACTAATAATTAACTGCAAAAACTTGTTTTTCTGAGATGTCACTCTAAGGTGCTAACGTGAGCTCAGTTGCACATCTCTCATATGGTCACGTGACTAGGAACACGAGAAAACATGGTTTTAGCTTAAAGTACGCTGGCACGTGCTACGTACCTGTGCACGTCGAAGTTGATGTGTGTCATGATGTCTTTGACAACGCATTTACCCCTAGTGATAATAAAAACTCTTTTATTAAAAGTTTCAAGAAAATATTTATAAATTTTTGAGTGTTTCTTTTCTATACTTGTATACTATATACTTATATACTTTTTTGACTCCGTATATAATGGCACATCATCAGCGTAAAATGTAACGTGATGTTGCATTCCATTTATAGAGATTGGAGATGGAGTGGGTGCCTGACGAATAGTTTGTGCTTGGGGCTTCAGAGACAGAGCGAACAATAAAGGACTTAAAGGACAGCCCTGCCTTGACTCTCTCGAAATGGCAAAGGATGGGGTGCATACCTTCCCTGTAAGCACCAAGACTGTTGGGTTGTTATATAACACCTTGATCAGATCGATACAAGGGGCGTCAAACCCCATTGCCCCAAGTACCAACCACAAAAATGGCCATTCTAGGCGATCGAAGGCCATCGCATCGAGTGAGAGAACAGCTCCAGTGGAAAGTAGGTTTTGGGCAGCGTCTATAACATGCAAGAGCCTCCTTACATTGTCGGCGGCCAGCTTAGATGTTATAAAACCAGTCTGGTTGCTAAGCACTAGTTTCGTCATATAAGCTTGAAGGCGCCTAGTTAAAACTTTGGCATAGATTTATAAATCAGCATTCAGGAGTGAAATGGGCCTGTGGCTACCGCGCTCCGTCAGATCCCTGCCTTTTTTAAGAAGCAAGGATATCAATGCCGTGTTGACGTCTCTCAAAAACGAACCCTCCTGTCATATACTGAATGTATGCACTACAAATCCCACAACCACCTTTATGTTGAATGTGCAACTGGGGGGTACAGGAAATGAGGTGAGGAGGACGTAAGAGAAAAGTTAAGTAAAAGGCTGCACGAAGTTGTAACGCGGTGTCTGTGTCGTGATTTAATTCAGTGGGGTTAAACCCGTATGTCAAGCCGGAATACAACATTGGCGACGAGGTAATAGATTAATTAGGAAAAATTTCAAGATGGATAAAGTGAGTATCCCGATGTTCGAGTGCTATAAGGATCCTGCTACGCTAGGACGGAGATGGTCTCGGTGGCTAACATCCTTTGAGCTATTTGCCGACGGGAAGGGACTTATAGTGGGTGACGGCACACCTGCTGCTGTCTTACAACGTAGGAGAGCGTTGCTTTTACATCATGCAGGTCCCGATGTGCAAGATGTTTTTGCCACACTACCTAATACCGGAGAAGCCGCCGACTATAAGGCCGCAGTGGACGCGCTAAATGGGTATTTTGTCCCGCAGGTCAATGCCGCCTTTTCCCGGCAAGAGTTTTATGCACTTTCGCAAAAAGAAGGAGAGACGGTGCAACAGTTTTCAACTAGGCTAAGACAGGCAGCCAGGGATTGTGCATTTAATGCAGATACGGACAATCAAATTCGAGATGCTATTGTTTCGCGGTGCACATCGAGATACATTCGCCGCAAACTTCTGGAGGAAGGTCACGGTCTCACTCTTGCTCGCGCGCTGGATGTTGCTTCGCTCTGTGAGAGGATCGAGGAGCAGATGTCAGTGACGGCGGGGGAGGAGTCTGCGAGTGCAAAGACTGAAAGCATGTGTCACATTAGTCAAAAGCACGGCAAACCGAAATACAGCGGTAAGAGGAATGTTCAAACAGGTAAAACCGAACAGGCGCGCTGTTACAGATGTGGAAAAACAGGCCATTTTGGAAAAGACCCTGACTGTCCTGCAAGGGGGCAGCAATGCCACAAATGTAAGGGCAAAGACCATTTTTCTAAAGTGTGTAGAATAAAAGACACTAAAGGACTGTCAATAATGTGGAAGAGCAAGTAGACTATGCATTTGTTGTGAAAGATAGCCCAGTGCAAAATAGGCTGAATGTGTGTCTGGGTGGTGTAGACTTGAAAATGCTGATAGACTCTGGGGCAACATGTAATATAATTGATGAAAATAGTTGGGAAAAACTGAAAAAAGGGCGCATTAAGTGCCATTCATATGTTGTGGGTGCAGAAAGGAAATTGTATGCCTATTCAGCTGACCAGTCACTACCAGTTAAGGGGGCCTTCAAATGTGAAGCTAGGATTGGAAATGAAAGTGAATGTGCTGAATTCATTGTCATCCAAGGACATGGGGAGCTATTACTTGGGGGAGAAACAGCCATTTAAATTGGGGGTATTGAGAATTGGCACAAACATTGCAGCAATACAGAATATGAAGCAGTTGGTGATGTCACAATACCCTGATGTGTTCCAGGGCGTTGGGAAATTAAAAACTAAGCAAATTAGCCTGTACATCAATCCTGATGTTCAACCAGTTGCACAACCTTTGAGGCGAATCCCATTTAATCTGAGGACCTCCGTAGAGAGAAAAATAAAAGAGCTGCTAGACATGGACATAATTGAAGCAGTCAATGGTCCTACACCATGGGTCAACCCCGTCGTAATTGTGCCAAAAGCGAATTCGGAAATAAGGCTGTGCCTAGATATGCATCAGGCCAATCGTGCTATTGAAAGAGAACGGTACCCCATACCTACCGTGGACGAGATCCTGCAAAGCATGAATGGGTCTAAGGTTTTCAGCAAATTGGATCTAAAGTGGGGTTACCACCAGCTGGAATTGACCCTGGCATCGCGTGAAATCACAACATTTGCCATTCAAAATGGAGTTTATAGATATAAACGGCTAATCTTTGGAGTTTCTTCCGCTAGCGAGCAGTACCAGCACGAGATTGGAGCTGCACTAGCTGGAATCGAGGGCGTAGAAAACCTCTCGGATGATATCGTCGTCCATGCAGCAGACCAGGTGACACATGACTAGCGTCTCCATGCTGTTTTGAAGCGACTTCAGCAATGCGGACTCTCCTTAAATGCGGAAAAATGCGAGTTCAATATGGATCGCTTGGTCTTCATGGGAATCCTGCTGACAGACCGGGGAATAGGACCTACAGAAGAAAGGGTCAGAGCAATTGTGGAAGCCAGAGAGCCGGAAACCGTCTCAGAGGTGAGAAGCTTTCTTGGTCTTGTTTGCTACAGCAGCCGGTTCATCCCAGGATTCGCAACAGTGGCAGAACCACTGAGGCGTCTGATCAGAAAGGACACTAAATTTGTGTTTGGTCCAGAACAAAAGCAAGCCTTCAGTGCGCTTAAAGATGCCTTAGCAAAAGCTGGAACACTGGCATATTTTGATAAAGATGCACCAACACGGGTGATTGCTGACGCGAGCCCGGTGGGCCTCGGCGCTGTGCTGGTCCAACGCCAGGGGGGTGAGATGGTCCCTATATGTTATGTGAGCAGGAGCCTGACTGACTGCGAGAGAAGATACTCTCAAACAGAGAGGGAAGCCCTAGCCCTCGTGTGGGCTTGTGAGAGACTTCATCCTCATGTCTATGGCCGACAGTTTGAGCTTGTCACTGATCACAAACCCTTGGAATCTATTTACAGCCCACGATCCAAACCCTGTGCCAGAGTGTAGAGATGGGTTCTACATCTCCAGCCTTATAACTTCAAGGTCGTTCATGTCCCAGGAAGAGCGAACATTGCTGATCCATTGTCACGGCTTCTGGGGAAGACTGCCATGAAAGAAAGGCATGCGCACGGATCCGAAGAGTACGTACGATTCATCACTGTGAATGCCACGCCCAAGGCCCTGACAGCCAGAGAGGTGGAGGAGGCCTCAAGGTCGGATGCTGAGCTAATAGAGCTAAGAAAAGCCATAGACACAGGACACTTTGGAAAATGCATGGCATACGCACCAGCAGTAAGTGAGCTTTGTACCATTGGCTACATTGTGCTTAGGGGCACGCGTATTGTGCTTCCAATTGCCTTACGTCCAAGAGCGCTGATGCTGGCACATGAGGGACATTTAGGAATTGTGGGCACAAAACAGCTCCTAAGGAGCAAAGTTTGGTGGCCAGGAATGGACAAGGCCGCAGAGAAATATTGTAAAGCATGCCACGGGTGCCAGATTACGTCGCGACCCGACGCACCCGAACCCCTCAGACCAACACCACTTCCGGAGGGGCCATGGCAAGACTTAGCGGTAGATTTACTCGGACCCTTACCAACGAAACACTCAATTTTAGTTGTGGTAGATTATTACAGTAGATATTACGAATATGATGTACTTACCTCTACGACCACTGACAAGGTGATTGACAGCCTTGAAAATATATTTAGTCGACACGGACTGCCAGTAACCCTGAAATCAGACAATGGGCCACAATTCAGATCCGATGAATTTAGAAGGTACTGCACAGAAAACGGAATCGCACATCTTAAAACAACCCCAAAATGGGCCCAAGCTAATGGCGAGGTGGAGCGACAGAATGGCTCAATTATGAAACGAATCAGAATCGCACAATCCGATGGATTGGACTGGCAGAAAGAACTCAGGCGATACGTCACAGTGTTTTGTGGGGTTACGCACAGCACAACAGGGAAGAGTCCGGCTGAGATGTTGTTCAATAGGAGGATGAGAGGCAAGCTGCCTGAGATCACACCAGTGTTCAAGGATCTGGAAGTGAGAGATCGAGATGTGGAACGGAAGGAACAGTACGAGCTGTATGCAGATGAGCAGAGGAGCGCGGAATACTCAGATGTGGCTGTGGGGGACCAAGTCCTGATGAGGCAAGAAAAAGTGGACAAGTTCACCACAACCTTCGATAAAACGCCACACACAGTCATGCGTAAGAACGGAAATCAAGTGACTGTGGAGTCTCCGGATGGAGCACAGTACAACCGGAACACAACCAATGTGAAGAAGTACATCTCCAACCAAAGTGAGACAGAAGGAGCGAAAAGCGGCAGTTCTGGGTTATGCCTGGGACAACAGCAGGTTGAGAACCCCTTCAATGGTCCAGTTGGGCCGGCCGAATGCAACAGTTCACAAACACCTCCTCTCAGGCCTTTAGAGGCAGAGAAGACCTCCTGGGAGACTGAAAGACTTTGTCAGTTGCATAAATTCTTGCCCTGGGTGAAATGAGTTTGTCAACACTGCCATTTATTGTGTTAGAAAAGAAAAAGTGTTTTGAGTTTGTTTAATGTGGATGGTTAATATTGATGTTTATTTGGGAAGCATTGCTAAATCGGACTGATGCGAGACTAATGATTTGAGATGGGGAAAATGTAAGAAATGAAGTTAAAAGAAAAAAAAGAAAATGTATGTTGACAAATGTGTTACACAGAATATTGATTTGGAGTAAGTTCATATCAAGTAAGGGGGAGATGTCATATACTGAATGTATGCACTACAAATCCCACAACCACCTTTATGTTGAATGTGCAACTGGGGGGTACAGGAAATGAGGTGAGAAGGACGTAAGAGAAAAGTTCAGTAAAAGGCTGCACGAAGTTGTAACGCGGTGTCTGTGTCGTGATTTAATTCAGTGGGGTTAAACTCGTATGTCAAGCCGGAATACAACACCTCCTTAATAGAAAACAATATCATTTCTGTGAGCAGGGGGCCGAGCAGGGCCCAAAAGGTAATGTATAACTCAGGTGGAATACAATCTGGGCCTGGCAATTTGCCCTTAAGCATGTCCATCACTGCCTTCTCAATTTCCTGGTGTGTGATAGGTGCATTCAGATTTTCAGAAGCACTGTCAGAAAGATACTGCACATGGATATTGCCTAAAAATCACATGCAGACTGGACAAAGCTATTCTCTGAGCAGATCCTTGCAGAAAGAGACAAAGGTTGTATTGATGCTTTTGGGATCAGTTAGAACAGTGCCATCTACGAACTTGACGCCAAAAATATCCGCAAAATTTTCATTAGTCGAAACCTCAAGGCCAGCAGGTGGCTAGGTCTGGCGGAGTAGAAGTAATAAGTCTGCCTGGTCCTGTGCATTAGAAATTCTGAGCGGTGCCTGAGGAGAGAATTAATCTCTTTTTTAATTAAATCTTTCGTAGTGCGACACAATCGCTGTAATGGCGTTTGTAGAGTAGCGTCTCGAGTAGCGTACTGTAATTCTAACGCTTCCAATTTAGCTGCACTTACCTTGTTTCCAGTGGATGCATTCAAAGTGGTGTTACTTCTGACAATGCCCTTCACTGCCTCCCATAAAATTATTGGGTCAGACACAGATCCCATGTTAAATTCCAAAAACTCACGTAGGTTAGTCTCAAACTGGGACTTTGTTTGCTTCGTCACGCAGCAGTAAGGAGTTAAAACACCATCTAGGCCAGGGGTGTCCAATCTTACCCAGAAAGGGCCTGTGTGGGTGCTGGTTTTTGTTAGAGCCCAACACTAACACATCTGATTCTACCCACCAAGGACCTGATTTAAATCCCTGATTAGTTAATTAGTGGAATCAGGTGCTGCAGCACTGCAGGCTAGAACAAAAACCTACACCCACACCGGCCCTTTGCGGATAAGATTGGACACCCCTGATCTAGGCGCTTTAGCTGGGACAGCTCTAAGCGTGATAGAACAGTTGGCGGGTTTGTGATCAGACCATGTAACTGCTATATAAAAAGCGTCTTGAATATTAGAAAATATTTGGACGCAAAAAGGAAATCTACCCTAGAAAAGGATGATGGTCTTTGCTTTCCACCACACCCGTTTTATCCATATTGTTTTCCCATACTGAATTATAGTCTGTGCCCATAACCAGACGAAAACCGGTAAGATCCCATAAAGTTTTGGTTAATAGGTCGTAAAAGCCAGTGTCATAAGTGTTAGGTGCATAGGCCGAAACAAATGCAATATTCTGTCCGTCCATCCGAATATTAGCAATGGCCAGCCGCCCCTGTTTGTCCACCCATGAGTCAATGAAATCAAATCTTAATTTGGGTGTACAGACTACCATTAAACCTTTGGTTTTTGTAGGAGCAGATGAAAAGACAATAGGGTGATACAGCCTGTTGGCAAAGTGGGGGGCAATGTGATTCCTGTTTCATGGCAAGGTCAACATTCCTCTTCTGCAAAAATCCTAAAATAGTGGTCCGTTTTTAGTGGGATATTGAGGCCCCTGGCATTTATGGAAATAAAATTAAGTTTGGTCATATAGAGAGTAGCGGAAGCCCACAGTATAAAATATAGTCACCTCATTAGGTAGAAAATGGTGGTCTGGATCCTCAAAATTTCCCTCCCCCAAAAAGAAAAATTCTAAATCATAAGCAAACCCAAAAACATCCCAATAAAATTGAAGAGATGCATCACCCCTCAACATATCCGATATGTCCACAACTGGACAACCAACTAAACCCTGGGAGCTAACTAGCTGTCTAAGTGGTGGCAGCACCATCAATAACCATTAAAACAAGTGATAATGATATCTGCTAACTACTATAACTAACTGCTGAGCACTGCATTGTGAATCACCCGAGCATCTGCAATAGAGCCATCACAGCATAAAATAATCAGACATAATAACAAGAAATGGATAGAAAAAAATGGGTACTAAAAATTGCCTCATAAGCCTGGGCAGATTAGGACATGTTGCAAAAAACCCATGCACACGCAGATGCATTATGCCTCTTCAGTCCTACACAATAAGGTAAATTATACTTAGCTAGGGATTCAAAACAGGCCTGAGAGCAAATATAATCAGTGCATAATAATGGCATCAACAAATGAAAGCGGAAAAGGATGAAAATGTTGTGATATGACAGGGATTATGTTCACGCGACTAACTTTTGCCCAACCTGGAGCTACATACCCAAGGAAAGTAACTATTTTTTTAAGTCCATCTGGAAAAGATGACAGACTGCAGCTTCCCTCGCATTTTAAAGGTGATAAAACAGTCGGTGTGAAATGACAAGAGCCTTGAGTTTGGCCAAAGTGTAAAAGTCTAACAGGTCTTTTACACCATGCTTTTCCTTCTTTGGCCAAGCTGTACTTTAAAACAAAACCATTGTAATTGAAAGAGTTCTTTGGCTTCAATAAATAAATTAAAAAATAAGCTAATGGCAAGAATGAATGTTTTCGAACTAGAGGGTTGTAAATGCCATCAATCTCTTCTCTTCTCAACTGAAGTATCTCCAGTTCTCTTACATAAATGTAATGGCAGAATATACAGTATTTCTGCCTGATTGTGAAAGGCTATGTTCATGCATAATGCAGAAAGTTTCTTCCCAGCAAAAATGGATTTCATATTAGAAGCAGAGGAAAATCAGGAAATCTATAGCTCTCACAATTGGTTCCTCAATAGTGGCCAGAAATTATAAGAGCATATTTATGTATGATGGTCAAGGATGAATTCCAGAGCAGCTACTGCAGCTAAAGGTCCTTATGGGCGGCCCAGTGGCGCAATGTGTTACATCGCAATTAAGGGGTTCTGAGTTTGAGTCCTGGCCATCCAGGACCTCACTGTTCTCTCGGCATGCGTTTGCAAGGGTTTCCTCCGGGCTATCTGGCTTCCCTCTCCACAGAAAGACATTCTATACAGGAGCGCTCCTGCCATTGCCCTGCTTTGCCTTTGAAACTGGAGATGGTCCCTTGGGTGCTGCACTGTGGCTGCCAACTGTTCTCGAGTAACTGGGATCAGTCAAATGCTGACGAAAAGTGTGTTTCCCAAGTACAAAACACAAATAAAACATTTACATGATCTTAGTATGATTATTAATACGTTCATCCAGCAAGCAAACATTATACATGATTTGCTATCTTGTTGACTAGCATTATACAATAACTATGCTTTTATGTCGGGCAACCATAGACGTAATTTATGGGGGGGGCGGTTACACCAGCTACTACAACCTTCCCAGTATCATAATGATGAATGAGGAAGAATGATTTTCAATGTTATGAATTTACAAGCAAATGAAATATTTTTCAACCCGTCCTCCCCACTCGGCTCAGTATTGGTTTTGTCGCATTCGTCCTCGCGTGCGTTCTAGCCACACTCCAGGCTATGAGCAGTTGCAAATATGAAGGCAGAAAAACAGCACAAAGGCCAAACAGTTCTAAGCTCTTGGGGTTGCCACATTTGATTTTCGGTAAAACTGGGACATTTGAGGGGTTATTCTGTATTTTGTTCCATTCTGGGGTGCGTTTCCCGGGAATCTCAGATACTAACTTGCATAGTTGGGCCCATTGACTGTAAATGGACAAACTATGAAAGTTTCTATCTTAAAGCAACTACACTTTTGGGAAACGCATCCCTGTCTGACTTGATTTCTCCACTGAGGCGAAGTTTCCTCCTTCGAGTCCATTAATTCCGTGTAACGGGACACCTTGAAGGTCGTAACCCTCGGTTAACAAATTTAAACATTTGTTTACATTTTCAGGAATTTCAAGTACCTACAAAAAAAGCAACCGGCAAATGTGTTGTGTTAATTGTTCGAGTTGTTCAAGCAGCGTAGAGTGGGGCTTAATTCTGGCACTGCAGTTTGTTTGGTCGTTGTGATAACCATTTTTAGATTCTGCCTGAACGAAGTGATGAAGATGGAAAAAGAAAAGCACTTTCAATGAAAAGTGGTTGTTGTACACAGTGCATATTGCTTATATGAATTACTAGTAATCCATTCCAAGGGGTATTGGTGTTACATTTAATGTTTGGACATCAGATTCAATATGGTGTAGGGGGAGAGGAGGCCCAAGAAGTTGAGGGACAGGGAGAGGAGGCACAGGTGACCGGTTGATGAGGACAAAGATTTAAAATACTGAGGCAGGCAAACCCAGTTGAGTTGGCTAAAAGATAAGTAGTTAATGGTTGTTTTAAACAGTGTGACCATGTGGTTTCCTTGCAGAGAGAGACAGGGAGAGGGCAATGTTTCAGCAGGTGCCAGAGAGGTTTGAGAGCAGGTGAGATAGTAATGCTGTTGCTAGAACTCATGAATAAATGTATAAAGTCAATACAGTTTACCCAAACTTGATTTTTTCTTTCCTTTTTCATTTGTTAGAGCAATATAGTGTAAAGTTAAAATTAATTTACAGTTACTTAGTAGAGATATTTATTGTATGCATGACACGATGTGTGTCTGTGACACAACGTTTCATGTTATGTCTGGGTCAGGAGATGCCACCACATGACAGAGATGAGCTGAGCATAGACAACAGGAACAGAGGAGGAATTGATGATAGTGATATTAACACCTTGGCAAAGCCTGCACAACCTCATCCCAAGCTCATTGTTGCGCATAATCGAACCAACTGTGTATTATCCTTTTAATAATGTTGGTTTGTAATATTTCCCTGGCTGCACTATAGTGCCACATCAAAAGGGGTTTTATGTCTTCACTGTGAAAAAGTATATAAAAAAGTTACAATTTGCTAGTAAGGCAGACCCTGCTTTTGTGAATGCAGGGTTTAGAAATGGGGAGAAGCAGTGGAGAAGTTTTCATGTAAAAAGTCACTCACATGTCCAAGCAGTGACAGTGAATGCTTAAGAAAGGTAACACTGTAGCTTCACAGATGTCCTCAGTTGTACCCAGGCAACAAGAAGAAGCAAGGCATGCACTGCTCAAGATTGTGGGATCCAAGTACTTAGCCCGACAGGGTTCAGCTTTAAAGGGACACTGTGTAGGAATTACTCCCATCCAGCGTTGAAATTGTGTATTACATTCAAGCGAATAGTGCAGTTGAGCGCCTCACTTTTTCAAACACATATTTCAACTACGGCAGCCACCGTGTATCAATGTTCTCCAAAAATGTCGCTTTGTCCTCTGCAAAACCCATGCAACAGCTCCGCGCCGAACGGGCAAACATAGCACTCGGCTAAAATATAGTTTGGAAAAACAATTTATATACCTAATAGGGATATAAAATGTTGATGAACTCGTTTTATTTAACAGGGAAATAAATTCTGACCTGCAAAATTACTTGTAGTGTATGAATGCTCAAAGCTCATTAATTCCGTCCTTTCTCTATACCTGGAACTGGAGCCCATCCCAGCTGACTCGCAGGGTGCACACACCATTCATTACAATTTCATTTTAATATTGTGAATGCATATGCTGCGCATACTCTCGCAACCCGTTGCATCATCCATAACATAGCTACTGCCATTTATTACCACGTTTATCAGCACTAGAAAATAAACTCTACATTTTCTTGACTAAATTTACGCTTGACGTTCTTACTACTACTTACGAATGTTTCTCTGGGTACTCAAACATCAGGGTCAGCTAGAGAAGTGCTGATTTAATTCGATATTAGTGGAGTTTCAATTCTAAATTATTTTCCTTCCCCTTATATAGGATTAGCAAATTCCTAAGTCCGCGCATGATCAACAGCTCAGTTACAAAATATATATAAAGTCGATCTTAGTTTTGTTCTCATCGGTTTCCACTGGAGCCCTCGTGTTTTCTCTGCGCAGAGTTCAGCCACATTTGCGGATCTCTGCAGCATCACTCCCATGCACTGATGCCCCTCACGAACAGTGTGTTGTTCACATCTCATCCTATCCAGCATTTCCAACCCACTCAATACTTCGAGCTAATAAAGGCTGAAAAACAAATACTGTCATGCAAGTTTGGCGCCTGCATAAAATTAGATACAAAATATGAAGTTTCTGTTATCTTAAAAGTTGCTGAAAAGTCACGACATCAAGTATGCACATCTGCTATAGACCCATTTACTGCTTGCAAACAAAACAGGCAGCAGGCACTGCTTGGCAACGGAAGTATGGCGGACCATAATAGCTTGTCAAGCTATGGAGGGGCATTAGCAATCAAAGATCGCAAATCCATGTACACTAGGGAGGAGCTTTGAGCATACAAGTAAGTCACTGGATGCTTATGACTACGTTATCTGCGGATACCACGACTGTTGTGTTCTGTGGGTCTGTGTGTTTTGGTTAGTTAATTTTAGGTTTATTATTTTTGTGATGTTGGTTCTTAGTCCATGTCTTAGTGTTCACATTTTATTCCTCTCCCATGTTATTCCAATCCACGTCTTACCCATGTAATGTCTTTGCTTTCTCCCCGGTCGCATCATTGTTTGTAGCAGTTTTCTGTCTTAATTAATTGTGACACTATTTCGGGTGATTTAATGGATTCTGGGTTTCAGCCTTCCTTCCTTTCGCGTTAACTAATTTCCCCTTGCTTTACTATATTACTAACCCCTCCTAACAGTTTGTTATTTTCTAGAATTTACTAACCAAACTAACATTGTACAAACCCAAAACCAGTGAAGTTGGCACGTGATGTAAATCGTAGGTAAAAACAGAATACAATGATTTGCGAATCCTTTTCAACTTATATTCAATTGAATACACTGCAAAGACAAGATGTTTAATTTTCAAACTGAGAAACTTTTTTTTTTTAATGCAAATAATCATTAACTCAGAATTAAAGGCAGCAACACCTTGCAAAAAAGTTGGCACAGGGGCCTCTTTACCACGGTGTTACATCGCCTTTCCTTTTAACGTCACTCAGTAAACGTTTGGGAACTGAGGAGACCAATTTTTGAAGCTTTTCAGGTGGAACTCTACCCATTCTTGCTTGATGTACAGCTTAAGTTGTCCAACAGTCCGGGGTCTCCGTTGTCGTATTTTACGCTTCATAATGCGCCACACATTTTCAATGGGAGACAGGTCTGGACTACAGGCAGGCGAGTCCAGTACTCGCACTCTTTTACTACGCAGCCATACTGCATTGTCTTGCTGAAATAAGCAGGGGCGTCCATGAAAAAGACGTTGCTTGGATGGCAACATATGTTGCTCCAAAACCTGTATGTACCTTTCAGCATTAATGGTGCCTTCACATATGTGTAAATTGCCCATGCCTTGGGCACTAATACACCCCCATACCATCACAGATGCTGGCTTTTGAACTTTGCGCCTATAACAGTCCGGATGGTTCTTTTCCTCTTTGGTCCGGAGGACACGACGTCCACAGTTTCCAAAAACAATTTGAAATGTGGACTCGTCAGACCACAGAACACTTTTCCACTTTGCATCAGTCCATCTTAGATGAGCTTGGGCCCAGTGAAGCCGGCGGCGTTTCTGGGTGCTATTGATAAATGGCTTTCGCTTTGCATTGTAGAGTTTTAACTTGCACTTGCAGATGTAGCGACGAACTGTAGTTACTGACAGTGGTTTTCTGAAGTGTTCCCGAGCCCACATGGTGATGTCGTTTACACACTGATGTTGGTTTTTGATGCAGTACCGCCTGAGGGATCGAAGGTCACGGGCATTCAATGTTGGTTTTCGGCCTTGTCGCTTACGTGCAGTGATTTCTCCAGATTCTCTGAACCTTTTGACAATATTACGGACCGTAGATTATGAAATCCCTAAATTTCTTGCAATAGCTCATTGAGGAATGTTGTTTTTAAACTGTTCGACAATCAGCTCACGCATTTGTTCACTAAGTGGTGACCCTCGCCCCATCCTTGTTTGTGAATGACTGAGCATTTCAGGGAAGCTGCTTTTATACCCAATCATGGCACCCACCTGTTCCCAATTAGCCCGTTCACCTGTGGGATGTTCCAAATAAGTGTTTGATGAGCATTCCTCAACTCTCTCAGTCTTTTTTGCCACTTGTGCCAGCTTTTTTGAAAAATGTTGCGGGCATCAAATTCCAAATGAGCTAATAATTGCAAAAAATTACAAAGTTTACCTGTTCGAACATTAAGTAACTTGTCTTTGCAGTGTATTCAATTGAATATAGGTTGAAAAGGATTTGCAAATCATTGTATTCTGTTTTTATTTACGATTTACACAACGTGCCAACTTCACTGGTTTTGGGTTTTGTATATTAGACTAACCTACTAATGAGCACCCGGGATTGTATAGCTGCACTTACTAATTGACTAATGATCTCTCAGCAGTCACCCTGTTCTAGTCTCCGCCTCTTGCTTTTTATTTCACTGGCTTTGCTAAGTTTTCCTGCAGAACCTTCTGTATTTTTATTTGTCCTGTCTCTTTCCATCTTCTGTGAAATATTTATCCAGTTTCTTTATCCCGTCTTTGGGATTATCTTGTGATCCTCGTCTGTGTGGTAATGTTTATCTGTTTCATGTAATTAGGTTTCCCTTATGTTCCACCCCTTGTTAATTATATTAAGTTCCAACACCTGTGTCCCTCGTGCCCCTCCCCTATATCTGTTCCAGCTCTGCAGCACTTCAGATCAGATCTGACTTCGCTCGTGCTACACTCCCTGCCCTGTGCACCTTCCCTCTGGTCCCCTTACCTTCTGTGTTTCATCAGCCTCATTTCCCAGCCCAGCCTGCCCTACCTGCCGCCTTCTAGCCCCTGGTGCCCCCTTCGCCTTCCTGCACCCCAGTGTGCCAGTTGCCTTCGCCTTTGCCTTCCTGTGCCCCAGTGTGCCAGTCGCCTTCGCTTCCTGTGCCCTAGCGTGCCGGTCACCTTCGCCTTCCTGTGCCCCTGTGTGCCAGTCACCTTCGTCTTCCTGAGCCCCAGCGTTCCTGCCGTTTCCTGACCCCCAGCATTCCTGCCGTCTCCTGAGCCCCAGCGTTCCTGCCGTCTCCTGAGCCCCAGCGTTCCTGCCATCTCCTGAGCCCAAGATGTTCCTGCCGTCCTGTCTGCCCCCCTCCTAATGTTTCCCCTACCCTTCTCCCTGCCAGCTGTGCCTTCCGAGTCAGCCACCTGCCAACTGTGCCCGTCGTCTCGTCCTGTGCCTGCCCTCTGCCTGTTGTTCCGGAGGTCCCTTGTTCCCAAGTTTCCCCAAGTTCCCTTGTCCCCGAGTTCCCTTGTTCCAGAGTGTCCCTGAGTTCCCTTGTTCCCGAGTGTCCCCTAGTTCCCTTGTTCCCGAGTGTTCCCTAGCTTTCTTGTTCCCGAGTGTTCCCTAGTTCCCTTGTTCCCCTAGCTCCCTTGTTCCGAGTGTCCCCTAGTTCCCTTAGCTCCCTTGTCCCGAGTCTGCCCCCTAGTGTCTCAGGTTTTTTTGGATTCCTGTGTTCTCCACTGTGTTGGCCGGAGTGCCCCGTTTTTTTACCCCCTTTCTAGTTTTCTGTTTATTTAATAAATTTTTTTGGACCCCCGCTTCTGGCGTCTCTCCCCCTTTGTCTCTTTGTCCCAGTGTTTTCCCTCTCCAGATCATAACAACGACAGACTGGAGTTTTATGTCTCGAAATCAGAGGTCCTTCCTAGTCAAACACTGGGGCATAAAACCGCCATGTATGACGCATGGGTTATAATAAAAAAAAAATAAATAAACGGAAAACTACGTCCTGACAGCTAATTGTACCTGCATGGCAGGCTTATTGTTTGCTTGCTAGCTAGCGAGTTTGACTGCGTAGTTGTCATGCAAACATGAAATCAGCTGCGGTTTACCATTATTCTCACATATTTCATTTATCAGTAACCGTGACACGCGCGTCAAAAAATTGATTACATTCATTTCAATGGAGCAAACCCCACTGGCAGCGTGTGACACGCGTCAGATTTTAACTTTTCGCCATTGCTCAATTTCTTGAGCGTCAACTCAATAGAAACGAATTTGTCTTTTTGGTTAGCTATTTAACTATTTGGCCTTGTCATGGTTGGTGGCACACACGGAAACCTCACTTGCAGTTGTAAAAACTGATATACCTGCTTTTTAACCTAGTCGCAGTTTTGAGAGGAAATCCGTTATTTTGTGCGCATTTATCAAGCAATCTACAGTTAGACAGAACCTAACTCAAGGTACATTGGTAAGAATTTAACACTGCTGAGTTAGCGAGCTAGCTAATTTGCTGCTGGGTGAAGTAAATTTAATCATAATCTTAATTTAACAGATCATGCCTATATATAACATATGTTGCACTTTTTCATTACTTAAAATAAGCTTTATCGGTAGGGGTTTTCAAAATGAAATGTTATCTTGTTGAATATTTTGAGAGTGACATCCATGGCTTCACGGTCTTGTTGACAGCTGTCAATGTTGATGGAGCTGACGTTTTCAGTGGGCGTTTAAAAGCATCAAGCAGCGTTGGAGTTTGACTTGACGTTTCGCTTGCGTCCAGTGGGCGTTATATGGATGTGGTCCTCTCCGAATCCTGTAAAGCTTGAGTCCACCAATGAAATATCAATTCTGACAGCTATACACGCAACATCCAGACATTGCGGTGCTATTAAAATATCTAATTCAATGTTTGCAGATTCATAACTCGTCAGACTGAATTGGGGAGACCGCTACTTCCGTTGCCAAGATGCACACGCATCTTTTTATGACGACGGCTGTAAATGGGTCTATTGTTTAATAATTAAGAATGAGCATGCAATGGTAAATATAGCGCCCTCCATAATTATTGGCACCCCTGGTTAAGATGTGTTAAAATCCTTAAAATAAATTCTATTTTTATTGCAGAAGCATACTCTCACAGTGAAAATTGTAGAAAAATGTAGCCTTCAACTCAAGTCAATTTTAAGGGAAAAAAAAAATCCCTGACTAAGAAATAATTATTTTTCATAAAATCACCTGTTTCACAATTATTGGCTCCCCTAACAATTCCTAGAGATTAAATGTAATTGAAGTATTTCTGTCATTTCTACAGTAGTTTACAAAGTTGATCAGAGTATCTAGGAACATTTAATTTGTAAATCATCACTTCCTGTTTCCCTGGGGTATAAATATGATGTGACACAGAGGCCATTTCTCTTATCCACTTTTCAACATGGGAAAGACAAAGGAACACACCATTCAAGTAAGGCAGATGTGTGTCGACCTTCACAAACCAGGCAATGGCTACAAAAAAATAGCCACTCGCCTGCACCTGCCCAAATCTTCTGTCAGAGGAATCATTAAGAAGTTTTAAAACAACTGGAACAGTGGTAAACAAGCCTGGACGAAGACGCAAGTTTATTTTGCCACCACTCACAGTGAGGAAGATGGTAAGAGAAATAAAAAGTCTCCAAAACAACCATCAGATGCTATCTACATGCCAACAAGCTGTTTGGGAGGCATACACGGATAAAACCTTTTCTCAATCACAAACAAAAACGCAAACGTCTGGAGTTCGCTAAGCATTACTGGGACTTCAACTGGGACTCTGTGCATTGGTCAGATGAGACCAAGATAGAGTGTTTGTTGCCAAAAAGCTCTAAGTGGGTCTGGCGGAACACGAAAGATGAGTATGCAGAAAAGCACCTCATGCCCACTGTGAAGTAATGGGGAGGATCGGTGATGCTGTGGGCCTGTTTCTCTTCCAGAGGCCCTGGGAATCTTGTTAGGGTGCATGGCATCATGAATGCTAGGAAATACCAAGACATTTTAAATCTAAATCTGGTGGCCTCTGCCCGAAAGCTGAAGATGGGTCGTCACTGGGTCTTTCTGCAAGATAATGACCCTAAACATGTGGCCAAATCTACACAGAAATGATTCACCAGACACAGAATCAAGCTCTTCCCATGACCATCTCAATCCCCAGATCTCAACCCCATTGAAAACCTGAGGAGCTGAAGAGGAGAGTACAGAGGAGAGGACCCAGGTCACTGGATGATTTAGAGTGCTTGTGCAAAGAGGAATGGTCGAAGATCCCTCTTTCTGTATTCTCCCATCTTGTGAAACATTAAAGGAGAAGATTAGGTGCTGTTTTGTTGGCAAAAGGGGGTTGTACAAAGTATTAACATCAGGGGTGCTCACATATGAAGTTAAATTACTGCCAAAACCTAATATACAAACCAAACAAGTTTTACAAATGCACAACGATTCACAAACAAATACAATGTGATTTGCAAATATAAAAATGATTCACGTGCAAACAAGGTGTGGTTTGCAAATATGAAAACGATTTGCAAACAAATACACTGTGGTTTGCAAATACAAAACACCATCAACAAACGAATGTATTCAGTTTTACAAATGCAAAACGTACCGATTCCAAGTATATGATGAGAACCATTTCCTACAAGTACAAATCACTTTTGGCAGTTTTCTACCGGTGACATTGCGTAGACTTTCTCACTTGTACTTGTCCGAAGTATTTTCACACTAATGTCCTCACTGTTATTGGCCCTGCTAAACAGCAGGTGGGGCTATGACTCAGCTTCCTAGATCTCTACACCGTGAAGTTGAACAGAATAGAGAACGGCCGCCAGCAACAACCGTGGGCACTAAGATGATGGCTGAGGCTAAATAAAAACGCAGTATCTACACTCAGAAAAATAACTCATAAGATTTACTTAAAAAATATATTGTAAGTATTTGCACGCAAACAATCTAAGTAAAATTTTATGCTGCAATCTCAAGTAAAACTCACTTGCCAGTATCAAGTAAATTTTACTTACCCTAAAACATAACAATGGTGAAGATATTAAGTAACATTTACTTAATTACATCCAAGTTTTAAGTTATATTTATTAAAATAAATAAAGTAAAGTCTACTTGTTTTTTCATAGGCAGGAACATAATTTTACTCAAAATTTTAAGTAAATTTTATATATCTGTAGTATTTGCTGTTATGAAGTAATTTAGTAGATTTTAATTATTTTCTCGTGCTTGACATTTTAATTTACTTGGTTGCATTGCGTTACATTACTCATTAAATTAGGTAATCATTGCCAGTTTTTTGATAAATGTTATCAAATAAATTTAACCAATACTCTTTGCATTTGATGTATCACACAACTAAATTACAGTGCAATTAAACAGTTTATTTTAGTTCAACAAACAAGAACCGTCAAAGTAAATCCACTACTATTGTGGATTTAATTGGACAATCTTTTATGGGGCAGCCATAAATTTAACATTGGAATGACTGTCATAAAAAGAACAAACAGACAATATTAAACAGTATACACTGCATCCAATATACACTATTGGGTTGTACTGAAAATAAATATTGCATTAGATTATGCAGGTGTCCCAATACTTTTGTACATGCAGTACAGATCTGGAATAGTGCTTATCAAATGTGCAGTGAAAAACTTACAACCCTCTGAAACAGAGTTTCAACATTCATTACTGAAATATAATACTCAGATATCCAAGAATGTTTAACACACACACACACACAACAACTTCTGGGAGAGGGTCAGGACAGAAACAGCCTCTTAAACTCCGAGTAGTGGTGTATGGATTATGTACAGTATACCTCTATTTAAATGAAAAACAAAATTTACTGAAAAAATTAACGCAGTAAAAAGTACTGCATTAATGGTAAAAATGCATTATATTGTACTGCATTAGCATTTGTACTAACAGTAAATTAAAGATGTATCTCCAGCAAAAGGTATTTAAATAAAGAAAATATCCAAAGGCTGGTATGAATGGTAAACAACAAATACACAGTATTACACATTATACACCACATCCTACATTTTGTAAATCTGGCAACATAGTCACTTCTCAAATACGCAATTAAAATCTTACAAACCTACACACTGAAACAGTGCAATTTCAACATTTAAACCAGTCCTCTAGACCAGTGCACTTTTAAGAATGAACAGCTTAAGGTCTCTAACCATTCTTGATGAAGAATAAAATCTTAACTGTAATTAACAGATACCTTATTTGACAAAAAATAAAAAATGTTTATGACAGGCAACTTCAAGATAAACTGGAACTCAGTGCTATGCTTGGCATTTCTTCACAAGGGTCCATGCATGATGCTACATCCTCAACAAGGGTCCATGAATGAATTATGCCACAATTCTCTCCACTAGGATGACAAGCATTTAGGAAACCAACTTCAACTTCAAGGTGTTTACTTTTGGGGACAGTTTAAATCCATCAAGCTCCAGCAAGAGTTTTTGGAAGACTTCAAAAGTGTAGCGCAAAGTGGGAGGGTATGCCAAGTTCAGGGCATAAATCAGTCCCATGAGCAGTGTGCAAGCTTTTGCAGTACTGTTGCACCCGGGCAAAATCTCATGGCCTTTGACAAGGATGGAGACATCGACTGGGTCCTCATCAGCACCATGGACGACAAGTATTTTGAGGATGTGGTTACTGACATCACTCCGGCTGTCCTCCTGCATACAATATACAACAACAAAGAAGAATTTTATTGAGAAACAAATAATTTAAATTACATGAATCATTCAAAGTGACTTCATTATAACAGAAGAATGAACACAAGAAAATCTCTGTTCCTTTGTCTGCTTTCCTCTGAACTTTAACATTAAATTAACCTGAGTCATTAAAAATTATTTTTAAATTAAAATCATGCTCTACCAAGCAGTCTTTAAAAAGTTCCTCTTCCTTCTCGCCAAGGTACAGTATAAGGCTGCGGATAATGGTTTCCCGTCTCATCTCAATGCTCTGTTTCTGTGAACAGATTAAGAACATACATATACAATGAACTGTTAAGTGAAAACACAAGTGCATATGTTTGCTCTTGTGTTTTAAGTGCATGGACCCAGAGCGTGCAAGGACACTGAATCTCCCAAGTGTGAGGCTTGTGCTGTATATGTATATCTGTGTCTGTGAGTGAGAAAAAAAAAGTAGGCCCAGTGCTCTGTAAAACTTATAAGCACACCTGACTCAGTCTGTTCAGGAGCGGCCTCATCTTGATCCCCATGGCACCTCCCTTGGCTTTTATCAGGGTAATAGGTTTTGGTGTGTATTCGTCCAGTTTGTGCATGAAGGTTTGCTCCAGGGGAATGGTAGTTATTCTCCTGAATTCCTCCTTGATCTGAATGGACAAAAGACTCACAAGTACATCAATATTTTTTATATTTAAATTTAATATTTTTTATATATAAATTTACATGAATTAGTTCATAAAAACATTCATTCATTCATTATTTATTGTTACAGCTCAATAAATCAAGTGAAATGTTTAAGGCTTTATAGAACCACCTCGTTGATGACAGAATAAATTTTTCGGGAGCATTGTCTTTGTGTGCGGACGTTACCATTTATCTCTTCGCTTATTTTCACATTGTCCTGCACCTTAGTTGAGTGGATGTGCATGCTACATATTCTTAAATTAATAGAACCACCTACCTCAGCTTCACAGAACAAAGCAGGCCATCTCTCTTTGAAGTCAGCAGCAGCAGGACTATCACTCACAACCTCGAGTTTTCGATAGGAAAATGTGTTGGCCATTTTTTCTTTTATTATTTTAGTGTTGTCCTTCTTCTTAACCTCGTTAAGGAGCTCCTGTCTGTCCCTCTCCAGACTGTCGTTGGTTTCTCCACTTGGATGTGGAGGAAGGAAGTTCACCTCGGCTCTCTTCGGTTTCTTGCATTTTTTTGCCGGATGTCTCTCGCCAGGGGCCTTCCTTTTCAAGGAGTTGATGTGAAGCTCAGGACAAGGGACATTGCACCTTTTCAGTTTACTTCTGTAATTGGCCATCTTCATTTCCAGTCGATTCTGCCACCCGTATGTGCCTGAATATGAGGTTCCAGGCTCTCTCAAGCATGGGTGCTTGTTAAGTAGAGCTTCTACAACTTTGAGTTGTTGAAGAGCACTGGGATAGGCCTGGTAGTGGTAGATTGCTTCTGCAAGTTTCTCTAGAATGTCAGAATAGATACTTGGATTCTGAAGGAGTGAGCCATCACGTTCATAAGCTTCATATCTAGCTTCAAGAATCATTTCGACACCATATGAAAAGATGGGTATCACAAATTTGGTTGGCCATGGCTCTGATCGACACTCCGCTGAAGGTTGTAAAATAATGGTATCAGATGAGCTAACTGAAGAACTCTCATCTTGAGAAGACTCATCCAGCGGCACTGGAGTGGAGGAAGCTGAATGGTCTTCGATAGGGGTCAATGTCAAAACAACAGATGGTTCTGTTTGAACTAGTTTGATTATGTCCTTGTCATTAACCATATTGGTTGATGTTAGTGTGAAGAATTGATTATCAAAATCTTTGTCCATGTGCATTACAGTATAACTCCCTTCAAGCTGAAAATGATTCTGCGCAGCTGCCAAAAGTTTGTCTACAGTGCTAGGGATTCCATCTGGTAGGGTTAACTTGTAAACTTGTGCCTCTTCAATGACAACACGTAGTTGAGTTGGGGCAGACATGATCACTGTCTTGAGCAAGCAGAACTGCAAGAGAGAGAAAAAAGAAGACATGGTGTGATAACAAATAATAAACAAAGTACTAAAAAACAAATAAATGATTTTCACACTCTGATTAGGCTAATACATGCCCTTCATAAATCAGACAAAGTATTTAAAAAAATTAAATTCTCTCATTATTAATGAATAATTCATTAATAAAAAAAATGCATATTTTTACAAAAACAGGAAATCATTAAAAAATGTTTTAGGAGTTTTGATTTAATGAAAGATTGTCCAAAAGGTGATCATTCTATATTATGTTGATTATTGAGGTTGTAAAGAAAGAGTTGTGCTGGGGTGCACTATGACCTCAATAATAAACTTAAAGTAGAACTAGAAAATTCCAGCAGAAATTTTGAATGTGCCTGCTGCTCTACGAGTACAGGGTTAGAGGTGGTTGCCAGCGTTCTGGTACACATTAGATATCATGTTCTGGGTGGTTGCAAGGGCATTGCTAGGCGGTTGCTATGGTGTTCTGGGTGGTTGCTTTGCTGTTGCTGTGGTGTTCTGGGTGGTTGCTAGGGCGTTGCTTGGAAGTTGCTATGGTGGTCTGGGTGGTTGCTAGGCAGTTACTATGGTGTTCAGCGTGGTTGCTAGAGCGTTGCTAGGCTGTTGCTATGGGGCTCCTCGTGGTTGCTCGGGCGTTGCCTATTGGGGAGAGTAGTGAGCCTGTATTCAGCTCAGGCCCACTAATAATAATAATAATAATAATAATAAAGAAGTATGCAGGATTTGAATGTGTGTCTGCATTGCTGCAGGCACATAATTATCACTTTTGGGTGACATCAACAAAAACAGACTGATGTGACTGATGTTTTTTGCCCCCACAAAAATTCCAGTATCTTGTTGAAAATCTTAAAATATTCTGCACAGTGAAGCTCTAACAATCAGCTGAAGGAATAAGTAGGAAAACATGTAGGAAGGACTTGGGTCATTTTACCTAGTTTGACAAGCAGATGTGGTGTTTCAGAGAAACCATGCGATCGCCTTCCATTGCATAAGTAGCCAACGGGTATGTGTCAGCGAGTTGTGACTGCTCAATTACTTTGACAACTCTTGTGGACTCCAACTTGAAACATCTAAAATGCTCAGAGTACCAGGCACTTTGCAGTTTCACTACAAACACTAAGGTGTCGTGAACAATGATGATTTGTAGGATTTCAGCAAAGTCAGGCAACCCAGCTGTGGAGCTATATACCAACATCATGCCAACACTGTAACTGGTGCCCTGAAATTCTGCCTGGTTGGTCAAGTTAACACCTGTCTCCTCAGGAAATTTCTGTGACTGTACGTAGTTCTATACGTTCTCATTTACAACTTCTAATGAAACTCTTGACATCTTTGATACAGACACAGCAGGCTTTTTTACAACTGAAGCATGGAGATGGCATGAGATCATGGACTGGTGTTTGTTTGCCATAGACTTTAAAATGTTACGAAAGCAATTAGACTGTCTTACAATCTTCTTAAAGAAGCGGTGCTTTCCTTCAAACCTCATAGTCCATAAGGACACTAGTGGGCCAAATGATTTGATGAGCTGCGGATAGTGCTCCACAAAATGGTGTTTCGGGATCAAGTTTGCTTGTGGAAGAACACTGGTAAATCTATGCCTGTGCTCTGAAATCAGGCTGTCGAGGAAACCAATGCTTTCATCTGTGTGAGTAGGTGACATAACCAGCTCAACAATATCTTTGAGTGTCATCAGCAACTGCCATGCTTGTTCTTCTTCCTGTACTTTGGCGCCAATCATAAGTGGAAGTAGCCTCAATAGGCACCAATTTTCAGTTGCATTGCCACCAATGGTTTTACAGGAGGCAAAGGTTGGTGGTATAGCTTGTAGACAATTTACCCTGTCTTTCCACTTGTATGGAAACTGCTTGATTATTCTGTTGAGCTCTTCAAGAGAGAAATATTTTTTCTTTATCAAAATATCTAAACACAAGGCTAGTTCTAACGGTACAATACCCTCAAGTAAATCATGTAGTACATCAGGTGGGTAACCTGTTGTCACATGAAAATGATTTAATCTTTCAGTAATTGTACACTGTCTTTTAACTCCATGACTATGAGTGTTACTAGAGAATGCTGCTTCAATGTCCAACTTGTGATCCTCTTTTGTTCTGCCTGGGAATGCTCCCGTCCTGACCTCCAATTCCTAAAACTGAGATCTCTCTCCTACACAAAATCAGCAAATGTGTGACCCACTGAAACTTTCAATAAACCCCCCCACTGAGTGGGCACCAAGGTTATCGGCAATCACTGAAAATACAGTGCCCTTTATTATTTTTCCTAAAAAGGGCACAAAAAGACCATCTTCTTCAAGTCTTTTCAAGTCACTTAACAATGGATCTAGTACTTGGGGATAACCAAATTTCTTAATGTCGTCTGCCTTGCACAAAACAGATAAGTAAATAGATGATAATGTAGACCTCAATACAGACGGAATATCAGCAAAGACCCAGTAAACACCTGTTACTTTGTGTTTCTTACGAGATGTTCCTAATGGATTGCAAATTTCAAAGTCATCACAATAAAGTAGAAGTGAAAGCCTCAACTCTTCTCCACAAAGAAATGTGTTTTCCTTGAAGTGGGTACCATCATGAACACGTGTTCGAAATAACTCTGTGTCCGACAGTTCAGTATAACTCCGTGTCCGACAGTCGATTATTGTTTTTAATCTCTTGAAATCTGCTCAGTCTTTTAGATATTAAATGTGAATGTCCACGGTTGTCGCTGGCGGCCGTTCTCTATTCTGTTCAACTTCACGGTGTAGAGATCTAGGAAATTGAGTAGGTTTTGGCAGTAATTTAACTCCAAACTCATAATTGAGGCACACGTGATTTGATGTAAAAGAATTATTTCTTAATGTGGGATTTTATTCCCACTGAATAAATGCACTTAAATTAAAGGTTGGATTTTCCTCTTTTTTTCATTGTGGTCCTATATTATTTAGAAAAAAACTGAATTTATTACAAGCTGAAGAACACATCTTAACCAGGGGTGCCAATAATTATTGAGGGCGCGGTATATGTATAAATTTTTTTTTTTTAATTTTAAAAAAAATATATGTGTGTGTGTGTGACCACAAAATTACAATGGAAATAGTCATAGTAATAATAACTAGAAAATTGCAGTTCCAGGGGAAGCTGGAAGCTGCTGATAATGTGAGGTTCAAGTTGATGAAAATGTTAGGTTAAAGCTGCTGAAAATGAGTTTAAAGCTTTTGAAAATTAAAATTATTTATACAGTAGTATATTTTATTCTTAAACTGTGAGAGAAAAAAACAAAATGAAAAATGAGAAAAAAATCCACACTTTAAAAGATGTCCAAGGGAAATACTAGTTAAAGCGGTTTTAGTCATGAAAGAAAGTAAAGGGGTTGAAGTGCTCCTAGTAATGCTGTATCGATGTTTTGAAATATTCAAATGCAAATGCTACGCCAATAATTGAGATCAATGTGACAGATCAAACAACTGCCATTTAGACTGTGGACTATTTAAAGGGGACCTAATATGCTATTTTTCCAAGTTTATATTTTGGTCTTTGACTCCCATAGAGTACTCCTGACTGCGCAAAGTAAAAAAAAGGGTACTTATTAATACTGCCATCCTCAAAAAAGTCCATGGTAGTCTCTGCCTGAAACGCCTCATTGGGGTGGCTCTTCCGCTATGGCCCCCACTCCCAGTGTGCCCACTTTCTTCTGAAACATGAGACGCATCTGCCATCTGAGCTAAGGAATCAGCGGGGAAATTCTGCTGTAAAATGAAGTACATGTGTATAGATCTAATGAAATTAACTTGTTTTAATAAACTCAGTGGAGGATGCAGTGTGAAAGTCTGGCAGCTCAGGCACGAATTCGCTATCGGCTAGAATCCACCCCATACAGACACATTTGTAGAACGGGTCGACATGCTCAAGTGTAGACCGAAGACCATAGAAATCCGGTGGGTCTGAGTTTAGAGGGAAAGTTGGACAGTGAGGGGCAGCTAAAAGTGGGGCAACAGCTAATGGACTGCTTCGGTGGGCACTAGGACCTGCTGGTTCGTGTGCATAGCTGTGGTGTGTTGTTAACGGAGAAACAAACAGCTTCCGCACTGTATATGACAGATCGGTGAAAGCTCCAAGCTAAACGGACTTTTCGGAAATTGCCCGTGGTAATAGTTTATTTATTGCTTTGGAATGACCAGCTTTTGCTCGCGGAAAATGGGGGCATTATGGATAGCGTGTGAGAGCATGACAGAGCTCCGGTTATGTCATGAACATAAAACAGGTTTTACAGACTGTAAGTTCTGTCTGTGCGAACCGTTGCTTATGTGGAGCTAGCGAATTGATCACTTTTACGGGGAAAGAATTTAATATCCAATCGATGGCAATGCAGCATTTGTTATACCAAACACGTTAGCCTGTGCGCTTCCCTATTGCTTTCACTGGTAGTATCAGAGAGCTTGCCCAGCCTTTGGAGATGTATCAGGCTTACCCCGGTCATGGATAAGTGAAGCGATTGTTTCATAAAGCACCTAAAAATGCACCCCAAGTTCTGCAAAATCTACATCTGGTGTAACTGCAGCTCAACTCGGCAGACACATACAGCACCTCTCCGGTTAGCTTCAACTGTAGTGGCTACAATCATGCAACGTTGTGATGAAACTGCCACATTGATGCTTACGGAAGTAACGCAAGCATACCGATCAGAATTACTGCATATACGTTAACCAGGAGCATTTTCGATTAGCACGCCACGCAAACTAACATGCAGTAGCTGGTAACTAAGCGGTCATAACCACAGAGACAAACCCTTGCAATATAGGTTTTACAGACAGAAAGTTCTGTTACTGTGAACAGTTGTACTAAGCATCCAAACTACAAACAAGTATTAAAAGTTAGCTTCAAATGAGGTTTATGGTCACGCACCTTCTGTAAAATTTCCCCTGATATCACTCTTGCATAATTAGGACACAAACATTAGCAAAAGTAACTTGGCTATGTTAGCCACTGTGCTACAGCCACAATCAACTGGCTATCACGTCAGGTTGGCTTATGTAGTGAAAGCAACTTACAGCTCTGTGTCTGTCAGTCACGGACATTCGAAACAGATACAGGCTTTATCTTCTGATATTTTACAAAGCCTGCGTTTGAGGCCAGTGGTTAGTGCTAACTATCGCTAGCGGTCCTGCTAGCCACCCGTAACACGTTAGCTTCACTTACATTATTTGCTGTTATATGGTTACTTACAGCTTGAGGCTTCAAGTGCTTGATCGATGCAACTGCTTCAGGTTTGACAAGCAGCTGAAACGCTTATCCTGTGTCGAATATGAAGATAAATAGTTAGGTTTTGAAATTTCCGGGATTCGTTGGAATTCAACGCCCGCAAATTTAGTTTAAAACCGACAATGTTAGTCGGAGGTTTTAAACATTTAAATTTGCGGGCGTTGAATTCCAATGAATCCCAGGAAATTTCAAAACGTAACTATTTATCGATATTGTAAACCATAAGCGAGAAAGAAACGTTTTTTGCACAGACTATTTCGTATGGCGACGTGATCCGTCACAATTAGCTCATCGAGTCACGCGCTAGAATTCCGCAACCTGTCAAGTTGAACTGATGGGCTTTGATTATTCTTTGAAGGGGTGATTGGCAACTTCATGATGATCAAACAGAAACGAAAAACATTTTCATTTCAAGATACTTTAATCACATGGGAATCACATAGAAGTGTAGATAATTAAAATATCACAGATACGTGCAATATGTTCACGATAAACGAAAATGATGGACAATGTTTCAAGAAGTTTCCTGCCGAAGTACCAATGAACCTATAGAAATGGACTAGTCCAAACAGGCTAAAACCATGCTTTCAGCTGACTCGGTTACTGGTTGTTGATGAAATTTACATTGATGGTTGAATTCTGGATTTGAAACATCCCCATGACATCAGATGGCAGAAGTTGACGAGAAGAGGGCTCAGAACGAGGGACGGGGACAACCGAACGATCGTCAACACGCTGGGATTTCAAAGGAGCAGTGACATTATCAGAAGTACCCTGCAAAATTGCCGAGTAGGCACGCTTACGAGAAGTGCTCGATTCCGTGCAATAGGATTTCAGAATCTGGTCATTTCTATGACCTGTAATTTTACAAATTTCCCGATTTTCCACACCAGCATGGGAAAGCTATGTGACGGCAGTGGCCCGAAGACAGTGGTTTGTGTACTCATTGGACAAACATGCACGTTTAGAAATTTCCCTCATCTTCTTGCCGAGGGTGTTTTTACCGAGGCCACGCAAAGTGAACCACACATTGTCATCTTGTTCCATGTTTAACTTCAGTTGCTGGAAAAACGATGGATTATCTGGGTTCATATGTGATTCATATTGCCTGAAAGATGACACAGGACAAAAGCGATCGGCGGAAGCATATATTCTCTTTTTGGGCTCGAGAGAATCGGTCAAATTACCCCGATGGTTTTTGGTTACTTCAGAATGAGTCATTTCGATGTACTCGCAACCGTTCTCGTCCCTGGACACACGGAAGGAGGAAGAATGGAGGGACACTTGGTTCTCAGCAAAACCAAGTTTCAAGTCGAACCAAACTTTGTGAAGTAGCCCGATTGGCGAATTTAAATCAAAACTTTCCTGGATAGTGTTCAGTTCGGTGGGAGAAATTGAAGAATGGTGCCTCGTCTCGTCAAAGCCCTCTTTTTTCATCTTTCGGACCATTGATACAAAAACATTATTAGCAGATTGGAAAGCTTTGTCATTCATAATGTTTATGTTTCTTTCGAATGGCGGTGACCGCAAATGACGGTTTATCACTGCTCGCAACCACGAAAACCATGAAAGTCGATTTGGAATGCAGCTGCCCCTGACTGTTCCTCACTTCAGCATAGAAACTACGGAGAAGGTCGTTGATTGCGTCAGCTGGCAGGTTCTCAAAATCTTTGTCATGACCACGCACGAGGAGCCATTCTGTGGATTTAAAACAAAAATAAAAGGTAAGAGTTTAACATTTTATTGTTTTAGAATAGATCTACACCATCCTGAATACTTCAGTCGACAGCGTTATGGCTAGGCTTAGTTTCTGCCGTACAAAACGTATAAAATCAGTGTCAATGCGTAGTGTGCATTTTAAATATGATTAATGTTTAATATGTCAGGAAATTATTAAATTGTGAATGCTTTTCAAATATGGTTTTGATTTAATGCCGTAGAATTTATTTGGGAACCATGTTTTATTATGAAGTTGAAGCCTTCAGACAGTCTAGGGAAGGGAAGGGAAGGGAGGTAACTAACGATCTGTAACCTAAACTTCCGTTGTTTTGTTTACAAAGTTTTGACAAAAATGGCACACCTCGGGATAGTTTTACACTCCAAGTGGTGTTTCTGTCTGTTGCTTTCGATTTTGAATTGTCTATAAGGTCCCTCAGGCCCACCTCATCCATCTTGGCGAAGCGGGAAGTGCTCGGGACGCTCGGTGGGCAAGATAGAGCCGGGTCAGCCGCCTCAGCGTTAGCGTTGCCGTGGGGAGCAGAAGTATCAGAAGGGGCTGCTTCAGGAATCGTGTGTTGAGTTTCAAGATCAAAGCCTATCAAAAAATAATATTTATGCTTATTTCTCCTATACCTATATAATTTTACGTTTGTTAGTGATAAACATTGCATTAGGGTATCGAAGTTTATCTCATTCAACAGGCGTCAGTGAATAAAAGTTTGGAATGATTTTATGACTCCTCATTGGCTTTTATGTCAGATAATCAAAGATTACTGTTTATGGTATTAAACTACTTACTGTTATCTTCAAACTATTCTTCCAAGAAATTGTCATCTCTAAAGATGGTATCTAAATCTCAAAGATAAAAATCCAGGTTAATGTCCTCCATTATGCAAATGAGCGAAAGTTGGTCCGTTTTCATGCTAATGTATTCATGAGCAGGTGAAAAGGTCCTGTCATTTCAGGGATGTCGGACACGATTCAACAAGGGTAATTAACCAATCAGATTGCGGAACACCTACTATTGGTTTACAATTATCCTTTATTGACAAAGCTGTCTTTAGTGAAATGCAGAGCATAAACAGCTAACGTTCCCTTTGGCCGTGGCTGTTTGCTGCCAGCAAACAAAAAAGCTACCCACTGATTTCTGGTGG
The DNA here is from genome assembly GCA_029721435.1 of Gymnothorax reevesii. NCBI lineage: Eukaryota > Metazoa > Chordata > Actinopteri > Anguilliformes > Muraenidae > Gymnothorax > Gymnothorax reevesii. Next base: position 72,956,256 of record CM056579.1, read on the forward strand.
CATCGTCTTTAGGAAGAGAAATATTTGGGTTTTTTTTTCGCTTCCAAAAGTAAACGGACAAATAGCTTTGGGAGAGATACTGTCAAAATTGCACCTCAAATGATCTGCGGTTCTTCTTTTGTATTTCTGAAAGTGTAGACGCTGCTAAGGCGTAGTAAGATCTGCTGTTGTTAGTGCCTGCAAGAATAGTTTCCGGTGTGGGCAGGTCCAGCGCAGTGGTTGGCCCTAGCAAAGTCTGTAGTAATTGGACGGCACAACCTGAGGTCAGGTTTTACCCAGATTTCGTGAAGATCTCGGGAGGAGCTGTTCAGAGAGGAAATCACGCTCGCGAAATCACGTTCTTGGAATCCGGCAAAATCCCTATATGTTTATTATGTTTAGAAACTTTTCTGAGGTTGAGCATGGACAACCAACATTATAACATTACTAATATATATTAAAGGAAGGATCAGCATGTTAGGTCCCCTTTAATCTTGTCAGCTATTTGACTGTACAAAATAATAGTAAAACATATATAGAAACATTTAATGTTGCATGAATATTTAGAAAGTAACCAAATGATTCTGAATATTTTGTAGGAGCAAAGAACTCCATATGTGTCACAAACACAACAGATTGGAGTATAAACTGCAGAAAATTCAGCTGGAGGAACTGACTAATGCACCTACTGGCCTGACGCTTGACTTGAAGTCAAGTTGCGCTGGTAGTAAACTCTATTTTCATGAAGACCGGGTGAAAATTCAACGCCTTTCTAACTGGAGGCGTAAATGAATTTCCTGGCCATTTCCAAAAAATGGCCCGCACACTGCACAACATAAAAGTGAGACCAATAGGATGTAGAAAAATCTTTTTTAAAATTCCGTATTACATCAAACAGTTGCAGAGTAATAAAAAGGTGATGTTTCGGTCACTCAGACCATCATCAGCATAAGCCGGAGCAGCACATCTTCCAGCTTAAATCAACACTCATCATTAGCAGCAAGCAGTTAATCAATTAAGCAATTAACATCTAGAAGACATGCAAAAGGCTCCAAAGATAAAAAAATAAGCACGATTCATACATCTCAAATACAGGGAATTACAAGAAATTACAAACCAAGCCTGTAGAAAATTAGTTTGTACTTTTGGTTGTACGCACCTGCAGCTCACTTTACAGGCCGGATTTCAAGAGCGCAAACGCCTTTTCCGAGATTTAATTTCCAAAGGAAACCACTTATTAAGGAAGACCTCCCCACGATGCCACGCTCCCACACATCATAAGAGAGATAATATGATACAGTTTCTGTCAAAATTTAATTGATTTTGATTGATGGCTTTTTGATGAGTTGATGATGTAATATGAGATAATTTTTTAATTAGGTTATAATAGTTTATTATTTATCACCCCTTTGCCCCCTCCCCTCCCTCCCTCTCCTCCCCTGGCTGTGTGGGGTAATTCAGCACAGCCACCCTCCCTCCCTCCCTCTCTCCTTTTTGGGATAACTCTTTTAAAACATTTATTTAATTGCATTATTATTTAGTGCTTTTTAAACATATATTATTTCAGTGGTGGGGGAAATGGAAGTGATAAGTAGTAAAACTTTATTTCAAGCGTTTGTTGGTTGTGGGAAAACGAAAGAGGGTTAAAATTCGTTGAGTGTTTTAAAGTTGTGGGTAATATGTTCATAAAATAGTGTTTTAAAGCAAAATAAAAAACAAAAATAAAAGTTAGTAAAATTGGCTTTTTGATGAGTGTATGATGTCACATGAGCTCATTTTATAATGAGGTTATTATAGTTTATTCAGTATCACCCCTTTGCCCCCTCCACCTCCCCACCCTCTCCTCCCCTGGCTGTGTGGTGTAATTCAGCACACCCTCCCTCCTTTTTGGGATAACTCTTTTAAAACATTTATTTAATTGCATTATTATTTAGTGCTTTTTAAACATATATTATTTCAGTGGTGGGGGAAATGGAAGTGATAAGTAGTAAAACTTTATTTCAAGCGTTTGTTGGTTGTGGGAAAACGAAAGAGGGTTAAAATTCGTTGAGTGTTTTAAAGTTGTGGGTAATATGTTAATAAAATAGTGTTTTAAAGCAAAATAAAAAGCAAAAATAAAAGTTAGTAAAATTGGCTTTTTGATGAGTGTATGATGTCACATGAGCTCATTTTTTAATGAGATTATTATAGTTTATTCAGTATCACCCCTTTGCCCCCTCCACCTCCCCACCCTCTCCTCCCCTGGCTGTGTGGTGTAATTCAGCACACCCTCCCTCCTTTTAGGGATAACTCTTTTATAACATTTATTTCATTGCATTTTTGTGTAGTGCTTTTTAAACATATATTATTTCAGTGGTGGGGGAAATGGAAGTGACAAGTGGTAAAACTTTATTTCAAGCGTTTGTTGGTGTGGGTGTTAACAGATGCAGGATCTAGAAGTTTTCATTGAATGCAACATGAGGGAAAACTCAGGAAACCAAAACAACACAACAAAGTCCGTCTGAAGGTCTCTTCAGTCTTCCCTTCTTAAGGACACATTGGGAGGATGCAGGAATGCGGAAGGCAATCTACTGTGGAAACAGAAACACATGGATTAAGGAACAAATTCACAAGGACCAGGTAACAATACTGACTCGAGGCAAGACGCTAAGACGACCAATTAAACTAGACAGTTTAGATTGAGGTAATAATATATACACCCTTAAATAAGAGCTGGTTAGTACGGTTAGTAAGGAACCTATCAGGGGATGCATTCACTCAGAGTTATGCGAGACCCAGAATTAAGCACAGGTAGAAGCAATGAATGAAATACCAAACTGAAAGAGGAAACATGCTTGGACAACGAGACTCAGGCATGCTGAATACTGTCACACAACATCACAGGAGTCAGGGCAAGAGGGAATCAATGGTCAGACCGCGGGAATGGAGCGGAAACACAAATCAAGAAACACACGGTGTAAAATGCACAAGCACAAACAAGCACACGAGACAGAATCATAACAGTCATGGGAAAATGAAAGAGGGTTAAAATTCGAAGTGTTTTAAAGTTGTGGGTAATATGTTAGTAAAATAGTGTTTTAAAGCAAAATAAAAAAATAAAAAAAAACTAAATAAAAATATAAAAAGAAAAGTTTGTAAAATAGTGTTAAAGCAAAAATTGTTAGTAAAAGTGTTTTAAAGTTAAAAAAAAAATTAAAATAGTGTTTTTAAAGTGTTAAAACTGGAAAGTAATGAATGAAGTACATTTGAAATTGCTGTGAATATGTGGAAAAAATATAGAAAGGAAAGAAAGATAAAATTACTCACCAGTAAAGTCTGGCCCCGAGATGTAAATGGAGGAAAAAAAGTTTTTCTGAGTTAGTTGTCGAGAGCTTGATGCAAAATAAGGCTGGTTTCCAAAGTGTTCTCATCTCACAAGTCATCTCTCACTGGCAGTGTGCATGTTGAGTGAGTGGGGTATGTCAAAGGGGGGCGCGGCTGGTTCTGTGGGTGTGTGCGTACATGTGTTGCCAGGAATATGGTCAACCAATGGCTGAGCCATACAGTTTCTGTCAAAAAATCACAACGGTAAAATTAAACTTACCCAGAAAACAGAAAATTGGGTCAACGACTTCTGACCAAAAGCTTATGGGCATGTGGGCGACATGGGGATGAGTGCAGCGAAGGGATATCAGAGGCCTCAATGACAAGTTGTGTAAATACGGTTCAGATAAGGCACAAAGAAACAAATGTGCTTCATCAAAGAGTAACATACCCTTGGCATTTATAATTTTAATCTGTCTTTTGTCTGTACTATTCTTTTAAAGAACAGATTGATTAATTTAAGCAATAATGTCACTCCTGCCAACTGTTCCAAAAGCTGTTAAACCATCTTATTATTTCATAGCACTATTATGTGTACATCTCAAGGAGAAAGGAGAAATGATGAGGAAACTGGAAAGGATTCAGAATGACACCATAAAACACATACTGGGACCACCAAAATCTATTTAATGAAGGATTCTTAACAGGCCATGTGAAATATTTTCTGTATTTTGTATTTGACAATGTTTAATGTTTAATAAGTTATATATATTTTATTTGTAATGTATTGGATCCATTCATAAAAATAAGTAATAAATAAATAAAATAAATTCTGACATACTCTATTTTTAACAGACCGTGTAAAATATTTTCTGTATTTTGTATTTGATAAAGTTTAGTGCTTTATCACTTATAAATATTTTATTTGCATCTAGTCTTGGAAATTAGTAATAAATAAATAACTTAATTCCCGATATACTCGATTATAAATAGCCCATTTTCATAAAACTCAATACTTCATCAGTTTAATTTTAAAGCAGTGGAAATATATTGGCTATTCTTTCTTTCAATATGAATAAAGGCATAGGGTCTTTTAGATTCAATTATGTTATACCATTTTTAAAGTTTTTTAACTTTAGGAAATGATAAAATTGTGTTTGGAAAGCTGGAAAATACGAGTTTTAAAGTATATCCTAGAATTTTATGTTGAATACAGGTTCTAACTAAAGTTTTTTACAATTGAGCTGGAGTGCTTGCAGGTCGTGTGTGTGTGTCTGTGTCTGTGTGTGAGTGTGCGCACGTGCGGAAGGTGTGGCTTGAGTACACCAACTTTATTAAGGATTTTTAACAGGCTGTGTAAAATATTTTCTGTATTTCATCACTCACAAGTGTTTTATTTGAAATATATTGCATCCAGTCTTGGAAATGAGTAACAACAAATAAATACCGATATACTTGATTATAGATTAACCATTTTCATAAATGTCAATACAGCATTAGTTTAAGTCTTTGTTTAAAAAAATGCGAGTTTCAAAGTATATCCTGGAATTTTTATGTTGAATATAGGTTTTAACTCAGTTTCTCATTTGAGAGGGAGTGCTTGTGGGTCGTGTGATTGTGTGTGCGCCTGCTTGCGTGCGTGTGTGTATCAGTTTGCTAAATTCTATGCAAGTTCTTCGTTTTTAAAAAACAGTCAAAGACTCGAAATATACCTCTTATTTTTTTTTCAGTATGAATAAACAATCAGGGCCTTTTAGATCAATGTTTGAACCATCATGTATCATATTTAAGTCTTTTAACTTGTTAAGAAATGATAAAATCGTGTGTAGAAAGCTGGAAAATGCGAGTTTCAAAGTAGAATTTTATGTTGAATATAGGTTTTAACTAAGTTTTTCATTTGAGCGGGAGTGCATGTTGGTCGTGAGCACGCGTGTGTGTGTGTGTGTGTGTGTGTGTGCGTGTGTTAGTTTGTTAAATTATATACAAGATTTTTGTTTTTATAAAGCAGTCCAAAAGTGGAAATATACCTGTTATTTTTTCTTTCAGTATCAATAGGGGAGACCGGGAATGATAGTAACACTTTTTTGCTTGAGCACGTGTAACGCAGTGGTTCCTTGTGATAGAGATCTCAAATTTTTACATGCTGTTCTCCATATTCGTCTGCTATAAATGATATGCTTGGACTTCTACTACACTATCACAGATTATATGAATTAACGTCAAATATAAAGAGGTATGTTGTTTAAACCTACCCCAACAGCACCGGGGTGAGTTGTAACACTATGCGAGGATGAATGTAACAATTAAATTTATTGCCTTAAAAAACATTAAAACCAATAAATGTATGGAAGCACTTTAATGAATAATAAAGAGGGGATCATAAACTTGTAAGGCTACAAAATAAATATAATAAAATAAATAAAAAGTGTAAGTTAAATATGATAAAAAATAAATACAATAACAGGAAGAAATATAAAGTATAAACTTGCGTGTGTTATGTGTGTGTGTGTGTGTTTGTGTTTTCTGTAGCCTGAAACAGGTTAATGTGAAAAAGCACTTGAACACTTGGAGATCTGTGGAACAATCAAACTACTTTTGAACAGTGTTGTGCAAAGCTGCACTAAGTACTTAATAAGTACTGAAAGGCATTTGAACAGTTGAACTGTCTATTGAACAATAAACAAAACACTTTTGAACACTGTGTTTTCTAGGTGCAGAAGTACTTAGAAAGTAACTATTACCTAAGCATGCTAGGCATGCCGTAAAAAGGGGACCAGTACAAAATGTCAACAGAAGGGGAAGATTGTAACACTTTTTAAGAACAGTTACAACCCTCCCCATGCCAGGCCACCATTAAAAAGCGAACAGTTTTTAGCATTTAGCTTCAAGGCTAGCACTAATGCAACATGTCAAATGAAACTAGAGAAACAATTACTTGAGCTTATGTACGTGAAACAATTGTATCTACAACACAATGGACACTATGCAAAAATATTTGTGATGAAAATTTTTACTTTCTTACCTGAAAATTTGTTTTTGGCACCAGAACAGACAGTTTTCAACTCAGAGACATGAGGCTTCACCAGTGAGCTCACCATGTAAGTGGGCATGGACTGTATTGATGACATCACTGCAGAGTTTTTTTCACTTTAAGAAATGATAAAATTGTGTTTAGAAAGCTGGAAAATGTGAGTTTCAAAGTATATCCTAGAGCAGTGGTTTTTAACCTGGGGTGCGCTGGAGATCAAAGGGGGTGCACAGAATTTTGTCTGCGGCGAGGTTGTGACGTCACGTTACCAAAATTATATTTAGTTTAATTCAATAATTAAAGAATCCTAACAACACATCCTGGTCCACGAAACATTGTAAATATTATTTAAAACAAGTTGTGTCCCCATCTGTCATTGTGGAAAGTAGCCCTTTGTTTCGAGCACGAGCCAGTTGTAGGCATGCGTGTATTGTTACCATGACGAATATTGACTCAGTACCCACACGCACAGCCTGTTTTCACTTGTTTTGCGATGGCAAAATAAAATAAACTAAAAAATGTACGAGAAGCGTAAAAGTTCTGCCGATGATTCATCTGAATCAAAGAAGAAAACACGACAATACCACGATGGTTACCTTGAATATGGTTTCATTGAAGGCCAGGATCATTCTCGGCCAGAATGTGTATTTTGTGGAGAGAAACTTGCCAACGATAGCATGAAGCCGAGCAGGCTAAAGAGACACCAGGAGACCAGGCACAGCCACAGCATTGGGGAAAGTCGAGAATATTTCGAGAGGAAGAAACAGGTGGCACTCTCAAAAAGATCTCAGGATATCAGGAAAGCGTTTGAAAGAGCAGGTAGTGATTTACTCGCAGTCACTGAAGCGTCATTTGACTATTCGCTGTTAATAGTACAGACCAAAAAGCCGCACAATATCGGAGAGCAGCTAATCAAACCTTCATGTCTGAAAATTGTGCAGAGGTTGTTTGGGGCTGATGCTGTTGAGAAAGTGAAAACTCTACCCCTCTCAGACAGCACAGTCAAAGACAGGATTGACAAAATGGCTGGAGATTGCCAAAACCAGCTGCTTGATAAATTGAGAAATGTTGATTTTGCAATACAGCTGGATGAGAACAGTCGCAGGTGAGTCCGTCCTCATTGTGTATGTGCAATATGTTGATGGTGAGGACTTGAAACAAGACATTCTTATGTCTAAAAATCTTGAGACAACAACAACTGGCAAGGATATCTTCATGGCTGTGGACTCATACCTCTCATCAAACAATTTGCCCTATGAAAACCTGGTGGCTTGTTGCTCTGACGGGGCCGCGGCTATGATGGGCAAAAACAAGGGATTTAACAGCCGTCTGTGGGATAGGCACCCCATTGCTTAATTTTCCATTGCATGCTACATAGGCAAGCACTGGCGAATAAAAAACTGTCAGAAGACCTCAGCGAGACCCTGTCAACTGTTGTTAAAGTTGTTCACTTCATTAAAGCTCGTCCAGGCAACAAGCGACTCTTAACCCAGCTGTGCAAGGATGAAGCGCATCAAACACTGTTGCTCCACACAGAGGTGCGGTGGCTATCGCGAGGAAAGGTGCTTGTGCGTTTTATGGAGCTGCAAGAAAAAATAAAGGAGTTTCTGAAAGATCACAATCGTCGACTGTGTGAACAGTTGACTGAAGAGTTTTGGATCAAAACGGCATACCTGGCGGACATGTTCTCGCTTTACAACGAGACGAATAAGCGAATGCAAGGACCCGAATCAAACATAGTGCATTGCAAAGACGCCCTGGACGCGTATGTGCGCAAACTGAATTACAGAGTGGAAAAAATGTCATCTGGTGAATGTCATCAGCCATTCCCACTGTTGCAGAAGCAGTCCGCTGGGACTGTGCGTGCGTCTTTACGCGCCGAGTTCACCAGGCACATGAACATGCTCCGAGAGGAGATAAACAGCCGCTTCGCGGATGTCAGTGAGTACTTAACCAAGGAATCGTGGGTGCTAGACCCTTACAATTTGAGCCTCGGGGACGTGGAATACCTCGGCTGTGAAGATGAGCTGTGTGACCTACAAGCTGATTCTATGGCCAAAAAATATCTACAGGAGATGGGGTACAAAAAGTTTTGGATTGTCAAAGAACAGTCTGTGGCTCCCAGATTGGCAAAACATGCACTAAGAAGGGTTATTCTCCCATTTAGCACTACATACCTATCTGAGACGGCATTCAGTGCCCTTGTGGCAATAAAAACAAAAGCCAGAAACAGGCTTGAGGTTCATCAGGACTTCAGGCTGGCTGTCACAAGCATTACACCTGACATCACATCCCTGGCCAAAAGTATGCAAGCCCAAGTTGGCCATTAGCTCATCACTGAATGACCTGAAGAGAGTATCAAAATGGTAATAGGGCCTACTAAATTGTTTATTGTCAATAGGCCTATTATATCAGTGTTTTTTTATCATTCCAATATATCAGCAGCATTCTATTATTATTTAAATTAGCATTATCAGCAGACTCTTGTTAACATTTTAATGTTTTAATGAAAAACGGCACTGTTGCATGTTCTTACAGTTATAATTTCTTGCAACATGTCATCATTAGGCCTACAATGCATACAACTCCTTTTTGTTACCGTCTCAGCGTTTGTATAACAAAGTCACAAAATGGCCTAAAAAAAATACTGAATTGGCCTACACCTGAATAAAGGAAGTTTTTGCCAATAACAGTCTGTAGTTTGTAAGTCGTTTCTTAATTATTTAAGGACGTATGTGTGGGGGGGGGGGGTGCGCGGCTTTTCTTAGGCACAGCCAAGGGGTGCTTCAGGGAAAAAAGGTTAAGAACCACTGTCCTAGACTTTCATGTTGACTGTAGGTTTTAACTAAGGTTTTCATTTGAGCGGGTAGGCTTGCGAGTCGTGTGTGTGTGTGTGTGTGTGTGTTTCTCCCATTCTCAGTTTCAGCAACAGAAATAGCAGACATATGTCTGGCAAAGGACCACGTGTTGGCGCTGGTGTTTTACACTGAACAACATGGCATTGAGTGGAAGATGTCCGAAAAGGAGTAGGCAAGACTACTTCGACAAGAAAAATGGCAATAGACAATGGAGAGAGAGCTATGAGAAGGACTTGATCGACTGCTGACCAAAGTACACAGGGTAGAAGACAGTGATCATTGGATAACTTTTCTTGTGGGAACAGTTCTGTCTGACTTAAGGCGTGGTTAGAGTCCACTGACATAAATATCAAGGCAGGAGTGTGTCTTGAGTGACGTTGGTGTGCCTTAATTCCAACCTATCTCAATTTTGTCTGCTTTCTTAATTACTTCAGTGCAGAAATGTCTTTAACTATGGACACCATATCCAGTAGTTCGACAGAGTTTAGAGTATTGGAAGTCGGGCATATGACAGCATCAGAAAAATTGAATTCCTGGGCTGAAAATGTGGTTGACAGGAGTGAATCAACCCACAGATTTTTTGGACTTTTGTACCCAAATAAGGTGAGAGCCATGCAAGTCATATTGACTGATGCTGTGAGAAATGAATGTACTGCTGAGGCCTTCTTATTGGACCTCAGCGATGAAGATCCTTTCCTTTTCAACAACCTGGAAACAAACGGCCCTAGAAAAACATTGGGTGAGTATCAACATTGATGACCTCGGCTTCCGTTCTCACAAAATAATTCCACGTTGACTTACCGGTCATTTTCCTCTTAGTACGTCTATCCTGTTACCTGGTCTGTTCTTGTCATAACAGTGAGGAGTCGTCCACCGACTGAGCCGTTTGACTTATGGAGCGCAAACCGAGGGCTGCGCAACTTCTTCGAAACACGAAGAGACGAATTCAACGTCGTGGATATACTTGTGGAATGCAGCCTTTTGATTCTGGAAGAGTACGATGACATACGGCTTGCTAGAGAGAGGTCGCTGTTTCTCGTACTGCACGAAATTATGACACGAGCATCTCCGGAACATGTAGCATTTCTGGAATGCCTGAAGGGACTGTATCGAGATGTGTGGCCGTCACCAAACACGGAGGTTGTTTCACAGGACGACACACACCAACAGAGAATCGAGAAGACTTTCAATGGGCAGGGGAATTATGAAATCATACATGTGAACAGTACCATGACACCTGAGGCCACAGTAGAGGACGTGTGGTGGTGCCCAATTTGTACAATTCACAGAGCGGAACACGCTTTTGGGTGTAGGCATGTAACCTGTGCAACTTGCGATAGAAAGACTGGAAACAAATGCCCCTTGTGTCGGCGGCGTAAGGAAAAGCTGTACAAGGAAGCTTTCACTGTGAAAAATGGTCTCCTGCAATGTCCCGAATGTAAGGGTCTTAAAATGGTGCTTATTTACGATGGACCCAATGGGTAGGGCTGTCATCATGTTGCATGTGAGTGTGCCATTAAAAACTATAGGTGTGCTTGTGGGCATACAGCAACTATGTTCATGACTATCTACAAGATGTGAAGAGGTAGTTTTCGGACTTGGGGCAATTATGTACCAAAACCTGTGTGAAACTTTGCTATTAAGATGTCTGTTTTGTTTTTTTGTTTATTTGTTTTTTGTTTTCTCAATAAAACAACCAGTGTATGATCAATTGACACGGCCAATTGTATGCAATAAAAGAGGCTTCATGCTCACAAACTGCCAAGTTTCTAAAAAATTTAGAGTTGTGTTCAACTAGAGTTCCGCGGCCAGATTTCAAGACTTTACCATGTGGCTTCTAAAACTATGTTTAGCGATGAAAGAGCCGTCTCATCCTGTAAAATATTGAGGGCGATTTCACAAATAGTTTTTATCAGTTCTGGGCTGGTAGATTGAAGAATGGCGCTTCGCTGATGTGCATGGCCGTCTAGTTTCAGTGCTATTACTGGCCGTTTCCATGAGATCATCAATAATAACCAAAAAGGTTTTATGCAAAGGAAGCAGTGCTTCATCAGTCAATGATTCAGGCAGATCTTTAACAAAATGTAAATTCTTTATTTTATGGCGCAAATCATCACACATAGGTTGACAGCATGAATAAAAGCATACAATACTCTGTGGCACACATGACAGAACATAGGGAGCATTTTCCAAAAACTTTCTGTCAAAAACACTTTTGCCACTGTTTGATGGTCCCGATATGATGCAAGAAAACGGAAGCTGAAGACGGCTCTCTCATCGCCAAACACAGTTTTAGAAGCCACATGATCAAGTCTTGAAATCTGGCCGCGGAACTCTTGTCGAACACAACTCTAAATTTTTTAGAAACTTGGCAGTTTGTGAGCATGAAGCCTCTTTTATTGCATACAATTGGCAGGGTCAATTGATCATACACTGGTTGTTTTATTGTAAAAACAAAAAACAAATAAACAAAAAAACAAACAGACAGACATCTTAATAGCAAATAAAAAATAGCATTTTATTCAACATAAAAATTCCAGGAGATACTTTGAAACTCGCATTTTTAGAAACAAAGACTTAAACTAATGCTGTATTGACATTTATGAAAATGGTTCATCTATAATCGAGTATATCGGTATTTATTTGTTGTTACTCATTTCCAAGACTGGATGCAATATATTTCAAATAAAACACTTGTAAGTGATAAAATACAGAAAATATTTTACACAGCCTGTTAAAAATCCTTAATTAAGTTGGTGTACTCAAGCCACACCTTCCACACGTGCGCACACTCACAAACTCACACACAGACACAGAGACACACACACACACACACGACCTGCAAGCACTCCAGCTCAATTGTAAAAACTTTGGTTAAAACCTGTATTCAACATAAAATTCTAGGATATACTTTAAAACTTGTATTTTCCAGCTTTCCACACACAATTTAATCATTTCTTAAAGTTAAAAAACTTTAAAAATGGTATAACATAATTGAATCTAAAAGACCCTATGCCTTTATTCATATTGAAAGAAAGAATAGCCAATATATTTCCACTGCTTTAAAAACAAACTGATGAAGTATTGAATTTTATGAAAATGGGCTATTTATAATCGAGTATATCGAGAATTAAGTTATTTATTTATTACTAATTTCCAAGACTAGATGCAAATAAAATATTTATAAGTGATAAAGCACTAAACTTTATCAAATACAAAATACAGGAAATATTTTACATGGTCTGTTAAAAGCAGAGTATGTCGGAATTTATTTTTTTAATTTATTACTTATTTTTAAGACTGGATCCAATACATTACAAATAAAATATATATAACTTATTAAACATTAAACATTGTCAAATGAAAAATACAGAAAATATTTTACATGGCCTGTTAAGAATCCTTCATTAAATAGATTTTGGTGGTCCCAGTATGTGTTTTATGGTGTCATTCTGAATCCTTTCCAGTTTCCTCATCATTTCTCCTTGAGGTGTACACATAATAGTGCTATGAAATAATAAGATGGTTTAACAGCTTTTGGAACAGTTGGCAGGAGTGACATTATTGCTTAAATTAATCAATCTGTTCTTTAAAAGAATAGTACAGACAAAAGACAGATTAATATTATAAATGCCAAGGGTATGTAACTCTTTCAGCCTTATCTGAACCGTATTTACACAACTTCCCTGCAGGGCTGAAAAGTCCTTGAGGCCTCTGATATCCCTTAGCTGCACTCATCCCCATGTCGCCCACATGCCCATAAGCTTTTTGTCAGAAGTCGTTGACCCAATTTTCTGTTTTCTGGGTAAGTTGAATTTTACCGTTGTGATTTTTTGACAGAGACTGTATGGCTCAGCCATTTGTTGACCATATTCCTGCCAACACATGTACGCACACACCCACAGAACCAGCCGCGCCCCCCTTTGACATACCCCACTCACTCAACATTCACACTGCCAGTGAGAGATGACTTGTGAGATGAGAACACTTTGGAAACCAGCCTTATTTTGCATCAAGCTCTCGACAACTAACTCAGAAAAACTTTTTTTCCTCCATTTACATCTCGGGGCCAGACTTTACTGGTGAGTAATTTTATCTTTCTTTCCTTTCTATATTCTTACCACATATTCACAGCAATTTCAAATGTACTTCATTCATTACTCTCCAGTTTTAACACTTTAAAAACACTATTTAAATTTTTTTTTTTACTTTAAAACACTTTAACTAACAATTTTTGCTTTAACACTATTTTACTAACTTTTATTTTTATATTTTTATTTAGTTTTATTTATTTATTTTTTTTTGCTTTAAAAAACTATTTTATTAACATATTACCCACAACTTTAAAACACTTCAAATTTTAACCCTCTTTCATTTCCCACTACAGTTATGATTCTGTCTCGTGTGCTTGTTTGTGCTTGTGCATTTTACACTGTGTGCTTCTTGATTTGTGTTTCTGCTCCATTCCCGCGGTCTGACCATTGATTTTCTTCTTGCCCTGACTCCTGTGATGTCGTGTGACAGTATTCAGCATGCCTGAGTCTCGCTTTCCTCTTTCAGTTTGGTATTTCATTCATTGCTTCTACCTGTGCTTAATTCTGGGTCTCGCATAACTCTGAGTGAATGCATCCACTAATAGGCTCATTACTAACCGTACTAACCAGCTCTTATTTAAGGGTGTATATATTATTACCTCAATCTAAACTGTCTAGTTTAATTGGTCGTCTTAGCGTCTTGCCTCGAGTCAGTATTGTTACCCGGTCCTTGTGAATTTGTTCCTTAATCCATGTGTTTCTGTTTCCTCAGTAGATTGCCTTCTGCATTCCTGCATCCTCCCAATGTGTCCTTAAGAAGGGAAGACTGAAGAGACCTTCAGACGGACTTTGTTGTGTTGTTTTGGTTTCCTGAGTTTTCCCTCATGTTGCATTCAATAAAAACTTCTGGATCCTGCATCTGGTAACACCCACACCAACAAACGCTTGAAATAAAGTTTTACAACTTGTCACTTCCATTTCCCCCACCACTGAAATAATATATGTTTAAAAAGCACTAAACAATAATGCAATGAAATAAATGTTATAAAAGAGTTATCCCTAAAAGGAGGGAGGGTGTGCTGAATTACACCACACAGCCAGGGGAGGAGAGGGTGGGGAGGTGGAGGGGGCAAAGGGGTGATAATGAATAAACTATAATAACCTCATTAAATAATGAACTCATATGACATCATCAACTCATCAAAAAGCCAATTTTACTAACTTTTATCTTTATTTTTATTTTTTATTTTGCTTTAAAACACTATTTTATGAACATATTACCCACAACTTTAAAACACTCAATGAACCCTCTTTCGTTTTTCCACAACCAACAAACGCTTGAAATAAAGTTTTACTATTTATCACTTCCATTTCCCCCACCACTGAAATAATATATGTTTAAAAAGCACTAAACAATAATGCAATTAAATAAATGTTTTAAAAGAGTTATCCCAAAAAGGAGGGAGGGAGGGAGGGTGGCTGTGCTGTGCTGTTTTTGGAAGTGCACCTGACGAAGGCCACGTCGGCCGAAACGTTGTGAATATTAAACTCACTTGGGGAGCTATCAAAACAGTGTGCGGACTTTTTGTTAATTTTTGTGCTGAATTACCCCACACAGCCAGGGGAGGAGAGGGAGGGAGGGGAGGGGGCAAAGGGGTGATAAATAATAAACTATTATAACCTAATTAAAAGATTATCTCATATTACATCATCAACTCATCAAAAAGCCATCAATCAAAATCAATTAAATTTTGACAGAAACCATATCATATTATCTCTCTATCATATCTTTTCCATATTTCTTTGTGATTGGCTCAAAGGAAACAAAGGAGTCTGCACACTGTCTAACTTGCAAATAGCAAAAATTTTATTGTGATGTTTCGGGACTTAATCCTTCATCAGACAAATACTGTTTGTGTATTTGTATTGGATTTAGAGTGAGAGGGCCCTGTAAAGGGACGCTGTTTCCTTTCATAGTTGATCTCAATTGCAGGAAAAAGAAAAAAGAGGTATGTGGTGCATCATACTTAGTGTATATGTCCTGAAATGAAACCAGACCCTCCTGCCCATAAATGTCCCCAAGAGTGTAGATGCCTCTCTCTTCCCTGTGTGGAAGACAAACAGTGCGGCCCCCAAATAGCAGTTTCTCATTATTGAATATTGGACAGTGTGTGTCCCACCAAGGAGGGCGGCCGACTAGTTTTTCCACCTTCCTCCACATCGACAACAAATATGAAACTATTGGATCAAATTTCAAATGGCACTGGTGGATTGACATGTTAGAGAGCACAATATTAGCAAAAGAGAAGGGCACCATCGATCGCTCTTCTAGAGCTCACCAAGACGACCTGGTTCCAAACAGGTGGTCACTTAAAAGAGGTCTGAGTGTGAAGGCCTAGTTGTAGAGTTTAAAGTTTGGAAGAGACAGGCCACCGGCCCTTCTTTCTCGCTGCATCGCGGTAAGCTGGATGCGAGGCCCTTTACCTCTCCAGATAAATTTAGTTACTGCTGATTGCAATTTGACCCAATACTAAGGGGGTGGGGAGAGGGAGAGCATTGAACTATAAAAATTCATTCTGGGTAGGATGTTATTTTAATTAAAGATACCTGGCCGCAAAGCCAATTTGGAAAGTTAGACGACCTGTCTAGATTCGCAGTGACTTTGTTGAGTGTGTTTTAAAATTTTTTGTAATTATTGTCTGAATAAAGGAACGAATATCTTTCCCCAGATAAAGTTTTTGGTAACCAGAATAGATGCGGGTATGGGGATATTACACATCTCCTGATTTAAAAGGTAACAGAGCTGATTTCTGCCAATTTATTTCAAAGCTGATTGAAAGTTGACAAAATATGTGGAATACATTGCACTGGGTTGTCTATGTCTTACAAATCATAGTCCGCATACAGAGAGATGATATGGTAAGAACCTCTGATGGAAATTGGGGAGATTTTGGGTGAGCAGCGGATGGATTATGCTAATGGCTCAAGAGAAAGGGCAAATAGGAGTGGAATGAGAGGGCAGCCCTGTCTCGATCCTCTCGAGATTGCGAGGGGAGGAGAGCACGTTTTGCCTGTAAGCACTACTGCTGTTGGGTTTTTGCAAAGTACCTAAATCATATTGATAAAAGACATGTACAAACCCATGAAGTCGAGTACTGACCAGAGAAAAGGCTACTCCCGATGGTCAAAAGCTGTTATTGCGTCCAATGATAGGACCGCAGCAGGGGAACTTCATAACGTGTTATAGCCTTCTAACATTGTCTGTGGCCAGTCTGGACATCATGGGGCCTGTCTGGTCACTATGAACCAATTTTGTCATGTTGCCATGAAGCTGTCAGGCCAGGACTTTTGCATACATTTTTTAATCTGAGTTTAGAAGCGAAATAGGTCTATAGCAAGAACACCCCACCAGATCTTTCCCTTTCTTAAGACGCAATAAAATTAGCGCTGAGTTAACATCCCTTGAAAAAAACCTCACTTTGATTGAGTTATTGGATCATGTCTACTAGCAAAGAGCCCATCAAGGGCCAAAAAGTAAGGGGTAACTTGGGTGGAATTCTGTCTGGCCCTGGTGATCGAATCTTGCGCATATTTTTGACTGCAGCCTCACACTCCTGTAATGGGACAGGACAATTTGAGAGTCATCAGTGCTCAAAAGAGATAAATTAAAATTCTTTACAAAATTAATACATGCATGATTATCAAAGTTGTTCTCTGAGTTATACTGTTCCTGATAGAAGGAGGCAAAGGAAGCGTTTACTTTATTCGGGTCGCTTTGTACAGTGCCATCTTTATCCCTAATGCAAAAAATATCAGCAAAGTGCTCGTCCGTTCGTAGTCTCATGGATAGTAAATGGTTGGGTGTGGAGGAGTTATAGTAATAAGTAATAGTAATAAGAAATTCTGAACAACGCCTCCAAAGTGAGTTAATCTCCTTTTTCACCAACTCTATGTGTAAGGCAGTATAATCATTGAAGTCAAGTTGCAGGATGGTGTTGAGGGTGGCATATTTCAGTTTTAAAGCTTCCAGTTTGGCTGCGCGCTCCTTGTTTCTTGCTGAAACATATAAGGTGGTGTTTCTCATTATAAAACCTTTCACTGCCTCCCACAGTATTCTCGGATCGTACACCGAGCCAACATTAAGTAGGCATGGGCAACGCTCTGCATGAACTCTGCATGAATGGAATGTGTAACAGCTGAACTGGGGGGTAAACTTTTGGAAAATGACGTTAATACCATTTCATGCAAAATAAACACCATGGTTCGATTAAAAGCAACCTTTTCAATAGGATGCCTGCATTTCATACATTAACTCTGCGTATTACAGCCAAAAACGGAATTTGAACAGAGCTATTGTTCGCCTGTTGGATGAATGCGTGACCTCAATTTGTGCCGTGTTTACAAATTTTCAAGTGCACGGCGTGGCAAAAATAACCATTTAGGAGGTAGATTTCAAATAGCCCGCGCCAATGTCTTATCCCAGCTATGGCCCTGATTTGCTTACAGCCATCTAATTTGAGAAATTACGAGTCTGTTTGTCCAGGCTAGACCTCCAGGGGATGTGAAATAAGTTCGACAGAAGTTGGTGAAGTTCGTCGTGAGTTCGCTGTGATTTCTTCTCAACAATAGCAAGAAAGGTGAGCGTATTTTTACTCTACCCGACATAGTTTGTTGACAGAATATCCTGTGACCCTATTTGTGAAGTGTCAGTAAAATATACCAAGGAATAAACTGGCGCCAGGCCTTTGAAGCCCACCGGTCACAGATTCATTCACGTATACGCTTCAATTCGAGACTGCAAGGATGGAAATCTGAATAATCAATTAGGAAAAATTCTTGGCTCGGTAATTCTGTGCATCGTTTAAACATTTTGTTAATCGGATTATGAAGGAAGACTGAAAATAAGCGCCCGCTTTTTGTTTGGGTATAAAAGCGCGTATTTAAAGGAGAATACATTGCATATTGATTAAGCATTGAACTCTGCAAAAGTCAAACTGTTTTAATATTTGTTGATGACATGGCTTCAGCTTCCTGGGAGCAAGTATATGCAAATCTGCTGTCTACTGAGCATTTCAGGTTCGATGTACTGAGTAATAACGCTATTTGCTATGAATTACTCACAGTAGCTTATTGAAACTATCAAGGGAGGAGGGTATATGGACATAGTAAAAAACAGTGCAAAGTTTTTTTTAAATCACCACAGGTTATTGAAGGGGGAACGTTTGATTCATTTCGTAGCAGTGGGAGGGCAAAAACCACCAGCATCAGCAACATCACTGCATTTTATATAGTCATGGGCGAGTAGCGTTAATGTTTGCCCTCCACTGATAATTTTGACATTTTTGCAGGCCATTGGTCCAAAAAAAACACAGGCAACCCATTCATACCATTTTTTTAAATCAATGCAAAACCTAATGTTTGTTGAACATAACTGGGTGAAATTCAATGCATTTTCCATTAAAAAGGGCCTAGGGGACGCTGCTATACTTCAGAAAAGGGTTAGATCACTTAAGCATCAATTATTTCTGTTATGGTACCCGAATGGATCGCTTGGCCTGGTTTATTTTTGAATTGACAGTATTTTCGAAAATGCCCTCAGGCTTCACCCCCCAATTTTCCCAATGGGTTTTGTTGAAAAATGCCAAAATCAGCCATTTTTGCGACCCTGTGACTCTGAGACCCTTTCCTGTAAAGGCGATGAAATTGTGGCAAACTCTTTGCCTGTGTCTTCTATACTTACCTGCAAAAAAACATTAGGAAAAATATAGCCGCGAGCGGAAATTCCGGGGTTCAAGCCAAGAATGACCATTAGTAGTTGAAAGCTTTAACAGCTTAAAAAACAAGTGTCACTAAACGTGGCCCCCGCAAGGTGACGGAAATCGACTGGGGTGGGCTGGTGTCAAAAATTTTGGGGGGCGCAATTTACCTAGGCACAGCACACCGGAAAGCTACTGTGATGTCGACAGTCAGTTATTAAGAAGGAAAATGTAGCTTATAGTTTTTCATGCTTTGTACCCCTTTATTACGAATTGACAATGTATCCCCTATGTCCACAGATCACTATGTCCTTACATTACTTACAGATTGATTGTAAAAGCAGTCATGTTAAAGATATTCCACCAACTAACTGGGATTTTGATGTTCTGTAAAGATGCAAACAAAAAAGGGAACTTTGTTAAACAGAAAAACAAAAATCTAAAAACACACCACTGTGATGTTGTCTACGGGGTTAGTACACCTTTTACAAAGTGAAATTCAAGGACTTTTCAAGGATTTTCAAGGTGTATTTTCATGCTTGTCCAGCACCCTACAGCTGTGGTAAATTACATATTTATATACATATATGACAGATTTCACAGAAAGTGTAACCAACAGGTCTCACTGTACTTAACAGGATGAAATTATAAATTAATGGTATATATGCGGCTTATTTCATCGATGACATAAAAACAAATGTTTAAAGGAAGTTTCAGACCTGGATTGCTGCAATTTTGGTAAAAACAAAGGGGGGGATTTAAAAATTTGGTCTTGTTGCTGATGTTACATGAACGGAAAATTGGTGTTCACAGGACGGAACTCAAACGGTGCCAAGACTGAGCCAATGCCAAAGAGTAAAGGGAAGGCACACCAGTGACCAAACTGCTGATCCACAATAAGCAGGGCTTTGTTAAAAGTCTGCAAAACTACTCTTGAACAGTGACTTTAAATGCAAAGTTTTTCCCACGGTATTATTTTGAGGCAATAAAATTCATACACTGGATAATGAGTCAATCCTGCCCACTCATTTCCATGTTCCTCATCCATCCTGGAGTTCTGAGAGGAAGGAGAGACACTTTGTTGGGCTTCCCTGTCGCATGGATGTGCCAACCCCTTTAAGTCAAACCAAGGTTGGTTTGACAGGGACTGGAGAGAGTTCGACCGTTTAATATAAAAAACGTTCGAACTTGGCATGCATATGAAAATTCAATAACTGATCTGGGTGTGCCATCTAGTGATAGAATATTGCAACTGCGTGCATAAATCTGCAGCTCCGTTTCCACTGGCGAACAAATCTGCACAAAACGGTTTAAATACCCTGCCAGCAGCCGCCAAATCTCACAGCAGTGCTGTACTGAAATTACAGGTTGTTGCTAACGTTATCACTGTGGACGGAAATTTTTACCTTTCTGACAAGGGACACAAACGCGAGTTGGTGAAGATTCTACAAGGCCAAGAAGTAAACATCCGTTAGCAATATACCCCGCTTTCACACTACCGGTTGTTATAAAATAGGGACTTAAATGCGGAATGCAGAGCGAACGTTGACCACACATCGGACAGAAATTACGTTCGCAGCAAAAACTGGCTTCTCAGCATGAAATAGGGCTCAGGATATTTCAAAATGGTATCTCGCATGGTAAATTACAGAATGGGGCACATATTCCTGGCCAGACCCTCAGTAGTAGATGTACTGTTCTTTTCACGGTGGCCCTGTTAAATCTATCAAACTTGGAACAGCAAACAGGAAAAGCAATGAAAGGCGTTGCTAACCCAGCTAGCCATCGCTGTTTGTCGTAACAAGTGCGGGAGAAGCCCCGGGTGTCAGCTCGTCCACGATCACTTGCCTGCTGCAGAATCTTTAAATCGGGTCGGTCAGGTCCAAGCTCCTTCATGCTCTTTTGCTCTTCCAGTGTGACGCTACGCCTTGAGAATAAGTTATTCCGCAGTGAAATATCCGAGTTTTCGGCGGATCCAGTTGTAGCTGCCATTTTTACATCTATCGCACAGAGAATGAGCGCCTTCTTCTTCTAGTTTAACGGCGGTGAATAGCTTATTGAAGCTTATTGGTGCATTACCGCCACCATCTGTTCCAGAGTGCAGACCATACAAAAGACTTACAGTCCAACTCCTTTACCTGACTTATTATATATATATATATATATATATTTAAAAAAAATTGAAATTTTCGGGGTTTGTTGCAGGTACTTATTTGAATATATTCTGTGAGTTTTATTGCTATAGGCCAAACAATTTCTGATTTATAGTCTGATTTGTGTTTTACCATTCTGTTTTGTTTAGCAGTTATAGCGCCCCCTATCAGTCAATTTGAATGACATTTTCTGGTTAGGTTGCAGGTACTTATGTGAATATATCCTGTGAGTTTTATGGCTATAGGTCAAACAATTGCTGATTTATAGTCTGATTTGTGTTATACCATTCTGCTTTGTTTAGCAGTTATAGCGCCCCCCATCCATCAATTTGAATGACATTCCCTGGTTAGGTTGCAAGTACTTATGTAAATATATCCTGTGAGTTTTATGGCTATAGGTCAAAGAATTGCTGATTTATAGTCTGATTTGTGTTATACCATTCTGCTTTGTTTAGTAGTTATAGCTCCCCCTATCAGTCAATTTAAATGAAATTTTCTGGGTATGTTGCTGGTACTAATTTGAATATATCCTGTGAGTTGTATGGCTATAGGCCAAACAATTTCTGATTTATAGTCTGATTTGTGTTATACCATTCTGCTTTGTTTAGCAGTTATAGCGCCCCCTATCAGTCAAGTAGTATGACATTTTCTGGGTATGTTTTGGGTACTCATATAAATATATCCTGTGAGTTTTATGGCTATAGGACAAGCAATTGCTGATTTATTGCCTGATTTTTGTTATAGCGCCCCCTATAGGCCGATTTGCATGAGCCTGTCAGTGTATGTTCCTGGTCATTATATGGACATATTCTGCAAGTTCTGTAATGATTGGTCCAGTGGTTGTTGAATTTTGTCTATTTATGTGCTAAGCCACGCCCCTGATGAAATTCATTGGTTAATATCTTGGAAACAAAATGAGATTTCCACAAGCTTTATGCAATATTTTATAAGCTTGGTCCATTTATGATCCACACCAAATATCGAAGGAATCGAACATACGGTTTAGGAGGAGATGTTTAAAATGTGTTTTTTAAAAAATTCAAAATTCCGGAAAATCCAATATGGCGGACCTTCAAGGTCCTTCTGGGAAAGTTGTAGAGAATATTTCAAGGAATGTCTGTACCAAATTTCGTGTAATTTGGACTTACACAGTAGGAGCTATGACCTTTAAAGTGAAAACCTGTTTTTCTTGAATAATAGCACCAGCATTAGGCTGATTGAGTTAAAAATGCCATGGTTAGCATTTACACACAACTTCCAACCAGTGTGCAAAATTTCAGGACTCTGCCATTTACCATCTCACGGGAATTTGCAAAAACATTTCTGAAGAAGAAGGAAAATAATAATAATAATAATAATAATAATAATAATAAAAAGCGAAAACAATAGGGTTTCAGCCCTACGGGCTTGAACCCCTAATTATAAAAACTTTGTTCTCAGCAACTCAAGAAATGTTGTCATTTTATTAATTTGTATTGCCCATGCCTACTTTAAGCTCTAAAAATTTTCTGAAATTTATCTCAAATTTAACTTTGAATTTTTCATCTTGCAGTAAGAATGAATTGACACACCACCTACGGGCTTTAATGGGAGACGCATAAATAGTAACCGAACAGTACATGGGTTAATGGTGAGACCAAGTAATGGGTATATGATGGGCACTATGAATGTTTGGAAATCATTTTTTTGAGGAGAAGATGAAATATAATCTTGAGAAGAATTTATGTCTCCCAGAGTAAAAGGAGAAATCTTTCAATGAAGGGTTTACCATATGCCAAATGTTGACCATGCCTGTGTCGGTTCCCCATTGGCGCAGTGCCTCGGTCGCGAAACACTGGTCCCTGCTCTGGATGTCACCTTATCTGTCCATGAAGCTGTCCCACACTGCATTGAAATCTGTTCCTAAAACTAAGTGAAATCCTGTGAGATCAAGTAGAGATGTTGTTCATAGTTCATGAAAAGCAGCATCAAATGTGTTAAGGGCATACATAGGCAGAGATCAATGCTATGTTCCTCCCATCCACACAGATTTTAGCAATGGCAATCCGTCCCTCCTTATCTGAGCAGGAATCAGGCATATCAAATTTTAGCCTACATTTACACAGTACCATTACCCCTCTAGATTTGGTGGCTGAGGAAGAGGTTGAAATCGGATGATAAAACTTATTGGCAAATTGATGCCGATATGAATCATAGCAAAACTTATAATTTTCCTGCACAGAAAGTCTAGCTCGATGGTTCTCTTACGTGGTGTGTTACGACCCTGAGCACTGACTGAAATAAGGTTAAGAGCTGTCGTACAATAGGGGGTAGAGCAAAATAAATGATGGAGTAGTGTCCGCTGTAATAGGAGACCTGTCTGGATCCACGACACAAAATTACCCCAAAACTGAAAAAGGCAAAAACTATCCAACACACAGAATAGAACAAAAGGTGAGGAAGTGTAATCTTCTATAATCTTCCCGATATATCCACAACAGGAAACTATGAGATTCAGGCTGCAAAGTATGGCAGCGGCACCACTGACAGTTAAAACAGAACAGTATCAGTGCAACAATTTTCAAAAAAATTGCAATTACATTGTGATATTAAGAAGCTCTTCAGCAGCCAGCAGCTCTCCAGCAGTCCCCCGAACCTCCCCCCACCCCCCTAAACAAGCATAAACTGTTGCTTCTGCAATAAAAATAAATTAATAATAATAACCACAATGCCTGTAGTGCACCCAAGGTCAACTGATCTGATAATAAAAATGATAAAGGCCATAGTAGCAATGAAATAACCATTAAGAAATGAGAATTATGCAAGGATAAAATGCTAGACCTATACAGCATTAGGTGGGTTATGGGTAGCAACATGAGGAATAGTCCAAATAATACAGTCCAAGAAGGGGAGGGAGAAATTTAGAAGAAACAAAAAAACACCCCTCCATCGTCCCATGAAATAAACCAAAGTGACATCTTAAGCATCTGTAAAAGAGGGAAATGGACAGTGAGGCATAGATCACATCGAGGGCTGACTGGAATAAACAATTATGTCCAGATGTTATTTATTGGTCATAACTGTTTATTGCAGTCAGCCCTCGACATTGTCTTGCCCTAGTTTCTCTGCAAAGTGTAAAATAATCAGAAGGGGGGAGCATACACTGCCCCGTGAGGCCAGAGACCATTAAAGGTTTTTGATTAACTTTAGAGCCTTTTTAGGATCCTCAAAGTGGTGCTTTATCCCCTCTGGCATTATGAATGAAAGCACGGCAGGATAACCAATGCCAAACAGGATTTTGGCTGAGTGAAGCAGGCCTTTACTCTCCAGGAAAGAGTACTGACCCTCCTATGTAGCCTTGGAAAAATCTTTATAAAAGCTTATCTCATGGTTCTGCCTGTGCACATCCCTGATCTCCCTAGCAAGTTGTCTGACCTGCTCCTTTTGTTGAAACCTCAGGAAGCGTACCATGAACAGTCTTGAAGGGGCTTAGGCCGGCAGCCCAGGGGGTCCACCACGCATCCCCCCCACAACCAAATGTCACTGCATTTTTTTAAAAGCATCAATATGTCCTCAATCCCATACTAAGTGGTAACAGTAAAATAACTCATTCCAATTATGATTTTTTAGCCTTTTTCAATTGCTACCCCTAAAAATCAAGTATTGTAACAACAAAAACATATATCCATTATGTGTAATCATGCCTTTAATTATTCTACTGTACCAAGTAAATCAAAATTTTGAATTTACTTTGTTTTGACAACTTTTATCAAATATTTTATCACTGACCTGTGCCAATGCTGAATGGTACTGTTGTTAGTGGATATGACATCAGTTCCCTCATGTCCAGTTGGATCCCTTCAGTTTGACTCTTCACCAGAAGTTTGAAAGCTATCATCCCTTGTTCTTTGTACCTTATGACCTGACCCTTTGATGCCTTCATCTTTGTGACTTTGCTTACAGAAGATCCAGTCTGGCTTGAAGATAACAAGGTCCTTTTCAGTTGAAGACCTGCGGCTGCATCTTTGGTTGGGAGTATCTGATGATGATGATGTGGATGGTGACTGTCCGAGGCGGTCGAGGTTTCCAGTGAAACGCTTATAGCAGTTCCAGTGGTAGCCGTGAATATCAGCAATGGTGTCAGGTATGAGATTACACTGCCCCTGCATGCGATAGCTGGATGTTATCGCCTCAGCTCTTGCTCATTTAATTTCCCTAAGTTTGTCTATTTTAATCTGGGCATTATTGTCATCGCGAAATTACTTCCATGCTCCATGGGAAATTGTTGGAAAATGCACCACACTTCATTTCTGTCATCAGACTTTTTTCGCTTCGAGGGAGGCTCCTTAGGCTGTGAATCCATGGTGAATCCTCAGATTCTGCTATACAGAAAGGTTTGCCATGTTTACAAATAAAAGAACAAGTAACAGTAATCAACGACTTGAGAAAAATTGAATAATTTATTTCTTAATATTCTTAAATATTACTTAAATAAAACTGAAATACAAGATTACTTATCTTGTGTTCATGTCTGCACCTAGGTCTTTCATTAAGAATTTTCGAATATTTGAACGCTTTTTTGTAAAATCTGCAAAGCTGTATCTTACTAAAAAATACTGAATTAATTAATGCTTAATTAATCAGTCTCTAGATCTGAAAAAAAGCACATTGTTAATAACATAACCAATGCCTTTCAGTTAATAGTGGTTGTCGCCATCTGCGTTCGCATGTCTCTGACAAGGTTTGAATTTTGATCATTCCAAGAGTTTTGGAGCCATTCCCATGCATCTCACACCACATGGAAGGTATTTTGAAGCAGTTTTTGATGAATACAGTCTAATAAGAATTTTTGGAATAAAACATTATGTAAAATAAAGTATTATTAGAAATTGTTGCTGAAGGCCTTTTGATAAACAGGGTACATCTCTTTGATTGTACATAAAATTATCAAAATACACCACAAGTTTATGATGTACTAATTGTGGGATGAGGAATTGGAACACCTTTCAAATGAGGTATTGCATGCTTAGATAAGTGGAAAATTCACTTTTCCATGTCACGTTTTGTCTCTGTGTAAAAATAATTCCGATGCGATACGCGAAAATTTGATTTTTAGGAGTAGCAGTTGAAAAAGGCTAAAAAATCATAATTGGAATGAGTTATTTTACTGTTACCACTTAGTATGTGATTGAGGACATATTAATGCTTTAAAAAAATGCAGTGACATTTGGTTGTGGGGGGGATGCGTGGTGGACCCCCTGGGCTGCCGGCCTATCTCCGGGTTTAGCTGGCAGTGGGGACTGGTCTGCACGCTCCAGATCCAGGCCCTCCTGGAAGGCAGCACAGAGGATTTTGGGGAGAGTAGCTCTCAGGAACTACATGGCATTTTTGTCTTTGACACGCTCAGGGAAACCATGTATCGCCTTTCATAGTCCTCGTATTCTGTATTTAGCGTTCAGCTTCTCAACCTCTGAAGCCAAAGCTGGGGGGGAGTCGCTGCATTGCCTCTCTGCTTCCTCCAGCATATCTGGCCGAGCTTCCGCGCTAATGATGGTTAGCATGTCGGCAAAACATGGGAAGCCTGGTTAGTTCTGGAGCTAGTGTTAGCCTTGGCATCTTGCGGCTCTTGAGACGCATTTGTGTCAAATATCCGGGGATTTGGCATTCCACTGGGAGATAAAGCTTCAGTCAGCCCCTTATGTAAAGAGCAATGTGAAAAAGATAAATTGACACCAAATGTGACGAAGTGGCGCTGCAGCCCCCAGCCTAAGCAGCCATCTTGCTCAGTGTCATCACGTGACCTCCAATTTATCAGTCTTTTCTTAATGACATTCAATGGACTGACTTCTGTGGTAACTTAAGCTGCGAGATTTGTGTCATTCTCTCATGTGGTAATTCAACTTGTAGAGTGGATCATTTGTGTTTGACACTGCCTGTGCAAAAGTAGTTGCGGTTTGGATTCAAACGAACAAAGACAACCACCGGATCGTTATTGCAGCAATTAAAAGGCTATGTTTTAGCTGGCAATAATTATTTTTTTAATTAATCAAAACTGAACTTCTTTAAATGGAGCCTCTATTTATGGTCCAAAATATAAATAGATCACAGAGCTTCTGCGCTTTGGAAGCGCGATCCCCATCAGCCCAATTAATATTCGTGATATTTTAGAGGACAGTTTACGAAAGGGTCATTCCATGTCAAAGCATCAGATATACAAATCATTTGTCATCATGTCGTCATAGATTGCTTCCATATTTTCACATTTGATAAATATGCATTAGTGATGGACAAATCTGAAATTTTGCTCATTCGGACCAAAAATGAATTTTCTGTGAATTATTTTCGAAGGGTACTGTCCGTCAGTTTTTTGTCAGTTGACTTGTTCCTTGTTTTTAACATGGCATAACTTTTTATGCCCCCGTAAACGAAGTTTCGAGGGCATATAGTTTTTCACCTGTCTGTCTGTCCGTCCGTCCGTCCGTCTGTCCGCACTTTGCCATGGCTAGAACTTCTGATTGGCTCATGATAGGACTTTGATACTTGGCATATGCATTGCTTGTGAGAAGGCATTTCAGATGTGGTCATGACTTTTGACCTTGTGACCTTGACCTTGGAGCATGACGTTTGGTGACAAAAACTTTAACATGGGCCATAACTTTTCATTAGCTAATACAGGCATTTGATACCTGGCATATGTATTCCTTAGGATAAGGCCTTTCTGAAGAGGTAATGAATGTTGACCTTCTGACCTTGACCTTTAACCTTTGATTGATTCATGATAGGCCTTTAATGATTAGCATGTGCATGTTATGTACAGGGGCATCAGTGTTTCACAAACACATCTTGTTTATTATTACGCCTATAGCTTTGAAACTCTGCATCTAAGCTAATGTCATACTGCTTAATCAGAAAATGCATTTTTTACTTCATCTTTCTTGGTTGTGGAGCTATAAGGACACCAAAAGTGCCTTTTGTTCTGGGCCCCCGCTCCCGACTTTTCATTGCCATTTTTCAAGGACAAAGGCTATTATTCATTTTTCTGTTTCTCGGTGTTCTTGACACTGCTAGATTCAATACACCCAATTTTTCCTTTTTTTTTTTTTTTTACGATTAACCACTCAACACAGAGTCAAGAGTATTTTTCTGCAAATTCTGAATTATTAGATGTGGCACGTATTCACAAAAGAGGCTACCTGAAACCACATTAAGAAATAAATGTTCAATTAACCGCTCAGCAAATGGGTACTGGGTATTCTATTGTAAAACATCGACCGCTGATGTGCAACAGAGAATAACTCATACTGGCTAAAGATACAACACAGGGTGGAGCTGTTATAGTGAAATCACAAAAGGTAGCTATGTAACTTAACTAATTGAATTTCTTGCAAGTAATATTGAGAACACGATGAAATACTTTCTTGTAAAATTAATATCAAAAGCTATAATTTCAAGTCGTGCCTTATGTCAGCTTGAGCTTAAAGGGAAACTCCGGTCAATTACAACACGTATCTGTTTTGTTTGTGGTGAAGGAGTACTGTCAATAGCGAGACAAACAAGACAACTGGTTTTGCCTACACTGAGTTATGCTCCTGCTAGAGTTCGCACCTAAGCTGCTCAAACGGGGCAGGCTTTTAACGTGCTTTTAACCTCTTAACACGATCGAGATGTAATTTAAAGTCCATAGCCATGTTAACTTAACCCTTCCAAGAGACCACAGTGAATTTGACTGCAGTAGCTGACCTAGAAATGCAGAAAAGGTGTGCTAATTCACTCAGTGCACATACCTCTGTTTACTTCCTGTGTTCCGGTGAAGTCCACACTAGTCAACTGTCGAACTAGAATAATCCAGTATTTCAAAATGTAATTTTTTCCACCAGGAAATTATGATTACAAATTGCTGTGGTTATGTCCATTGTAATTACTATGTAGCAACATAGCTACACCGCAGCCAAACTAGCTTCACAACTAGCTTCAACTATATTTGAATACTCGCGCGCGGCCTCATTGGGAAATAGCACTGCTGGTGAGTGTCGGCAACATCCGTGGAGATCGGAGTGCTGACAGACAGAGCTTGGAGTATGATCAGGAGAAATATCAGAGGAAATGGTTCAACTTCGTGCTTTTCGAATTGCGGTGACAAAATGAACAGGTACTTCTGCTTGAGCTCTCACCGTTTAGCCCTCGGCAACAGAGAGACTTTGCCGTTGTGGCTGGTTGAACTTCAACTTGATGTGCAAACTCCTTTGCGAACATTACTTCAGAGAGATTACGGTGTTTGCAGTGAACATTTTGAACAGGACGACTTCACCGAAAAGAGCGACAAATGCTGGTGTTCTGTCAAATTTCGCTCCCTTGTCAAAAAATGCTACATTAATGCAAAGCGATCGTAAAGTCTATGTTTTCGCCTTGATATTGCAATATGAATCAGATTACAATAGTAACTTTGTTATTTGTTTGCTTATTATTACATAAGCAGAATTTATAACAAGTTGGATAAATTTATATAAAGATATATGCCCATGTACACCATTATCATCCAATTTCTGCATTTTCAGGAAACCCCAGCATGTACATGCAAATATATGTACGCTTACAGTTACAGGTCGAAATGTGCACTGAAAATAAATCTATTTTTATGATTTTTGAAGATTCTTAAGATATGAGTGAGGAAACAGCCCGAGATTTTAGGTTTGCGCAAGCACAGAATATTTTGATTGGTAGCAAAATTTGTCAGAACACCGGCATCTGAAATTAAATGCCATTCCAAAAGCAAAAGGCCAGCTGCAGACAAATTGGAGGTAACGTCTTCATGATTTCTTCTTATGATTTCCCTTGGTAGCCTCGGAACATACATGTATGCATATGGGGCTTTTCATGCGAGATGATAGGTGACGAGCTTGGAGTATAGCAATCTAATTTCTAAGTTTCTGGCCTGCTTTGATCTTGAAAAATTACATTTTGGAATATTGGATCGTAGGAGTTTGAGAATTAACTAGTGTGGACTTCACCGGAAAACGGGAAGTAAACAGAGATATGTGCAATGAGTGAATTAGCAAACCTTTTTTTGCATTTCTAGGTCAGCTACTGCAGTCAAATTCACTGTGGTCACTTGGAAGGGTTAGGTTAACATGGCTATGGACTTGAAATGACATCTCGATCGCGTTAAGAGGCTAAAAGCACGTTAAAAGCCTGCCTCGTTTGAGCCGCTTAGGTGCGAACGCTAGCAGGAGCATAACTCGGTGTAGGCAAAACCAAATTTCTTCGTTTGTCTCGCTATTGACAGTACTCCTTCACCACAAACAACAAAGATAGGTGTTGAAATTGGCCGGAGTTCCCCTTTAAGTTATTTTGTTTGTTCACAGCTTAAGGTCTTTGAAGTCCAACTGTCTGCTTAACAGACTTCCAATTGGAAGTCTTGCTAGGCTATTACGCCTCTCTTGGGTTGTTGCAGCTGTAGCCTACAGCTATGATCTGCTTCTCTATTCCCTTCCCTATCTGAAGTAGCCTTGCTTTGGGGAGATGGGCTTGGCTCTGTCAACAGGATGGATAGTGACTTCAGCAGACTTATAAATAAATCCAGCTAATTTTGCCATTTAATTCAAATGGCTGCGAGACTGACCAATAGGTAAGTAATTGCCATTGGTACAAAAGTTCACTAATAAATGTAAACAGCCAACCAGTTTCTGCCACACTCACTCACCATCAAAAATATCTTCAGACTGCTGGTGGTGAGGGTCTGCTGTTGGTTCAGGTTCAGATGAAGTGACCACAGCTGATTCTGGAGTGGCAGTAAAGGTTTTCTTATTCCATTTCATATTGCTTTTGTAAACATTTAAAATTATATTTTATGGACCAACTAATGAAGAACTAACATACCTAGTCTTGGACTAAAGCCAAATTTAGATTGGCTTCTCTCTCAGAATCATAGCTCTAAGCACACAGCTTCACTTTGATATTGTATGAGGGCAAGCTGTGTAAAATTACCCCCAGCGTTAACAAGACTTATGGCAACAGAATAAAGTAGCAGTTTAGTTTTAGTGAAAACTTTTGTAAGAAGGTAAAATGTCAGCCTTGTCAAGCTATTGTTTCAATTACACCTAAGGTTACCACACTGACTGCATGTAGTTCGCTAGCCAAACCTGTACAGTCCAGTCACGAGAGCCAAGTATGCAGTAACCACTCATAATAAGGATGGAGGAATGTGTTCTGCTGCTACCGGATTTTTTGACGGCATATTATCATAGCTGGCGAATGATGGCCATACTGATCTTTTCTGCAGAGGATTCCGTTAATAACAGAGTAATGTCATTCTTGTTAGGCGATTATTTACTCAGCTGACCGCATATTACATTCACGTAACGTTAGCAGCTGAATGACCAGCCTGAACAGCTAACATAGCAAGCTAGTAAAATACGCTCATCTTTCTTTGAAAATAATTTTGTAATTTTCTGGGCCCCTGCTCTGCTGGCCTCTCTCTCCCTCTCCTTTTCTGGTGTCCAGATTTGTGTGTGTGGGCTGCATGTATAATTGACTACCGTAGTTCACAAATCTAGCAGACAAAAACGTACAGAAAATTTCCCAAGAGGAGCACGAAGCATGGACTGAACCATTTAATAAGAAGGGGGTTGTGAAATTCATTTAATCAATGTAGCATGCCTTTGTGGCTTTGCGATCAACTCTGGTGCATTAGTATGAATAGCAGTTAGGACCATACATAATAATTTAGTCATGGCGGTTACTGTGGGTTTTGTGGGCCCAAATAGACTGTGGGCCCCTTTAATTGTCATCACCTTTCCCTCCTATACGACGGCCCTGTGTTCAGGCCGTTCCATGTCTAGGTCCCCAAAGCACCCCCAATATAAACCCTAGCATAGGCTCTCTGGCATTTTTTCCATTCATTTTTGTCTGCTGAATATAAATCAGGCTGAATTCACCATGAATTCATCACCAACTGCAGTCAGTACCTTCTCAAATGTGGAAAAAAAAAAAAAACACTAAAATGCCTCCTGTTCAAACCGCCGTATCTCCAGGGGTACACCTTGGATTTTCTTCTACAAAACCCAAAACCAGTGAAGTTGGCTCGTTGTGTAAATCATAAATATAAACAGAATACAATGATTTGCAAATCCTTTTCAACCTATATTCAATTGAATACACTGCAAAGACAAGTTATTTAATGTTCAAACAGGTAAACTTTGTCATTTTTTGCAAATATTAGCTCATTTGGAATTTGATGCCTGCAACATGTTTCAAAAAAGCTGGCACAAGTGGCAAAAAAGACTGAGAGAGTTGAGGAATGCTCATCAAACACTTATTTGGAACATCCCACAGGTGAACGGGCTAATTGGGAACAGGTGGGTGCCATGATTGGGTATAAAAGCAGCTTCCCTGAAATACTCAGTCATTCACAAACAAGGA
This sequence comes from Gymnothorax reevesii, assembly GCA_029721435.1. Classification (NCBI taxonomy): domain Eukaryota; kingdom Metazoa; phylum Chordata; class Actinopteri; order Anguilliformes; family Muraenidae; genus Gymnothorax; species Gymnothorax reevesii. The sequence goes on from CM056579.1 coordinate 72,988,764, forward strand.
TGGGGCGAGGGTCACCACTTAGTGAACAAATGCGTGAGCTGATTGTCAAACAGTTTAAAAACAACATTCCTCAGCGAGCTATTGCAAGAAATTTAGGGATTTCATCATCTACGGTCCGTAATATCGTCAAAAGGTTCAGAGAATCTGAAGAAATCACTGCACGTAAGCGACAAGGCCGAAAACCAACATTGAATGCTCGTGACCTTCGATCCCTCAGGCGGTACTGCATCAAAAGGGCACCATGTGAAGGCACCATTAATGCTGAAAGGTACATACAGGTTTTAGGGCAACATATGTTGCCATCCAAACAACGTCTTTTTCATGGACGCCCCTGCTTATTTCAGCAAGACAATGCCAAGCCACATTCTGCACGTGTTACAACAGCATGGCTCCATAGTAAAAGAGTGCGGGTACTAGACTGGCCTGCCTGTAGTCCAGACCTGTCTCCCATTGAAAATGTGTGGCTCATTATGAAGCATAAAATACAACAACGGAGACCCCAGACTGTTGAACAATTTAAGCTGTACATCAAGCAAGAATGGGAAAGAGTTCCACCTGAAAAGCTTCAAAAATTGGTCTCCTCAGCTCCCAAACGTTAACTGAGTGTCGTTAAAAGGAAAGGCGATGTAACACAGTGGTAAAAAGGCCCCTGTGCCAACTTTTTTCCAATGTGTTGCTGCCTTTAAATTCTAAGTTAATGATTATTTGCAAAAAAAAAAAAAAAAGTTTCTCAATTTGAAAATTAAACATCTTGTCTTTGCAGTGTATTCAACTGAATATAAGTTGAAAAGGATTTGCAAATCATTGTATTCTGTTTTTATCTATGATTTACATAACTGCCAACTTCACTGGTTTTGGGTTTTGTATGTTTTTTAACTGATTCCTCTATTATAGTAGAAAGACCACTCCAAAAATTGTTGATTGTGTTTTGACCAATATAAATTTTGCATGTGTCTGAACAGGGGTGGGATAATCTCAAGAATCGCTTGGCATTTTCAGCTTCTTACACAATATTGATGATTATTGAATCACAATAATTCTCAATTCATCAATGTGTGACACATTCACAGAAAGTTTATGCAGTATATGCAGGCTGGTAGATCATGTTGGCTGGGAGAAACCTGAACCAGTCTGTTAGGGAATCACACACAAGGGAACACGGAACAAGGGGGGAGAGACGCCATTTGCTGGGATAACAGAATTTAATAGAAAAACTCTAAAAAACTCTGGAAGAAATAAAACGTGGCACACAGGCCGAAAGAACCACCGTGCTCAAGCACTGAAAGGGGGAGAAACTCAGAAACTAACATAACCAGAACTCGGGCACTCAGGAACATTAACCCCTTTGTGCAGAAGCCAAATCTGGCTTTTTAGGTGTTACCTGATTTAGGGCTTTATAATTCAAGATTGCAGCTTCACAGACAGAAAAACTTTGGCTCAATTGAGTCTAGACACTTGAAGAACTTAGACTACCATCGTATTTAAGTTCATTTTTATGATTTTGGTGGAGAAAAGGGGCTGCAAACATAAAAACTCTTCATGAGAATTCACCATTGAAATAACAAAAAAAAAAAATACTGACAAATGAAAAACTGCTGGGGCTTAAAACTATACATTTCTGGGATCATAAACTTCTTGACCACAAGTACAATTCATCTTGGACATTACATTCTAGATTACCCGCTTGCTATGAGCCAAATTTTACAGCTATCCAGGTGTCTCCCCAAAGTCAGAGATCTATCAAAATGGTTCACTGTCTAATCATAGATTGATCATATATTTAACACAAATTTACTTTTGGGGCATGAAATTCAGCATTATCTAGTGATTTTCTGGTTGAGTTTGGCATGAATTTATCAATATCAGTTGTAATGTGAATATAGGCCACTAGATGGCAGTATTTACCTTTTTTTTATTCAGCTCAGACTGGAGCTAGGTTTAGACATGTCCTGGACATGTCTGGGGCAAGTCCCCGAAAATTTAAAAAAGAGGTCTAAATGTGGGTGGGGTCTGCAAAAGAGTATATAAGGAAAAGAATTGAGACAGTAAAGTAGAAGGAGAAATTGCAAGAAGAAGGATACGTGTGACCAGACCTGTCATTTCTGTTCAAGACTTGTGAAGTTTCTTTTGTGGATTTTTGCCTGTGTTAGAGCATTTTTCCTTACCCAGGACATCACCAAGCCACCCCAACAAAGAGGGACTGTAAATATTTCTGATTTTGTTGTGTTCAATCTTGGTCTTAGTTGTAGATAGTAGTTTAGTCTTTGTTTGTTCATTAAATGTGTATAAGTTTTAAAACTGTGTCTGTCATCCTTTGCTGTTGCTGTTATGTTGTAAATGTAATAACAAATTGGGGCCATAACACAGTGCAGTTGAACACCATTGGTCACCAGTAACCTCTCCAAACACCAAACATGCCTTTTCTCCATAATAAAGTTAACAATATTGTCCATTTTTCTTCGAAGTGCGCCAAGCATTAAATAAAGTGCTGATTAAACAGCTATAACATTCACGCTGCAATGAAAAGCTCATAACCTTACACCTTATAAGGGTAAAAACTCACTAACTCAGTAATATCTGAATTTTGAAATACACCTTATAATAACAAAACAGAAATGTTACTTTCGGGAAAAATCAAGCGTCATATGCCTCCATATTCAACAGAATGGTGTAATGAACGTACCGAGGGATCTACCGACGTGCGTGTGCTGCATGCATTTGGAGAAACGAAAACCTCAGCATTCGATGTCTTAAAATGCAGTAAAAATTCTATAGCAAAAAGCCATATTGAGCAAAATGCAAACAGAGTAGAAGTATAACCTGTTTTCTTCATTGATGCGCTCCTCCAGAGACAGATGTATCGGGTAGAAGGAACCCTCCAGTACTGTTTCATTTGGAATAATTACCATTGACCGCGTCCATACAACATGTATCTCGTAAATGAAATTGAACACTTCAGGCCGGTTTTGGGTGTCTTTGTTTCTTTGATATCGCATCATTTTCAGCTGCGCAACCGTAGCCAACATTCGAAGAACACAACCGACCTTACTTTTACGCTTAGCTTTGTATCCTATTCTTATTATCCGATCAATGTATTTCAGTTATTGAGAAATGTTTAAACACTCGGGAATTGGATAAGAAACGAGTCTATCAATACATCGTAACCGGGGAAGCTTCACGAGGGCGTGAACTATAACTGTAGAGTTACGCAGATGAATCTGAGTATATAATTGAGTGACCAGCTTTTGACACCAGTACTTGGGTTGATAGAAGGGAGCGCTGAATTTTGTCAATGGAGGAATATACGCGTTAATCCATGGGAGGGAACTACGCATATTTTGTGTGTGATGACTGTAATTGACAGAATGTGAGAGAATCAATACTATGTCGGATTTTTTGCTTCACAAAACGTATTTTTTTACGTTTTTTTCTGTCGCAAGTGATTATTTTTTAAAACCACTGGATCGATACTATGGGCAAGGATATTGACTAGTTTGCACATCAGGCTTAGCTGAAGAGATCAATTCATGCTACTCCTGAAAAACAGGGATTGGAGGGAACTTTTTTTTACTCTAAATCACGTTTCAGCTCTGCCTGCTTGTGAATATTCAATAGCTGATCCGGGGGTGCCATCTCGTGGTCAAGTACTGTAACTAAGTGTGTAAATTTGCATATCTATAGATGCAGCGTCTACATCTGCAGAAAGGGGTTAAGGGGCTGGGCAAGGACTGGGGCACTCGGGAACGCTAGGGGGCTAGGGACGAACTAGGGCACTCGGGAACACTAGGAAGCTCGGGACAAACTGGGGCACTCCGGAACACCAGAAGCTCGGGACGAACTGGGGCACTCTGGAACACCAGGAAGCTCGGACGAACTGGGGCACTCGGGACCACTGGAGGCTCGGGAAGGCGCAGCTGCCGCAGATCGCAGACTCGGGAAGACCCAGCTGGCGCAGATGGCAGACTCGGGAAGAAACAGCTGGTGCAGAATGGCAGACTCGGGACGGCACAGCTGGTGCAGAATGGCAGACTCGGGAAGGCGCAGCTGGCGCAGAATGGCAGACTCCGGAAGACACACGGACTGGGGCACTCGGGAACACAGGAGGCTCGGGAAGGCACAGCTGCCGCAGATGGCAGACTCGGGAAGGCACAGCTGGCGCAGATGGCAGACTCGGGAAGGCACAGCTGGCGCAGATGGCAAACTTGGGGGGCACAGTTGGCGCAGAATGGCAGACTTGGGAAGGCGCAGCTGTCGCAGAATGGCAGACTTGGGAAGGCCCAGCTGGTGCAGATGGCAGACTCTGGAAGGCCCTGCTGGCGCAGAATGGCAGAATCGGGAAGGCACAGCTGGCGCAGAATGGCAAACTCAGGAAGGCCCAGCTGGCAGATGGCTAACTCGAGAGGCACAGCTGGCGGAAGACAGACTTGGGAGACACAGGGACACTTGACCACAGAGGGCTCGGGAGGCATAGGGACACTCGGATGCAGAGGGCTCGGAAGGCACGGGGAAACACAAACCCAGGGGGCTCGGGAAGCCTCTGCCAGACTGCTTTGCACGGGACTGCACTCAGGTCTGAGCTGCACAAAACTGGAGACAAGACAGGACTGGACTGGGCTGGATGGAAGTCAGATCTGCTCTGCTCAGCAGCACCGGGAAATAAATAGGGAATAAATAGGGAGGGGGCACGGACAGACACAGGTGCTGAAAATAATATAAATTACAGGAAAACATCAACACACAGACAAGGATCAAAAGACTCTCCCGAAGAAGGGATAAATAAACTGGAAAGGACTTCTAAGTGCACAGAGTGAGAAGCAGGACAGATAAGAGAATTTGCTGAGAATCTGCAAGAAATGCAGCGACGGATATTAGGGGAGAGCAGGAGGCGGAGACTAGAACAGGGGGAATGCGGAGAGGTCGTTAGTCAATTAGTAAGTGCGGCTGTACAATTAGTTAGTACGTTAGTCTTTTATACAATGTTAGTTTTGGTTAGTAAATTCTAGAAAACAACAAACTGTAAGTACGGGTTAGTAAGATAGCAAAAGCAAGGGGAAGCGAGAAAACGAGATCGGAAGGAAGGCTGAAACCCAGAATCCATTAAATCACCCGAAATAGTAACACAATCTACAAAGACAAAAACGGCAACAAACTACTGACGCGACCGGGGAGAAAACAAAAACCATTCATGGGTAAGACATGGACCGGAATAACACGGGAAAGATAGGAAATGTGAAACACTAAAACAGACGAAAAACAGACATCACAAAGATAATAAAAACCTAAAATTGACTAACCAAAACTCACAAAGACCCACAGAACACAACACAGTTATTGATCAATACTTTCTGATTATTGCCATTGTTTTTCATGAAGTGAAACAAGAGGACACAAGTATTAACATGGACTTCTGACAAATGCTGGGTGCCATTCAATAACATTCTCCGAACTGTTCCAATTTCGGATATCACTGGAAGCACAGCCTGGCAGTATACGTTGGACAAGTTGCTGCATTTAGGAAGTAATTGCACTGTTAACATAGCATAGAATACAAAATTTAAATTTGACCGTCAGTTTACAAGAATTAGTGTCAGTAAATTTTATTGATGCAAAGAAGTGTGATTTTCAAAAATTGCCTTACCCCTATTTAGACAGTTCTGAAATTTGTCCTTCAAGTTACATCAAAAATTTTTGCTTTGTTATATCTACTATAATACAGGAATTAGTACAATTTTGTATGTGATTGCCTAATGATTGAAAACACTTAAAATGTTGCATAGTTAAATGTGTCAGAAGCTTAAAGTGTCACGAGATTCTTAAGATTACCCCACCACTGTTCAGACACCTGCAAAATTTATATTGGTCAAAACACATCAACAATTTTTGCAGTGGACTTTCTACTATAACAGAGGAATCAGTTAAAAAAATAGAAGAAAATCCTTATGAAATTCTAAAACTCAATGATCTCAATTCCATTGAGACGACTCCAGATACGAGAAAGCCAAAACAGTTGTGTCACATTAACATGCTGAAGCCTTATGATAGGGTTGCAGCTGTCACTTCAGATCCTCCTATGGCTGAGACTTGTGAAGATGAGGGAGAGTTTCAAGATGATGAAGCTGAAGTTCTTTCATGTAAGTTGTCAAATTCTGAAGTGTTGCAAAATCTTGATGTAAAACTCCAGCACTTAGAACCCTCACAGAAAGAGCAGTTTGAGAGGTTGGTCAAGAAATATAAAGATCTATTTCCTGATGTTCCGAAGAGGGTTTCTATAGTATCTCATGATGTAGATGTTGGTGATGCCAAACCAATAAAACAGCATCCGTACCGGATGAATCCTGAAAAGAGAAAGATAGCTGAGAAAGAGGATGAGTACATGTAAGAACATAATATTATCAGACCCTTCAACTCAGATTGGAGTGTACCCAGTGTGCTAGTTCCAAAACCTGATGGACGTACTAGATTCTGTACAGATTATCGCAAAGTCAATGCTGTAACTAGAACTGATGTTTCCAATACCTAGGATTGATGATTGTATCAATAGAGTAGGACAAGCAAAGTTCCTGACCAAGATTGATTTATTGAAGGGTTATTAGTGTGTGCCTTTAACTGAGAGGGCCAAGAGCATTCTGCTTTTGCCACACCATCTGGGTTGTACCAGTATGAAGTCCAACCCTTTGGCATGAAAAATGTCCCAGCCACGTTCCAAAGGATGATACACACTACAATCGCCGGATTGCAACACACGAGTGCGTACATCGACGACCTGATCACATGGAGTGACTCCTGGGAAGAATATCTGAAAGATGTAGAGACGTTCCAGCGCCTGACCCAGGCTAACCTGACTGTTAAGTTGAACAAGAGTGACTTTGGTTGTGCGACTGTCACATATCTTGGCTACGTCGTAGGCCAGGGTAAGGTGGCACCCATAAATGCTAAAGTCCAAGCCATCATGGACTTTCCAGTTCCTGACAACAAAAAAGCTTTCCGCCGCTTCCTTGGAATGATCAGGTACTACCGCAAGTTCTGCAAGAGCTCTGCTGAGATTGCTTTCGGTCTCACCAACCAACTGAAGAAAGGCGTAAAGTTCACTTGGGATGAAGCATGCCAAAGAGCCTTCAAATGCCTGAAGTCTCTGCTGTGTCACTTCCCCGTGCTCAAATCTCCTGACTTCAACAAACCGTTCCCCATTGCGGTCGATGCTAGCGACCAAGCTTGTGGATCTGTGCTCCTACAGAAAAGTGACTCTGATGACATTGAGCATCCCGTGACATACTTCTCCAGGAAGTTCAATCGCCACCAAAAGAACTATTCCAAAAGGGAATAGTACTGGGCAAAAGCCAATGATTGTATATACTGATCACAATCCGTTATTGTTTCTTTTAAATTTAAAAAAAATAATAAATTTGGCATCTCCAATCCCACCCAAATCTGGAATGCTCAATTGGGGAACTATGTACAAAGCTTGTTTGTATGCGACCCCTTGAGGCCAACTCAGGATTGTGAGACAGTTCACGGCTCTCCTCCGAAGCACGTGCCTATCTGCCACTGATTCTTATGCACTCATTGGTTGAATCTTCGCAAGTTCAGAACTAGGGCGGAGGATACCCGGACATGAACCAACCCGGAGTCTTCCTGACGAGCGCCCGTCTGGCCAACAGGAGGCGCAGGAGCAACGAACAAAGCTGTTGGTGTATACCCAAATCCGGCAGTCCCTTCCCAATTTGAAACCCTGTAGCGCGATAGCCAATTGTGCGCTACTCTGAAAAAGCTGCCGACCCCTGCCGATGGGTACGGCGGGGCTTGAACTCACGACGTGGTGATCACCTCTGCACTGCAGAGCAGTGCCTTAACCGTGTGAGCCACCTGGTAGCTCCGTTAATGTTTTTGAGTGAGATGAAAAAGTTTGGGAGTCAAACAGGAGTTTGACTTGGAAATTAAGCATGTGAAGGGTACTGTCAATGTAATTGCTGATTGCTTATCCCCCATTTGAGTATGTGTACAGTACAGGCCCAAAGTTTGGACACACCTATTTTCATGACTATTTACATCGTAGATTCTCATTGAAGGCATCAAAACTATGAATGAACTCATGAAATTACGTATTAATCTAACAGTTGTCCAATAGGGCTGTCAGCTGTGTATCAACCTGACTTCTGCACAACACAACTGATGGTCCCAACCCCATTGATAAGGCAAGAAATTCCACTAATTAACCCTGACAAGGTGACTACCTCTTGAAGCTCATCAAGAGAATGCCACGAGTGTGCAAAGCAGTAATCAGAGCAAAGGGTGGCTACACTGAAGAAACGAGAATATAAGGCATGTTTTCAGTTACAGCTATTTCACACTTTTTTGTTAAGTACATAATTCCATATGTGTTCATTCATACTTTTGATGCCTTCAGTGAGAATCTACAATGTAAATAGTCGTGAAAATAAAGGAAATGCATTGAATGAGAAGGTGTGTCCAAACTTTTGGCCTGTACTGTATATACAGTATATCACGTGTTTATTAGCATATTGTATTAGATGTGTGTGTGTGTATATATATATATATATATATATATACACAAGTGTCTACTTAACCATTTTTGTATTGAAAAGAAAAATTTTGCATTTATGAGTCAAAATCTTTCCCTTTGGGAATGGAGGTGTAATGTGGAAAAACAAAGCCACAAGATGGCAGTATTGATATTTTTTTTGTTAAGCCCAGTTTAGAGCCAGGTTTTTGGGCATGTCCTGGGCATGCCTCAGAGGAAAAAGTCCCAGAGAATTGGAGAGAAGTCTGGAAGGTGGAAGGGGGCTGGAAAAGAGTATATAAGGTGAAAAATTGAGAGAGTAGTCAGAGAAATTTGACCAGACCTGTCACTCTTTACAAGACCTATGAAGCTCTTTTTGTGGATTTTTGTGTTGGAGCATTTTCCTGTCCCAAGACATTGCAACATCGGATCACGGGACTGCAACTCTCTCAATTTTTTATATATATTTCAGTCTTGGTCAGGCTTTGTTTATTAAAATCTGTTTAAGTTTTGAAAGTTTTTGTCTGTCATCCCTTGCTGTCCGATATGTCATAACAAATTGGAGTCATAACAAATTGGGGCCATAACAGGGGGAAGAGCAAGATCTCTGACCCAATGGCGCAAGCTGGACTGAAACTTTTTTCATGCAAACAGTACTTCGATGTAGTTTCCAGGCGCCGCCATCTTGAAAGTCACGATAAGCCGATTGACGACCACGAATGAATAGATTGCAATCTATTCACCTATCCTTCCTATTCGTTCGTGCTCATCTATCGACTTATCATGACTTTTAAGATGGAGGCGACTGGAAACTACATTGAGGCACTGCTTGCATATATAGTATTTTTAATAAACTATTGGTGCATTTTCAAAGTTCTCAGTGCCTCGTTTTAAATGTCAGGGCCCTCGTAATTCTACCGATGAAGTGTGGAGCTACTTTGAGCCTTGTTAATGATGAAAAAAATAGCGATTTCTTTGCATGGCAACGCGACCCCGATTCACAACCATGTTGGGAGATTCGGCTAAAAATCCATTTTTTGCGTGCGTATGGAGGTGGGGTATAAGACAAAGGTTGTGCTTATGTGCTTATTATCATGTTTCAATACACCCCAAGTCAATTTCACACCGCAATTCTCCTTTAATAGAGTGGGGCTTAGGTGTGGTCTGGCTCCGTAACTTGGGTTAAATAAACAACATTAGTGGATTTGACTTTGATACCATAGAATAGATCTGAAGAAGGTTTTACAGAAGTATGGATGACAGTATAAGCTGGTAAGGTCTTATCTGATGCTGGGATACACCTGATCAAAATATACACTGCAATCGGTCGAATATTTGCATTGTTCTCAAAAGAATGAACTAGACTGCATGAGGCCCTAAATACCCCTTACAGCATGTCTTACAGCAGCCTGTGGCCAACCTTTGACCTCCAAAAAAGAAGGTGCCTCCTCCACTGCCCTGAATCCTCTGACATGCTTTGTTGCCCTTTCACCTGATTTTGTTGCACTTCATTCTGTTGTCTTGTTAATTGATTTTGTTGCTTTTGACTTTGTTGCCCTTTTCATTTTTATTGCTCTTGATTATGTTGCCCTTTAATTGATTTTGTCGCTCCTGATTTTGTTTCCCTTTTAATTGATTTTGTTGCTCTCGATTCTGTTGCCCTTTTAATTTTGTTGCACTTGATTTTGGTGCCCTTTGAATTTGTTGCTGTTGATTTTGTTGCTCTTGATTTTGTTGCCCTCAGTATATTCGTATATTTTAGTATATAATATCAGTATTTGGTGTTTACCTTGTGGCTTGAACCTGTAACAACCGAATGTGTTCTCTGTCACTTTTACTGTTTGCACTTGTACTTGTCTCCTCGGAGCTCTGCACTTTTGTACCAATCAGTTGCACTTTTGTATGTCGCTCTGCATAAGACGGTCTGCTAAGAACCAGAAATGTGATGTAATGTAATGAGACATCATAAACGTGTAAACTGTTTAAATTTGAGGGCTGTCCCTACAGCAGTTCAGTAGCTACAACATTAAGTTGCAATGGGAAGAGGGACGGACGGATAGACGATAGCGGAAGGAAGTAGTATGATTGGAAGTTTCTGCTTGGAGGCACAAAGAACTTCTACATTAATGGCAAACAGAGGAATAATGGAGATAAAGGGTGATGTAATTTGCAAATAAATTTATTCATTCAGGCATCGCTACAAATTGTATGTTTTCCAAAACCTTTTTTGAACAAACATAAATCAATAAATGAAACACTGAATTCTAATATTGTATGAAGACAGAATTATGAAAAAGGAAGATTCTTGATGCCCCTGAGTGGGCAAGTTGCAGAGCACAGCATAAACAGTGGACTTGCACCATCTGTTGCATTATAATGACAGTATATCTGTGTCTGAGCAGATCTCCCTCTGGACATTATTTTGTAACAACATCTATCTGACCGACTACAATGCAAGGATAGAAGAAGGCTGGACTTGTGTGCGCAGCAAACCACAGTAGGATTGGCTTTGCTGTACTACAGAGCCAAATTAATTAATGGCATGCGCTTTCAGAGACACTGTGTGGGTTTGCAAAGCAGACAGCCAACACCCATATCTCAAGCAAGAGCCCAGGGGTACAGACAAGTGGAATCAGAATCTTTCAGTCTGTATTTCTCATGAATAAAAACTGTTGATAATGCGCTCACTCAGACACCAGCTAGCAGCCTGTGTTTGCTCCTCCATGGCTGATTAATAATTCAGCAAAGTTTCTGAACATGGGCTCAGAAAATGCTCACATTCCTCCTAATGCCAGTGCATTTCAACCAAATGGAAGGGGCATCACTTGAAATGGACTGACCATTCCACTTGAAGCACAAATGTCTTGCGGTCAGTGTTTCAACCTGTAATGATGGCCTGCAAGAGTGCAGAGGTGATCGACCAGCTGGATGTGAATGCTGAATAATCGTTCAAAAGCTATGCAAACAGAAAATCAATGGATTTTGACTATAAGCAGTTTTAGATGGAGGCAGTTTTATCAGTTTAGCAAGGCTGTAGTGGTCCTGGCTTATCACTGTGTTATCATTTGTGACATATCAGATCTGAAAGGATGTTTTTGCTATTATTTTCTATTTATAATAATAACCCTGTGACAACAATTGTATCATATTCCATACACAACTTTCTGTGGCTATGTCATCCATTAGATCAACGGTCACCAACCCTGTTCCTGGCGGGCTACCATCCTGTAGGTTTCTGCTCTATCTCCGATTTGGCACACCTGATTCAACTAATTAGCTACTTAATTCTTAATTGCCCAGCTCCTGATCTGGTTAGGTAGCTAATTACTTGAATCAGGTGTGCTGAATAGGAGGTAAAGCAGAGACCCACAGGATAGTAGCCCTCCAGGAACAGGGTTGGTGATCCCTGCACGAGATCAATATATTCCTCAAAAACTTGTTTTATCCAATCAGATACATGTCATCTGTCCCCTGGTGGACAATCTATGCACTGCAGGCAGAAGAAGTCTATAGAATAAAAAATCAATGATGCCCCCATTCACCAACCTGCAGGTTTTTGTTTTTTTTTTTTTTTACTGAAATCAGTTACTGTAATAGTTACTATTGAAATTGTTATTAATACTTCAATAAGAATATTTTTGAAACAACTTAAGCACTCTGCATTTTGTTGCTTATTTAATAGCAAAATCAAGTTGAATATGTTTGTACTGAATGTGATGTGACATTTAACACAAAGACAACCGCAAGAGCTCCAGCAATCTCTGCCAACACTTCTGTATTTATAAGGCTCATTTTTAAACTCGCTCAATGGTAGTAGTATTCCATGAAACTACACAACCTTAGGCATCTATTGGTAGCACCCATGTCATACTAGCTTGTGGAAAAGGGTGCCAATTAATACTCCAAAGTTTGGCTAAATTTTTTACAAAGAAAAAACTGTCATGACCTCTGACCTCAAGATATCTTCAAAACCCAATTCCGAAATAGTTGGGACAAAGTGTAAATTGTGAATAAAATCAAAATGCAATGACATTCAGATCACATGAGCCAATATATTATTTACTATAGAATATAGATAACATTTAAAATGTTGAGACATTTTAAATTTTTATCCAAAAAATGAGCTTGTTTCAAATTTTCTAGCTGCAACAGGTCTCAAGAAAGTTGTAACACAGGCATTAAAGGGCTGAAAAAGCAATTAATATATAAGAGAATCGCCTGAAAGAACATTAAGTAATTAAGTTAACTGGCATCAGGTGTGTAACATGCTTGGCTATAACAGGGATGTCTTAGAGAGGTTGAGTCTCTCAGAAGTAAAAATGGCCAGAGGCTTTCCAACCTGTGAAGGCTTGTGTAAAAAAATTGTGGAATATTTTGAAAACAATGTTCCTCAAGATCAAATTGCAAAGGCTTTGAAGGTCTCATCATCGACAGTGCATAACATCATCAAAGGATTCAGAGAAACTGGGAAATCTCATGCGTAAAGGACAAGGTCGAAGACCTTTACTGCGTGCCTGTGATCTTCGGCCCCTCAGGCGCCATTGCATCACTCACCAGCATGATTCTGTCATGGTTATGGTTTTTGGTCAAGTTTTTGTTCATGTTCTGTGTTCATGATTTTGTCTTTTATTTATTCTTTTTGGTTATTGTAATACTCAGGCTTTTAGTTCATTCCATTTCTCAGTTCCATTGCACTTGTCTACCCTGTCTTGTAATCTAGTTGGTTCAGTCTGTCTTCCCTGCGTGCCCACTGACTTCTGGTGATTTAAATGAATTCCAGTGTTTAAAATATTCCTTAGATTCTCGTTTAATTCCTTCGTCTTTCTGTTCTGATTACTAACAAGATGAATATTTGTATTTTGTATCATAGTCTACTAACACAACTCATCCATGTATAAAGATTACTTACTAACCAGCACTCTAGTTAAATCTGTAAAGTTGCGCCGCTACTAATTTTGACTAATTCCCTCTCAGCAATCGCCCTGTTCTAATCCTCTTGCTCAGCTCTCCCTGTCTTCTCCTGAGTTTCAGCGAGATCTCTCGCACATCCTTAATTACTTTCCTGCGCTCGTTATCTGTGCAAGTAGAACTCCTGGACCGGAGCTGTCTGAATGTCATAGGCTTTCTGTGTGATTCCCCTCCGTTTCTTGGCTTTCGCCTATTTTCCGGGTTAGGGATAGACAGAATGGGGGCTGTGGTAAAACGTGACTTGAGACTGGTAAAAGCATTTTCCGCTATCGCATTCCACTGGAATTTGAGTTTGCTTGACGTTAATGATGTGAGGGGGGCAGCAGCAGAGCAATAGTTAGGAATAAATCTACGACAGAAATTAGCAAATCCCGAAAAACGTTGTAGTGACTTACGGTCTATGGGTCTTGGCCAATCAGTGACAGCATTCACCTTGGAGGGGTCCATGCTAATGGCCCCAGCTGAGATAACAAACCCCAGGAAAGTCGTTGTGGGGACAGAAAACTCACACTTCTCAGCTTTCACAAACAGACGGTTCTCCAGGAGGCGCTGAAGGACTTGACGCACCTGCTTCACATGATCCTCTGGGGCCTTGGAAAAAATTAGTATATTTTTAAGGTACATAAAGATGAACTTGTTAATCATGTTCCTTAACACATCATTAACTAGACCCTGGAATACCGCTGGGGCGTTGATAAGACCGAAGGTAAGAACTAAATATTCCGTGTTCCCCGTGGGGGTGTTAAACGCTGTTTTCCACTCATCCCCTTCATGGATACGGACCAGATGGTAGGCATTGCGTAGGTCCAGCCTGGTAAACACGGTGGCCCCCTGGAGGAGCTCAAAAGCAGTGGTCATGAGTGGCAAAGGGTAAAGGTCTTGACAGTGATCTTATTGTGGCTTCTATTGTCAATTCATGGGCGTAAAGACCTGTCCTTCTTACCCACAAAGAAGAAGCCCGCCCCCGCAGGAGAGGAAGATGGGCGGATGATTCCGGCGCCGAGGGACTCACTTAGATACTTCTCCATGGCTTGGGTCTCGGGACGGGACAGGGAAAACAGATGGCCTCTAGGGGGCATGGTACCTGGCTTGAGATAAATGGCGCAGTCATAAGGGCGATGAGGGGGTAGGCTCGTGGCACAAGTCTTGGAAAACACTTCCCTGAGGTCACGGTAAACTTATGGAACTTTCTCCAGACTCCAGAATCTCTGCAGGAGGAGGAACATGAACATGGGGATAAGCAAGGCACGACAGTGAACAATTAGGGCTCCAGCCCTTAATCTCATGGGCGACCCAATCAATCTTGGGGTTGTGCTTAGCCATCCAAGGATGGCCCAGAATACCGTGAGAGTGAGGGGAATCAATGAAGTTCAGTCTGATGGTCTCCTGGTGGTTGCCTGAGACGCGCAGCTTGATGGGGGCAGTGGAGTGAGTGATACGGCCGATCCTCTGACCATTCACAGAATTAGCCACTCATGAACATGAAACCTCTACCAGAGGTATTCCCCACTTGCGCGGCATTTCAGTGTCAATGAAGCTGACCTCAGCTCCAGAATCCACAAGGGCAGTGGTCTGCTTGGACCCCCCATTCCACTCCAAACTGATCAGCAGACAGGTCTGATTGATTGAGGAGGTCTCATCAGGTGTTACGCTCACGAGTGGCTCCTTGCTCAAGGGTGGGCGTCGGTCTTTAGCTGGACACTGGGAGACTATGTGCCCAGCCTTGCCGCAGTAGAAGCAGGCCTGCTCCCTGAACCTGCGTTCCCAGTCCTTCTTCGTCATTCTGGCTCGGTCCATCTTCATGGGTTTCCCCTCTGGTGCCGTCTTGGGAGCCAGAAAGGATTGGAGAGGAAGTTGCCGTCTGACTTGAATCAAGCTTGAGAAGTCAGGGGAAGCACTGGATTGATTCGTCCGTCTGCGCTCCTCTAAACGTGCGTCTACACGAATGGTAAGGTCAATGAGTGCCTCCAGCTCTTCAGGGAACTCATGGGTTAGGAGTTCATCTTTGATTCTCTCAGCCAAGCCATTCAAAAAGACGTCGTACAGCGCCCTCTTCTGCCACCCGCTGTTAGTCGCCAAGGTCCGAAAATCAATGGCAAAGTCAGAGACAGAGTGGTTACCTTGGCGGATGTGTAGGAGCTCACGACCTGCCTCGTGCCCGTGCCAGGAGCGGTCGAACACACGCCTCATCTCCTCCTTCAGAAGCTTAGAGGATTGCACGCAGGGCAGACCAGCTTCCCAGGCAGTGGTAGTCCACTGCTTGGCTCTTCCGGTGAGCTGGGTGATAATGTAAGCCACTTGGGCTTGCTCAGTAGGGAAGGTAGCTGGTTGGAGGATGAAGATGAGTTTGCACTGGATCAGGAACGCATGACACATGCCGGGCTCTCCATCATACTTCTCAGGAGGTGGAAGGCGTGGCTCATGAATGGGAGCAGAGCTGGATGCCGGTGCAGGAGCAGGGGCAGTTGCAGTGCTGGTGGCGAGTGCGGGCTGGCTAGCTTTCACCTCAGAGGCCAGGGTTCGACATCTGGTACGTCATGGACTGAAGGTGTTGCATGACGGCTAACAACTGTTGCTGTTAGACCTCCAGCATGACGGCCTGGTCCACCACTGTATCTTGCAGCTTAGTTTCTCTCGCTGGTTCCATGGTGGTCAGAATGTACTGTGACGGTGCGTTCAGGAACCACTCGCGAGAGAGAGAAATCCAAAAAACTTATGCCTTTATTGGAGTCCGAGTCAAAGCCAAAGAACTCAGGAATTGCCAAGCAACAATACGAAATCCAAAAACAATGTCAACTAGACATGCAGGGGTCAGAACAATTAAGACAGATGAGCAGAGGTACAAAAAGGATAGGCAAAAGTCGTAGTCGATGAACAAAGCCAAGGGTCAAATACAGGGCATCCAAACACAGAAATCGTGGTCATACAAAAATGGGTTGAAATCCAGAAAGACAAAAAAAATACGAGAAGGGCAATGGCAAGAATCAAAGTTCAACAATCCAGTAGAAGAGAAAGAAAACTCAATGGCATACAAGGCGCTCTGCACAAAGAAATATTGATCAACGCGCTGACAAGAGCTGTGAGTGAAAAGCCTGCTTAAATAGACATAGGGGAAGTCACATGCTACGCAGGGAACAGATGAACTGAATCAGACTAATTAAAATGGGGGAATGGCATGAGAGAAACAGACGGGAATCACACAGAAAACCTATGACATTTTAAACAGCTCCAGGCAAGGAGTTCTACGTGCACAGATAACGAGCACAGGAAAGTAATTAAGCACGTGCGAGAGATCTTGCTGAAACTCAAGAGAAGACAGGGAGAGCTAAACAAGAGGCGGAGATTAGAACAGGGCGATTGCTGAGAGGGAATTAGTCTAAATTAGTTGTGCAACTTTACAGATTTAACTAGAATGCTCGTTAAGTAATCTATATACATGGATGAGTTGTGTTAGTAGACTATGGTACAAAATACAAATGTTCGTCTTGTTAGTAATCAGAACAGAAAGACGAAGGAAGTAAACGAGAATCGAAGGAATATTTTAAACGCCGGAATTCATTTAAATCACCCGAAGTCAGTGTGCACGCAGACAGGGAAGACGGACTGAACCAACTAGATCACAAGACAGGGTAGACAAGTGCAATGGACTGAGAAATGAAATGAAATAAAAACCTGAGTATTACAATAACCAAAAAGAATAAATAAAAGACAAAATCATGAACACAGAAGATGAACATAAACATGACCAAAAACCATAACCATGACAGATTCTGTCATTGACATTACTACATGGGCCCAGGAATACTTCAAGAAACAACTGTCTGTAAGCACAGTCCGCTGTGCCATCCTCAGATGCCACCGAAAACTATTTCATGCAAACAGGGGGCCAAGGTGTTCTGTGGTCCGAGACTCATTTAAAATGGACTGTAGCAAAGTGTCCTGTGGTCAGACGAGTCCAAATTTGACATTCTTGTTGGAAATCATCGGCGTAGTGTCCTCCGGGCTAAAGAGGAGAAATACCACCCCTCTTGTTACCAGTGTTCAGTTCAAAAGCATCTCTGATGCTATGGGGATGCATTAGTGCATATGGTGTGGGACACTTGAGTGTTTTAAAAAGCACTATGAATGCTGAAAGGTATGTAAAGGTTTTAGAGCAAATATGCTCCCATCCAGACGACATATATTCTAGAGAAGGCCTTGTATATTTCAACAGGGCAATGCAAAACCACATACTGCAGCTATTACAACAGCATGGCTTCGTGCTAGAAGAATTCGAGTGCTGAACTAACTGCCTGCCTGTAGTCCTGATCTTTCACCAATTTATAACATTTGGCACATATTTAAAGGAAAAGTCCGTCAAAGGAGACCCAAAACTCACCAGCAGCTGGAAGCCTGTATCAAACAAGAGTACGATCAAATTCAAATGACTAAACTCAAGAAACTTGTCTCCACAATGCCCAGACACCTCCACTGTGTGTTAAAAAGAAGAGGGGATGCTACACCATGGTGAACAGGCCCCTGTCCCAACTTTTTTGAGACCTGTAGCGGCCATCAAATGCTCATTAATCTACTGTGAATAAAATACTGGCTGGTGTGATTTGAAAGTCACTGTGTTTTGATTTCATCCACAACCCAGATAGCAAGCTCCTCCGCTCCGGATCTGCCGCGGATCCGCCCCGGCTCCAGCTGATCCGGGGCAGATCCGCGGCAGATCCGGAGCGGAGGAGCTTGCTATCTGGGAATTTACACTTTGTTCCAACTATATTGGAATTGGGGTTGTAAATGAAAATGAGTCACCTAAACCTTACAGAAAGGCTCTTTTTATGATAATACCATACAGTTTTGAGGGGAAAAAAGCTTCTTTTTTTTTTGCATGCAGTGTCAATGTGTTATTTTCGCCCACTGTACTTTAATATTTCTGCATGCCTGGATCCTTAAACAGTCTTTGAATTTTCTGAATTGGGTATGACCGGAAAAGTGAGATGCTTGTGGATTCAGTGAGCCCAATTTAATCATGTGTGATCATGTTGCTGTCGTCCCAAATGTAGCCATTTTGTGAGACCAGCTTTTGAAACTTGACCTCTCTGTATAAAAATATCAAGTATGACATATAATGAATTTCATATATGTAAATCAGTGTTTTGCACAGGTTGAGAATTTTCTTTTGGTGGCATGTGACAGTCTGGTTCACCAGTAAACTAGTCAAACAAAAATTTTTCAAATGCTCCATGTATTTACAAATTGAAATAAATTCCCATTTGTGAACAAATAATCACTTTAAATACCTTTTGTATCTTATTTCAATATAAAAAACTCTTAACCTAGATATTGAAATAAATGTAAAATATTTTACACAGTTTTCCTTTCTGCTTTCTGTCAAAATGGGTGTGGAAAAAAAACATTTCTAAAGCCATCCAGTATGGTTATGCCTCTGGGGAAGGTCCATTCATTGAAATTCTGAGGCACACAGCCAGTTGCTGTCTCTTAAGCGTGTTCCTTAGGTCAGTTTTGAACTGAAATAGAAACAAACATAGCTAATATGGTATCGATTGGGAAATGGTGAAAGGACAGGATAGGGGGAGGAATAATTTCTAGATATTACAAAAGTATAAATGATCATTTTTTGCTGCATTATGTTAAGAAACCTGCAAGAGAGAAAGCAATTTTAGACTTAAAATTCTCTTTAATAACCCAGATAGGATTAGCAATGTTGAGGTACTGGAGCCACTTGGGACAAGTGATCACTCTGCTGTTTATTTTGATGTTTCATGGGAAGTTAAAAAGGTGTATTCAAAAACAGAAATTTTCAATTTTAGGCAAGCAAACTTTGACAAGATGCTCTCATATCAAAGTGAAATATAATGGGAGAGACTCCTGGAATGTGAGTCCGAAAATGAGATGTGGGAAAGATTTAAGGGGGTTTTACTTGAATCACAATGCAAATTTATTCCAAAGGTATCCAAAAGTAAGCTGAAAAAACAGAATCCTCAGTGGATGACCAAAAGTATTCATAGGATTTTGAGGGAAAAAAGGAATCTTTATAAGATGTACATGAAAGATAACAATGAGAACACTAAGGCTGAATGCTGTAAAATGCGGGCTGTGGTCAAAAAAGAGCTGAGGAATGCTAGAAGACTGTATGAAAGACAAATTGCAGACGAGGAAAGAACTAACCCTAAGCGCTTCTTTCAGTACTGCAGCAGAAAAAGGAAGGTCAAAGAGCAGGTTATGTGGCTTAAGAATAAAAATGGATCTCTGCTATATGATAACAAGGATATTGCAGATGCCTTAAACAGTTACTTTGTTGACAATTTTACCTCAGAGGGGGTCTTTATTTGGCCAGGAGGCATGTTAAATGCTTAGGATTATCTAGCGGAAATTGAGGTAAGGGATAACGAAGTATTAGACAAGTTGCATAAACTTAAGGCAGATAATGCTGTGAATTAAGTAATTGATGTTTTGTTTTTGTATGTTTTTAGTTTCATGATGTTTAGAATTATTTGTTTCTTTGTGTTTAGATTTACTTCTAGTGTGATTGTTCATGTTTCATGAATGTTCGTCTTTTGTCTCTCTCTCCCTTGTGTGTCTAAGTGTGGTGTCTTGTTTCCATTCACAGTCTTTTCCCTTGTTTTTTCTGGTTGGGTACTGCGTGCTTCCTTCTTCCTGTGCTTGTTAACTGTCTGCACCTGAGAATAGTTTAGCTAGGGCACTGGTGATTAGAAAAGGGTAGGACTACACATTAGAGCAGAGTAGTTTGGCACTGTGATTAGTTAGTTTGAAGAAGCAGGGCACACCTACCCACTCAATCTGTCCTATCACTATCCTTTGCTGTTCTAGATTCTGCCTCCTCTCAGCTGTCCTTCATTTCTCGGGCTAAACACTCTAATTAGTTTGTTTATAAAGACCCCACTTTTCCGCTTGTCTTTGTCTATTCGTGACCGTTCCTTGCTCTGCCTGGTCGTTCCGTTTCTGCGCTTCTTCTTCCTGTGTTTCTGCGATTATTGAGAGTTTTTGTCTTTTGTGATTTTCTGTATTCAAGTAATTGATTGTATTCGTCGAGTGAGTGTGGTGAGTTTGTGAGTCTCCCGTTTCCCCAGCTCCCTTTATACTTTGACTGTTTACTTTATTTCTGGGTCTCCCTCTTTTCCCTTACTTTTACCCTTTCCCTTTCCCCATTACCTTAGATTAGTTTCCCTTCGTTTCTGTATTCTGTGCTGACTGATTTCCTGATTTTTTTGACATTTTGCCTGTCCCTAACTACGATTGAGCTTTTCTGTGATATTCCTGATTTCTGGCTATTGACCTCTGTTTCAGTCTGACCATGAGCAACGGTAATGTGAATAAGACGCTCTTCCGAGCTTGAACCGCGATTGGAGTCTCCGTACGTTCATTACAGATAAGGCGGCGAGTCCTGATGGCTTATATCCTAGAGTGCTCAGGGAAGTTGGTGAAATCATCTTTAAGCCACTATCCGCCATCTTCAGACAGTCATAAGAAACTGGAGAAATACCAAATGATTGGGAACAGGGCGTATAATACCAATATATAAGGAAGGGGACTGTATAGAGCCAGGAATGCAAAATATTGGAATCTATCATAAAGGATGAGCTGGACTTATTTCTTGAACGTAACAGTATCTTGAGGGATAGCCAACATGGTTTCCGTAAGGGAAGGTCATGCCTAACAAACCTTCTGGAATTTTTTGAAGAGGCCACCGAGACTTATGACCAGAGCAGGGCTTATGACATCATGTACTTGAATTTTCAGAAAGCATTTGATAAAGTGCCACATAAGAGACTAATTTTTAAAATGAGCTCCATTGAAGTTACAGGAGGTATTTTGGAGTGCATTCAAAACTGGTTACAGGACAGAACACAAAGAGTGGTGGTCAGTGGTACCACATCTGAGCTAGGTATGGTGGGGGGAGTGGTATCCCTCAGGGATCGGTGTTGGGAGCCCTGCTGTTTCTCATCTGCATTAATGACCTTGATAGGAATATTGCGAGCAGATCAGTTAAATGTGCAGATGATACTAAATTGGGGGGTTCGACAAGTAGTTTAGAGTAGTTTAGAGAGAATTGGGCAGAAATGTGGCAAATGAAATTTAATGTAGCGAAATGTAAAGTTGTTCATGTAGGTAATAAAAACATTAGATGGGATTACTTCACGGGAGGTTTAAAACTGGAATGTGCTCCACACAAGAAAGGGTCATCTGTCAATCTGGGAGTGATTGTTGACCAAACCTGCACAGGTTCTAGCCATTGTGCCGTAGCAGTTAAAAAAGCCAATCGGATGCTGGGATACATTGCCAAAAGTATTGAGAACAAATCTAAGGAGGTGATGTTTCTTTTGTACAACACATTCGTCAGACCACATCTGGAGTATTGTGTACAGTTCTGGGGACCATACTTTAAGAAAGATATAGAGGCTCTAGAGAAAGTTCAGAGAAGAGCCACAAAACTAATTCCAGGTATGATAGATGAAAGCTATGAGAAGAGGCTGAAGACCCTTAATCTCTTTAGTCTTGGGGAAAGGAGACTAAGGGGTGATTTAATTGAGGTCTACAAAGTGAGTTATGTAGGATTCCTTCGACTAAGTGTTGTCAGTAGAACTCGGGGTCACAAATGGAAGTTGACCAAAGGTAAATTTAGCACTGATATTTGGAAATATTTCTTCATGCAAAGAGTAATTTCAATGTGGAATAGCTTGCCTGACTATATTGTTGAGGCAGAGACCTTGGGGGTTTTCAAGAGCAGGCTTGACTTAAAGCTAGATACCATTGAGTCATTGAGTATCTGAAGGGATATATTCACAATTGGGGCTGGGTATTGTTTAAAATTTTCGATACCGGTACTGATACCGATACCTTCACTTCGATATCGGTTCCTGAACTATACTTTTTCCGATACCGATTTTATAAAATCCATTGTAACAAAAAGAAATTACATTACACATTACGGTACAAATGTTGAATTTTATTTTTCAGCTTTGGCATTTTCCTCTCACAGCAGTTTTCTAACATAAAAAATAAAAAAATAATTTTCAGTGCAAAAGAACAGTTGCAAATAAGTGACAAGTAGGTGTCTAGTGCTCACTGCTGCATACTAAGGACCTTTAAATCTCACGGTGGTTTCACTTAGCAGTTCTTCTTCAGAAAAATCAACATGTCTGCTTTCTCAGGTAACAGACAAGCCCGCTCTTGGCTGATGGTGTCCGCAACAGTAGAAAATGTACGCTCTGAGGGTCTGGATGATGCTTGCAGACAGAGATACCTGGTTGCCAAGTTTGATAGCATTGGCAGAGTGTCCCTCACATTCCACCACCAGGTTACTGGATTCACTGAGGTTAGGGTAGATGGCAGACCTCTGTACTGCTGTATCTCTCCCTGAACCTTCTCTGTAGTGCTGAGAGTGTTCTCTTGTCTTATTTCAACTGCTATGTCTTCATCCGCAAATAGCTCCTCAAGGGCAGAGAGCTTTGGCTTCTTCTGAAAACATAAAAGACAAGGAAAAAAGAAGGGAAAAAAGGCAATCAGGGTCAGTTCTAACAAGTTAATTTTCTGCTGAAAATGAAATGGGGGGGGGAACAGGATGTCAATATATTTTTTTTTACCAGTGTTGCTACTGCAGCTGTACAGTCTTCATCAGACGAGTTGTCACGGTCACCAGCTCTCTCTTCAAGGTCCTGCTCCATCTGTTGGGCCTGGGTCATTATACCTTTATTCTGTATTCAACAGATTATGGGAGTCATATACACTGATCTACAGTGGAAGAGGAATAAAATATTACCAATAACAATAAACACCTGTTGTGAGATCCTACTCATCAGCTCCTCCTCTAGTCTGGTCCACACTCCAACTGCAACTTTCGTCGTGAATCTTGGGTCTTTCGGCTGTGCCCTCCTCCAAGAACTGCCTGATGCCCTCATCCTGCAAGACAAAAACATAAAAACATAGCATAGTAGTCATATCTCTGAGTGTACCTAAGAAAAACGACTGAGAAATCAGGATTATGCTACACACTTGGTATCGTTTTGAGAGGTCATCCCAGATCTTCTCCTTTATGGTCTGTGTCAAGGAGGAGTCCTTATCAGTAACTGAGAAGTGGTGCTGGAGTTTCCCCAAGATGGGTAGAATCTGGCCCTGAGTTGGACTCCTTTCAGCAGATATACAGACAGTTGAAGTATAGAGGATCTTCACAACTTTGACAAACTGCTCTGCTTTTCTGTAATCCTCATCAGAAAGCCTCTCCAGTCTGAAAAAATATACAAATTGTTTTATTAGCTAGACTACAGCCTTTTGAGCACATTAGTTCACATTTATAATGGAATATGGTAATATCAATGTCCATCCTTAGCTACAATACCTGTCCTTCTCCATTGGTTTTTTTAACCGAGGGTCCATGGAGGCTGCCTGGATGGCAGGGAACTGCTCCAGAAATCGCTCCACCATCAGGAACAGACTGTTCCACCTGTTCTTCACGTCCAGAATGACAGCATGTTTTGGAAGACCTAGAGAGAGACAGTGGGTGTGGTGTGTGGTTGTCAAACTGGTTGTCTATTTGTAGTAGTAGTTCAATAACTGATTTAGCCATGGAATTTTGCTCTAAGTTTAGTCTATTTTGATTTGTACTTACCGAGAAGACGCTGCTTCTCTTTTAGGACAGGTTTAGCCAAGCTACACCTCTTTAACCACACCACCATAGCTCTGATTCTTCCTGCCCACCTTGAGACTGCAGGTATAGTGTACAGCAGCAATTTTCGCTTTTGAGCAGCAATGTTTAGAGTATGAGCAAAGCAGCTAATTATCCTAATGCTCATCTTTTTCACTGCTACATCCATATTAGCTGCATTGTCTACAGTGATGGCAACAACTTTATCCTTTATATTGAATTCATCAAGGTTATCCCCTATCTCCTCACCTATTACAGCCCCTGTCTGTGATGTGTAGACTGCCCTGGTGTGCAGGATTTTCTCCTTCATGGCACCCTCTCTCACAAAGTAGACTGAAACAGTCAAGTAGTGGTCCTGTGCCGCACTGGTCCAGCCATCCGCTGTCACAGCCACATCCCTGATGTGTTGCAATTCTCTCTTGACATTTCCCTTCTTTATTGCATACCATGCAGGTATGAGAGTATTTGACAGCATGTCTCTGCTGGGGGACTGATATCTGGGGTTTAGGGCTCTTATCATCTCCATAATTGACAATGGAACACAAAAAACAAAAAATAGCATGATTGTATTATTATTGCTTACTGTAAAAGAGATAACTTTGGCTAAACTTATTAACAATACCCTTTTACAGCTTGCTTACCTCCACAATGGAGCCTCCACATTAGAAAAAGGCAGCAAACCTTTGACAACAAAGTTTGCGACTGCCCTGTGGCACTCATCTAGTTTCTCCTTTGGCATTTTTCCTTTTTCTGCCAGTGTGAACAGATTCACACTGACTGGTCTTGTCATCCTCAAATCAGGATGGACAGGATCAGAGGCTACTGTGAGAAGATAAACATAACAGTGAACATTAGGTGAGCTGTTTGACCAGCTAACCCAATAGATGACCACATTTTAACAAGCTAATATCAGTTACAGTCATTCATTAGTTAGCTTTTGATTTAGCTAACTATATAGCCATAAACTTAAGCTACACAACAATATCTTCAGTATACGTTACATGGTTCACATTTTAAGTCACTGCGGTGCACCTATTAAGTTGCAGTAAAGTTAACTTAAGTAAACAAGCATATAAAGTTGGCCGGACTTTGCTAAACGTAAACTTACCTGTTGAAATCTCAGACACAGCGCCGTCCCCTGTACTCTCGGATGAAGCGGAGTCCGGAGGTAAAGATTTTGAAGAAGGCCGCATTAGTAAGCTTTTGATTTAGCTAACTATATAGCCATAAACTTAAGCTACACGACAATATCTTCAGTCAATGTTACATGGTTCACATTTTAAGTCACCGCGGAGATTTTGAAGAAAGCCGCACTGGCTCTGTAACGTCCACAGGCGGACTTGAATGCTGGGAGGAAGATGGTTGCGATCCGCTTTTCTTGCAGTCAAACACGGAGCAACTTTCTGCTCTTAAATTGATGCCGTGCACATTCAGGTGCTTCATCAAATTGGTCGTGTTGCCGGCCTTAGCAACGATGTCCTTTTTGCAAATATTGCATCGCGCACTATTGGCATTAATCTTCCTAAAATGGAGCCACACTTTTGACCTCGGTGGCATTTTTTAACCGCATCAACAACGCATACACACGCTGTAGTTCACAACAGATATACACGTGAACCCCGTCTGTGGGCGTAACCACAAAAGTGCTTTTCCTGCATGTCTAACACACGTGTAACGTTACAGCCAATCAACGGCATCATTATCATATTTTGATCTTGTGATTGACAACAGAGTATCGAAACTTGGCACCAAAAGACAAGGCATCTTTTGATACTGGGTAGTATCGAAGCATTTCGGTCGGTGCCATAAAAGAACCGAAGTTCGGTACCCAGCCCTATTCACAATAGTATAAAGAAACTGGCGAGCGTAGGTTGGGCTGAACAGCCTGTTCTCGCCATTTATGTAATGTTATGTTATGTTATGTTAACCATTTTGAAAGACGGCACTAACAGAAAATATAAGCAAAATTTATGCATTGTGCCCTCTTGTTTAAATCTCTTACCATGTTCATTTTTAAGAAATCTTGCTCTTAGTTTACGCTGGAGACAGGGATGACCAGGGCCACTGCAGCCTGAAGAATCAAACCAGGGAAGATGTCTGCCCACTTATTGAATTCACTAGCCAACTCTAGCATGATCTCTGCCTGGTTTTTCATTTATGAGGACAGAAAGTAGTCGAAGACAAAATACAGAACCATAAAAAATTAAGCAAGACTTATGCAAGTATTAGCATGAAAGCCCTTCACTTAGATATATTTCTTTCAAATGTTTTCATGTATTTTAAATGGTCTAGTAGTATTGCCCCCTTCCTGATTTTTCATATCAAAACCTACCTGGCCTGCTTTGCTGCTTCAGGACCTGGACAACTTGCCGTGATTGATGGAACCATGAATTCTGCTCTCTGCCAGAAAATCCTGAAGGAGAATGTCTGACCATCAGTTTGTGACCTCAAGCCCAAGCACACTTGGGATATGCAGGAGGTCAGTGATCTGAAACACTCCAGTAAGTCCACAACTGAATGGCTTTAAAAAAATGAAGGTTTTGGTGTGGTCTAGTCAAAGTCCGGCCTTAAATCTGATTGAGATGTTGTTGCATGGCCTTATACAGGCCATTCATACACAAAAACCCTCCAGTGTAGCTGAATTAAAACAATTGTGCAAAGAAGAGTGGGCCAAAATTCCTCCACGGCGATGTGAAAGTTATCAGTTATTGCTAATGCTTGATTGTAGTAGTTTTCGCTGAGGGTGGCAAAACTATTTTAGGGGGCAATTATATTTCACAAAGGGCCAGGAAGGTTTGGATGGCTTTTTCCCTCAATACATTAAATCATCATTCAAAACCTGCATTTTTTATTTACTCAGGTAATCTGTGACTAATATTAAAATTTGTTTGATGATCAGAAACAGTTAAGTCTGACAAATATCAAAAAATCAGAAATCAGGAAGGGGGCAAATACTTTTTCACAGCACTGTAGACTAGAGGGGGGGAAATCCCTGCTTTCCACTCCGGCAAATAGCACCCTGCGTTTATATAACTAATGGGACACAAATGGCACATTCTTAAACTTGGTTATATTCCTCATGAAACAGAAAATACAATGATGCACCATTTTGAATTTATGTTTCTCTCATTCATGGACCTCAGATGAACTTTATGACCTTGTTCACTGTACAACGTGTACTCAAAAAAAAATCTAACCACAACTGTCTTGGTCATATTTTCATTGTTCCAACAAACGCCAGTTCTATTTGGGCATATATACATAAATATATATAAACCCTTAATTCACAGAGTATTGCTTCTCAATACCTCTTTTTTCTGCTGCCTCTCTTGGTCGTTACTGCCTCGCCCATGCTAACGACTGGGGTGTGTTTGAATTACCATATTTTCATCCCACTTGTGGAGGTCTCTGGCTCTCTTCGTGTTCCTGTAGGGAAGAATGAAATCAGTACTTTTTCAGCATACCTTGATGTATGGGTACCCAAAGAAACATTTGGGTGTGTGAAAACTCCAAAGTGTACATCCAGTAAAGAAAATTTTGAGTTTAATTTCTAGTTTAGCTATGTTACATGGTAATGGCATATAACCTTGGCAGTCATGCTGATTACACACCAAGCATGCGCAGCATATTCGTTCACAATATTAAATATTAATATTCTCACGAATAAAACCCCCCGAAATATATACCGGCGCCCCCTTTTGAAATCTTCTTGACAAATTAAAAGCCGAAAAAGTGGCAGTTTGATGCAGAATTCTTTCTATTTATCTATTTATGTGCAGCTTTCTGGTCGGTTTGCTAGGATGTCAATTTATCCATACACCACTCTAGCTAGCCAGTCCAGCTAGCTACACGGTTGACTTCAAATACAAAGTGTAGATGTGTAAAGTACCACGAAGACATACGCGTTACTTTTATAGGTCTAATACAAATCAAACTGCAAGGCGTGATTTTTTGGTGAGTTTGGAAAACCAATACTTACCTCAAAAACTAAGATGCTGCTCGTCTTGATGGGGAAGTCGATGTTACGTTGCCTAATGAATCGCTGTTTCACACATCTCTGGCACGCACATTGCTGTAAGAAGTCTCCACCGATTTGCAGGTTTGTGTGCATTTGACCCCTCCAGCGCTGAGGAGATCCAGAGACTACAACTGTGCATTATGAAATGACAATTGTATGTCTTGCTTGAGAGAGAGAAAAAAAAATGGAAATTTGGATTTTATCTACCTGGGGTTCATAATTTACCTGGGCGGGCTGCCCAAGTAGAGTGTATGTTTCGGAAAAACTGCAAATTATTTTTCCAGGTTTTCTTTTTACATTTTGTTTAAAGGTCCAATAAATACTTCAGTTTAAAAAATGTAGAATTTTGCGGGTATTATTTCATGATTCAGCCTTTACGGGGTAAAAAAAGTATTAGAGGATTGCATTATTATTTTCTTTTATACCATGGTCTGGGTGAATGCTTTTTTCTAATTTTTTTCTAATTGGCAGGCAGCTGGCAGGTATGCATTGAAACCGTGGAACCGCACAGGTAGTTCGGCTACGGTCGTTTCACCATTCGAAATTCATCCACTAACCAACTTGTAACCATAGCAGTGTTAGAGCTGATATTTCACTGGGTACAACAGAAACCTAGCAGCTCATTTATTTCCACTAAATTTTAGCGGCGTCATATTAGTGCGTCCTGCGGGGTGGTTAACAATGGGTACTCAAGCGATAATGACCGTAAATATTGTAGCAGCGAAGTAATCAGGCTTTATCCATTAAACGATTGTAACTGTGTGCGGTTACAAACGAAGCTAACGTGTCCACTTCATGTATCAGCAACTGCTGACAGTTCACAAGCTACATGCTATGCCAGCAGACTGATTTCAGCTCGCTGACTGCGGAAACCGTCATAAGTTTATTGTAATTGTGGGTAGCAAGTAAGCTACAGTCCGCATAATCGCGCATAATGTTGGGTTATGCATAATCTCCGTTTCAGATTAATGCCGCGATTTGATATTGCTGGCAAATGACCATGGTATAAGCAGGATAATCAACTCGAAGGTGAGCATTCCATGGTTTTAATGCTCTTCGCGGTGGCAACCACCCGACGCGAACTCCGCGTCTTCTCGTTAATTATCCCTTACTTAAAATTTTCTGCAAGCTCTGGCTTCCTGACTGTGTACCAAGTAGTGCAGTGCAGTCACGTTGGTTGTATTTACGGAAGTAGGGGGGGTCGTGGAGAGAAAAGAAATCAGAAGTGAAGGTATCAATGCGCTGTCGAAGCGCGCAGAAGGTGTTACTACGCCTGTCATTATAGTACGCACTTCCCACAGCATAGAAAAAGCCACTTTTGGATTTGCGTACCCGAACCCGAACTCATGTCACTGGTCATATAAACCTTTGTAAACAGGAAAAACGTGGAAGACATTAATCGCATCTAACTACAGCCCCGAAAAATACCGTTGACCACAATGAGTCTAGCTACAAATGCTAACAGGAGTGGCAGCCCGTCTGGCTGACTGGGTGGTCGCTCAAAGCTCGGAGAGGTACCTATCATCTCGTCTCATTTCATAGAAAAACATATTTCATTATGAAATTACGGTGGACTGTTCCTTTAAAGAAGCGCTCTGAAATTTGTCTGTACCGGCCTGTTTAATTGCTGACGCTGTATTTTTATCAGTAAGAAACACAGACGTGTGTGTGTACGTGTACGTCTCTCTCTCTCTGTATCTGTCACTCATCGTCATGGTTTAGACATGGAAGTGTCTTTAACATCTTTTTGAAGGGAGATTGATCTTTTCTACCCTTTTATATGCTTTTCAACTTAATTAAAAACTCAGCTGTGACTGCCAGTCTCTGCTTCTCTCTCTCTTTTTCTCTCCGAATCACTACCCCTAACCACACACACTGTCATGGTTTAAAAGGAGTCCTTCTTTTAGTCATTTCAATGACACGGAATTTTTTTGTGTTTGAGTGTGTGTGTCTGCCTGTTGTGTGTGTTCATTTTGTCTGGCAGGGCTTTTGTAAGTTTGTTTGTGTCTTAGGGTGCTTTCACACCGGCCTTATTTGGTTCGGTTTAATCGCACCAGAGTTCGTTTTCCTTCTTAGTACGGTTCGTTTGGTTGGATGTGAAAACAGCAATCATGCCAGGAATCGCACCAAAAGTCTTCCAAAACAAGCGTACCGAGACCACCTCCTCGAGGTGGTTTCGGTACGCTTTCAAACAAACTGTGGTGTGGTTCGTTTTGGTGAGAACGCAGACCAACCTCGATAATACCCAAGCGCTAAAAAAACAGGATGTTTTGGACTAAACTAGTTACCATAGTAAGCGGCGTGTATTTTGGGATGAGGATGCAGTTAAGTAAACACAGCGTAGCAACCAAGAGCACAGCATGGCAAATCTTTGCGGTCAAACGTGGAGTCGGGAAGAGGTGCAGGCCCTAATAAATATATGGCATATCCGATTACCTGATGGATCGTTGGTAACATTTACGGAAAACAAGCACATCACTGCAGGAGACCAAAACACGTCTCCTCCTGTAGTGACTCGCGATCCGCCTTCGTCGCATGCAGTGTACTGCAACATTTCGTGTTAGCCGCATCCGCGACTCGTTAATGAAATGTAAACTTTGGAAAAAATTGGAAATGCAGGGAATGTAGTACATCATAAGGAGGGCTGCAAGCAACACACGCAGTTGCCTCTCCATTATACTTGTCTTGTCAGCGTGTCTTGTCTTGTTTGTTGACTTCTTCTTTGTTTACTTCCATGAGTTCAATTACAAATTACCCCTCTATTGTGACCAACTGAAGACAACTGCAGGAAACACGTTCTGAGACACGTCTGGCCAATGGGTGATAGGAATGTACACACGTGACCTGTTTTACGAACTCATTAACCGATTCGCACCAAAATAAAAGATACGCTGTGAAAGGGGACCAAAATGACAAGAAAATAAAATTGAATAATTTGTATATATTTTTGCATTTGGTCCGGATCAACAGAACCAAACTACCAGTGTGAAAGAGCTCTGAGTCTCTTATCAGCAGCACCTACCAGTGCAGAGTATTCTACAGAATCCTAATCTAGAACTTTTGTAGTAGTTTAATAACCAGACTTTCTAATGACAGTTACACTCAGCTGTAACTGTCACAGTCTCTGATCTTCTCTCTCTCTGTCTTTCTGTCTCTCTCTCTCTCTCTCTCTCTCTCTCACACCCTATCACCATCCCCACCCACACACATTGTCACACAGTGCTCTGAAAGTTGTCTATACCGGCCTGTTTCATTGCTTACACTGAATTTTTACCTGTGGAAACGCAGACAGGTGTGTGTGTGTGTGTGTGTGTGCATGCGTGCATGTGAGTCTGACACAGCAGCTCCTCTATGTGTGTGCCTGTCTCTATGGACACAGCAGCACCCCTGTGTGCTTGCTTTCTCACTGGCGCTGTGAGACATAGAGAGATTCAAAGAATTTTTCATTTCCGCTGTCCGAACTACTGCCATTTTCTGGCAGACAGTAGGTCCTACGTGGAAAACAAAAATATTGTGAGTGAGAGGAGACACTCTTGTTTTATGTCATACCATGCATTGCACTATGTCTCCCCTTGTCTGGTCTTTTGTCATGTGATCGCTCACTGCCCCAGTATTGTGTGCCACACTTTCGGGTGTTTTCATGGTTTCTGGGATTTCATCCATTCCTTCCAATCTCATTTACTTCCTTCACCTTCTTTTTCTACATTATTAACAATACTAACAGTTTGTTGTTTTACAAAATAAGTAAACTTACTAATCAAGACTAACATTGTTTATAGTACTAACTTACTAACAAGCACTAGGGATTGTATAGCTGCACATTACTAATTGACTAACAAGCTCTCAGCACTCCCTCTGCTCTAGCCTCCGACCCTTGCCTTCACTCAATTTACTTTGCTGTGCTTCAAGCAGCTCTTCCTTGTTAATCACTGCTCTGCCTCTCACTCTGTGCACGGTAGAACTCCCTAACCGGAGCTGTATGTTTGTCAGTTGGTTGTCTCTGTGATCCCTGTCTGCATTTTGGCTTTTGCCAGTTTCTTGTAATCAGGAACCTCCTCATGTTCATTCCTTTGTAATTAGTCTATTCCATATCTCCTGCCTCCCCTTTGTAGCTTGTGACTTCCCCTATGTATATCTAAGCTGTCATTTCATTCACAGCTCTTGTCAGAACATTTTCCCTCTGCTGCAATTGTTTATGCCTTGTACTCTTAGTGTTATACTTCTGACTGGAACGTCCCAGATTCTGATTTTGGTTTTACCTTTGATATTCCTGTGCCAGTGTACCATACCTGTTTTCCCCGACTCCGAGTTTTGTGTTTGCTGCCCTGTTAACGGTTCGGATTATGCCCACTGGATTTTGGCTTGTGATTCTCTGACAAACCAGTGCCTGTGTACCGAACCTGTTTTGCCCGACTACGAGTACTGTGATTGGTGCCCTGGTTATGACTCGGATTTCGCCCTCTGGATTTTGAGTTTTGGATTGTGGACTCTGTACTGTTGCCTCCTGCTCTGCGGGGCTTCTCCCCCTTCCTTAATAAAATCCAGTTTTACTGCACTGCTTGGTTCTCGTGACTGGTTCCTGAAAGATACATCTCATCCATGGAAAATGCAAACCAGACTTTAAGTTTGAATATTGTCGACCTGCTGATAAAACCTTGTATCTCCAAATTGATAGGAAACAAAAACTCATATGTCCACTATTTGTACATGCAAAAGTAAACATTTTTTATTTTAGATTATATTTATCAATTTAGATATGTATATTTTTCATTTTATATTTATTTTTTATTTTCCTTTGAAGTTTATCATTTTGAAGATATGAGATTTTATCAGCAGGCCGACGATATGCTGCTGTAAAAGTAGGCCTATGTATGTCTGTGCCAATTAGAAGAAGTAATGCAGACATCTCTTTTTGATTTTTTATTCTAGCCACCATGGCATTTAAGCTATGCAAGTAAAAAATTTGCTGTGATAGTGAAATAGCAAATAAAAAATTTTGCGCTCCTCAACCAGCGCAATCAGATCACTGAAAATGTGCCCCTCCTACAGCAGCCTGTTTGTTCCGTGGAAGACAGGGAAGAAGACAAATAAAGAGAACATTCTAGTCATACAAATATAACAATCAAAGACAGTTCATATAATCTCATTTAGAAATTGTGCACTTGAAATCTCAAACTACTCTAATGTCAGGTTTGCTACTAAAGGACAGGGCAATGCTTTAACAAACAAAGGATTCTTACCCTGCACGCGGTCATACCCCTGCCCCGAAACCGCCTCAACAATCACACAATTCCATATCCATAGCCTATTATGTCCCATTTGATTTGAGCGACACATCCACCTGAATGTGTGCCTAGTAATTTATTATAATCAATTATCCCACTTACTGATAATGATTCTTCCCATGATGGCTATTCTTTATTGGCTAAAATTGATTAACAAATGGGTAGTGCTTTGGTATTGGCCAGGGTAGGGCTCAATCTAGACTACATTATTTAGTAATATCTTTATTCACACATTCAAATACACAGTATAATTACTGGTAAAAAAAAAAAAAAAACATATTTGCATTGACATGAGTTAGTCAATACATATATCCTCAAGTGGAAAATCAATCTCCTCCCTAGTGAGAATATTACTACTTTTTAGATTATCACGAACATATAGGGCAGTCACATTTGTTAACAGAACATAAAGACAACGACAGCGAGGTTGAGCCGAAGCCAAAAACCAAATTTCACAGATGAGGTGTTAGAGGTATTGCTGAAATCAGTTAAGAGGCACCACGAGGCGTTGTATGGCAGGGGGCATTGAAGGCTGATCCGAGGAAGAAAGCTGTGAATCGTCCTGGATGTGGCTTCAGTGGGGAGATGTAAGCGCAGTATCCCCGATTGAAAGCATAAATGGAGAGATCTGCGGGGCACTGTAAAAGCCAGACTCTCTGCACACCGGAGAAGTGTGCACGCAAC
Organism: Gymnothorax reevesii; assembly: GCA_029721435.1. Lineage (NCBI taxonomy): Eukaryota > Metazoa > Chordata > Actinopteri > Anguilliformes > Muraenidae > Gymnothorax > Gymnothorax reevesii. Next base: position 73,022,906 of record CM056579.1, read on the forward strand.
AGGTGGTGGGCAACCATCATCCCCTGTGCATTTCACTGCACTGGAGGAGGAGGTGGTATCCACTCTTTCTGCAGTGGAAGTGCATGGAGAAGAACTTGGAGTGGATATGGATGTAGGAGGTGTAGTGCCGCAGCGCAGTGTGACACAGACCAGGCAGGAAACCGGCGTTAAGGGTAGATGGGTATTTATCATTTTAAATGGCACCCAGTCCTCCTGGCTGGGAGCAGGGCAGATTCAAACCTCCCTCTAGGTAGGAGGGCAGGAGACAGCCGAGGCAGGTACAGCAGATTTGGTGCTGGAGACTCTGGTGGGGTCGCAGGCTTGGTCTTCCTCTGGTTCTGATTCTGAAACAGAGAGGCCACATTAGCTTGTGCACTCACAGGCTTAGGTCTGCCGACTCTCTACCCTTGGCTGGGCCTTTTGTAGGCAGGCAGCCAATCTGGATGAGCTGCAGCTGGTCTCCTGTGCTGGGGCAGTTGGCTGCCTTATTGAGGCTCCTCTGTCCAGGCTTGAGTTGGGGGGAGTGGTGCTAAAGGGTATGGTGGCGCTGTCCTTGGTCCTGAAGTCTCCTCCTGTGAGACATGGGGACAGACAGAGGCGTGGCCCATGTGCGGGCTGGGGTGGGGATTCCTATCCCTGCACCACAGAGCGTTACGTAAAATTGTCATTTTTATTTGCCTATACTCACAGTATCATTGTGATAAATACTGGAAACAAGCTTAATAAAATTTTAAATATTTATTTTATTTTTTGGCATTTCAAGCAGTTGCGCAGTACATAGGCTTCATGGGCCGAGCCAGGGAATTTGGCGCAGATGCTTAATATGCGCGTATCATGATCGCACACAACCTGAGTATTAATGCTGTGCCAATGTCTACTGTCTCTGTACATACTCTCATTAGTGGAAGGGGTTCTGATTGCAACGTGAGTACAATCAATGGCACCCACAACACTTGGGAACCTGATGACCCGGTAGAACCCCCCTTACTCTCTGTCTTTCAGTGGGTGTTTCGGGGAACTTTATGACCCTTCATGTCAGCGATAATATTTTCTATAGAGAAACTACATTTTGTAGCAGGCGTCTTTACTTAGTATGTAACATTATGGTCTAATAGTAAGCATTTTTTTGCTGATGGCACCAGGCTCGGCTAAAAGTGACGTGAAATGCTGGCGACTTTCTGTTGCACAGGACGTAAATAACCGTACCATTTAGGCCAGAAGCCTATAAGGAATTATAAACAGAAGACAATTGAGCCACATTGCTAACAAAGTGAAGCACCTATGAAGTAATAATTTGCAAAAAATCATAACATTGAACGGAATCAGACTATACTGACAGACGCAATTGCTTGGTCACTGGAAATTATGTGTAAGATACATCTACCAGACGAGTTACCACTTCTAAGGATGTTGGTTTACGTCTGCGAGCTGACTTCGAGCCTGCTCAGTAGGCGTGGTGCCGGCTGAAAACTCGTTCAATTGTGCTTAACACTCCGGTGAAAATAGCTCCATCCCACCGTCCACTTCTTTTACTGTCTATGGTGCCAGACACGTTGACACAGACGCCTGTGATATGTGTATGACATCACCAGCCACTCTCAGGAATGACCCAGATGCCAGGACCAACAGCGCAGCTGTGACCTTGATGACCAGGGATATGTTTTGTGGATGATTGCTGCAGCTGGATAGCTGTTCATCCAGAAGTCGGCAAAAATAGATGATTGGGTACATTATTTGTGTACGTGTATGTTTTTATATATGTGTATTCCGACACCACGCCGCAGCTTTATGAGGTCACCATACTGTATTACATAGTTTTTCTTTGCTGTCTTTGAATGTTTTATGTTTTGTCTTATGGTTGTTGTTTTAAAGGCCCCTCTAGGAATGAGCATTGGAAATTAGCAGAAGCTAAAAATGTTAAGATGCATTGCATGTACATGGTATCTGTCCCTCAAATCATCAAATAAACGTTAAATGAAATGAAATTGACTCACGGCCCAGACGAAAACGCTGGATGCACTCGATGTCTGTTAGTCCCAGGATGTCCAAACTAGGCTGATATATGCGTGGTCGTCTTCAATCTCAGTGAGCTCCTCTTACTCTTTCCTACTCAAGCAGGAGTGCAAGCAAATTCAGAACTTGCATTTTGGTTTTAGATTTTAAGGGCATGGTAGAATGATGGTCTTATTTATACTTGTATTCATGAATTGCTATGTGTTTGTAATTGCTCTAATTGGAGAACATGTAAGAAGAGGTCAGAGGAACACCAGGTTCAGGATCCAGAAGTGTTTATTAAAACACAAAACACGAAGGGAAAAATGGCAGACACGCCAGAAACAAAACACCATGCACAAGCACTGAACAAATGGGAGAACTGAGGTACACTGCCAAAGGCAGGGGAAACAAAAATACTCTCTCCAAGAGAAGATAAGTAAAAAACAAAAACTGAACCTAACTAAACTGACGGACACACTGGGAGACTTATGCAAAGGGCAGACAAGACTAAAGCGCAGCAAACAGGAAAACTCAGGAACCATACACGGGAGACACTCAGAAGGCACAAGGAGCTGAGATTTCACCAAGTAGAACAATACTGAGGATCCGTCCGACAATCGCGTGGAAAACTGGAACATTTATAATCACAAGAGGAGGCGGGGACTCTGAATGCAATCACGGACTGAAACAGAAACACATGGAATTCGTAAACAATTACACGAGAACCGGGTAAACACTAATGACTCCAGACAAGACGCTTAGACGAGCAATCAAGCTAGTTTCGATGAAGGCAATTGTTATGGCCCCAATTTGTTATTACATTTACAGCAACAGCAAGGGATGACAGACACAGTTTTAAAAACTTAACCACATTTAATGAACAAAGACAATAACAAATAACTACTCTACTATCTACAACTAAATGACCAAGATTGATTAGAAAACAAAAAAAAAACAGAAATATTTACAGAGTACAGAAGTACTGATTTCCAGATCTAGTCTTGGGTAATGGACCAACACAATCAACAATGACCTTAGAGAATGGCTCCCCAAATGCTGGGATAGGCTGCAATGGAGCTACAGGTGGGTCTAACTGGTGTTTTCCAACTACCTGACAAGTGTGACAGGTTTTACAAAAGTTGGAAACGTCTTTCCGAAGCCCAGGCCAAAAGAAGTGTTTCATGATCTTATCAACAGTCTTGTTAACACCAAGATGACCTCCTAAAGGTAAACTATGAGCCATTGTTAAGATCTCATTCCTGTAGACCTTCGGAACAACAATTTGCCTGACCACCGCCCAATCTGCATTGGCAGGGATATCAGGAGGGCGCCACTTCCGCATCAACACACCATCTTTGAGATAATACCCAACTGGAACTGCGTGTATTTCTTTATCAGGAAGGGCTCTCCTCTTTAGTACACAAATTTCAGAATCATTAGTTTGCTCCTCAATCAACCGCTTTCTGGACAGAGACAAGTCTCCAGACACATCAGAATCACCAGACCCATCCGGCTATCCAGAACTGATAAAAGTATCTGATAAGTCCTCAAACGGAGAAACCATAGTAGGCCAATCAGAGTCATGAGGCGAACCACCTGAGTCCTGACTATTCAATGTGCTGGACGGCACCACAACATCTTCTTCTTTAGCCTTCTTGGCCATAGCACGAGTCACTGCACAAGAAGGATACAGTGATGGGTCCTCATCCCCATCTTCAGTGCTCGGCTGTGAAGTAAGATGTACAGGGGGAACTACTTTGCCCCCAGCCAGGTCATTGCCTAGCAACAGAGAAACACCCTTTATTGGTAGACTTGACATAAGTCCCACCTTTACCTGTCCTGTAACTAAATCTGACTTCAAGAATATAGAGCGCAGGGGAACAGATACAGTCCTCCCTTCAATACCCCGTACAAGTATGAAATCCCCTGAAGCGGTCTCATCACGTAACTCCAAGGAGTCCATCAACAAAAGTGACTGAGAAGCTCCGGTATCCCTTAGGATATATATGGGGACAGGAGTAGTATGCTCATTCAGAGCCACAAATCCCTCTGACACAAATGGAAGAACTTCCTCCCTCACAAAGTCAGCAGTATCAGGCTTTTTAGCCCCACAAGAAGCAGGCAATTTAGCAGATCGGTTATCTACTACAGGGGTTTCTAACCTTGTTTTCACAAAGGCATTTGGTTTGGTATCCTTTCTTTTTCTTTCTTAGCTTTTCGGAACCAACAGTTAGTTGTAACATGACCAGATTTCTTGCAATAACTGCAAACTAGACCACTTTTGTCACTGTCAACTTTCACACTTTGATCAGACCTGTTACTGGATTTCTGAGCATCATCACCAGATTTGTCTTTGTCTTTGGGTGAGGAATTTTGGGTATCACCGTAACCCTTTTTCTGAAATTGGGACCATCTATTGTTACTGCTAGACTGAAATTTGGACTTATGTGTGAGAACATATTCATCTGCAAATTTGGCAGCTGATTGCAAGTTCAGTGCTTGCTTCTCATTAAGGTAGGTCTTAATATCATCCTTAACACAGTTCTTAAATTCTTCAACTGACACCATCTCTTTTAGTGAGTTGAAATCATCCTTGACCTCCATAGAAGTACACCAGCGCTCAAAGCAAACCTGCTTCTCATTAGCAAATTCAACATAAGTCTGATTTTCAGATTTCTTCAGACCTCTGAATTTCTGTCGGTAAGCCTCTGGAACCAACTCATAAGCTCTCAAAATAACCTTTTTGACAACCTCATAATCAGAGGAATCATCTGCAGACAAAGCCGAATAGGCTTGTTGAGCTTTACCCTTGAGGACAGTTTGCAACATCAGAGGCCAGTGTTCCTTTAGCCACTGGCAACTCTTTGCCACCTTTTCAAAACACTGGAAATAGTTGTCAACATCCTTTTCTGCAAATGGAGGCACCAGTTTTACCTCCTGACTGGCACAAAATTTATTTTTAGTTTCAATTTTAATTTTTAGTTGCTCCATTTGGAGTCTTTCTTCTCTATCGAATTTCTCTAATTCAAAATCTCTCTGTCTCTGTCTCTCTCTTTCTGCTCTTTCCTCTTTCTCTCTTTCTTTTTTCTCTTCTCTTGCTAATTTTTCAAACTCAAATTCTCTTTGTTTTTCTTTTTCCTCCCTTTCTTTTTGTCTTTCCTCCCTTTCTTTCTCTTTTTCCTCTCTTTCAATCTCTAGCAGTTTTAATTTAAGTTCCATTTCTATATTAGGATTTTCCACTGGAAACTGTTCCAGATCTCCGGGTGCAAACACATTTTTATCAATGTAATATTCTATCTTACTATCTCTCGGGCCAGTCTTGCTTTTCGCATGGCTGGTTTTATCTCTGTCAGCTCTAAATGTCTGCAAATTTCTAGCAGTTCTGTCTTTTTAAAAGACTTCAAAACCTCAACGGTTGGTGATGCCAAGAAATCATCCATTGCTGTTGATCTGTCAATATATTTATATAGGAAAATTCAAAAAACAATTTTACAATTTGAAATGTTAGATTTTCAATTAATTACTCTCACAATGGTCTGTCCTGGACTTGAGCCCCCAATTTGTTATGGCCCCAATTTGTTATTACATTTACAGCAACAGCAACAGCAAGGGATGAAAGACACAGTTTTAAAAACATTTAATGAACAAAGACGATAACAAATAACTACTCTACCATCTACAACTAAATGACCAAGATTGATTAGAAAACAAAAAAAAACTGAAATATTTACAGTCCTTGTGGGTTTGCTGGTGATGTCCTGGGCAAGGAAAAATGCTCTGGGGCACAGGCAAAAATCCACAAAAGAAAACTTCACAGGTCTTGACAGGTCTGGTCACACGTATCCTTCTTCTTGCAATTTCTCCTACTACTTTACTGTCTCAGTTCTTTTCCTTATATACTCTTTTGCAGACCCCACCCACATTTAGACCTCTTTTTTTTTATTTTCGGGGACTTGCCCTAGACATGTCCAGGACATGTCTAAACCTAGCTCCAGTCTGAGCTCAATAAAAAAAAGGTAAATTCTGCCATCTAGTGGCCTATATTCACATTACACAATCTAAACGTGACAAGGAAAAAGCACCACAAGAGAAGCGAAAGGAAAAGCACAGTTTTAAATGTAGTTAAACAGGGAGCTCAGATTGAATGCAGAGAAGCCAGAAACGCACACGCTCGCTAAATGAGTTAATCAGAGTTAATACTACGTGACGAATTATTTACAATTACCCTTAAATAAGTGCTGGTTAGTACGTGTTGGTAATATCCTATCAGAGTGCGCATTCACTCAGAGTTTCGCGAGACCCAGAATTAAACACTGCTGGAAGCAATGAATGAAATACCAAAGCCAAACCAAAAGTAGAAACGTGATTGGATGACGAGACGCAGGCATGCTGAAGGCAGTCACGCAACACCACTGGAGACAGATTGGGAGCGATTGTCAGGCGGCTGAACTGAGAGCTGGAAATAAGAAACAAAAGTAAATCACAAGCACAAATAAGCACGGGACAACACACGAAAGGGCAGAATCACAACAGTACAAGCTGTTACGTAAAGTAATGTAATGATTTTGTTTGATAATTACCTGGCCCCTCCCCTAGGGGGACAGGTTAAGCAATGATCATGTCTGTGTGTGTGTGTTTGTGTGTGTGTGTTTCTGTCACTCTGTCAGTCAGCCCGTGGCTGGGGCCAGGTCTGCTATCTCTGATTGCCTTGTTTATTATGGTTATGGGAACTGTAGTTTAGAAATAAGGATGAACAATCGAATATTGAATGTCTCTACCTTTACCATGTTAAATAAAATAAAATAAAAGTTAAAATTTGGCCTATAACCGACGTCAAACCCAGTACTTTATTTCGCCTTAAGCCCCCATTCCACATAACCGTTCAAGCTACCATTCTCAGCCGTTCTAAGCCACCCTCAGGACGGCTGCCTCTGCCGATCAGACTCTAGGAGAATGGCCATTTTTGGCATTCTTGCGTTCCAGTAGCGATCTGTTTACGAACGTAACAATTCTGTAGGGTTCTAATGCAGTTCATGTACCGACCATGTAAGGTCCGTACAGCGTGTCCATAACAATCTTTACCGGTGTAGTACCTATCACTAGTGTTCCAGCAACGTTCCTTTCAGATCTCACACCATTGCTGTACCGAGTGTACTGTCCTCTACCGTTCATTACCAATTTCACAGCGACCGTAGTATGCTGTTAGCAATCCATTAACGATCGAGTAGCATTATGTTACCATCGCCGTAACTATCTACAGAGGTTATAAAAGCGAGACACATATCATGTATTCAGTTGCTAAAAAATAAAATTCAATGTATTGGAGAACATTTCACATGGCCTAACGAAAAACTAGAAAAAATAAAATAATAATGAACTTGGAAGGAAATCTATTAGGGGAAAGGGCCTACCGTAGGCTATATGACCATTTAGTAGCCCGGGCGTTTATTTCGCAAAATCGACTGGGACCCCAGGCCTTTTTAAGAACCAGGCAGGTATTTGCCATTATTAATTTTTGCACCGACCTGCACAAAGCCAGTTCGGCTTTCCTACACAGTTATAAACTGACTGAATTTAACCGTTAAATTAACATATTGTCTCCTTGTCATTTTAACTGTAAGTAGAGTCCTGCGCGCCTTTAACCGTGGTTTACACTGAAAATGCACTGAACTCCGTGGTGAACTAATTGTAAAATTACAGTTAAAATTAATGGCTAGACGGTGCCAGTTGAATTAGACTACCTGGCAAAAAACGCCTTCAGTTTATTCGTTTATTATTAACAGTGTATTCACGGAAACTGAAACTGGCGCGGTTTCATTACAGTAATTACATACGCCTGCTTTAGTTTTGAGACTTCTACATTGATCCCTGGTGGGGCAACAGGCAATATGATCCTGTTATCCACAGGATGGCAGCCTATAACGAAATAAAGAATAAAAATACATCACCAACAAACAGAACATCATAATATGGAGGACTAAATGTGCCAAAATTAAATAAATAAATTCACCATTAAATAATTAATTAAATGTGTCATTAATTAATTAAAATAAATAAATTCATCATTAAATAATTAAATGTGTCATTAATTAAAATTGCAATTAAATACATGCATGTATTATTAAAGGTGTCATTAATTAATTAAAATACCAATTCATTTTATTTAAAAAATATATATCGTTATTTCACTATTTAATTATTTTATGGTCCTGTCTTACAGTGCTTCATGAATTAATTTTATCTGTCAACCTTGCCCATCAAAGTTGGTGGGCGGATCCTAACACCTGATTGGTTACCCTGCACATCAAGTCAAGGCATATAAGTTTACCTTCACTGTGAAACAATGTGGAGTTATGCATATGACCTAGCATTGCATCTGTTCTGAGCATTATTTCGTAAGCCACTCAGCATAATCGCCTTGATTATTTTTTATTTATTTATTTTTTGCCGCATTCCGATATCGGCTGCCTGTTCTTTCTTGCAGCCTAAATGCATTTTCCTCCTTTTTTTCTTGAAACCCTAAGAGATAGGCAATCATTTTACAAGGCTATAACGACAGTTTGAATAAAAATTTGTCAATTCAGGAAATGACTCGAGTGAGAAGGAGGAACCGGTGTGTTATTAATAAATTATGGCATCAGAGAATTGTCATAATGCTTGGACAATAAAATCTTTGTTTTAAAGTAAGAATTTATGTGGGATAGCAGTCATATCTCAAAAGGAGTCATCATTTTGCTTGTAGTTCCTGGCATGTTTCAAACAAACTTAAAACGAGAACAATGCCACTCCAATGTGTCTAGCGACAGTATGACACATGAGTAGTCTTTGATTCTACTCGGATTCGACCCCCAATCCAGCAAAAAGAAAAAAAAGAGCATGGTATAATCGCTTTCTCCAGCAACAATATTTAGACTAAGCTCGTATACGATGGCATAACAGAGACACAGACACATTTCACAGAAAATGTAAGTTTTATTGGCAATAAGTAAAGCAAGGTTTCACGATTGAAGATGAAACGGGGAAAATGTTCGCTGTATGACCTAGCCAATACAAAATTTGTGTACTTCAAACTTACAGCTTGCTACGCTCGTTGTCTGAAGTTATGGTTAGTTAGTCAAGCCAGCATGCTTTCTTGCATGTATCAAGTCAGACAGGCATAACTACCAGGTGATAGCGAATGCAGGTTTAGCATGTACCTTCCTAATTTCGTAAATTGATATAATTTTGCTGGACCTGAAATCCTACCGACTAAGGAAATTAGCGCCATTTACGAAAGTAATTAGATAGCCTACATGCTAATGGACAGCCAGCAATGAAAGTTTCACAGTATCACATGACTGTGAAACATAAATACAACCAAAACAAAATCTGTAGAACTTTGCTTTAGCTAAGGTTATAATGTTCCTTTAAATTAATTGTGAGCAAAGCTAGCTAGTAACTTAGCCATGTAGCTAAGCCAAGCAAGGCGCCCACATTTGGTTATGAGCGCCATATTGTGAGATAGGCCTATTTGCCTTGACTTGATGTGCAGGGTAACCAATCAGGTGTTAGGATCCGCCCACCAACTTTGATGGGCGAGGTTGACAGATGAAATTTATTCATAAAGCACTGCAACACAGGACCATTAAATAATTAAATAGTGAAATAATTATATATATTTTTTACATAAAATGAATTGGTATTTTAATTAATGACACATTTAATAACACATGCATGTATTTAATTGCAATTTTAATTAATTAATGACACATTTAATTATTTAATGATGAATTTATTTAATAAATTAATGACACATTTAATTAATTCTTTAATGGTGAATTTATTTATGTTAATTAATTAATGACACATTTTATTAATTATTTAATGGTGAATTTATTTATTTAATTTTGGCACATTTAGTATTCCATATCATAAAAAGATGGCCCGAAATAATAATAATAATAATAATAATAATAATAATAATAATAATAATAATAATAATAATAATTATTATTATTATTATTATTATTATTATTATTATTATTATTATTATTATTATTATTATTATTATTATTATTATTATTATTATTATTTCGGGCGGCACGGTGGCACAGTGGTTAGCATTGCTGCCTCACAGCAAGAAGGTCGTGGGTTCGTATCCGGCCTGGGGCCTTTCTGTGTGGAGTTTGCATGTTCTCCCCGTGTTGCGTGGGTTTTCGCCGGGTACTCCGGTTTCCTCCCAGAGTCAAAAGACATGCATATCAGGCTAATTGGAGACATGAAATTGCCCATAGGAGTGTGAAAGTGAATGGTGTGTGAATGGTGTGTGTGCCCTGCGATGGATTGGCTAGCTGTTCAGGGTGGGTCAGCTGGGATTGGCTCCAGCTCGCCCCGTGACCCTAGTGAGGAATAAGCGGGTACGTCGGACACGGAGTATTTTGCATTTAATGTTCGATAGGCATTGTACGGAGTTCATTGTATTTATAAAAATGGGCAAAATAAATTGATTGCAGTGCGCATCGGATGTTCTGATTATTGGTGATATATTTTTATTCTTTATTTTGTAATTAATCTGCTCTCATCTCAATACTTTTACTTTCTGCTGTCTTCCGAACATGGAGTATTTTGCATTTCGTGTCTGACAGTCTACAGTGCTCACTGACTAAAAGCACTGTTTTATCTCTGGTGTGGAAATAAAGTGTGATTCTGTCCATCTGACTAATTTTCAAAAATGTTCAAACCCTCCGACTGTCAGACACGGAGTTATATTAAAACTCTGTCTGACTTTCGGACACGTAGGCATTGCGTTTTACACAAGGTACGGCAATCGTAGAGCTAATTCTTTAGCTTGCCATATAAAGAGCATAAATATTGTTGTTCGAATTACAATTCCTTCTTCGTGTCCTTTTTTAAGAATGAAAATATAAAAAAGAACACGGAAAAAAAGTCCCTTAGCTGTCCCCAAAAAAATGATAATTATTGACAACCATGTTTACTGTTCTGTGACAGTGTGCGCTCTATTGGAACGTGACACATATATACACATCGGCTGGCACAGTGCGACAACGCTAGTGCATCGGTATTGGAATGGTTGGGACGATGTCGGAATGCTATTGGAACCTTAATACAACGCTAGGGGAACGGTGAACGGGGAACGAGCTACAGATTAGGTCGGATTAGAACGCTACCAGATCGGTATGAGAATGGTAGGGAATGGTAGCAACGGTATGAGAATGTTACGGGTGCGGGGCGGATATTGGCGACCGTTCACTCCTGATGCATTAGCGTTGCGTTACGGTTGCTCACGCTCCATTAATGACTCATCAGTTCTCATAACGATGTGCTAAGGATCCATTACCATTCATTCAGAACGGGAGGGGAACGGCCAAAATTTTGAACATGCAGCCCAAACACAGCCTTCCCAACCGTTCCTACCATTTGAAGGAGTTCCGTTAACGTCCAGTGCCGTTCCAATAAGGCTCCATTAAGGTTCCCTCCCGTTCCCTCCCTCTCTCCCGTTCCGGTACCATTCCTTGATCGGCATGGGAACGGTAGCTTGAATGGTTGTGTGGAATGGGGGCTTTATATTGGCACTTGACCTTAATACAACCCTCAAAAGTGCTTAACAGAAAAAGCGCGTAAGCCAGGGGGGAGAATATGCGTAAGTGTTATTTGCATGAGAAAATGCCCAGATTTTGGCCTTGCTCTGCCCAAAGTGTGTAACTGCTTTCGAGGCACGTAATTCAAAGATTAAGCTGGATTTATGCTTCTGCGTCAACTCCACGCAAAGGGTACCCCGTCGCCTCAACGCCGTTGAGGATCTTTTGAAGTTCTGTGTTGAAGTTGTTTGCGTCGCGCTGTGCCACAAAGCAATTCACCATCAAACCGCTCGGTGGCATCAGTTTTCTGAAGGACCTGTGGTGGAATCACGTGAGACTCGTTGGTAGACTGTTTACGTTACGTTATGGGCTGTATTGCATTCCATTGGGCAATAACAATAATCCCTACATCCTACACCCTGCGTAGTACTTCCCTTCGTAGTGAAAACTCTGATGGGCAGCAGGGAGTTGGGTTTTCAATTAAAGGTCGTATGGAATGTCCTTCGACATATTTCGCGGCTGCTGCTTTCTGCTTAAGCAAGTATTAACAAACGCAGCCAGTTCATGGGAGAACTGTTCTCACTGGCCATTCATCGGTTTTGCGGTAGCTTTATAAGCAACTGCATTGCTTTCATTAGGCGACAAATAGCCGCAAATAAAAATAAAAAAATGACATAACTAGTGATAACTTGATGGTTTACTACAGTCGACTGGCTAAGTTCATCAGCTTTCTGTGCGCTAGGTTGCTACTAGCCACCGGTGACATTTTTTTGGATGACGTTGAATCACAGTTTACTAGGCTCGGGTTGGACCAATCAGTACCCTTGCGATCTGCATCGCTTTGACGTGCAGTTAGAAAATTTTAAAGGTGCACGGCAGGTGACGCAGAGGCCCTGCGTAGCGACAGCATCGGCTCGACGCAGAAGCATAAATCCAGCTTTAAGTCAAGGGGAGAATACGCGTTCGCTGAAAAGCATGTAGCTACGCGCTTTTTTTGACTTACGTGCATGGGAGAAAAGACCCCACACCCCCAGGTGTGGTTAGGTTAGGTTAGGTTCCAGTTAGGTTTAGATAGGATTTTCCTCTCAATAAATGAAATAATCATTCAAGAACTGCATTGTGTATATACTCGGGTTATCTTTGTCCAATATTGAAATGTGTTTGATGATCTGAAACGAGTGTGACATATATGCAAAAAATAAGAAATCAGGAAGGGGGCAGATACTTTTTCACAGCACTCCTCTTCACAGATTTGTTTTAATTCAGCCACACAAATGGCCTGTTTAAGGTCATGCCACAGCATCTCAGTCAGATATAATTCCAGACTTTGACTGGGCTGCTTCAAAAGCTTTGTTTTGTTTTTTTTTTTAATCCATTTTGAGGTGGATTTGCTGGTGTGCCTCAGATCATTGTCCTGTTGCATGACCCAAGTGCGCTTCAGCTTGGTTGGACCTTCTCCTTCAGGATTTTCTGGTAGAGAGCAGAATTTATGGTTCCATCAATTAAGGCAACTTGTCCAGATCCTGAAGCAACAAAGCAGCCCCAGACCATCACACAACCACGACATTTGACTGTTGGTTTGATGTATTTTTTATGAAATGCTGGGCTATTTTTATGCCTGGTGTAACAGGAAGCACATCTTCCAAAAAGTTCAACTTTTGCCCATCAGTCCACAGAATATTTTACCAAATGCCATGGGGATCATCAAGATGTTTTTTGGCAAATGTGTTCTTTTTGGTCAGCAATGGTTTTTGCCTTGGAACTCTCCCATGGATGCCATTTTTGTCCGGTCTTTTTCTTATTGTTGAATCATGAACACTGAGAGTGAAACCTGCAGTTCTTTAGATGTTGTTCTGGGTTCTTTTGTGACCTCCTGGAGGAGCCGTCAATGCGCTCTTGGAGTAGTTTTGGTAGGCCGGCCACTCCTGGAATGGTTGAACACTGTTCCAAGTTTTCTCCATTTGTGGATAATGGCTCTCACCATGGTTTGGTGGAGTCCCAATGCCTTAGAAATGGCTTTTCTAACCCTTTCCAGACTGATAGATGTCAATGACTTTGTTTCTCATCTGTTTTTGAATTTCTTTTGATCGCGGCATGAGGTGTTGCTTTTTGAGATGTTTTAGCCTATTTCACTTTGTCAGACAGGATCTATTTAAGTGATTTCTTGATTCAACAGGTCTGGCTGTAATCAGGCCTGGGTGTGGCCAGTGAAACTGAACTTAAATGAGGTTAATCACAGTTAATTAATTATTTAACCTGGAGGGGGGGGGCAATTACCTTTTTTTTCCACATAGGGACAGGTAGGTTTGGATAACTTTTTTCCCCTTAATAAATGAAATCATTATTTAAAGACTGTATTTTGTATTTACTTGGGTTATCTTTGTCTAATTATAAAATTTGAAACATTTAAGTGTGACAAATATGCAAAAACACGAAAGAAATCAGGAAGGGAGCAAATACTTTTTCAGAGCACTGTATATGAATCATGCAAACAGTATTTAGCCACAATAAATTTTCCTTCCTGTGAACTGCATTAGGAAATCGCCCTGTTGTGTTTCAAAACATTTCTTACATTTTTATTTACAAATATTTTATTCCAGAGCCAATGTGCAGTAATTTGGGTTACAGTTGCTTAAAGATTATACGTCCCAATTGATTTACCATGGTAATTCACAGTAGGTACTCTACTCAATGGCATAAATAAAGACGTTTTGCTCTCTTAAGAAAAAGAAAAATCACTTTAAGTGATATATGTATTTCATGAGGAAATCACTTTTATAAAGCAGACAGCAAATACATGGCCCGAAATGGAGATCTAGAATAAAATAAAAAATATATATTTAAAATTTCTCTGAAACGCTCTTCTCTGAAACTGCTGTCATTATGTTTGGTAATGCTGTATATTGTATATTTTGTTATGATTCAGCCTTGTTCTGTTGATGTTTGCCATGTCTTGATCCATGCCAAGTTTTGTTTATATTTATTCCTGTATATTCTCTCATAGTCCATTCCCTCAGTTATATTCCGGTCCATGTTTTGCCTCATGCCATGCATTGCACTTTGTCTCCCCCTGTCTGGTCTTTTGTCATGTGATCGCTCACTGCCCCAGTATTGTGTGCCACACTTTTGGGTGATTTCATGGTTTCTGGGATTTAAACCATTACTTTCAATCTCGTTTACTTCCTTCACCTTGCTTTTCTATTTTACTAACAATACTAACAATTTGTTGTTTTAGTTAAACTTACTAACCAAGAGTAACATTGTTTAAAGTACTTACTTACTAACAAGCACTAGGAATTGTATTGCAGCACATGTTGTAATTCTGCATTTGCCATGCCATGTACCATGTTTATGCTCATGTATCAAGTTTCTGCCTGGCCATATGTATGTTTCTGACTGACCTCTGTGTTTTGAAATTCTGCTTATCATGAGTGTTGTCTTTGCTCACAGTCCTTTGTATCACGTGCCACTCCTTCGGGTGATTTATTGGTTTCTGGGTTTCAATCTTCCTTCATTATCTCGTGTTCTTCCTTCCTCCTGCTTTTGCTATTTTACTAACACATACTATTAGTTTATTATTTTTTGCTAATTACTAACCAACACTAACATTGTATATTTGACTAACTTACTAAGGTGCACTCGGGATTGTATAGCTGCACTTACTAATTGACAAACGATCTCTCGGCATTCGCCCCATTCTAGTCTCCGCCTCTTGTCTCTCCCTAATTATCTCTGCTGCGTTTCTGTGGGTCTTCCTCAAACTCCTTTGTGCTATCTTTTCTCTCTCATTACCTATGCACTTTAGAACTCCTTGACTGGAGCTGTTTGTCTGTCTATAGGTTTGTCTTGTGATCCTTGTCTGCGTTTTGGCTACTGCCAATTTCATGTAATTAGTTTGTTCCCAATGTGTCTCTCCATTGTAATCATCCCCATTGATTGCACCTGTGTTCCTTTGTCATGTGGTCTTCTGGAAATGTATATTAGATGTCTGTTTGTAGCATTTCCTTGTCAGATCGTTACTTCCCTTGCTACCTGTGCCATGCTTCTCTCGCCTTGTATCATTGTGATTATCTTTCCTGACTGGACCGTCCTAGACCTCGAGCTTTGCCTTCTCCCTGTACTTCGCCGCATTCTTGTTTATTGACCCATTTTTGTCTGACTACAATTTTTGTGGTTGTTGCCCTGTTTACGAACCTGGATTACACCCTTTGGATTCTGACTTTGGATTGTGAACTTTGTTCTGTCGCTAGCTCAGTTGGGGGGTTTCCCCCTTTAGAAATAAAGCCTCCTTTTTGTATTTTACTGGCTGTCGCACTTGGTTCATTTTGTGAAACCTCACAGCACATTACTAATTGACTAACAAGCTCTCAGCATTCTGTGACATAGCGTTCAGGAACCACACGCAAGAGATGGAAATCCAAAAAATGAGGTCCGAGTCAAAGCCAAAAAACACCGGAATTTCCAAGCCACAATATGAAATCCAAAAACAGTGTTGACTCGACAGGCAGGGGTCAGAACCAGTAAAACAGATGAGCAGAGGTACAAAAAGGCAAAGGCAATAGTCGTAGTCGATGAACAAAGCCAAAGGTCATACACAGGGCATCCAAACACAAATCGTGGTCACACAAAAATGGGTCAAAATCCTGAAAGACAAAAACAATACAAGACGGGGAATGGCAAGAATCGAAGTCTGACAATCTGTCATGGATTGTGGCCCGTCGGCAAGAAACAAAGCCGGCGGGCGCTGGGACCATGTTCCCCAAAAAGCAATGAGGGACACAAACGCACAGGCTGAGTAAAAATAGAAAAATCTTTAATATAAATAATAAAGATAAAACAGTCCCAGAGGGGAGCAGCAGCTCAACAACACACAGCAGGGCTCAGGAACTCAAACAGAATACTGCTGCACCAAGATAGGTGCAGCCAACCCTTTAATACTAATGCTTCACCTCCACCTTAACGAGCAATAGGTGTGGCTCGTTAAGGTGGAGGCGAAGAATGCAGCCGGGGGAAAAGCCTGCAGACCAACACCATGACACAATCCAGTAGAAAAGAAAAAATACTCAATAGCATACAAGGCGCTCTGCACAATGAAATATTGATCAATGTTCTGACAAGGAGCTGGCTGTGAAAAGACTGCTTAAGTAGACGAGAGGGAAGTCACTTGCTATGCAGGAAGCAGGTATAATGGATCAGACATATGACAATGGGGGACTCACATGAAGGAAACCCTAACCACGAGAATTGGTGAAAGCCAAGACACGCACGGGAATCACACAAACAGTCTATGACATTTAAACAGTTCCGTTCAAAGGAGCTCTAAGTGCACAGATAACGAGCACAGGAAAGTAATTAAGCACGTGCAAGAGATCTCGCTGAAACTCAGGAGAAGATAGGGACAGCTGAGCAAGAGGCGGAGATTAGAACAGGGCGATTGTTGAGATGGAATTAGTCTACATTAGTAGCGGTGCAACTTTACAGATTTAACTAGAGTGCTCGTTAGTAAGTTAGTAATCTAAATACATGGATTAGTTGTGTTAGTAGACTAAGATACAAAATACAAATGTTAGTTTTGTTAGTAATCAGAACAGAAAGACGAAGGAATTAAACGAGAATCAAAGGAATATTTTAAACACCTGAATTCATTTAAATCACCTGAAGTAAGTGGGCAGGGAAGACAGACAGAACCAACTAGATCGCAAGACAGGACAATGGAACTGAGAAATGAAATGATCTAAAAACCTGAGTAATACAATAACCAAAAAGAATAAATAAAAGACAAAATCATGAACACTGTACATGAACATAAACATGACCAAAAACCACAACCATGACAAATTCATTCTATTCTAGTCTCCGCCTCTTGCCTTCACTCAATTTACTTTGCTGTGCTTCAAGCAGATTTTCTGCACCTTGCTAATCACTGTTCTGCCTCTCACTCTGTGTACGGTAGAAATCCCTAACCGGAGCCGAATGTTTGTCAGTAGGCTGTCTCTGAGATCCCTGTCCGTGTTTTGGCTTTTGCCAATTTCTTATAATCAGGAACTTCCTCATGTTCATTCCTTTGTAATTAGTCTGATCCAATTCACCTGCTTCCCCTTTGTAGCATGTCTGTGTAGAGTGGGTCCACTCCTTCACCTTCCTGGGGACCACAATATCAGCCAACCTGTTGTGGTCCAAAAACACCTCAGCAGTAGTTAAGAAGGCCCAGCAGCGCCTGCACTTCCTGAGACAACAACATCAGTCAGAAGCTGCTGGTGAACTTCTACCGCTCCTCCATCGAGAGCATTCTCGCATATGGCATCTCGGTGTGGTTCACTCTCTGCACAGAGGCAGAACGGAGGAGGCTACTGGAGGTGTTGAAGGCAGCCCAGAGGATTATCGGCTGCCCTCTCCCCATCTACACTGAACAAAGTGATTTTGACCCCTTGTAAATGTTCCATATATTAATTAAGCATAGTTTAATAGAAATAGGTGTGTTATTTAACTCCACTTAAAAAATATTAGTAATTTCAAATATGAAATAATAAACATAACATAATAAAAATATTTAGCTTCTGATAAAAATATTTTGTGCAACCACTTACCTTGAAAAAATTATGTTCATTCAACAAAACATTTTTTTCAGTGTACACCTCTCGATGCCTCAGCAGGGCGGAGCGGATTTCTATGGATGTATCCCACTCCCGCATCACCTTTTTGGACTGCTGCCCTCAGGCAGGCGCTACTGGTCCATTAGAACCTGGACCAACAGGCTTAGAGGCCGCTTCTTTTCTCAAGCCATCATCAGACTGAACTCACGCATGCACTAACAGCCCGCCACTACATCTTTCTAATTCTGTGAATTACTCACTGCTGTAGAGTTGATTGCCAAGTGCTGCTGTTGTTTTATGTTTATTAAGATTTTCTTGTTTGCTAGTCAAACATAAGTATGTATCTTGTGATACACCTGCGGAGAAGCCTCCCCCAATCTCTTTGTGTTTTACCGGACATAATGACAATTAAGACTAGTCTATTCTTTTCTATTCTATGTGACTTCCCCTACGTGTATTTAAGCATTAATTTCACACAGCCCTTATCAATATTTCATTGTGTAGAGCGCCTTGTATGGCATTGAGTATTGTTTTTCTTCTATTGGTTTGTCCGACTTCGATTCTTGCCATTGCCCTTTTTGTATTGTTTTTGTCTTTCTGGATTTTGACCCATTTTTGCATGACCACGATTTCTGTGTTTGGATGCCCTGTGTATGACCCTTGGCTTTGTTCATCGACTACGACTTTTTGCCTACCTTTGCTCATCTGTCTTCCTGGTTCTGACCCCTGCCTGTCTAGTCAACACTGTTTTTGGATTTTGTATTGTGGCTTGGCAATTCTTGTGTTTTTTGGTTTTAACTCGGACCTTATTTAACGCATACGTTTTTTTTTTAATTTCCCTCTCTTGTGTGTAGTTCCTGAACCGTACCTCACATATTTGTCTATTTGGCAAAATAAAGGTTGCAAGCACCCAAAATTATTCCTTATTTTTTTCTGTGTCCCTTTACAATGTAAAAAAAAAAGCTTGTACTGGCTGGGAAGCTGTGTTATTAATCCACAAAAGTGGGGGTAATTACAATGAAACCTGACTCTTCCCATTGCCAATTAGTGGACTGCAAAGTCATGACACCTTCTGTTCAGCAGGTAAACCCTCAGCCAACTAACATTCCATTGTCAACAACTCAAAATATCTACATTTCCCATTTTTCATGCATATTTTAATCAGCCAGCATTTCCACAAGCATATCTGAAGAACAGATGAATACACATGTATATTTAAAGTAATGATGTTCATTGCTAAAGGTTGGTTTTATTTGCCATAGGTCTGCGCAAACACAAAAAACATTGTTTTTATGTGTAACTTTTCATTTTGAAGGATTGATAACCATCTCAGTCATTCAGTTCATGAGCAAACAAAAGTACTAATGCAGTCAATGAAAAATTATGGACAGCAGTGATCAATCCTCTGTCTAGTGGTGTTAAAATGATTTGATCTCCATAAAGACATGGATGTAAATACGATCCACAGATGAAAATAGTTTGATTGTTTTCTTGATATTGGCCAGTAGAAATGCAGATTTTACATGTAAAAAAACCCACATGGAGCTACTACAAAATTACTTCAAAATGGAGATGTTTTATTTGTTTTGCATGATTTTCATGCAATAAATTGTTGTATATAATGTTTGAATGCTTAAACCTATTTGATCGCATTTTGAGAGCCCCAAGAGTGAAGGGTAGCAAAGGACTAGATAGTGGGAGACAAGGTTGTGGTTTAGCAATATAATAGCCGATTTATACCTTAAAGGGAATTAATTGTGTAAAAACAAAAACAGTACAGAATATCTTATCTGCAGATCTGACCAGTCATGTTAGTTTGCTGATGTTCCTGAAGTTGTTTTGCTTCTGCCTAGGAACAGAAAGTTAATTGCTGATTAACACAGTGACTTGAATAAGATAACCCTTGTTCTGGCGGCTGATTAAACCATTAATATGGAGTAGGAAACAGCAATTTGCTAAAAGAATGTTAAATATAGCATTGGGAATTCTCTACTCTCTATGAAGACAAATATGCAGCTGTGTTGTATTGAATTATGACATGTTGATTTAGACAGTACTCCCTAATACAAATTTTTTATTGTTGTAACTAAAAAATACTGGCAAGCTTTTTTAAGACTTTAGAGGCCTGATTGCTGTCAGGTCTTGAAGTGCTGCAGAGTACAGATTGACGCACATTGTTTTGTGTATATGAATGGAAATCCGAGCATTTGAGCATCTAATCTAAAAGATATAATTTTAGTTCATTGGGGATACTCAATAATATGCCTACATACACTGCAGTTCAAAGGTTTAGAATCACTTAGAATGTTCTACATTTTTTTAAGGAAATTTATACTCTTATTCTCCAAGGTGGTATTAAATTGGATCGCACTTTAGATGAAGTGTTGCTCATAAAGACTTTATACAGCATGTATAATGCCTTCATAAATGAGACATTATGTCTTCTTAAGTCATGCGTTAGCAAATGGCATGCTTTGTAAAGGGTAAAATATCACATCCTGATTCAGCATGTGATGCCAGATGTCATATTACTGACAATGTCACTTAGCTAGTGGCTAAATACTACAAAGGGTGACATTGCCAGCTAAGTGACATTGTCAGTGTCACATCTGGCATTACATGCTGAATAAGGATGCCTTTCCAAAGCATGACTACCCAGCTAGTATTCCCATTATCTCAAGCAATCCAGCTAACTGCAGTTTGCATATGTAGCTCGGTAGCCTCGCTAGCCAATGTGGCTGCCAGTAACTACAGTACAATGCAGAACACAGCTTGACATAAATATTCTGAGGTGAGATGAAATGCAAATTTTGTTCATTCACTCCGTTTGTGCACACCATTTGCATTGTATCGCACCGCATCTCCCGAATGATTCGCGCCAACCGGCGCAAACTAGCATCTTTTCGAATATATTTGTGTCTTTTACCCAATAAAAGTTGACTGCCTTACTATAAAAATGGAGCTTTGACGTAAATTCTGATGGGCCACCGAGTCAAATTGCTTATGCGGAGGAGCTGCTTCTCCCTCCAGAGAATCACCTGAGTGCGCATGACAGTCATCTGACTGCTGTCAGATGATCACTTGACCGATAATATGCTAGTTTACTGAAGTGCATCCTCAAAAGCGCTCGCTTCACAACCCTCCTCCTCCTCAACTCCACCCATCTATTTTTGCATTCCTTAAATTTTATGATTTCATGACTGAAGTGCTGTTCATTAATAATGTCTCTTAATTTTGAGGTCATTGTTGCTGTAGGTTCTGTTCTATGGAGGGGGGGGGGGGGGGGGGGGGGTAATCGCACCTCCCTGCCTTTGCTTCCATGCTTGGACAGGCAGGGATCTCTCAAAACAGAGCCATGTCGCCAAATCCAATGTATGCTTGTATGCTTATATGGTTGTATGTCCGTATGCTTTCAGTAAATGTTATCTTTTTGAAAAAGTGGTCCTATCAGAATTACATTTTTTGTGTAATGTGGAAGGATGCCACTAGATGACAGTATTTGCCTTTTTTTGTTAAGCCCAGACTGGAGCTAGGTTTGGACATGTCCTGGGCATGTCTGAGATGGAAAGTCCCAGAGAATTTTTAAAAAAGTCTAAAAGGTGGGAGGGGTCTGCAAAAGAGTATATAAAGAGGAAAATTGAGAGAGTAAAGTGGTAGGAGAAATTGCAAGGAGAAGGATACATTTGACCAGACCTGTCACTCTTTTCAAGACCTGTGAAGCTTTTTGTGGATTTTTGCCTGTGTTGGAGCATTTTCCTCACCCGGAACATCACCAAGCAATCCAACCAAAGGGACTGTAAATATTTTTTTTTTCTTGTATATATCCATCTTAGTCATTAGAGTAGATAGAAGATTAGTTAAAAGTCTTTGTTTAATTAAATGTGTTTAAGTTTTAAAATTGTGTCTGTCATCCATTGCTGTCGTAAATGTAATAACAGATTGGGGCCATAACACATTGGGGGCTCGTCGGGATAGACCATTGTGTGAGTCATTTATTGAAAATCTGACATTTCAAATTGTAAAATTGTTTTTTGAATTTTCCTATATATATATATATATATATATATATATATATATATACACTCAACAAAAATATAATCGCAACACTTTTGTTTTTGCTCCCATTTGTCATGAGATGGACTCAAAGATCTAAAATTCATTCCAGATACACAATATTACCATTTCTCTCAAATATTGTTCACAAATCTGTCTAAATGTGTGATAGTGAGCACTTTTTCTTTGCTGAGACAATCCATCCCACCTCACAGGTGTGCCACATCAAGATGCTCATCAGACACCATGATTAGTGCACAGGTGTACCTTATACTGCCTACAATAAAAGGCCACTCTGAAATGTGCAGTTTTGTCTCACAGCAAAATGCCACAGATGGCGCAAGCATTGAGGGAGCGTGCAGTTGGCATGCTGACTGCAGGAATGTCAACCAGATCTGTTGCTCGGGCATTGAATGTTCATTTCTCCACCATAAGCCGTCTCCAAAGGCGTTTCAGAGAATATGGCAGTACATCCAACCGGCCTCACAACCGCAGACCACGTGTAACCACACCAGCCCAGGACCTCCACATCCAGCAGGTTCACCTCCAAGATCGTCTGAGACCAGCTACTCAGACAGCTAGCTGCTGAAACATTGGTTTGCATAACCAAAGAATTTCTGCACAAACTGTCAGAAACCATCTCAGGGAAGCTCAACTGCATGCTCGTCGTCCTCATCGGGGTCTTAACCTGACTCCAGATCGTCGCCGTAACAGACTTGAGTGGGAAAATGCTCACATTCGATGGCGTCTGGCACGTTGGAGAGGTGTTCTCTTCACGGATGAATCTCGGTTTACATTGTTCAGGGCAGATGGCAGACAGCGTGTATGGCGTCGTGTGGGTGAGCGCTTTGCTGATGTCAATGTTGTGGATCGAGTGGCCCATGGTAGTGGTGGGGTTATGGTATGGGCAGGCATCTGTTATGGAACACAGGTGCATTTTATTGATGGCATTTTGAATGCACAGAGATACCGTGATGAGATTCTGAGGCCCATTGTTGTGCCATACATCCATGAACATTACCTCATGTTTCAGCAAGATAATGCACGACCCCATGTTGCAAGGATCTGTACACAATTCTTGGAAGCTGAAAATGTCCCAGTTCTTGCATGGCCAGCATACTCACCGGACATATCACCCATTGAGCATGTTTGGGATGTGCTTGACTGGCATATACGACAGCGCGTACCAGTTCCCACTAATATCCAGCAACTTTGCACAGCCATTGAAGAGGAGTGGACCAACATTCCACAGGCCACAATTGACAATCTGATAAACTCTTCGCGAAGAAGATGTGTTGCACTGCATGAGGCAAATGGTGGTCACACCAGATACTGACTGGCTCTGAGTCCCCAGACCCCCAATAAAGCAAAAACTGCACATTTCAGGGTGGCCTTTTATTGTGGACAGTCTAAGGTACACCTGTGCACTAATCATGGTGTCTGATGAGCATCTTGATGTGGCACACCTGTGAGGTGGGATGGATTGTCTCAGCAAAGCAAAAGTGCTCACTATCACACATTTAGACAGATTTGTGAACAATTTTTGAGAGAAATGGTAATATTGTGTATCTGGAATGAATTTTAGATCTTTGAGTCCATGTCCTGACAAATGGGAGCAAAAACAAAAGTGTTGCATTTATATTTTTGTTGAGTGTATATATATATATTGACAACAGCAATGGATGATTTCTTGGCATCACCAACCATAGAGGTTTTGAAGTCTTTAAAAAAGACAGAACTGCTAATATCCAGACATTTAGAGCTGACAGAGGTAAAACCAGCCATGCAAAAAGCAAGACTGGCGTGAGAGATTGTTGAATATTACATTGCTGAAAAAGTCTTTGCACCAGGAGATCTGGAACAGTTTCCAGTGGAAAATCCAAATATAGAAATGGAACTTAAATTAAAAATGCAAGATATTGAAAGGGAGGAAAAAGAAAAACAAAGGCAGTTTGAGTTATAAAAATTATCCAGACAGAGAGATTTCGATTTACAGAAATTCGATAGCGAAGAAGGGCTCCAAATGGAGCAGCTTAAAATAAAAATAGCAACTGAAAATAAATTTTGGACTACCCAGGAGGTAAAACTGGTGCCTCCATTCGCAGAAGAGGATGTTGACAACTATTTCCAGTGTTTTGAATAGGTAGCTAAAAGTTGTCAGTCGTCTCGAACAAACGAACACTGGCCTCTGATGTTGCAAACTGTCCTCAAGGGTAAAGCTCAACAAGCCTATTCGGCTTTGTCTGCAGATGATTCCTCTGATTATGAGGTTGTCAAAAAGGTTATTTTGAGAGCTTATGAGTTGGTTCCAGAGGCTTACCGACAGAAATTCAGAGGTCTGAAGAAATCTGACAATCAGACTTTGTGGAATTTGCTCATGAGAAGAAGGTTTGCTTTGAGCGCTAGTGTACTTCTATGGAGGTCAAGGATGATGTTAGTTGAAGAATTCAAGAACTGTGTTAAGGATGATATTAAGACCTACCTTAATGAGAAGCAAGCACTGAATTTGCAATCAGCTGCGAAGTTTGCGGATGAATATGTTCTCACACATAAGTCCAAATTTCTGTCTTAGTAGTAACAATAGATGGTTCCAATCTCAGAGAAAAGGTAATGGTGATACCCAAGATTCCTCACCCAAAACCAAAGACAAATCTGGTGATGGTGCTCAGAAATCCAGTCACAGGTCTGATCAAAGTGTGAAAGCTGACAGTGACAAAAGGGGTCTAGTTTGCAGTTATTGCAAGAAATTTGGTCATGTTACAACTAACTATTGGTTCCTTAAAGCTATGAAAGAAAAAGAAAAGGATACCAAACCAAATGCCTTTGTGAAAACAAGGTTAGAAACCCCTGTAGTTGATGAACAATCTGCTAAATTGCCTGCTCCTTGCGGGGCTGACTTTGTGAGGGAGGAATTTCTTCCATTTTTGTCAGAGGGATTTGTGGCTCTGAATGAGCATTCTCCTCTGTCCCCATATATATCCTAAGGGATACTGGAGCTTCTCAGTCACATTTGTTGATGGACTCCTTGGAGTTACGTGATGAGACCGCTTCTGGGGATTTCAAACTTGTACAAGGTATTGAAGGAAGGACTGTAACTGTACATCGGCGCTCTGTATTGTTGAAGTCAGATTTAGTTACCGGACTGGTAAAGGTAGGACTTATGTCAAGTCTACCTATTAAGGGTGTCTCTCTGTTGCTAGGTAATGACCTAGCTGGGGGCAATGTAGTTCCCCCTCTTCATCTTACTTCACAGTCGAGCTCTGAAGATGGTGATGAAGACCCATCTCTGTATCCTTCCTGTGCAGTGACTCGTGCTATGGCCAAGAAGGCTAAAGAAAAAGATGATGTGGTGCTGTCCAGCAAATTGAATAGTCAGGACTCAGTTGGTTTGCCTCATGACTCTGTTTGGCCTACTATGGTTTCTTCGATTGAGGACTTATCAGATACTTTTATCAGTTCTCTGGTCAGCCAGCCAGATGGATCTGGTGATTCTGATGTGTCCGGGGACTTGTCTCTGTCCAGAAAGCGGTTGATTCAGGAGCAAACTAATGATCCGGAAATTTGTGTACTAAAGAGGAGAGCCCTTCCTGATAAAAAAATAGACGCAGTTCCAGTTGGGTGTTATCTCAAGGATGGAGTGTTGATGCGGAAGTGGCGCCCTCCTGATATCCCTACCAGTGCAGATTGGGCAGTGGTTAGGCAAATTGTTGTTCCGAAGGTCTACAGGAATGAGATCTTAACAATGGCTCATAGTTTACCTTTAGGAGGTCATCTTGGTGTTAACAAAACTGTTCATAAGATCATGAAACACTTCTTCTGGCCTGGACTTCGGAAAGATGTTTCCAACTTTTGCAAAACCTGTCATACTTGTTAGGTAGTTGGAAAACACCAGTTAGACCCACCTGTAGCTCCATTGCAGCCTATTCCAGCATTTGGGGAGCCCTTCTCCAAGGTCATTGTTGATTGTGTTGGTCCATTACCCAAGACTAGATCTGGAAATCAGTACTTGTTGACAATCATGTGTGCATCTACCAGATTCCCTGAAGCCATACCTCTACGTAACATCAAGGCAACTGCAATCTCGAAGGCTTTGATAAAGTTCTTCACATTGCTTGGCCTTCCCAGGAAAATTCGGTCAGACTAAGGTAGCAATTTCACTTCCGGATTGTTTCAGCAGGTTGTGTATGATCTGGGTGCGAAGCAGATTCTTTCCAGTGCCAATCATCCAGAAAGTCTGGGTGCCTTATAGGCCTTTTTCGACTGACATGGAGCCGCTGCCGGTGCCAGGCCGGTGCCTGAACTTGAACAAGTGCTGCGCTTTTCCACAGGAGCTCTGTTGGTGCTGGTGCCCAGTGCAGGAAGTCTACTGGATTCAGTCCGTTTGAGCTAGTGTTTGGCCATGGAGTGAGAGGACCTTTGCTATTGTTAAGTGAACAATGGCAAGAGAAAGAACCACATATCAGTTTGTTAAACTATGTTAGCAAGTTCAAGGAAAGATTGCGTGCAGCTTATGACCTAGCCAAAGAGAACTTGAAATCAAGGTAGGGAAAAATGAAAACTTGGTATGATCATAAGGCTAGAAGCCGTGAGTTTGAACCAGGAGATAAGGTCCTTGTGTTGCTTCACTTGCAGTCCAATCCATTGTAGGCTAGATTTCATGGTCCTCATGAAATTCTGACAAAACTCAATGATCTCATTTACATTGTGAAGACTCCAGATAGGAGAAAGCCAAAACAGTTGTGTCACATTAACATGCTGAAGCCTTATCATGACAGAAATGCTAGGGTTGCAGCTGTCACTTCAGATTCTCCTATGGTCGAGACATGTGAAGATGAGGGGGAGTTTAAAGATGATGAACCTAGAATTAAAGCTGAAGTTCTTTCATGCAGATTGTCAAATTCTGAAGTGTTGCAAAATCTTGATGTAAAACTCCAGCACTTAGAACCCTCACAGAAAGATCAGTTTGAGAGGTTGATCAAGAAATATAAAGATCTATTTCCTGATGTTCCAAAGAGAGTTTCTATAGCTTCTCATGATGTAGATGTTGGTGATGCCAAACCAATAAAACCGCATCCATACCGGATGAATCCTGAAAAGAGAAAGATTGCTGAGAAAGAAGTTGAGTACATGTTAGGACATGATATTATCAGACCCTCTAACTCAGATTGAAGTTCACCCTGTGTGCTGGTTCCAAAACCTGATGGAAGTACTAGTTTCTGTGCAGATTATCGCAAAGTCAATGCTGTAACTAGAACTGATGTGTTTCCAATACCTGGGATTGATGATTGTATCGATAGAGTAGGGCAAGCAAAGTTCCTGACCAAGATTGATTTATTGATGGGTTATTGGTGTGTGCCTTTAACTGAGAGGGCCAAGAGCATCTCTGCTTTTGCCACACCATATGGGTTGTACCAGTATGAAGTCCTTCCCTTTGGCATGAAAAATGCCCCAGCCACTATTCCAAAGGATGATACACTCTACAATCACCGGATTGCCACACACGGGTAAGTACATCGACGACCTGATCACATGGAGTGACTCCTGGGAAGAACATCTGAAAGATGTTGAGTCGTTGTTCCATCGTCTTACCCAGGCTAACCTAACTGTTAACCTGAACAAGAGTGACTTTGGTTGTGCTACTGTTACGTATCTCGGCTATGTCATAGGTTAGGGTAAGGTGGCACCCATAAATGCTATAGTCCTACACTCCATCTGCAGTGGGTAGGTTAAGTCCTTCTACCCACTGCACCCTTTCGTACTATTTCATAATAATGGCCACTAGGTCACATGATCACAACCATCCAATCAGCGCACTAATCTTGCCTTAATATTCAGAATCTATGACATCTTTTGTCATTGGCTCCGGGCGACCCACGTGATCAAACATTGATGGTATTCGATGCGCGTCATCAACGTCCGATGTGGCCATATTGTTGACATCCCCACTAATATTCCTGACTAGACTCTATCGAGAGGCTTCTACCTCACATTCTTTATCGATCGTATCAACCCTGGTTGGTCCAACATGGTTTGCTGTGTGGTTCACGGCTGTTCTAATAACAGCAAAAAAAAAAAAAAGAAACCGCGTTAGATTTCTTTGCAATACCCACTGTGAGGAAAAGAGAGGGGAGAGACAGAGAGGAGTTGACCCAGTGGAGGAGAGACCTGTGGCTCGCTAGAATCAAAGTCTGTTCCGATCATTTTACCACAGGTAACGTTGGAGTTAGATAAGCCACTTTCGCAAGTAAAGTGTGAGCATAGCATTTAATCACTGGTAGTTAACGGTTTTATTAGTCAGAGATCGTTTTGTCAGACAGTGAATATTGCTAGATGCGATAAATGATGCGAGGTGCAGCTACCGGCGCCTGACATCGTTTTGGTAGGAGGCGACATCAAGACATTGATTATTGACTCACGAGATTCACGGTGAGCTAAGTTACTGTTGAATGAAGTTAATGGCTGCATCCAAAAGCGCCAAAATTAAGTACTCGTTCTGTAGCTACACTGCCAAAACGTCGGGTTTGGCGTCAGCATTAAGATTTTGTATTTGTGTCTTAAGATGCAATAAAATGCCCGTTTGCACTCTCTTATTGCACATCAGAAATAGCCAGTTAAGACGCCATAAAATCTCCGGTTAAGACACAGAAATACAAAATATTAATGTGGACACAGAGACCGACGTTTTGGACCAAACGCAAGTTTACAGAACGAGGATTTAATTCAGGCGCTTTGGGAGGCAGCCAATGTTCGCTTAGTTATATGAAATAGTTATACGACTCCTTACGCCTTCAGCTCCTGTGCCGTGTAGGCGTACACTGTGAGGATTAAATAGTGGCAAATATGGGGGTAATCCACAGCTGGCAGCAAAGATATATCTTGGCTAAATGCTGCTGAGTCCAATTTATATGGATCGACGCCAATCAAACAAGTTTTCTCGTCGTAGCGCGATGAGGATGCCATAACGGCTCGTTTAACTCATAATTAGCGCGCCATTGTATTAAGCTACATGGCCAACTAGCTAGCGAGCTTAAAGGCTACAGTTCGCTCACAATTGCATACTTGCGAGCGAGCTGTTTTGCTAGAGACATCGATAACTATAATATTTTAGCTAGCATGCCAATGTTACGTTATTTAACATCCTAGACTCGCTTTCACACCGGACGCGAACGTATTTCCTAATCTTATATCGCACTGACATACCACGCAGAAGCATGAAAGCCCTTCGGCACAACGGTACATCCTTTCTTTGGGAGTATTTTCTGCCATGATCATTGCGGATTGTTTACCGTTTACATGTTGCTTCCGCTATTCCGTCTGCTGCTGGCGGCGCATTTGTAAGCTCGGCGCTGATTGGTCCTCAGTCGTCGTCGACTTGTGGTTGACACCTGGTGGCCATTATTATAAAAGAGTACGAAAGTGTGCAGTGGGTAGAAGGACTTAACCTACCCACTGCAGATGGAGTGTACTAAAGTCCAAGCCATCATGGACTTTCCCCATCCTGACAACAAAAAGGTTTTGCGCCGCTTCCTTCGAGTGATCGGGTACTGCTGCAAGTTGTGCAAGAACTTTGCTGAGATTGCTCTCAGCAGGGCCGCTGACAGCCTTGGCCGGGCCTGGGACAAAATACTCTGAATGGGCCCTGCCCCCACCTAATCATCCCAACCTCCGGTCCATAGACTGTATATAAAGATGGATGAAGCAACCGTGACGTCACCCATTAGTTTCAGCATACCATAAAGGAAGCCTTGATTTTTGGCAATTTAAATTGCGCCATGTTGTCATTTTGAAACCGGATGTGATTTCTATTGGACGAGAGCGAGAATCAAGATCCGGGGAGGGACGTGAGAGGTGGATCTGACCGTATCGGACAAGGACCAGAGGATCACGCCTCTAGAGCATATTCTGACTTTATTCTTTATTCTCGTCTACTAGGGACCATACTTTACAAAAATGAACATTATGATATATGAAAGGAGACTTGAAACTTGCTATAGCTACCATAAGATAATGTGAAAAATTATTATTTAAATGAAAAATCAGGTGGGAAAGTAGGGTCATTTTCTCATAGCCTCTATAGCATTGAACTTCTTTCAGCAACCACCGACGTCGCCATCTGCTGGCCATCAAATAGAATGCCATTTTACGGTACTTCCGTATGGGCTTTTTTTAGACCGGAGTGCTGCGTCCATCTTTTTACACAGTATATGCTCCGGTCCCATCGGCGTGATAAGGAACGGAACATTCTAAACATAAAATAGCTTGTTGTCCCATGTGGCTGATGCGCTCTTGACTTAAATTTAACTAGTTTAGTAAGACTATTCGGCAGAATGACGGGCAGTTCAAATTTCCGCGGCGTTATTACTCAGCATATCGAAGTTGAAATGCTCACAAAACTGCAGATTTGCGAGTATTTGCTTACAGGAGGCCTGAGACTTGCGGTGAGGTGAGACAGTGACACAGACTTTTATCACTGGATTTTGTGAACCTGTTCCCACGTACTACTAATGATTGACAATCAAAACAATTAAGACCAAGCCTATAGGAAGCCTGATGCTGATAGAGGAGGATAATGACTTCATTCACGTATACGCTGCAATTTGTGACTGCAGGGATGGAAATCTGAATAATCAATTTGGAAAAATTCTCGGCTCTCGGTAATTCTGTATATCCTTTAAACATTTAATTAACTGCTAATCGAGCAAAGGGGAGGTTTCTGCCTCACCAAACTAACCTCTACCGCACGCCAGTGAATCATAGGGCCCTATTTTGGTGCATAAAAACCTACTTACAGTAAAATAAATAAACACGTGACGCTTAGCCTGGCGGGGGGGGGGCAAGAAAAGCTGGACCGGGTGACTTAACAGGGCTGGAAAACGGTGGCTGCTCTGTGTCTTACCTTGCTCTGCCCTGCCCTTACTCGTACCTGCATCATCAGAAGAACCTTTTTAAAACATTTATTTAGTGAATCCCAAAGGTCCTGGTTTCTTCTTCTCTTTTTCTTTTTCTTTGCTTTTTTGTGCCCCTGACTCACACTGACACACGTCGGCAGACTGAAGCGCAAATCAAATGACGTCGCATTTTTGATCACAGGCCAAACCATTTTTGTGTTGGGAGTGGTGGGGGTTCTTGATCCCTATTTCGAGGACAATAAAGGTAAAAACAATTAGAAATCATTTATTTAATGCAAATAATATACATTTCTTCCACAAATAGGCATATTTTGAAATAAAATAGAATAATTATTCCACAATTTCATGAGGGCCCAGTTCTGGGCCCCCCTCCTCCCTGGGCCCGGGACAAGATACCCGTTTGTCCCCCCCTGTCAGCGGGCCTGGCTCTCAGTCTCACCAACCAACTGAAGAAAGGCATAAAGTTCACTTGGGATGAAGCATGGCAAAGAGCCTTCAATCGCCTGAAGTCTCTGCTGTGTAACTTCCCCGTGCTCAAATCTCCTGACTTCAACAAACCGTTCTCCATCGCGGTCGATGCTAGTGACCAAGCTTGTGGATCTGTGCACCAACAGAGAAGTGACTCTGATGACATTGAGCATCCTGTGGCATACTTCTCCAGGAAGTTCAATCGCCACCAAAGGAACTATTCCACAATAGAGAAGGAGCTGTTGGCTCTGGTTCTATCTTTACAACAATTTGAGGTTAATGTTTGTACAGGGCAAAAGCCAATGATTGTGTACACTGACCACAATCCGTTAATGTTTTTGAGTAAGATGAAAAACAAGAATTGGAGAGTGTTGAATTGGAGTTTGATTTTACAGGAGTTTGTCTTGGAAATTAAGCATGTAAAGGGTACTGACAATGTAATTGCTGATTGCTCATCCAGTGTTTGAGTAGGTGTATATATCACGAGTTTATTAGCATATTGTATTATATGTATATATACACAAGTGTCTACGTAATTTTTGTATTGAAAAGAAAAATTTTGCCTTTATGAGTCAAAATTTTTCCTTTTTGGAATGGAGGTGTAATGTGGAAGGAAGCCACTAAATGGAAGTATTTGCCTTTTTTTGTTAAGCCCAGCCTGGAGCTAGGTTTGGGCATGTCCTGGACATGTCTGAGATGGAAAGTCTAAAAGGTGGGAGGAGCCTGCAAAAGAGTATATATATATATATATATATATATATATATATATATATATAGAGGAAAATTGAGAGAGTAAAGTGATAGGAGAAATTGCAAGGAGAGGGATACATTTGACCAGACCTGTCACTCTTTTCCAGACATGTGAAGCTTTTTGTGGATTTTTGCCTGTGTTGGAGCATTTTCCTCACCTGGAACATCACCAAGCAACCCAACCAAAGGGACTGTAAATATTTTTTTTCTTGTATATATCAATCTTGGTCAGTAGAGTAGATAGTAGATTAGTTATAAGTCTTTGTTTAATTAAATGTGTTTAAGTTTTAAAATTGTGTCTGTCATCCGTTGCTGTCGTAAATGTAATAACAAATTGGAGCCATAACATTAGGTAATTTTAAAAAATTTTAAATGGCTAAATCATCTCAAAAACATCAGATGTATATGTTCTTGGCGGCGCGCGACATTCGTTGGAATCGGGGTAGCTGGCCATGGCACCTGGATCCCAGAACTCTTGAGCACGCAGAGGTTATAAATGACATAAAATATGGCTACTGTATGGAAGAGTTTGTCTTATTAATTATTTTTTAAAAGAAGTTTTAAAGAAGTTGCTGCTTTTCATACTCTTAATTGGCACTTTACAAGTTTTTTTTTTTAATCTTTATTACTGAAAATGACATTTTCAAAAAAAAGACACAGAAACACACATAAACGTTTTGCACAGGGGTTCAGTGAGTTACACAGGCATTGCAAGGATTTTTAGGCAGGAAAAGGGAAAGAGAAAAAGTCATGCGGTTTTTTACTATTATTATTACACAAAAGAGTCGTTCATTTGGCTTTAGAATTGTTAAAATATTCTATTGGCTGAAAGTAATTCTGGAGTTCAATTACGAATGCTGGGAAGTAGGGTTTAGATGATTTCACTTTAGTTTGAAGGCTGGCATCCTGTAATGAACATTAACAGCATACAGAACATGAGAGATTGGGCTCCAGACGAAGGGTGCGTATGTGAAGTCAGTCAACGGTAGGCGAATGTCAGTCAACGATAGGATAATGTCAGCATTGCATTAGCTGTCTCTGGTAACATAATACGATCTTTATTTACATCGCGGCTGCCTGTCTGTTCTTCAAATGGTCTAAAAAGAGTTAAGCCCAACGCCCACTGGCCACGAAGCGGAGCGTCGCGTCTGACGCCGAACGTTTTTAAAAGCCGACTGGAAGCATCAGTATGGACGAATGACAACAGAACAGAGAAGCAAGCCATGGGTGTGACTTGCAAAATATGCAATTAGACTTGTTTAATTTTGAAAAGACCCATCGATAAACTTATTATAAGTTATGGCTAAGTGCTACGTTCAGGTTACTGTGCAATATAAGTCATCTACAGGCATAATTTCCCTCCTGAATTTAGCTGTTTAGTAAATTACGATAATGATTCACATCACTTTACCGAAATTAGCTAATTAGTGAATTAGCGGGCTAGATAACTTAGCAGTGTTAAGTCCTCACGAGTGAACCTTGAGTTAGGTACTGTCTAAATGTAGATCGCTTGATAATGTAAATGCCCTCCATACAATGGATTTCCTTTCAAAACTGCGACTTTGTTAGAAAGCAGTAAACGTTATATCAGTTTCGACAACTGCATGTCAGGTTGCTGCTAAAGGTGTGCCACTAACCATGACAAGGCAAAAGAGTTAAATCATCAAGAATACAAAGGCGTTTTTATTGTGTTGACTCTTAAGAAATTGAGCAGTGGCGAAAAATAAAAATCTGATGCCGCCAGTGGGCATTGCTCCTTTGAAATTAATGGAACCGATTTTTTGACTCAGCTGGCTTAAAAAAATGGCGCCCAAAATGTCTGTTGTTGAGGATGTAGCCCCGCCCATACCCTTTATGATGCAGCGGTGCCCGGCTCTGGGCCCAGCAACTTCAGGGAGCCGGCTCGGTGCCTGTTTTGTGCCTGTGTTGGGCACCAGCACCAACAGAGCTCCTGTGGAAAAGCGCAGCACTTGTTCAAGTTCAGGCACCGGCACCGGGTCAGTCGAAAAAGGCCTATAAGGCACCCTGACTTTCTGGATGATTGGCACTGGAAAGAATCTGCTTCGCACCTAGATCATACACAACCTGCTGAAACAATCCGGAAGTGAAATTGCTACCTTAGTCTGACTGAATTTCCCTGGGAAGGCCAAACAATGTGAAGAACTTTATCAAAGCCTTCGAGATTGCAGTGGCCTTGATGTTGCGTAGAGGTATGGATTCAGGGAATTGGGTAGATGTACACATGATTGTCAACAAGTACTGATTCCAGATCTAGTATTAGGTAATGAACTAACACAATCAACAATGACCTTGGAGAAGGGCTCCCCAAATGCTGGGATAGGCTGCAATGGAGCAACAGGTGGGTCTAACTGGTGTTTTCCAACTACCAGACTAGTGTGACTGGTTTTGCAAAAGTTGGAAACGTCTTTCCGAAGCCCAGGCCAGAAGAAGTGTTTCATGATCTTATCAACAGTCTTGTTAACACCAAGATGACCTCCTAAAGGTAAACTATGAGCCATTGTTAAGATCTCATTCCTGTAGACCTACGGAACAACAATTTGCCCAACTACTGCCCAATCTGCATTGGCAGGGGTATCAGGAGGGCGCCACTTCCGCATCAACACACCATCCTTGAGGTAATACTCAACTGGAACTGCGTCTATTCCTTTAACAGGAAGGGCTCTCCTCTTTAGTACACAAATATCCGGATC
The DNA here is from genome assembly GCA_029721435.1 of Gymnothorax reevesii. NCBI lineage: Eukaryota > Metazoa > Chordata > Actinopteri > Anguilliformes > Muraenidae > Gymnothorax > Gymnothorax reevesii. Next base: position 73,057,963 of record CM056579.1, read on the forward strand.
ATTACCTTGCTCCTGAATCAACTGCTTTCTGGACAGATACAAGTCTCCAGACACATCAGAATCACCAGACCCATCTGGCTGGCTGAACAGAGAACTGATAAAAGTATCTGATAAGTCCTCAAACGGAGAAACCGTAGTAGGCTGAACAGAGTCATGAGGCGAACCACCTGAGCTTTGACTATTCAATGTGCTGGAGGGCACCACATCATCTTCTTCTTGAGCCTTCTTAGCCATAGCACGGGTCACTGCACAGGAAGGATACAGAGATGGGTCTTCATCGCCATCTTCAGTGCTCGGCTGTGAAGTAAGATGAACAGGGGGAACTACATTGCCCCCAGCCAGGTCATTGCCTAGCAACAGAGAAACATCCTTGATAGGTAGACTTGACATAAGTCCCACCTTTACCTGTCCTGTAACTAAATCTGACTTCAAGAATATAGACCGCAGGGGTACAGATACAGTCCTCCTTTCAATACCTTGTACAAATATGAAATCCCCCGAAGCGGTCTCACGTAACTCCAAGGAGTCCATCAACAAAAGAGACTGAGAAGTTCCGGTATCCCTTAGGATATATATGGGGACAGGAGGAGAATGCTCATTCAGAGCCACAAATCCCTCTGACACAAATGGACGAAATTCCTCCCTCACAAAGGGGTCTATTCTCCCATAAGCGCGTAAGTCCTTTTTTACGCGAATCGAGTTTAGCGCTTTTGAGTTACGCGTATTCTCCCCTAAGCGCATCGATCACGCCCACAGCGCTTAAGTTCTGAATGTAGGCGGCCTTATGAAAGAGGGGTGACTGATCCAAAAGAGAGGCAGACTCTGTACAAAGCTCATTGATTATGGTTATCAGGAAAACATGGAAAAAGGATTTTCTGATTAACAATGAAAATGCAGTTGTGGTCCATGGAAAACGCAAACCAGACTTTAAATTTGAATTTCGTGGGCCTGCTGATAAAACCTCGTATCTCCAAACTGATAAGAAACAAAAACTCATATGTCCACTATTCTTACATGCAGAATTTTTTTATTTTTTATTATTTATTTATTTTTAATTATATTTCGCAATTTATATTATTTTATTGTTATTTTTCAATTATATATATATACTGTATATATATATATATACTGTGAAGTTTATCATTTTGAAGAAAAAAGATTTTTCTCAGCAGGCCGACGATATGCCGCTGTATTAGTAGGCCTATGTAGGCTGTCTGTGCCAATTACAAGAGGTAATGCAGGCATGTCTTTTTTATTTCTTATTCTAGCCACCATGGCATTAAAGCTATGCAAACAAACAAATTGCCGTGATAATTAAATAATAAATAAAGACTTTAGCGCTTCAACCAGCGTAATCAGAGCATTGAAAATGTGCCCCTCCTCCTACAATAGCCCGTTTGTTCCGTGAAAGACATGAAAGTGGCAGTATGCTTTTAATAATAAATAATAATACATTTTATTTAAAGCGCCTTTCAAGATACCCAAGGACACTGTACAATAAAGTGGGAGGGCAAACAAGCAATAAAAGAGCCTAAACAATAATGACAAAACAACAAAGACAATACAAGGCATGACAATAACACGGTAAAGGTAATAAATAACAATAAAACCCCAAAAAAGAATTATGCCTGAAAAGCAAGAGTGAAAAGATGAGTTTTGAGCCTTGTTTTAAAGGTAGACAGAGAAGTGCACTGTTGTAGTGAGAGTGGGAGAGAGTTCCAGAGTTTAGGGCCGGCTACACTAAATGCCCTGTCACCCATAGAGCGGAGATGTGTGGTGGGGGTGGAGAGAAGGTGTGTATCAGTGGAACGTAGAGTGCGGGTAGGTTGGTAAGGGGAGAGGAGATTTGTGAGGTAGGGGGGTGCTAGGTTGTGCTGGGCCTTGAAGACTAGAAGGAGGATTTTGAACTGGATGCGTGACTGAACAGGGAGCCAGTGTAGCTGATGTAGGACAGGTGTGTTGTGTTGCCAAGATCTGGTGTGGGTCAAAAGTCTTGCTGCAGAATTCTGGATGTATTGTAATCTGTTTATTAGTTTGGCTGGGAGACCAACAAAAAGGGCATTGCAGTAATCCAGTCTGGAGGTTATGAAGGCATGAATGAGGGTCTCTGCAGTGGCAAGACTGAGTGAGGAACGGAGTTTAGAAATGGTTTTCAGATGGAAGAATGCTGTTTTGGTGACATATCTAATGTGGGAGTCAAAAGAAAGTGATGAGTCCATGATGACGCCAAGATTTTTTACTTCAGAGGAGGTGGTGGTGAAATAGCCCGGGATGGAAAACTGTGAGTGATTTAATTTCTTGAGTAGTGTGGGGGTAGCAATAACTATGGCTTCCGTTTTGGCGTTGTTGAGTTTGAGAAAGTTGCGGGTCATTCAGTTGCTGATATCATCAAGGCAGGTAGCCAGATCAGAGAGGGAAGGTGGGTGTGAGGGCTTAGTGTGGATGTAAATTTGTGTGTCATCGGCATAACAGTGGAAGTGTAGGTTATGCCGACGGAGGATGTAGCCAAGGGGGAGAATATAGATAATGAAAAGCAGAGGACCTAGGACAGAACCTTGTGGAACACCATGTGTGAGGGGTGTACTAGGGGACCGAAATTCACCAATAGTGACAAATTGTTCCCTACCTGTGAGATATGACCTAAACCAGGAAAGTGCAGTGCCCGTGATGCCCAAAAGTGTTTCAAGACGGGTGAGCAATGTGTTATGGCAGACCGTGTCGAAAGCAGCTGTTAAGTCAAGTAGGAGGAGGATGGTGAAAAGGTTAGAGTCAGCAGCAACGAGTAGGTCATTTACAACCTTGACCAGGGCAGTTTCGGTGCTGTGTTTAGCCCTGAAACCCGACTGAAACTCCTCCCACAGGCCGCAAGATGTTAAGTGGTCTCGGAGCTGTATTGCCGCTGTGCGCTCTAGCAATTTAGAAATAAAAGGCAAGTTTTTGGGCCGGTAATTTTTAAAGTCGTCAGAAGCTGCTCCTGTTTTTTTTAAAATAGGCGTGATGGCTGCAGTTTTTAAAGGGCAAGGGACAACGCCTAAGTGGAGAGATGAATTGATAATGTTAACAAGGAGGGGACATAGAGCTGGAAGACAGGCTTTGACAAGAGGGGTGGGCATAGGGTCCAAGAGGCAGGTGGTGGGCCTGGCCCTGGTGACAAGGTCAGACACAGTAGTAACATCTACAGGGGAGAAGGAGGAGAGTGACTGAGCAGGTGAGGGCAGGGATGGGATGTCACTGCAAGTGGGTATAGGTAGTGACTGGAGCTGCCTGTAGATGGTACTGATTTTGCTCCCATAGTAATTTAGGAAGTCACAGCAAAGATCTGTGGAGGGGGTGAGTGGGACAGGTTTAGATGGTTGGACCAATTTGTTTACTGTGGAGAATAGGGCTCTGGGGTTACCCTGACCTCTAGTAATAACTGAAGAGTAATGCAGTGATTTGGCCTCATTCAGGGACTGCTTATATGCTAGGACGTGCTCTTTAAAAGCCTGGGCATGTACAGTCAGCCCAGTCTTCTTGCTGAGCCTCTCCAGCTGACGGCCGGCTGCCTTCATTTTCCTCAACTCAGGTGTAAACCAGGGAGCGGACCGTGTGAAGGAGACAGTGCGAGTTTTCAGGGGAGCAAGTTGGTTTAATGTATTGGTCAGGAGAGAGTTGTATAACAGCACTAAGTCATTAGAGCGCGAACTGAGCGGCTCCTCTGCACACAGTGTTTGTAATAAGCCACCAAGCTCAGACGTGTTAATGTTCTTAGTGCTTCGGTATGTAATGGAGCGCTGAGGGCGGAGATGGCGCTGAGGCACAGGTACAGCGATGCGGAACAGAATAGCCACGTGGTCTGAAATTTTGATTCACTGACAATGATAAATACAGTATGTCGCTGCAGAAACCTCGGCTCTGCTCTGAACAGGGCTATAAATACTATACATTGCTTCAAAGGCACTCGTTTGTTAACAAAATAAAGTGAGGAAACCTTTTTGAACATGAGGGAATTCCTCATGCGATTCGTGAGCACTGGAGCTGGAATCGATCAGATCAGAAAAATACGCATGTGGCTCCGCTCCAGGAGCTGGGTGAAAATCGCATAGATGGAAACACTTCATATAAAGACAATAATATGCGATTTTTGACGTACCCGTGTCTGCACCGGCGCCTGACTTCGGCCGTATAAATGGAAACATAGCTTAATGTTGCGCCGACGTCTACGGTCTCTGTACATATTTGTTATTAGTGGAAGGGGTTCTGATTGCAACGTGAGTACAATCAATGGCTCCCACAACACTGGGGAACCTGGCGACCTGGTAGAACCCCCTAACTCTCCGTCTTTCAGCTGGTGTTACGGGGAATTTTAAAGTGGCTGACGTGGTGCAGCATAGCGTCAACCGAGTGAGACACCTTGACACAGAAACCGTGATATGTGCATGACATCACCAGCCACTCTCTGGAACAACCCATGCCAGGACCAACAGCGCAGTTGTGACCTTGATGACCACCGGTATGTTTGTAATGCGTTTGTAATGCGAACTAGTTGGAGAAGAGGCTGTTGCGTAATATCATGTGATGATTTTGTTTGATAATTTATTATGGCTATGAGAAATGTAGTTTAGAAATAAGGAGGAACAATCAAATATTGAATGTCTCAACCTTTACCATGTTAAATAAAATAAAATTAATGTTAAAATTCGGCCAAGAACCGACATCAAATGCAATATTCCATTTCGCCTTACGTCGACGCATGACCTTAATACAGCCCTCAAAAGCGCTTAACAGAAAAAGCGCGTAAGCCAGGGTGAGAATACGCGTAAGTGTTATTTACATACGAAACGCCCGGAATCGCCCCGATTTTGGCCTTGCTCCGCCCCAAGCGCGTAACTGCCTTCGGTGCGCGTAATGCATGGACTTAATTCGAGGGGAGAATACGCGTAGGCTGAAAAGCGCGTAGCTACGCTCTTTTTTCGACTTACGCGCACGGGAGAATAGACCCCAAAGTCAGCAGTATCGGGCTTCTTAGCCCCACAAGCAGCAGGCAATTTAGCAGATCGATCATCAACTACAGGTGTTTCTAACCTTGCCTTCACAAAGGCATTTAGTTTGGAATCCTTTTCTTTTTCTTTCATAGCTTTAAGGAACCAACAGTTAGTTGTAACATGACCATATTTCTTAAAATAATTGCAAACTAGACCACTTTTGTCACTGTCAGCTTTAACACTTTCATAAAACGTGTGACTGGATTTCTAAGCACCATCACCAGATTTGTCTTTGTCTTTGGGTGAGGAATCTTAGGTATCACCATTACCTTTCTTCTTAAATTGGAACCATCTTTTGTTACTGCTAGACTGAATTTGGACTTATGTGTGAGAACATATTCGTCTGCAAACTTGGCAGCTGATTGGAAATTCAGTGCTTGCTTCTCATTAAGGTAGGTCTTAATATCATCCTTAACACTCTTCAACTAACACCATCTCTTTTAGTGAGTTGAAATCATCCTTGACCTCCACTCAAAGCAAACTTTCCTCTCGTTAGCAAATTCCACTTGAGTCTGATTGTCAGATTTCTTCAGACCTCTGAATTTCTGTCGGTAAGCCTCTGGAACCAACTCATTAGCTCTCAAAATAACCTTTTTGACAACCTCATAATCAGAGGAATCATCTGCAGACAAAGCAGAATAGGCTTGTTGAGCTTTACCCTCGAGGACAGTTTGTAACATCAGAGGCCAGTGTTCCTTTGGCCACTGACAACTTTTAGCTGCCTTTTCAAAGCACTGGAAATAGTTATCAATGTCCTTCTCCAAGAATGGAAGCACCAGTTTCACCTCCTGGCTAGCACAAAATTTGTTTTTAGCTTCAACTTTAATTTTTAGTTGCTCCATTTGGAGTCTTTCTTCTCTATCTAACCTCTCTAATTCAAAATCTCTCTGTCTCTCTCTTTCTGCTCTTTCCTCTTTCTCTCTCTCTCTTGCTAATATTTCCAACTCAAACTGCCTTTCTTTCTCTCATTCTCTTTCTGCCCTCTCAAATTCTCTGTTTTTCTTTTTCCTCCTTTTTAACCTCTAGCATTTTTCATTTAAAAAACTCAAAACCAGTGAAGTTATTTAAATCGTAGATAAAAACAGAATACAATGATTTGCAAATCCTTTTCAACTTATATTCAATTGAATACACTGCAAAGACAAGATGTTTAATGTTCAAACTGAGAAACTTTATTTTTTTTTGCAAATAATCATTAATTTAGAATTTAAAGGCAGCAACACATTGCAAAAAAGTTGGCACTGGGGCCTTTTTACCACTGTGTTAAATTGCCTTTCCTTTTAATGACACTCAGTAAACGTTTGGGAATTGAGGAGACCAATTTTTGAAACTTTTCAGGTGGAACTCTTTCCCATTCTTGCTTGATGTACAGCTAAAGTTGTTCAAAAGTCCGGGGTCTCCGTTGTCGTATTGTACGCTTCACAATGCGCCACGCATTTTCAATGGGATACAGGTCCGGACTACAGGCAGTCTAGTACCCGCACTCTTTTACTACGGAGCCATGCTTTTGTAACACGGACAGAATGTGGCTTGGCATTGTCTTGCAGAAATAAGCAGGGGCGTCCATGAAAAAGACGTTGCTTGGATGACAACATATGTTGCTCCAAAACCTGTATGTACCTTTAAGCATTAATGGTGCCTTCACATATGTGTAAGTGGCCCATGCCTTGGGCACTAATACACCCCCGTACAATCACAGATGCTGGCTTTTGAACTTTGCGCCTATAACAGTTCGGATGGTTCTTTTCCTCTTTGGTCCGGAGGACACGACGTCCACAGTTTCCAAAAACAATTTGAAATGTGGACTCGTCAGACCACAGAACACTTTTCCACTTTGCATCAGTCCATCTTAGATGAGCTTGGGCCCAGCGAAGCCGGTGGCGTTTCTAGGTGCTGTTGATAAATGGCTTTCGCTTTGCATTGTAGAGTTTTAACTTACACTTGCAGATGTAGCGACGAACTGTAGTTACTGACAATGGTTTTCTGAAGTGTTCCTGAGCCCATGTGGTGATGTCCTTTACACACTGATGTCAGTTTTTGATGCAGTACCGCCTCAGGGATTGAAGGTCACGGGCATTCAATGTTGGTTTTCGGCCTTGTCGCTTAAGTGCAGTGATTTCTCCAGATTCTCTGAACCTTTTGACAATATTACGGACCGTAGATGATGAAATCCCTAAATTTCTTGCAAAAGCTCGTTTAGGAATGTTGTTTTTAAACTGTTCGACAATCAGCTCAAGCATTTGTTCACTAAGTGGTGACCCTAGCCCCATCCTTGTTTGTGAATGACTGAGCATTTCAGGGAAGCTGCTTTTATACCCAATCGTGGCACCCACCTGTTCCCAATTAGCCCGTTCACCTGTGGGATGTTCCAAATAAGTGTTTGATGAGCATTCCTCAACTCTCATAGTCTTTTTTGCCACTTGTGCCAGCTTTTTTGAAACATGTTGCAGGCATCAAATTCCAAATAAGCTAATATTTGCAAAAAATTACAAAGTTCGAACATTAAATAACTTGTCTTTGCAATGTATTCAATTGAATATAGGTTGAAAAGGATTTGCAAATAATTGTAGTCTTTTACTGCAATTTACTCGTTTTTATTTACGATTTACACAACCCGCCAACTTCACTGGTTTTGGGTTTGTAAGTTCCATTTTTATATTTAGATTTTTCACTGGAAACTCTTCCAGATCTCCTGGTGCAAACACATTTTCATCAATGTAATATTCAACAACCTCACTAGCCAGTCTTGCTTTTCGCATGGCTGGTTTTACCTCTGTCAGCTCTAAATGTCTGCATATTTCTAGCAGTTCTGTCTTTTTAAAAGACTTCAAAACCTCTACGGTTGGTGATGCCAAGAAATCATCCGTTACTGTTGATCTGTCTATATATATGTATATATATAGGAAAATTTTAAAAACAATTTTACAATTTGAAATATTAGATTTTCAATAAATGACTCACACAATGGTCTCTCCCAAACGGCCCCCAATTTGTTATGGCCCCAATTTGTTATGACATTTACGACAGCAAGGGATGACAGACACAATTTTAAAACCTCAAGACATTTAATTAAAGACTTTTAACTAATCTACTATCTACTCTACTGACCAAGATTGATATTTACAAGAAATATTTACAGTCCCTTTGGTTGGATTGCTTGGTGATGTTCCGGGTGAGGAAAATGCTCCAACACAGGCAAAAAATCCACAAAAAGCTTCACAGGTCTTGAAAAGAGTGACAGGTTTGGTCAAATGTATCCCTCTCCTTGCAATTTCTCCAACTACTACTTTACTGTCTCACTTTTCCTCCTGATACACTCTGTTGCAGACCCCTCCCACCTTTTAGACTTTATTTCTTTCTCTGGGACTTGTCTTATTCATGCCAATGACATAGCTCTAGACTGGGCTAAAGAAAAAAGGTCAATACTGCCATCTAGTGGCTTCTTTCCACATTACAATATTAACAAATCAAAGCTACCAAATCACAATACATAATCCAGAGAATGGTCAGGCATGGCAGAGAGTCATATAAACAATAAAACAAATATACAAACATGGCAGGGACATGGCAGAATCATAACATTACCCCCCCTCCTACGAAACGCCTCCTGGCGTTTCACCAGGCTTAGGATGCGTGGCATGATAGTCCAAAATCAAAGATTTGTCCTGGATGTGCCGCGCAGGCACCCAGCTGCGATGTTCAGTACCGTAGCCTTCCCAGTCGACGAGGTATTGAAGTCCGCGACCTCGTAGACGGCAGTCCAGAAGAGTCCGCACTGTGAAGGCTTCACCTCCGTCGATGATGCGGGTGGGTGGTGGGAGAGCAGGACCAGAAGACAGGGGGAGGGTAACTGCAGGTTTGACTTGGGACACATGAATTGTGGGGTGAATTCTATGCATAGACAAAGGGAGACGGTGGCGAACAGCAGTGGGACTAATGATCCTCTCTATGGTAAAGGGGCCTAAGAATCTGGGAAATAGTTTACTCCCTTTACCTCTTAAAGGAATGTCCTTAGCAGGCAGCCACACACGCTGCCCAGGCCGATAGGATGGAGCGGGAGTACGTCTCTTGTCGGCACGAGCCTTCATTCGTGCCACCGACCTGAGCAGCGCCTCACGTGTGGTTTTCCAGGTGCGCCGGCGCATGAACTCACGAGCAGAGGATACAGCTACCTCCTCCTCCTGGCAGGGAAATATAGGTGGTTGATAGCCTAGGCAGGCTTGAAAGGGAGAGAGTCCAGACGCAGCAGAGATATGACTGTTGATTGCGTATTTGGCCATTATTCCTAACCTCATTTTCAATGTCCATAGCAATAGCATTGATAAGAAGGTCTCCTGGGGTAAAATAATGTCAGAACAGGGGGGATCCTTTTCTGTCTCAAAGCATCTTGAGAGTGCATCTGGCTTGAGATTCTTACTGCCTGGGCGATATGCGAGGTTAAATTTAAATCGAGAAAAGAACAGGGCCCACCTACCTTGTCGGGGATTCAACCTACTTGCAGATTGGAGGTACTCAAGGTTCGTGTGATCAGTCCAAACTAGGAATGGTAGTTCAGAGCCCTCCAGCCACTGCCTCCACTCCTCCAGTGCTAACTTGACAGCGAGCAGCTCCCGATTGCCAATGTCGTTGTTACGTTCAGCTGGGGAGAGGCGACGGGAGAAGAAGGCACATGGGTGGATCTTGTTATCCTTGGGAGCTCTCTGAGAAAGAACAGCACCGACTCCCAGGTTGGATGCATCAACCTCGACCACAAACTGGAGGGAGGAATCAGGCATGGTTAGTATGGAGGCAGTGGTAAAACGCGCCTTGAGGACTGAAAATGGCAATTCAGCCTCTGAGTGACAAGTGGAATGGGGACTTGGTGGACGTGAGTGCAGTGAGGGGAGAAGCAATGGAGCTGTAGTTACGAATGAATCTCCTGTAGAAGAGGAAACGTTGCAGGGACTTACGGTCTGCAGGTTTGAGCCAGTTCACGACCGCTTCAATCTTGGCGGGGTCCATCTGGATGGAGTCTGGTCCGATGACGAATCCTAGGAACGAGGTAGATGAAACGGATAACTCACATTTTTCAGCTTTGACGAAGAGTCAATTCTCCAGCAGATGCTTTTGGACTTGTGTAATGTGAATAGGGGCCACTAGATGGCAGTATTTATCTTTTTTTTTGTTGAGCCCAGACTGGAGATAGGTTTGGGCATGTTTTAGGCATGTCTGGGAAAAAGCCTAAAAGGTGGGAGCTGTCTGCAAAAGAATATATAAGGGGGAGAATTGAGACAGTGAAGTAGAGGGAGAAATTGCAAGGAGAAGGATACATGTGACCAGACCTGTCATTCTGTTCAAGACCTGTGAAGCTTTTAGTGGAATTTGGCCTGTGTTAGAGCATTTGCCTCACCCAGGACATCACCAAGCAACCCACCAAAGGGACTGTAAATATTTCTGTTCTTGTATATAATCAATCTTGGTCTGTAGAGTAGAGTAGTTTGTTGTTAGTTGCCTTTGTTTAATTAAATGTGTTTTAATTTTAAAATTTTTGTCTGTCATCCTTTGCTGTCGTTAATGTCATAACAAATTGGCGCCATAACACTTGGCACACATGATGGAAAGGGCGAGTGCGGAGAGCTTGTTAATCAATTAGTAAGTGCAGCTATACAAATCCTTGGTGCTCGTTAGTAAGTTAGTATTATATACAAGGTTAGTTGTTGTTAGTAATCTAGAGAAAATAATAAACTGTAAATACTGTTAGTAGATAGAAAAGCAGAGTGAAGCCAGCAAACGAGATCGGAAAGAAGTTTGAAAACCAGAATCCAATAAGTCACCCGAAGAGTGAAACACAAGACTGGGGCTGTGCGTGCAGGCGAGACCAGAGACCAGACAAGAGAGACAAAGTGCAATGCAAACTGGAAAACATGAACCGGAATCTGAATATGGCAAAATGCAAAACATGGAAAAGTAAACTTAGACAATATATTAACAAATCAAAGCTACCAAATCACAATACATAATCCAGAGAATGGTCAGGCATGGCAGAGAGTCAAATATACAATAAAACAAATATACAAACATGGCAAGGACATGGCAGAATCATAACAGAAGATTGAGGTTTGATTACTCCGTAGCCTACATGAAAATGGCAAAAGTTCACAAAAACTATTTATGAAACAAGATGATGATGAACTTTTTTTGGTCAGAGCTGAAAAAAGTACTGTTTTCTTTGCCTTGAAATGTTTTCAACCACTATGTCAAGGTAAATTAGGGAAATAAATAATAAATATTAGATATGACACAAAGCTACGTACATACTTACACACACACACACACACACACACACACACACAGTGAATCTTTCTCGGTCCACCACAGAAGAATTTCACATCACCCAGAACTCTGGAGTTTTTAGCTTTTTTATTCTCCCTCAGTGCAGGTCTGCACATATTTAAATAATCATCGAATAGAGGCAAGGGATTCGCATCAATCACTCTTGCCTCAATCAGCATAACGTCAACTAAGCATTAAAATAAATAACAAATAACACAAACTGTGAGGTATCGATCCGGAACCAAATGCGAGAACACAGGATTGCGAAAGAAAAGGTTTTTATTGAGCGAGGGGGGAAACCCCCGCAGGGCAGAAGGCAACAGTACAAGAGTCCGCAATCCAAAAGTCAAAATCCAGTGGGGCAGAAATGGAATCATAACCAGGGCAGCAAACACAAAAATCGTAGTCAGGCAAAACAGGTTCAGAACACAGGCAGTGGTTTGTAAGAGAGGCAAACTCATAAATCAAAGGGCAATCCGAATCGTAAACAGGGCAGCAATCCACAAAATCGTAGTTGGGCAAAAAGGGTTCGAACACAGATGCAACACGAATCCAATAAGGGCAAGCCAAAAAATCAGTAGTCGGGCAATCCAGTCAGAATCAGAGATGCAATGAGTACGAGGCGAGAGAAATAGCAGCACAGGTAAACACGAGAAACGATCTGACAGAGAATGACTGTGAGAAATGTTATGGCCCCAATTTGTTATGACATTTATGACAGCAAGGGATGACAGGCACAATTTTAAAACTTAAACACATTTAATTAAAGAAAGACTTTTAAGTAATCTACTTTCTACTCTACTGACCAAGATTGACATATACGAGAAAAAAAATATTTACAGTCCCTTGAGATGGGGTTGCTTGGTGATGTTCCGGGTGAGGAAAATACTCTAACATAGGCAAAAATCCACAAAAAGCTTCACAGGTCATGAAAAGAGTGACACGTCTGGTCAAATTTATCCTTCCCCTTGCAATTTCTCCTACTACTTTACTGTCTCAATCCTCCTCCTGATATACCCTTTTGCAGACCCCTCCCACCTTTTAGATTTTTTTTTAACTCTCAGACATACCCAAGACATGCCCAAACCTAGCTCCAGTCTGGGCTTAACAAAAAAGGGTCAAAACTGCCATCTAGTGGCAGAATTTCATAAGGACCATGAAATCTAGCCTGCAATGGATTGGACTGCAAGGGAAACAACAAAAAACCTTGTCTCCTGGTTCAAACTCACAGCTTCTAGCCATATGATCAGACTAAGTTTTCATTTTTCCCTGACTTAATTTCAAGCTCTCTTTGGCTTGGTAACAAGCTGCACGCAATCTTTCCTTGAACTTGCTAACATAGTCTAACAGACTGATATGTGGTTCTTTCTCTTGCCATTGTTCACTCAACAATAGCTAAGGTCCTTTCACTTCATGGCCAAACACTAGCTCAAACGGACTGAATCCAGTAGACTCCTGCCCTGCTTCTCTACCTGCAAAGAACAGCAAATGAAGACCTTTATCCCAGTCTTTCTCATGATCATAACAGTAAGTCCTCATCATTGTCTTGAGAGTGGAATGAAACTGCTCTAAGGCACCCTGACTTTCTGGATGATAGGCACTAAAAAGAATCTGCTTCGCACCTAGTTCATACACAACCTGCTGAAACAATCCGGAAGTGAAATTGCTACCTTAGTCTGACTGAATTTCCCTGGGAAGGCCAAACAACATGAAGAATCTTATCAAAGCCTTCGAGATTGCAGTGGCCTTGATGTTGCCTAGAGGTATGGCTTCAGGGAGTCTGGTAGATACACACATGATTGTCAACAAGTACTGATTTTCCAGATCTAGTCTTTGGTAATGGACTTACACAATCAACAATGACCTTGGAAACGGGCTCCCCAAATGCTGGGATAGGCTGTAATGGAGCTACAGGTGGGTCTAACTGGTGTTTTCCAACTACCTGACAAGTGTGACAGGTTTTGCAAAAGTTGGAAACATCTTTCCGAAGCCCAGGCCAGAAGAAGTGTTTCATGATCTTATCAAAAGTCTTGTTAACACCAAGATGACCTCCTGAACTATGAGCCTTTGTTAAGATCTCATTCCTGTAGACCTTCGAAACAACAATTTGCCTAACCACTGCCCAATCTGCATTGGCAGGGATATCAAGAGGGCGCCACTTCCGCATCAACACACCATCCTTGAGATAATACCTAACTGGAACTGCGTCTATTTCTTTATCAGGAAGGGCTCTCCTCTTTAGAACACAAATTTCAGGATCATTAGTTTGCTCCTGAATCAACCGCTTTCTGGACAGAGACAAGTCCCCAGATACATAAAGGCCCAGTCACACAGCCGATCACGCACGAATCACTCACAAATCACGCACAGATTGGGTTTGTGCGTGCTTGTGCGTTGAGAAATTGACCAATTTTTTGGGGTGTCGGGGGTAGAAATCTCGGATGAATCACGCATGAATCGCGCATGAACCACGCATGTATCACTTACAATCACTGACATATCGCGCACGTCGACGCATAATAGCAAACACGGTGCAGTATTCCACGAACATTCGACGCATGCCCCACGGATGAATCACCGGCGGAGCACGCACGAAAAACGCACCTTCGGCGTCACTATCGCTTCGGTTCAGCGCATATAAAAAGCGGTGAACGACGGGAGTTTCTCAGTACCTTTCGCCAATCAAGAACACTTCAAGAGATGCCACCCAGGAAAGCTCGCTTGCCCTCAAAGACAAGGGTGCAGAAGAAGAAAGCTGCTGAAGAAGAAGAAGTTCTGCAGCAGGAACACCATAACATCTCTTTTTTAAGGGTTCATAGTGATATGGACCCCTTTGCAGCAAGGTCTGGAATGGCAAAAGTGCCCGAAATGGCTGCTTTTATATGCCAAAATACATACGTGAGTTGTCAGTGGTTCGTCAGTGGAACATCAGTGAATCATCAGTTTTCTGTCAGTCAGTCGTTTTCTGTCAGTCAGTTCTGACGCATTAGCACTGACGGCCGACGAGTGTCCCGCGCATAGTTACGCACTCTCGACGCATAAACTACGCATGCCGACTCATGAATTACGCAAACCAACGCACAGTTGTGCGTCGGAAAATTTTTGAACCGTTCAAAACTCAAAATCACGCACAAACCGCCTTCGACGCACATCCACTTACAATCACTGACAGTCCTCGTTCGTTCCACCTACGAATTACGCATACGACGTACGCTCCGCGCAGAAACGAAAATCTGTGCGTAATTCATGCGTAATTCATGCGTTTTCGCTGTGTGACTGGGCCTTAAGAAGCACCAGATCCATCTGGCTGGCTGAACAGAGAAATGATAAAGGTATCTAAGTCCTCAAACGGAGAAACCATAGTAGGCCGAACAGAGTCATCAGGCGAACCACCTGAGTCCTGACTATTCAATGTGCTGGACGGCACCACATCATCTTCTTCTTTAGCCTTCTTGGCCAGAGTCACTGCACAGGAAGGATACAGACAGCGGCGGCTCGTCGGCCGTAACAAAGGGAAGCCAGAACCTCGCCCTTCAAAGCTTAATGACTTCAACATTTCGTAGTTCACTTTTCTTTATCAGCAGTTGCTCATACGAATTGGTTGGAGGACAATCAAATCTATTTTCGATAGCAAATGACGACGCAAATTATCACGTCTTTATAAATTAGTTTGCGAGGCTTCTTTCACAAAAGCCACGACAGTCCATTTTCTACAATCTTAATATAGAAGAAAGGAATGCGATGTTGCACAGCTTATTGCTTATTGAGCCTCACTAATCAATTTGCGCATCTATGCCGTTTCGTGAGCTTCTTGAGTGCGGAATTTAAAAAGACGTAGGCCTATGGTAATTTATGTTGTAATTTATATGTGAAAGAAAACCCCTCATAATTTCGTGGTGCAATGTATTACAATGCTATCGAAAATAAATTTGACTCAACTGACTGTTCTTCTAACAATTCGTATGAGCAACTTCTGATCAAGAAAAGTAAACTGCGAAAGAATTAAGTCATTAAGCTTTGAAGGGCGAGGTTTTGGCTTAATTATGTTACGGCCGACGACCCTCCACTATTTAAATGAATGATTGAAAACGGGTGATGAACAATCATTAACATTAAAGGATTGTTTGGGCTTCCCCTGTTGCCAATTCACGAGCCGCCACTGGATACAGAGATGGGTCATCATCGCCATCTTCAGTGCATGGCTTTGAAGTAAGATGAAAAGGGAAAACTACATTGCCCCCAGCCAGGGCATTGCCTAGCAACAGAGAAACACCCTCTATAGGTAGACTTGACATAAGTCTCACCTTTACCTGTCCTGTAACTAAATCTGACTTCAAGAATACAGACCGCAGGGGTACAGATACAGTCCTTCCTTCAATACCTTGTACAATACCTTGTATGAAATCCCCAGAAGCGGTCTCATCACGTAACTCCAAGGAGTCCATCAACAAAAGTGACTGAGAAGCTCCGGTATCCCTTAGGACAGGGGTGGGCAATCACGGTTCTGGAGGGCCGGTGTGTATGCAGGTTTTTATTCCTATCAATTACCCTGACTAATTGAGTTAATTGATTGCATGCACAAATATAGATTTTAGCAATGATTCGATCAAAGGAAAATCGGGTGAGGAAAATGCTCCAACACAGGCAAAAATCCACAAAAAGTTTCACAGGTCTTCAAAAGAGTGACAGGTCTGGTCAAATGTATCCTTCTTCTTGCAATTTCTCCCACTACTACAATGTGCAGTATTTTTTTTCTCCAGACAATTCACCAAAACAGGCATATATTGAATTTTCAACTGTAATATAGTTTTTCATGAGGGTCCCAGCACATAAAAGAAAACAATCATTCCAGATTTAATCAGTTCAGTCTGTCTCTGTCATTTGAACACTGACGACTCGCTTGCCGTCACTGTCACAGTTCCCGTCTTTTTCACTACTTGTAAAGGGATAATATTTTGTCAGCCTAATCAAAATAAATTTAGAATGTGATCACGTTATTTGTCAACTTTTTCAATTATATGGTGCACCATTTGAATTTAGTCTTACTCTTGTGTTAATACTCCAAATTTATTTCCCCAAATTTAAGTTGCAATACCGCAGTTGAATCCTTAGCTGGCCAGCTTATCTTTTCACTCAAGGTCATGTTACTCTCTTCTCTTTTGCAATGCGCACTCTGTAGAAAAGTTTCGATTGAATGTGTTAGATGCATACAACAATGAACAAAACTCAGTCATAATTTGGTTGCTTTTCCTCTTGCTTGGGCTTTGATCTTTTCCTGTAAAAGTTAATAATCAAGGAAAGTTTATTAGTCATTTCATCTTTTTGTATTGTTGGTCCACTGCTGTATAAAAACAGAGAAAAGATCATGAATTTATTAATTAAATTTCTTCGGTCAGGAAAGCTTTCAGTCACTTTTTTAAATCACACATTTGTTATAGAATTTGATCCTTCACATGACTCATTTTCTGGACAAATTTATGCTTGTTAAACAAATTAAGAAAATTCCACATGAGATCAAATTGCTTAGACCCCCCTTTCGCCTCTCTTTTTTTCTCTGACTTTGGTACTTCAATCTCCTCCTCCCTTTTATGCTCCCTCTGTGCACAAAAAAGCCACATTTTTTCAGAGGGCGTGGACTGAGGCACAGCTCGATTTTGTTTTTCAAATATTTCTCCTGATCCTCAATGTTACCCATTCCCCTTTCTCCAAATAATTCCAGAACTGCCAGCTCATTTTATTCTTTTTTACACCTAGATTTTTTGCCACCGATGCCTAATTTGTCATTATACCCATTTTTTTTTCATATATTGCAAGATCAAATTTTCCTTGTTTTTGCTACTCTGTTAGTCTGTTTTGAGTTCTTTTGCCCAGTTATTTGACTATTTTTATATCATTCTCAAAGGTAGGAAATTGCTCTCTTCATTCTTCCACATGCGTTGCCATTGTTATCTATGAACTAATTTAAACTTTATTTCAAAGCCGAATTATTTTTCCTCATGTCTTAAATTGCGATATGTCTATTTTACTAGTTACACTGCTCAATACGGACAGTAAACAGTTTATAATATAAACATACTTATGCGATTTCTCCTCTCCCTTTTCACTCAGATCGTATTTTGTTACACATTCCTAAACCAGTGTTATGTTTAGTGTATAACCATCTAGTGGTCTAATCAATGGTGTTTCTTGTTTAGTTCCATTTCTCTTTTTCTGGTTTTTTTCTTTCCTTCAAACATAGGAAGTTGCTTTTGCCTTTTTTCCTTATTTTTTCCCCCTTTTTTTCCTCTATCTGCCAGCTTTGCAGTAATCATCATAGTTTATCTTTTAATCCAAATTTCATTTCTTGGCCAAATAATTTTTCTTTCCTCACCTATTCAATGATGATAGTACACCAATCAAAATAATGGTTAAATAACCATCTTTTAATACATGCAATTTACGACTACTTTTAATCTGCCAAATAGTAATGACCGTCAATAATAATTTTAACTTATTGCATGTAAACTAGGGGTTATTTATTTATATTTAATGCACTATTAACAATCCCAACTAATGAAACACACAACAAGACCACTGTTCATATCCATACATACTTTACACTCAAGCAAAAACAAGAGAGAGACAACATTGCAAAATGGATCCACTACCTCTCTCCAAAATGTATCCTCTACCAAAACGGATCGATCCTAGAACCATAAAAACGGCTCCCAGTACCTCTTCTTAGGTCTGGGCCATATCTTAACCATAAGCAGGGAGGCCTGCAGGTTTATTCCCTTGCTTAAGGGTCTCCTATGAGAGGCCGTTTGAGACAGAATTCATACTTGCTTTCACATGTACTATCATACTGTCACACAAACACCATCATTCTCTCACGCACACGCTATTATACTCTCACACACACCATCATTGTCACACACACACACATGCACCATTACACTCTCATGCACACACCCTCATTCTCTCTCACACATACTATCATTCTCTCGCACACACACCATTATGCTCTCACGCACACACGACCATTCTCTCACACACACCAACATTCTCTCTCACACATACTATCATTCTCTCTCACACACACTATCATTCTCTCTCACGCACACCATTATACTCTCACGCACGCACAATCATTCTCTCACGCATGCACTATCATTTTCTTACACACACACTATCATTCTCTCTCACACGCACCATCATTCTCTCTCACACACACCATCATTCTCTCACACACACTCCATTATACTCTCACACAAACAAACTTGTTCAAGTGACAAAATGATAGTGAATGTAAAACAGAATGATAGTGTATGTGAATGAGAATGATAGTGCGTGCATGAGAGAATGATAGTGTGTGCGTGAGAGTATAATGGCGTGTGTGTGAGAGAATGATAGTTTGCGCGTGAGACAATGATAGTGTGTGTGTGAGAGAATAATTGTGCGTGTGTGAGAGAATGATAGTGCGTGTGTGAGAGAATGATAGTATGTGTGAGAGAGAATGATGGTGTGTGTGTGAAAGAATGATAGTGTGTGCGTGAGAGTATAATGGTGTGTGTGTGAGAGAATGATAGTGTGTGCGTGAGAGTATAATGGTGTGTGTGTGAGAGAATGATAGTGCATGTGAGAGAGAATGATAGTATGTGTGAGAGAGTTTGATGGAAACGGAAGTTAGTTTGATGGAAACGGAAGGTAGTTTGATGGAAACGGAAGTTAGTTTGATTGAAACGGATGTAGCGTTAAATTCTCAGTTTCTGGTCGGTTATAATTGAAATCTTTCAAAATGCAGTTAGAAGCGGGATTTCACAGACATATCCCACCCTCCCGTACGACAAGGAAACACAGTGAAAAAAAAACTGCATGATCATCGCCGGAGCAGCAAGTCTTTCCAAATCCATTTGAAACGTGAAGTGCTGCTCGTTATTCATCCCAATTGCGTCCGGAAAGTGAAGTATAGCTCCAAAGTGAAGTAGCCTATATCACACTATAAAATTGAAGCAAAGCTCGTTATTCTTTCCAATTCCACTCGAAAAGCAGAGTATAGCACCAGAAGAGAAGTATACCTGATTGCACCAAAAGCGAAGTGTCGCTCGTCTATCATCCTAATCATTCAAAAAGTGAAATACAGCGCGAGAAGAGAGGCACAGAACATCAATCATTGCAAATCCATTCCAAAAGTGAAGAATAGTTTTAATATTGCTACTAAATGGACTAGGGAGGAAACGAGTCTCAAGTTTCAACTACTTGCGAAGGCAATATCCATTTCAGAGTTTAAATAATCTATGTAATTGCGTCGCGACAAAACATCAGCATGACATATAGGCTCAATTGCACGAAGCTGGTTTACTCCACGACTTCGCTTTTTATGGATCTAAAGCCCCATTATGTAGCCTTGTGAATAATAAAATTTAAATGGTTAGAGCGAATGTATTAGGCTCCACTTATAATAATAGTAAAATGAAAATGGAAACGAGGTTCCATAAATGTATAAGTGCTGGAATCTCACAGCACTTCTATCAATGGTTTGGTTTGGCAATAGAAAATACTCCAAACGGGGATGAAGGCTGTGCAAGCGTGTAGCTTACGAGTAGTTACAGACTATGCTAAGCATTATATACCGGCTGCTATCACCCAGCGGAAACAAAAAACAGATCGCTCCAATCGATATCAGTTAATTAATTACAAAGCCTCTTATTAATTAGATTTTTTTTTTTATCGTCCCACCACTGTCCTGTCAGGTTCTCGGTTTATATTACGGTCCAGCACATGCACCGGCCGATTAAGACCTGGAGCGCTGCTATTGCATCAGTCAACTGGAACCATCTGTTCTTTGTTTCCGCTGGGTGACAGCAGCCGGCTTGTAATGCTATAGCTATACCATAGTCCTCTATACGCGTGCACAGCCTTAAGGCCCATCCACACCAAGCGCGGATTTTTGTAGGAGCCAATTCTATGGGCTCTAATGTAAACTTGCACACCAAGGCGGAATTTCCAGAAAAAAACATCCGCACGAACTTAAGCTTCTGTGAAAATCCGCCTGCGAAGTTGTACTTTTGGCCAATGAAATGATTTGTTTTTATTGATGTCTCAGCATTCTATCCTTTTGATAAGCAAGATAGCTTGTATTCAGTTAACAGTTACATAACGTGACATCTTAAAAGCTATGTGCGCAGTTAGTCTACTTTTTCCTGATAGTTAGAGTTCTAGCTAATCATAGTGTGTTTTTTTCCGATCAACATTTCATATGTTGAATATTTGTGCACCAAATCACGAAGCTGTAGGTCGCTGAGGTGTAAATTATGATGAAGCTTCGTCTGGGTTGGACAAGTTAAGTTTATTGAAACCCCAGGTCCGGGGTAACATCAATAAGGAAACCGTTCGTTGGCTACGTCAGTGTAAAAGCAGACTGCGAAGCTGACGTTATGGTTCAGATACTTTCAATGTCATTGTCGCTGCAACTGCTATCACGATTCATTTAGGTAAAATTGTAACTCGCGAATTTGTTTTTTCGCTGTGCGGAATTGGAATACAAGAACGCGAAATTTCACACCGAGTTCGGTTTGGTTTAATGCGGAATTTTCAATCGCGTATTTTCTATTGCTAAACCAAACCATAGATAGAAGTGCTGAGAGATTCCAACACTTATACATTTATGGAACCTTGTTACCATTTTCATTTTACTATTATTATAAGTGGAGCCTAATACATTCGCTCAAACCATTTAAATTTTATTATTCACAAGGCTACATAACGGGGCTTTAGATCCATAAAAAGCGAAGTCGTGGAGTAAACCAGCTTTGTGCAATTGAGCCTATATGTCATGCCGATGTTTTGTCGCGACGCAATTACATAGATTATTTAAACTCTGAAATGGATATTGCCTTCGCAAGTAGTTGAAACATGAGACTCGTTTCCTCCCTAGTCCATTTAGTCGCAACATTAAAACTATTCTTCACTTTTGGAATGGAATTGCAATGAATGATGTTCTGTGCCTCTCTTCTCGCGCTGTATTTCACTTTTTGAATGATTGGGATGATAGACGAGCGCTACACTTCGCTTTTGGTGCAATGAGGTATACTTCTCTTCTGGTGCTATTTTCTGCTTTTCGAATGGAATTGGAAAGAATAACGAGCTTTGCTTCAATTTTATAGTGTGATATAGGCTACTTCACTTTGGAGCTATACTCAACTTTCCGGACGGAATTGGGATGAATAACGAGCAGCACTTCACGTTTCAAATGGATTTGGAAAGACGTGCTGCTCCGGCGACGATCATGCAGTTTTTTTTCACAGTGTTTCCTTGTCGTACGGGAGGGTGGGATATGTCCGTGAAATCCCGCTTCTAACTAAATTTAGAAAGTTTTCAATTATAAACAACCAGAAACTGAGAATTTAACGCTACATCCGTTTCAATCAAACTAACTTCCGTTTCCATCAAACTACCTTCCGTTTCCATCAAACTATCTTCCGTTTCCATCAAACTCTCTCACACATACTATCATTCTCTCTCACATGCACTATCATTCTCTCACACACACACCATTATACTCTCACACACACTATCATTCTCTCTCACACATACACCATTATACTCTCACGCACGCACTATCATTCTCTCACACACGCACTATGATTCTCTCACGCACACACTATCATTGTCTCACGCGCATACTATCATTCTCTCACACACACGCCATTATACTCTCACGCACACACTATCATTCTCTTACGCACGCACTATCATTCTCATTCACATACACTATCATTCTGTTTTACATTCACTATCATTTTGTCACTTGAACAAGTTTAAGTTTGTGTGAGAGTATAATGGAGTGTGTGTGAGAGAATGATGGTGTGTGAGAAAGAATGATGGTGCGTGTGAGAGAGAATGATAGTGTGTGTGTGAGAGAATGACAGTGCGTGCGTGAGAGAATGATAGAGTGTGTGTGAGAGTATAATGGTGTGTGTGAGAGAGAATGATAGTGTGTGTGAGAGAGAATGATAGTATGTGTGAGAGAGAATGACGGTGTGTGCGTGAAAGTATAATGGTGCGTGTGTGTGTGAAAATGATGGTGTGTGTGTGTGTGACAATGATGGAGTGTGTGAGAGTATAAAAGCGTGTGCGTGAGAGAATGATGGTGTGTGTATGAGAGAATGATGGTGTTTGTGTGACAGTATGATAGTACATGTGAAAGCAAGTATGAATTCTGTCTCAAACGGCCTCTCATAGTCTCCAGCACAGGCCTCACATATAACAAACAGTCATACAACGAACTCGTTACAGAACGTGCTCCGATTTGAAACACACTCACTCACAGTAACTTGTTGCAAATTCATTCATTAGTGGTAAGTAGTTACATACCAATTCTGCAGATTCTGTCCCTCTCCTTTTTATTTCCCCAATTTAGTATCTAGATTATTTGAGTCGAAAGGTCACTTGTCTCCAGTGCTCCAGATAAGGGCCAGACAACACAAAACAACACCCTCACTTATCTATCTGAGCAAAATAATTCTCACATTATCTTTAGTTCGCTGGCACCTTAGGGTGTGTTTGTGCTCTCTGCCCCATCTCCGAGCTCCAAAAGACCGTCCACTCTTACGAGTGTAACCAACCTTTGCAGACTCCTGCCGCTGGCTTGCCCAATATGTTGTGGTTTTCTTCAATATATTGAGATTGCCCCATCCTCAGGCAATTGGAGAGAGACAGATTCTGAAAAAGAAAAAGCTTTATTGTGTCATGCTGATAAATGTAAAGCCGAGTTCCTGCGCAAGTTTACAGGTCGGTTACATACCTCCCATTCTCGCACTACCATTGGACAGGCAACCTGAAACCTGTTACCTACTCCTTCAGGAATTCAGAGACCCATGCACATTACAGTGGACAGCCACACCCAGCAAGAGATACAGAGACAAAAAATACAGCCAGATAAAAATGACAAAAAGAAAAAAATAAAGATACCAGTCGATGAATTCGATGCATATCAAATTATTACGAATAATTCAATTGATCAGGTTTTCAGTAGCAACTAATGATTTTGCTGAAGAAATATTGATCAAAGCTACAGAAATCAAATACATCCTCTGAAAATGTTTTTTTGGATCAACTAAACCGAAGCCTGCTTACAAAGCTATGGAAGCGCACTGCTTATGTGCGCGTGAGCTGCTCATGCATGTATGAACTGAATTGCTTGTATATGTGTGTATATCTGTATGTGAACTACTTGTATGTATGTATGTGTGTTTATGTGTGTGTGTCTTTCTGCTGCCTACATAATATGTATATTGATTATTAGTATGAACAATGAATGAATAATGATAAAATATATATATAATCAATATTAGTGAATATAATGATTAATGCTGAGGTAAAATTTTCAACAGAGCCTTCATTCGTGCCACCGACCTGAGCAGCGCCTCACGTTTAGTTTTCCAAATGCGCCGGCAGCGGCTCATGAATTCGCGGGCAGATGGCACAGCTACCTCCCCCTTTTGGCAGGGGAATATAGGTGGTTGATAACCAAGACAGGCTTGAAAGGGAGAGAGTCCAGAGGCAGCAGAGGTATGGCTATTAATCGCATATTCAGCCCAGGGTAGCTGATGACTCCAGGAGGAGGAGTTCTTTTTTTTTTTTTTTTTTAAATTTGGCATCTCCAATCCCACCCGAATCTGGAATGCCCAGTTGGTGAACTATGCACAAAGCTTGCTCGTATGCGACCCCTTGCTGCCCACTCAGGATAGTGAAGACAGTTCACGACTCTCCTCCGAAGTACGTGCCCGTCAGCCACTGATTCTTATACACTCATTGGTTGAATCCTCGTAAGTTCAGAACGAGGGCGGAGGATACCCGGACATGAACAAACCCAGAGTCTTCCTGACGAGCGCCCGTCTGGCCAGCAGGAGGCGCTGGAGCAACGAACAAAGCTACTATTGTATCCCCAAATCCGGCAGTCCCTTCCCAATTTGGAACCCTGTAGCGCGATGGCCAATTGTGCGCTACTCTGAAAAAGCTGCCGACCCCTGCCGGTGGGTACGCCGGAGCTCGAACTCGCGACGTGATAGTCACCTCAGCACTGCAGCGCAGTGCCTTAACCGAGTGAGCTATCCGGCAGCTCGAGGAGGGGTTCTTTAAGCATAAACATCTTACCACAGTCTCTATACATTTGTTAGCCCGCTCGGTCTGGCCGTTAGTCTGTGGGTGGAAGCCGGAAGAAAGGCTGACAGTGGCGCTGAGGGATTTGCAAAGTGATTTCCAGAATTTGGCTGTGAATTGAGGACCGCGGTCAGAAATGATATTGGAGGGTATGCCTTGTAATCTGATAACGTGTTGTATGATGAGAGTGGCAGTTTCTTGAGCAGAGGGAAGCTTAGTGAGTGAGACAAAGTGAATGGCCTTAGAGAATCTATCAACTATGGTGAGGATAGTGGTGTAGTGGTTGGAAGGGACAGACTAGCGATAAAATATAATGCTATGTGTGTCCATGGGCAGTAAGGTGTGGACAGGGGTTGCAATAAACCGTGAGCGGGCTGATGTGATACCTTTCCCTAGGCACAAACCGAGCAGGCAGCGACATAACCTTGAACATCTTCGTTAATTCCAAGCCACCAGAAACGACAGGTGATGAAATCCAGTGGACAGCGGATACCTGGGTGACATGACAGATTAGAGGAATGCCCCCAGTCCCGGACTCGGGGGCGCAAATTGGCAGGCACAAACATACAGTTGGCAGGGCAAGCGCTGGGCGCGGCAGAACCATCTTGAGCATTTTTTAATTTCATTTTCTATGTCCATGGAAATAGCATTGAAGAAAGTCTCTTTGGGCAAAATGGTGTCAGAACAGGATCTTTATCTGTCTCAAAACATCTTGAAAGCGCATCTGGTTTAACATTTTTGCTGCCTGGGTGATATGCGAGGTGAAAATTAAAGCAAGAAAAGAACAGGGCCCACCTGGCTTGCCGGAGATTCAATCTCTTAGCAGACTGGAGGTACTCAAGATCCCAGTCCAAACTAGAAACGGCAGCTCTGAGCCCTCCAGCCGCTGTCTCCACTCCTCCAGCGCTAATTTGACTGCTAACAGCTCCCGATTTCCAATGTTACAATTGCGCTCAGCAGGAATGAGGCGACGGGAAAAAAAAGCACAAGGGTGAATCTTGTTATCCTTGGGATTTCTCTGAGAGAGGACTGCTCCCACTCCCATGTTGGATGTATCCACCTCGACCACAAACTGGAGAGAGGAATCAGGAATGCTTAGTATGGGAGCAGTGGTGAACGAGTCTTGAGGACAGAGAATGCCTGTTCAGCCTCTTGTGACCAGTGGAATGGGGTCTTAGTGGAAGTGAGCACGGTGAGGGGAGCTGCTATGGAGCTGTAGTTGAGAATAAATCTCCTACAAAAATTAGCGAATCCCAGGAAACGTTGTAGCGACTTACGTTCAGTGGGTCTGGGCCAGCTCACGACCGCCTCGATCTTGGAGGGGTCCATCTGGATGGTATCTGGGCCAATGACGAATCCTAGGAATGAGGTGGATGGAATGGGGAACTCTCACTTCTCAGCCTTGATGAATAGTCGATTCTCCAATAGACGTTTCAGCACTTGGCGCACGTATTGCACGTGGTCTTCTGCACGTGATATGTTAATCATGTCACGAAGTACATCATTGATCAGGTTCTGGAAGACAGCTGGGGCGTTAGTAAGCCCGAACGATAAAACCAGGTACTCCCAGTAGCCGGTAGGGGTATTGAAGGCCGTCTTCCATTCGTCACCCTCACGAATACATACCAAATGATAAGCGTTACGTAGGTCTAACTTAGTAAAGACTATAGCTCCTTGAAGTAGGTCGAATGCGGTATACATGAGGGGCAATGGGTATCTATTCTTGATAGTGATTTCATTCAGGCCTCGGTAGTCAATGCAGGGCCTTAAAGTGCAGTTTTTAAAGTACCTTTTTGCCAACGAAGAAGAATCCGGCCCCCGCAGGTGATGAAGAAGGTCGTATTATCCCCGCCGCAAGGGACTCCTTGAGATACTTTTCCATAGCCAGCGTCTCGGGTTAGGACAGTGAAAACAGACGACCTCTAGGGGGTGTGGTTCTGGGTTTGAGTTCCATTGAGCAGTCGTATGGTCTGTGCGGGGGCAGGCTGGTGGCACGGGCCTTGGAAAATACTTCATGGAGATCATGATATTCAGAAGGAACCTTCTCCAGGTTCGGAATCTCCTCCGGAAGAGAAACAGGGACAAGGACTTGAGCATCACTTAGATATGACTGAGCGCAACTGGGACTCCACCCCTTGATTTTGTATCTACCCCAGTCAATACCAAGTAAATGTTTAGCCATCCAGGGGTGGTCAAGGACCACAGGAGCATGGGGAGACTTGATTAAAAAGAGCTTAATGTATTCTTGATGATTGCCCGAAATGTGGAGTTTAATGGGACTGGTGACATGGGTTATGTGGGCAATATTCTGGCCATTGATAGAGCTGGCCACTCTATCCGGGATGAAGGCGGTGGTGGCGGTCGGACCAAAAACATAACACCCCCATATAATAAGACCTGCCACAGTGATTAAAATTGGAGAAAATCGCAATTTCCGGAAAAACAGACCGAAGGTATGGTTACTGAATTTCCATGACAAGAAAAGTGTCTAATTAATTGACTTTGTGAATATTCAGTAGTTCTGTTCTGTGCAGCATTTTTAGCCCTCATAGCAAGTTATGGGACCTCTACTCTTTTTTCTTCGCATAGATGCCTGTTTTCATCTTGGGGCACTCATTTTCAATGAGGAAAACGTGAAATTTGTAGCCAATTTGTTCAACTTTTCACAGGATTTAAAATGGCCATAAATGGGCTGAGAAAGCATTTAATAGATAAGAGAATCAGCTGAAAGAACATTTAGCAATTAAATAAGTTAACTGGAATCAGGTATGTAACATGATTGGCTATAAAAAGGATGTCTTAGAGAGGCTTAGACTCTCAGAAGGAAAGATGGCCAGAGGCTCTCCGACCTGTGAAGGCTAGCGTATACAAATTGTGGAATACTTTGAAAAACAATGTTCCTCAACATCAAATTGCAAAGGTTTTGAAGGTCTCATCACCAACAGTGCATAACATCACCAAAAGATTCAGAAAAACTACAGAAATCTGTGTGAAAATGTGTGTAAGGGACAATGTGTGTAAGGGACAAGGCCGAAGACCTTTAGTGGATGCCCGTGATCTCCGGGCCCTCAGAAGCCACTGCAATACTCACTGACATGATTCTGTCATTGACTTTACTGAATGGGCCCAGGAATACTTCAAGAAACCACTGTCTGTAAACACAGTCTGCTGTGCCATCCACAGATGCCACCTAAAACTCTATAATGCAAAAAAGCCATTGTTGAGCATGATCCAGAAGTGCCGCCGTGTCCTGTGGACCAAGGCTCATTTAAAATGGACTGTAGCAAAGTGACAAAGTGTACTGTGGTTAGACGAGTCAAAATTTGACATTCATGTTGGAAATCATGGGCGTCGTGTCCTCCGGGCTAAAGAGGAGAAAGACCACCCCTCCTGTTATCAGCGTTCACTTCAAAAGCTAGCATCTCTGATGGTATGGGGATGCCTCAGTGCATATGGTGTGGCACACTTGCATGTTTTAAAAAGCACCATGAATGGTGAAAGGTATTTAAAGGTTTTAGAGCAACATATGCTCACCTTCAGACAACATCTATTCCAGGGAAGGCCTTGTGTATTTCAGAAGGACAATGCAAAACCACATACGGCAGCTATTACAACAGCATGGCTTCGTAGGAGAAGAGTCCATGTGTGTTGTGCTCTCACAATCTTTTCCTGTTAGTTTCTTCTAATTATCCCAAATCAATTTACAGTTTCCTTTTGTTTCACTAATTATATTTATGAAGAAGGATGACTTGGCCTGTCTTAGTTCTTTAACTACTTTATTTCTCAGAGTTGTGAATCTACGCTTGTCATGTTCTAGTTTGGACTTTATTGCGGTTTTTAAGGCACAATCTCGTTCGTTCATTAAT
Source organism: Gymnothorax reevesii (assembly GCA_029721435.1). NCBI lineage: Eukaryota > Metazoa > Chordata > Actinopteri > Anguilliformes > Muraenidae > Gymnothorax > Gymnothorax reevesii. Next base: position 73,086,308 of record CM056579.1, read on the forward strand.
TTTCGTATATCGCCATTTAACCAGGGGAGGGTGCTCTTTTGATGCTGTGTGGAGCAACTTTTAGAAAGTTTTTTAATGTGGATTGGATTGTGGAGAGAAACACATTACTATCAGTTTCCACATTTGTTCCTGATAGATTATCACCCCAGTTAATTCCATTTATTGCAGCATTAAAATCATCTTGGTCACCCTTAGGTACTCTAAAATAGCTATTCTTTCGAGTAGTGGTCAGATTAAATAGTTTCTTTGTCAGGTTCTTTGATATAAGTGTCAAGTTATGACCAGACAACCCGATGACCATGTTAAATGTTTTTGTTACCCTCTCTGGTTTATTGCTAAATACTAAATCGAAGTTTTGGAGGACGATGTAATCCTCGTTGGTCCATTAATTAATTGTACAAGGTCAAATTTTGTTATCACTTGTTTTAGGGCTTTGCTACCATTTTTCAGTTCCCAGTTGATGTTAAAGTCTCCCATTAGAATAACTTCTTTATCAAAGTTACATTCCCTAAGTACTGAGTTGAGCTGATCAAAAAAAATATTTTTTGAGTTTGGAGGTCGATATAATCCTAAAGGGGTAAAAGACATTTGAGGAGACAATATATAATTTAGACCAATACATTCTATTCTTTTCCAGAGGACCAGTGTACCTGGCTAAATTGTATGTCATCTCTGATATAAAACATGACACCTCCTCCTTTTCCTTCAGATCTATCTTTTGTAAATATAATGTATCTCAGTATAATCATAGCAGCAGTTGGAGAATTACTATGAAGCCATGTTTCAGATAGAAACAGAAAGTCCAGATTGGATTCTGGTCGGAGGTATTTAATCTGGTCACTTTTTGGAGTGACACTACGTACATTTAAATGGCCTCCAAGTAGGCCTTAGGCTTAGCCTGGGGGTCTCAGATAACTCGAGCATTATTAACTGGCTGAAAAAATTTTTTCTTTTTTCCAGTTTTTTTATTGCTGGATTTACTGCATAATTTTTTGCTTTTATCCTGACGTTCAACATTGTCGTCTGAGCCGCCGGACCCAATGTTGGTGTCCAGATTGCTTGTCGGACTATTCACCTGTGACGAACGATCACAATGTCCAGTGGAAGCAGGTCAGTGCGGTGCAGACAGATAGTATGCTCCAATGCTGGCAGGGAACACGCCGCAAGAGATGGAGCCATCCCCGGAGCCGGACGAGATTTCCAAGACGCTGTTACTTGTCGGATGCCCGCCCCGCAGTTGTGAGGAGGCGCCGAGGACGGGTTTACCTCCGCGCCGACCCGCGTTCCCTATCGTCGGGGTCTATGGCTGGCCAGATGTATCATCGGGTCCCTGCAGCGTTGCCGGCTCCCCGTCCCCACTAGGTTGGTGTACATGTTAATTTTGTGCCGATTCACAGTCAATCATGCGTACCTGAAAACTGATTATGTTGCTCTCTTTGCAGATGGTAAAGGGATCTTCCCCGTTTGTGTCTGTGTCGGCAGGAGTGTTAGTCACAGGACCGCGGCATTTGTGGACATCTCCAGAGAGTAGCAGCCAGAGGATAGTGATAAGTTTGTCCATTTGTTGGTTTTTTGTTATGGCTATATCCCGTTTTTTTTCTGTATGAAGCCAGGAGGGATAGTTGAAGGTATCAAGCAGTATGCTGTCACCATACCCAAAATGTTTGCTAACGTTTGATCTCCCGGATTGTTTTTTTACATTTGCGTATTGACTCAATGTGTTGGGCCTGCATCGCTCAGTTCTAACACGATTTAAAAATGGACCAGTATCGAAAAGTTTTAAAATCACAAAATATACTAAAAGTACTAACAGAGCGCCGAGCTTGCCTGCCGCCATATTCGCCTTTGCCATCAGATTTTTAGAGACCTGTAGCAACCACCAAATTTGAAATGAGCTCATTTTGTGTATTAAGTTGTAAAATTTCTCAGTTTCAACATTTGCTATGTTATCTCTGCTCTATTGAGAATAAAATACTGGCTGGTGTGATTTGAAAGTCATTGCGTTTCGATTTATTCACAATTTACTCTTTGTCCCAATTATTTTGGAATTGGGGTTGTAATTTAATGCCATCTTTTTCAAAAGAAGCTCAGGGCCTCTTCCGGAGGAGAAGTTTCACTTGTGGGAGATCGTACTCCACATAAAATTCAGCTGCAGAGGCACGTTCTCTAAATTGTTTAATTGTACATTTAATGTCCTTTTTAGTGTACCAACATATGTAATCTCATTTTTAAGGAAGAAACCTGCCCAGATTACTTACAACATGCAACAGTTGTACCTGGACATGAGAGCTGGTATCTCGCAAATGAGGTACATTTTCAGATATATGATATATGATATCTCTTAATCATAATGAGTCCACTCAGAAATGATTGTGACGTGTTAGAGATAAATGCCATACGGAAAGTCACCAAAGTTGTGTTTCCTTGGTCACGCACAAGTATCTTCACTCTGCAGTTATCTGCTAATATAATAGGGAGTGTAACACTACTGTATCTACTAGAAGAAAGTATTTGAAAGCATTGAAAGTACCTCAGTACCTTATTAACCCTAGTCCTGCCTCTGTGAATTTACAACTTTTTCCCTTTAGTCACAGGTTTTTATGCCCCCGTAAACAAAGTTTCGGGGGCATATAGTTTTTCACCTGTCCGTCTCTCTGTCTGTTTGTCCGCATTGAAAAAAATCTTTAACCTTGGCAATAAATTTTTATTGGTTCGTGGCAGGTCTTTGAAACTTGGCATGTGCATCCCTTGTGACGAGACCTTTCAGATGAGCTCATCAAATTTGACCTCGTGACCTTGACCTTGGCGTCGGTGACATTTTCATAAAACTTTAACCTGGGCCATAACTTTTGATTGATTAACATTTGGCTTATGTCTTTGATACTTAGGTATACGATTCCTCTCGTTGAAGAAAGGTGATCTAGGCCTTGATCCTGTCTTCTTAACCTTGGCATACGGGGGCATTAGTGTTTTACAAACACATCTTGTTACTTTCCAAATTAGTCATTTATTTTCATTAACCCTAGCCCTGCCTCTAGGCCAGTACTTATTCAGGATCGCCATGCGGGGAAATAGCTACCAGGAAACAATACATTGACAGCCAGGACACAAAGAAAGCGACTAGGGTTGAAGCCGTTCATGTCAGCTTCTCCTTCAGTGTGTCACCCATTTGTATATTGACTCTATATCTTATAATATATATATAAATAATATAAAACAACAATCCTATCACTAATCAGAGCCTTGTTCCTGCAAGCGTGGCACAGTGGCATTTGATGTACAAGGAACTACTCACCGGAAGAGAAAAAACAAAAACTAATCACTGCCTTCTGGGTATATGAACATGTCAGCAAGTGCAATGGTGTGTCTCATTTGACATCCATACATTTTCTATACCCGCTTATCCCGCTTATTCCTCACTAGGGTCACAGGGCAAGCTGGAGCCTATCCCAGCTGCCTACGGGCAAAGGCAGGGACCCACCCCGAACAGCTTGCCAATCCATCGCAGGGTGCACTCACCATTCACACGCCATTCGCTCTCACACTCATACCTATGGGCAATTTGGTGTCTCCAATTAGCCTGATATGCATGTCTTTGGACTGTGGGAGGAAACCGGAGTACCCGGCGAAAACCCACGCAACACGGAGAGAACATGAAAACTCCACACAGAAAGGCCCCAGGCTGGATTCAAACCCACGACCTTCTTGCTGTGAGGCAGCAATGCTAACCACTGTGCCACCCCTCATTTGGAAAACAACAGTAGTCTACAGCGCAAAGGAATAACATATCTGACTTGAGATTCATGCTCAATACTTGTAATTTGGATCATTTTCTCATTGGTTTGACTCAGCGCCTAAGATTTGTTGATGAAAGAAAGATGTAGAAAATCACCAGCTTTCGCCTGTAAAGCTGCCACCATCAAAAGTAGTTACTAAGTGAGTAGACAACCAACATGGTGGGTCCATTTTAAAGGAAGAAACACAAATTAACCTTCCTGTAAGGTGGTTTGAAAGTTGGCAAAATAATTTGATATGTCACTATTCTTCTGAGACTGGCACTCCATCAGATGATGATGATGCTGACACGTTACAGAAGAGCATATCATCAGATGAAGTATTGGGGTCGCCAAAAAATAGCAACTTGGACTGTTCAAATTATCTAGATGGGAATGAGGAAAATGTGGATATGGACATGCCTCTGATGGCCACAGGTACAACATCAAGGGCTGAGGCATTACTGATGATCATGACCTATGCTGCAAGGCATCAAATAACTGGATCTGCACTTGATGATTTGCTGAAACTTTTCGATCGCTTATTTGGGCAAGATGTTGTACCTGGGACAAAGTATGCCTTTGAGTGTTTCAAAATAACATGGACAAAGTTGAGTTTCATTTTTACTGTAAGGCCTGTAAAGCCAATTTAGGAAGTCAAAATGATGTACTAGAGAACAGTATTACCCTCTTCAGGGTGTAGTTCACCAGTTGACCCAAACAACCTAAACAATGAATTCTTCTTTATCAATGTCCCAATAGCTCCTCAGATTCAGTACATTCTTCAAACTCCAGAGCTACAGAGCAAGTTGGGCTATGCAGTGGTTCTCAAACTTTTTCTGCTGGGCCCCCCTTCGGTACATAAGAAAATTTCTGCCCCCCCACAAAAATAGGTAATATATACGCACATTTTGTTTTTAGAGTCCATTGCAGTTTATTTCACACGTTGTAATTAATATAAACCTCAACCTTTTTTGAAAAAATATAAGAAAACGGTCATAAACTGTAGGTAGTCATAAACTACAACTAGGCTACTTTTATAATTAGAAATAACAAAATAACAAACAACCACGGCGTAATTATTTTAAGTGTAACTGTTTTCAAGCACCTTGACTGTGTAATTATGTTCAGTGTAACAGGTTTATTTTTTAATATTAAACAACATTGCTATTTATGCATTTTCCGGACACCGACAGAAACTTACTTGCATACAGCCCATCAGCAACCTTGTGCCGGATCGCTGAAGAGTGTCTCGAGACAGTTACATTTTCCTCTCTTCACTGGCCTCGCAATTGAAGTTAAAATACGTTAACCGAGATCACGTCAGCTTATTATAGAGAATATGAATGCTCTGAACAGATGATTTTTGTCTAGCCTAGCTGGAAACATTAAAAACTATTGGCAGGTTTGGAAACGGCCACCGTAATTTTCCAATTAAGGACACGAAAATTTAATCATTCAAAACCTATTTTAAAGTATAAAATCATTAGGCTGTATCACACCCCTCTGCCTGTGTATAGCCGTCTACTTAAAATTATGTTTCTATGATGCAGAAAGAAAGCACCAAAATCAACCAATATTAACAGCCGACAGCGAAGTACGAAAAAAAATTCATGAACACCACTTGCAAACCTGCCGATATGATTGTAACGTTCAGTTGCTAGGCTAGATAAAAATAATCTGTAGGCCTACAGAGCATTCATATTATCGAGAATAAGATGACACAATCTCGGTCATTTTTGCTTTGTATTCATCAGATTTTGTTCGGTATCACCTACCATTTTATTATCAATTTGCTAGATCAGTGCAGGATAAAAAGCGGCGAGTTGGGTATCGCGAGACTACATTGATTGTAACCAGCTCATTTTACCAGCTTCATATATTTGAACAACTACATTCATAGCAAATTATTAATGAAAATAGCAGGCTAGATGAATGATTTGGCGAACAGTTATGTTGAGAGTAAGGCAGGCATTTACGATGTAATCGCAGAATTCTGGGCAGCGAATGGACTGTATGCAAATAATTTTCTGTTGGTGTTTGGAACTCCAGTGGGGCGGGAAAAATTTGCTTCCGGCACCCCACGCCCCCCTGAAATTGCTCTGCGCCCCCCCACTTTGAGAACCACTGGGCTATAGGGTGGACAGACCAGGCAAAGCAGAACACATATCAGACATTTATCATGGTGATCTGTACAAGGAGCTATCAGCTCCAGGTGAAATTTTTTCCGATCCTAACAATCTGTCTTACACATTCTGTTCAGATGGTTCACCTCTTTACAAATAAACCAAATTTTCCATCTGGCCCATTCACCTTCACCTCATTGAGCTGCCATCAAACATCAGGTTCAAGCATGTGATGTTAGCGGGGTTGTGGTTTGGATCAACAGAACTTCAGATGCATGTTTTTCTTAAGCCTTTTGTGGATCAAGCTATAGTGCTTGCAACTAAGGGAGTGTCACGGAGAAAGGATGGGACAGTTCTCATCAGCAAAGTTGCTGGTGTATGTTGCTGTGTTGATTCCAAGGCCAGACCAGCAATGCAGAATAGTACACAGTTCAATGGGTATTTTCGCTGTGGTTTCTGCCTCAACCCAGGCACACTTGTAAATGGACAGGTGAAATACACCATCACAGACACAGATTACCCTGACAGAGATGCAGAGAGCATGTTACATGGGGCTTTTTCCCTGATTACATGCATGCAGTCTTGTTGGGCGTCGCGAGACAGAATGCAGCTCTTTTACTTGAGAGCACAGATGAACCATACTACATTGGTGACCCAAGGACAGTAAGAGTACTGAATGAGAGGCTGCAAAATATCAAACCACCACACCTTATCACTCTACTTCAGAGTGCTTTAAATTCAGCAAATATGTGTCCAGATGAATGATTGCTATCCTACCTAATTGGGGATAACAAGCAGCACCTGTTAAGTGTGGAGTGCTCTCGGAGTGAACCTTTTGTTAATCATGAAAATAACTGAGAACAGGTCAGGACTAATAATTGTTTAAAACTGATGTTTTGTCCGCCCCAATTTTCAGTTCTACTGAATTTAGCCCATGATTCCATCGCTGTTAGATTGGTATGGAGAGAAACCGTGTCTTCAGTTCCCAGTTATGATAATTGGAAAACGCGTAAATAAAGAAAAATGACTGAGAACTAGCCAGGACTGTCCTAATTGTAATACAGGGATGTATCTGTGCCACCCTAATTCCCATTTCTAGCTCCGCGAGTGAATTTCTCCAGTGCGCACTGATTGGAAAATTGGCAACTACGGCACCGGAAGGTGAATGCCACTAAGAGGCGAGAGACTCTACCGAATGCGTGACACTTGGCATCTCTTTTTTGGGAAGTGATGTATACTCATACCATCGTTTGGAGTCTTGTTACAGCCTACCACTACACACCTATTTGGCATGTTGATGAATGTTATCTCAAAGTCAACAAAATCAAGGATTGATCAAGGGGAAATCAATTATCAGAATAGAACAAACCACTGGTCGATCAGCTGAGAACGTTTGCAACTTACTCTTCACACGTCACAGGTCATATGACTACGAGGACCGTGTGCAACCACTTTTTTGAGGGGTGGGGCCTAGGACCGTACAAACCAGCCAAATCTTAGTTTTCAAATAATGATTAAAAGTTATAGAAAGCATTTACAAATGTGTGATGCACATTAATTTGCTACATATGATCCATATCTTCGAAAAATATCCTTTAAGTATGGGTGTGACGTGTATGGGTGTTGCAATGGGGACAAGTTCTCTTGGCAACTATTGCACCTACATGGATGAAATTTTGTGGGTGACCAGTACTAATGATCCTATCAAATGAGTTTGACAGTTGATTCCGAGAAATTCATTTTTACTGAGTTATGGTCCTTGTTTCTGTTTGTCGACTTGGTGTATGGGATTTGCAATGGGGACAAGTTTTCTTGGCGACTACTGCCCCTTCATGGGTCAAATTTTGTGTGTGGCCAGTACTAATGACCCTATTGAATGAGCTCGAAAATGTCGAAGTATGTAGGTCAAAGGTTATATCTCATTAAATATGCGAAAATGGTTTCTGTTTGAGAACTTTTGTAATGTTTGACAGATTTTATTGAAATTTCATTTGAAAGTACATGGTATGAAAATACAGCCTAAGTTTGATTTTGGAGTATGTAGGTCAAAGGTCATAGCTCATTAAATACACAAAAATGGCTTCCGTTTGATAACTTGAGTAATGTGTGACAGATTTTTTATGAAATTTGATATGAAGGTACTTTATACCAAAATACAGGCTAAGTTCAATTTTGGAGTATGTAGGTCAAAGGTCATAGCTCATTAAATATATGAAAATGGTTTCCGTTTGATAACTTGAGTAATGTTCGACAGATTTTCATTAAATTTTATACGAGGGTACATGGAATGAAAATACAGCCTAAGTTTGATTTTGGCGTATGCAAGTCAAAGGTCATAGCTCATTAAATATGCGAGAATGGTTTCCGTTCGATAATTTGAGTATTGTGTAACGGATTTTAATGAAATTTAATGTGAGGGTTCATGGTATCAAAATACAGCCCAAGTTTAATTTCGGGTATGTAGGTCAAAGGTCATAGCTTTCTAAATATGCGAAAATGGTTTCCAGAAGATTTAACAATACAAAATGATGACTGTCCCTTTGGAACTTATCATTTTGTTGTCATGAGTGCTGCTTTTCAATCACATCCAAGATTTCTGTCATGCCATTACACTGTTTCAAATATTGTACACTACTAACCTTTGAAAGTTCAAGGATACGTTCATATTCTGTTTTCACTTTTCACTCTTCTTTCATTTTGTCACCTTCTCATATATGCTTTAATCTTCTTCTGTAAATCCCTGATTTTATGTCTTTTATCATACCAATTTACATAAAGTTTATTTTCAGATCTTCTCATGGGCCATTCTGTAAAGTAGTAAACTTTCTGTACATTGAATCCCAGGGTATTTATAACTTCCTTGCCTAGTAATATAGTATAGTCTAATGAAAGTAACTTCTTCTGATGTGTATTGTTATGGCCCCAATTTGTTATTAAATTTACAACATCCACAACAGCAAGGAATGACAGACACAATTTTAAAACTTAAACACATTTAATTAACAAAGACAACTAACTAATGTACTGATCTAATGACCAAGATTGATTAACAAGAAAAACAGAAATATTTACAGTCCCTTTTGGTTGGGTTCCTTGGGTATGTCCTGGGTGAGGAAAATGCTCTAACACAGGCAAAAACCCACTATAAGCTTCACATGTCTTAAACAGAATGACAGGTCTGGTCACATGTATCCTTCTCCTTGCAATTTCTCCTACTACTTTACTGTCTCAATTCTTCTCCTTATGTGCTCTTTTGCAGACCCCACCCACATTTAGACCTCTTTTTTTTAAATTTTCCAGGACTTGCCCCAGAAATGCCCAGAACATGTCCAAACCTAGCTCCAGTCTGGGCTCAACAAAAAAAAGGTAAATACTGCCATCTAGTTGCCTATATTCACATCACAGTATACACATTTACATGTACTCGGCGAGGGGATGCTACACTCTGCATTGCCTGGTTTTTACGGAGTTATGGTCCTTGTTTCTGTTCGTTGACTTGGTGTATGGGATTTACAATGGGGACAAGTTTTCTCAGCGACTGTTCCTTCATTTTATTATCTCCTTGCATATGTTTCAGTGGATAATGTTATTGCTCAGTGTTTGTTTTTTGTCTTTTTTTTGGATGAATATGGAATCTCCTCTGACCATTCTTACCGTGGCGGGGGATATTGGAGACAATGTTGCCTTGTTAGTTTTTGAGATATGGACGCTTGAATACATGGGTGTGGCTCGGATTTTACAGCAAAGTTGAGTGCAAATATGCTCTGCAATCAAATGTTATTTAAACAATGCAGCATGCTATAAAGCTAATAGAAAATTTCACTTATGGTGCATTAGTTTTTTAAGATGCAGAGTCTGCAGTAATATTACGTGTTAACGGCTTTATTCCTTTGGTTTCAGGACATTTTTATTGGATGATTATTACACTAAATTTTAAATGTACAAAATGGGTTAGAATTTGGCTAAAATTTCATTTTAAAACAAACTGTACAAACTGTGGAAATGTATTTCTTAGAAATGACTCAAAAATATTAAACTGATTATCAAAGTATTTAGCAATTAATTTAATAGTACAAACTAATTGATTAATTGAAAAATTGTTCCATCTCTAAGCTGGGGCATTGTGCAATATATTTGAATGTTTGAGATAGTTTATCCTTATGTTAAGATATATGTGGGGGTTGAATTCTGTATATTTTATTGTGTGGTGTTTGACTTGATAATGAAATATCATTTTTTGCCATGTAACTTGTTGTTCTTGTCTTTAAGAATATGGTTGAATTGTTTAAATGAATGACAAGGGCCTTGAGACAGCCAAAGGGGCCTTTTTTCAGTCATTGTCTGAACAGAGTTGTCTTCATGTTATAAGTATATATATATATATATATATATATATATATATATATATATATACACACACATGAAATTAGTCTAAATAGGAAATATAGCAAATGAACAGAACATGCTGACATTGTCTGAGTTAGAAATAAAGATTTTAATAGAAAATGATGAATATGTACTTCAAATTTTGCCTTCATCAAAAAAAAACCACCTTCACTGTTGATACTGAAACTATTTAGCACAGCTGCTAGTTGAAAACCTGTGAGGCGTCTTTGTCTTGAACTACACACTCTCAGATATTTGTCTTCTTGCACAGTTGTGCATCGGGGCCTCCCACTCCTTTTTTCTGTCCTTGTTAGTGCCAGTTTGTGCTGCTCTCTGAAGGGAGTAGATGACAGCATAGTAAGAGATTTTAATTTTTCAGTTTCTCACATTGAATAGCCTTCTTTTCGAAGCACAACAATAGACTGACGGGTCTCTAAAGGAAGTTTTTTCTTTCTGGCCATTTTGAGCCTGTAAGCAAACAAACAACTACTGATGCTTCATGTACAAAACCAACCTCAAGAATGCCATGTTCCCTTTTGCGCTCCCTTATTAGTTCAATGGTTTTCAGCTGTGCAACACATTTGCAGAAGGGTTTTCTAATAATCAATCAGCCTTATTGTTACGACCACTAGGCTCACAGTGACCATAACATAAAAGGGAGTCCATCCAGTTGTAAAGGTTTAACAATATTTTAATTAAATAATAAGCATAGAAAAAAGGGGAATAAGACCGGACGAAGGAAAACACATGCGCTGGACAGGCCTTCCCCCCAGCGAAGGCCTGAACCAGCACAGCCAACAACCAAACCAAAAATGCGAGCCAAGCCAGAGCTGCCCGAGAGAACAGGCAACCATGGGCTGTATTTGAACCCTTCCTGTCTAGCCAAAGTGACGATTCCAGACAGCTCCCCCCAAAGATTGGGAGGGAGAGAACACATTAAGAGACCAACACGTCAAAGGTGGAGCAAGCACACGCAGCATGGTGAAGCCGGGCGTGACAGAACATGCTGACATTGTCTGAGTTAGAAATAAAGATTTTAATAGAAAATGATGAATATGTACTTCAAATTTTGCCTTCATCAAAAAAAAACCACCTTCACTGTTGATACTGAAACTATTTAGCACAGCTGCTAGTTGAAAACCTGTGAGGCGTCTTTGTCTTGAACTACACACTCTCAGATATTTGTCTTCTTGCATAGTTGTGCATCGGGGCCTCCCACTCCTTTTTTATGTCCTTGTTAGTGCCAGTTTGTGCTGCTCTCTGAAGGGAGTAGATGACAGCATAGTAAGAGATTTTAATTTTTCAGTTTCTCACATTGAATAGCCTTCTTTTCGAAGCACAACAATAGACTGACGGGTCTCTAAAGGAAGTTTTTTCTTTCTGGCCATTTTGAGCCTGTAAACAAACAAACAACTACTGATGCTTCATGTACAAAACCAACCTCAAGAATGCCATGTTCCCTTTTGCGCTCCCTTATTAGTTCAATGGTTTTCAGCTGTGCAACACATTTGCAGAAGGGTTTTCTAATAATCAATCAGCCTTATTGTTACGACCACTAGGCTTACAGTGACCATAACATAAAAGGGAGTCCACCCAGTTGTAAAGGTTTAACAATATTTTAATTAAATAATAAGCATAGAAAAAAGGGGAATAAGACAGGATGAAGGAAAACACATGCGCTGGACAGGCCTTCCCCCCAGCGAAGGCCTGAACCAGCACAGCCAACAACCAAACCAAAAATGCGAGCCAAGCCAGAGCTGCCCGAGAGAACAGGCAACCATGGGCTGTATTTGAACCCTTCCTGTCTAGCCAAAGTGACGATTCCAGACAGCTCCCCCTAAAGATTGGGAGGGAGAGAACACATTAAGAGACCAACACGTCAAAGGTGGAGCAAGCACACGCAGCATGGTGAAGCCGGGCGTGACATCACTCTCCCCAAAAAACAGAGACCCATCTCTGGGACTCTGTTCACTCTGATAAATGCATTACTCATAAGCAAAACAACCAAAAAATCCCAGTACACCAAATACCTTTTTTGTTAAATAGATACCCCACATGCACCACAACAAATCACCTCCCTCCACCCCAATTCCCTGCCATAACACTGCAGTCCATCAAGCAAATCCCGGCGCCTGGATAGCAAGAGAGGAAACACGGGTTAAGGCACAGAATTAGAGACCAGAGAAAGAGACAAAACATACAAACGCACTAACACTCATCAGGAGCCCGAGATAATGCGTCGGCCATAACATTATCAGACCCCTTAATGTGCCTAATAGACAGATTGTATGGCTGCAGAAAAAGAGCCAAACGCATTAGGCACTGGTTAGTGTTCTGCAGTGATGACAAAAAAGTCAAAGGGTTATTGTCGGAAAAGACCACCACAGGGTGCACACCACCACCAACGTAAACATCAAAATGTTGGAGAGCCTAAATAAGGGCCAGGGCCTCCTTCTCAATAATAGAATAATTAAACTGGTGACGGTTAAATTTCCTTGAGGAAAAACAAACTGGACGATCAATACCATCCTCGTCCTTCTGAAGGAGAACAGCTCCTGCACCTACCTGACTGGAGTCTACCTGCAGCTGGAACGGTTCCTCCAGCTTAGGAGCAGACAGGACAGGTGCAGGATTCATGAGCCGTTGGAAAGTGGAGGGGGCGTTGCGCAAACCAAATGGCATACGTATGTATGAAAATAATCCGTTGGGTGTAAAAAAAGCAGAGATCTCCTGTGCCCTAGACGTCAGAGGTACCTGATAGTAACCTTTCAGCAAATCAAATTTGCTGACAAACTGAGCTGCACCAACCTGATCAACACAATCCTCGATGCGAGGCAATGGATACGAGTCTGGTTTTGTGACTATGTTCACCTTATGGTAGTCTGTACAAAACCTGTAAGTGTGGTCAGGTTTTTTGACCAACAAACACGGCGAAGACCAACTGGAACAGGAAGGTACAGCCAGACCATTATCAACAAGATACTGTACACCATCATCCAAGTTCTTGCGCTTTTCAGAACTAACACGGTAAAACCTCTGACGGACAGGCTCTGCATTACCGACGTCAATGTCATGCTCAAACCATGACGTGCAAGTTGGAATGTCTGAAATTTCACGGTCACGTCTGTCTAGGGATATGACTTCACTTATGAAAGAAGGCAGGCTGGCCTGGACTGGTGAATGTGGAAGGAAAGCCGGGACTTACCTCCCCTCGCGACGGCACCGTTGCTTTCCAGGGCCAGCTCAAGCTGCCGCTCCACCGGCGAATAGCTCCGCGTTGGTTAGTTCTTGAGTTCAATATAGTGATCTTATTTCATTAAGCACGGCAGTAGTGGGTGACAAAGTAAAAAAAAACGGCGCATAGGGGTTGTTTGGAAGCAGGCGTTTAGTGACGACGTCCGTCACTTCAGAGCTCTGGCACATCGCCCAGAAATCTTGAATCGTGGCCCATTTAAAAGGGACACCCCTCCCATGACCAACCACGGCCCAATCAGGACACAAGGCATCGTCCCGACTTCTCCAACCAGTCACCATCACAGTACACAGCCGCCATGGCACTAAATGTGTGTTACTTATGCCTACATTTTCCTACCAAAGAGACGAGCTACTGATATTTCTATTATGCCTCGTTCCCGGACCCGAGGGCATAACAGAAAACAAACATGAAAACTCCAAAATTGAACTTTTCAACTGGTCTCTCTGCTTCAAGTCCATCCCAGTCAGAAGACCACCTAACTGAGCCAAAATCTTTGAATTATTCAAACGGGCATGCAACATGGCATCATCAGGACCCCTCATATCTTCCCCTACCACAGGAGAAGTAGGTAATGTAGATGCCACCAGACCAAGAGACACCACAGGTGTAGCAGCAGAACGATATTATGGCTTCAGCAAATTGACATGGCACAATCGTGTTGCACGCCAACGTTCTGGCGTAGCAACCACGTAATTTGTGTCAGACACCTGACGAACAACACTGTAAGGCCCCGAGAACTTTGCAGCAAAAGGAGAACCAGGAACAGGCAACAATGCCAAAACCTGATCTCCCGTGTTGAAAGTCCGAGCTTCAGCCTTACGGTCATAAGTTTTCTTCATTTTTAACTGAACTTCAATTAAATTCTCGTTTGCCATCTTACAAGCAAGCAGTAGCCTACGTCGGAAACCATACACATAATCAGACAAACTCTTGGGTGGTTTAAAGGAATCAAACTCACTGGACAAGACAGACAAGGGAGTGCGCACTTTATGACCAAACACCAGTTCATTTGGACTAAAACCAGTGCTTTCCTGCACAACCGCTCTAGCTGCCAAAAGCAACCATGGTAGACCATCTTCCCACTCCCGACCCAACTCAATACAATATGCTCGCAACAGAGACTTAAGGGTGGCATGGAAACGTTCCAAAGCCCCTTGACTCTGTGCGTGATAAGCACTACTAAGTTGTGTTGTATCTGGAGTTCTTTCAAAGCAGCAGCAAATGTCTTCAATGTAAAATTTGAACCTCGATCACTCTGAATGATCTTAGGGAGGCCAAATGTCGAAATAAACTGGGACAAACACTTTACAACAGACTTTGTAGTAATTGTTCTCAAAGCATACACAGCAGGGTAGCAAGTGGCCTGACACATAACAGTAAACAGATAAACACATCCAGACTTAGACTTGGGCAAAGGTCCTACACAGTCAATAATCAAGTGTTCAAACGGATTACCCACAGATGGAATAGGTTTCAGAGGTGCAGGTTTAATGACACTTGGTTTGCCAGCAACCTGACAAACATGACTCTCTCGAACAAACCGTGAAACATCTTTCTTTATCCGTGGCCAGTAAAAATGTTGTAACAACTGATTGTAGGTTTTTCTCACCCCAAAGTGACCCACAGTTTCACCATGAGCTGCTTTCAACACCACCTCACGGAACTTTTCTGGCAACACCACCGGCAAAACTTGCTCTCTCACAACAACATTTGCAGTAGGTGACCACCTTCTTAGCAATAAACCATCATCAACAAAGTAACTGTGGTCCAAATCATTATTCTGTTCACATAAGTCAAAATACTTCTGTAAGCTCTCATCATTCTTTTGAGCTTCCACGATGTCAGAACGAGACAAAGGTGTAGGTAATTTGGGGATAAACACCGGAGCTAACATGTCGCTAGATGCATTAGACAGCTTGAAATCCTGCGCGCGAGCCATAGCGCGCGTCACAGCACAAACAGTGAAAACATCAGGAAAATCATTTTGACAAACATCAAACTCATCTAATGGAGAAGCTTTATTCCCAACCACTGGTGATGGAGAGACCTGATGAGGAAAAACACAATCACAGGCCAAATTATTCCCAATAATCAAATCAAATTCCCTCAATGGGCAACGAGGGACGAACAGCGATGGTTACCTCACCATTCACAAAACCAGAGGACAGCTGAATTTTGTACAAGGGCACTGGGAATGACTGCAGATCAATTCCCCGAATCAATACAAAATTCCCCGTGTCAGATTGAGAAGAGAATGACAAAACCGATTGAGAAATGAAACTTTCTGATGCGCCTGTATCACGCAAAATTTTCACAGGAACAGGATGGGAGTCTCCAGACAAAGACACAAACCCATCCGAAACAAACGGCGCATAGTCCGCCAAACTAGAAGACACCACTTCAGGCATGTCACATTTCACAGTTACATTATCAGTTGACTCTATACACTGAGCACGATCCAACAAATTCACAGCAGGCTTTTTTAAACTGCTCTTTGAACGCACAGGCTTAATAGACGAGGCGCAGAGGCCAACTTTACCTCCCTCACGTTTCACCTTATTACACTCCAACAATACGGGACAATTGGATTTCCAGTGGTTTTGACCAAAGCAATAATTGCAATCCTTTTTGGGATCAAATCCCGGCGGCTTGCCCTGCATCACTACATTTGTGTTCGAATTCCCAAAAGTGTCCCCTCTAACACTACTAGGGTCGACGAGTGTCAGAACTCAAATTAAACAGACGAGACGAAATCTTTTGCGTAAGAGAAAAATTATCAGCAAGAACAGCCGCCTGTACTGACGTTTTCACCTTCTGTTCGTTAATATAAGTGGCTAAACGATCAGGTAAACCGTTTTTAAATTGTTCCAATATCATAAGATTGCACAACGTATCAAAACTCTCCGCATTTTCTGCTGTAAGCCAGCGCTGAAAAAAGGTAGTTAAATCCCTAGCCCATTCAGCATATGTTTGTTTGTCTGATTTTTTCCAAGAACGGAAATGCTGTCTACAGGCCTCAGGAATTAACTCATAACATTTCAACACGGCCGCTTTTACGCGCTGATAAACTTTTCTATCGGCGGAGGGTAGAGCTACAAATGCCTGTTGGCCACGACCAATTAACGACATCTGCAACAATAATGTTTTCTCCTCATCGCTCCAATGCTGTTCAGCAGCGATGTTCTCAAACAAGGAGAAAAACACGTCAGGATCACGCTCGTTAAATTTAAGCAGGAACTTTATCATGCTGGCCAAACTAGATTGAGACGGAGACGGGCTGCTGAGTCTGCCCTCAGCAGTTAACTGTAATCGAGTGCGCTCAATTTCACGATTCTGTTCCAATTGTTTAAGCCGCTCAAGTTCAAGTAAACGTTGTTTTTCTTGTTCCTGAACCTCCAATCGCCTACAAGCCATTTCTTTATCGAGCCTCCTTTGCACTAACTCGTCATCCAATTTCTTCTGTTGCAGTTTTAATTTGTGTTGAAGTTTCAAAAGCTCAATTTGTTGCTCATATGACAGCGATGTTACCATCGGCATATGTGGAGCTGGTTTACCAAAAACATTTTTCTCAATCAATCTCTCTCGAACAAGATTCAACAGTTCATCTTTCAATATTGCCTTTGGCAACGCGACATCCAGTTTATAATGATCAACAACACTAAACAACTGATCCTTCGTGAGGGTTACCAACAAGGCCTCAGAGGAAGCCTCAACAAACGCTTCCAGTGTACTCATTTTACCGACAACAATAACCAGTCAACAATTAACAAATCACCAATTAACAAATCGCCACTGGCCACTGGCAAATCCAAACAATTACAAATAGACACTGGCGTGTCACCAATCCAACAATACAACTGGCTAAACAAAGTAGTTAACGTATCCAAAGTTAAACTACACAACAAATCCAAATTAGGCAAAGTGTAATGCAACTCACGTTTACAGGACAACACCGGAGTATCCCCCTAAACATTTACCCCCCTACTAAACTAACTGTCTTCACACTAAGTCCAAGGACAAGGATCATTTACTCACCATTACCGTTGGACCCGCACTGTCCCGACCAAGGCCAATTCAGCCGGTTTTCCAAGGCGGTGCCCTCGCCCAGATTTCAGTGACACAGCAGCCTAAACCCAAACGCAAACGCGTTCTAACTGGGAAAAATACCACTCCGCTCTATGCCCTCCCGCAACGCAAGCGCAAACACACTTCCCCACTCTAATCAAACCAACCAAATGATTGGTCAAAGAATTTCCGCAAAAAAAAAACTTCAAAAACGTTACCAAATACAATATAACCAATCCAACGTAACCAATCATTTCACAACCAACGGGAACTCCCCAACAAACCACACGGCCTAATCGCCTACCTCACTCGTTTAAACAAACGAAAGTGATTAATTTAAATTCCAATATCAAATGTTTGGAACGAGCCCCCATATGTTACGACCACTAGGCTCACAGTGACCATAACATAAAAGGGAGTCCACCCAGTTGTAAAGGTTTAACAATATTTCAAATAATAAGCATAGAAATAAGGGGAATAAGACAGAACAAAGGAAAACACATGCGCTGGACAGGCCTTCCCCCCAGCGAAGGCCTGTACCAGCACAGCCAACAACCAAACCAAAAATGCGAGCCAAGCCAGAGCTGCCCGAGAGAACAGGCAACCATGGGCTGTATTTGAACCCTTCCTGTCTAGCCAAAGTGACGATTCCAGACAGCTCCCCCTAAAGATTGGGAGGGAGAGAACACATTAAGAGACCAACACGTCAAAGGTGGAGCAAGCACACGCAGCATGGTGAAGCCGGGCGTGACACTTATAAAATGCTTAACTTGGATTAGCAGCCATACCAGGAGATTGATGCAGACGACTGGCAGCTGCTGATACTGGCCTATATGCAAAAATGTAGATCATTCTTTGAAAATCATCTGATTAATTTTAATCATTTGCGAAATGGATAAAAATGTTTGTGAAATTGGAAAAAATGTTTGTGAAATGCACAAGAAATTGGCAAGTGATCCCAAACTTTTGAGCGATAGTGTATATATATATATATATATATATATATATATATAAATCTTTGGTATGAAAACATACCAGACCTCTGCATTGCATTCTTTTGGAAGTTAAGTACTTTAAAGGCCAAGTGAGTAAACTGGGGATGGTCTGTTGTCTGTTGTTGTGCAGTGCTTGCAGGAAGCAAAGTTATAT
The DNA here is from genome assembly GCA_029721435.1 of Gymnothorax reevesii. NCBI lineage: Eukaryota > Metazoa > Chordata > Actinopteri > Anguilliformes > Muraenidae > Gymnothorax > Gymnothorax reevesii. The sequence goes on from CM056579.1 coordinate 73,105,063, forward strand.
GGGACACAGTGCCACCAACTGGGAATATAAATATAAATTTTAAACATGTATGAAGTAAAATAACTTACTATGGAAAAATTGATGTGAATCCATTGGTTTCACTCAGAATAGGTAATCAGAGTATGCTTTGCCAGACAGACAAAGTGATTCAAACAATGACCAACAAAAACACAAATTGAGACAAACTGAAATAAACACACTTAAGCACATACACTGTATAATCATGCAACATACACACGCATGCTCACCCCTCCCAACGCATGTACACACATTTGGATGTTGGTTTAAATGAAATATAGGAAACATTTATACATGTTTTTCATAATATTTTGAGTGTGTGACGTTTTGATCTTAAAGCTTAAATTGTGATTGGTTGGAGCATTTGTAGTTGATGATTGTCAAAACAATGCTTTTTCTAATGCATATTTTGCTATGTAAATATATGTATGTAAATGTTTATGAAGTTTCTGGGTTTGAAAAGTGAAGCAAATGTGCCTGATAAGTGCCTGAAAACTGCATTCTGTCTAATGACCCCAGAAGGCAGCTCCACTGATTGCAAAAAGAAGTCCATTTGTATTGTTCTTTGAGAAAATGACCTTATTTTATTTTTACCTCAGTGAACAGTCCACTAATGAGTTTATGGTCTCAATTACTAGTTTCAATTTTCTTTCAATAGAGCACGTTCATTTTGTAAATTACGGTCCCATTTGCAGTAAAATGGAGGATAAAGCAGGCTGGGGGTGAATGGAGCATTGGCATTGGGACAGCCCTGCCTTGTCAGTCTAAATGGCTGGCAATCCAACCATCTTAACCAGCTTGCCAGTCAGCGTTAGCTGGTCAGTCCAGCTGGCCAGTCTCCTTGACCAGCAAATAGCAGCTTAGCCCACCTGGGTGACCAGCCATACCAAGCAGGCCAACTATACTGTGAGACCAGCTAGACCTACCTGACCACCTTGTCCAGCCTGGTTAATCAGCCAAACCAGCCAAACACCAGCTCAAACTAGCAACCACCTCAAGCTGGTGTAGGCTGGATTTTTTTAGCAGGGTTTGCAAGCAGGTTTTGCATGTCGGATATCCTTCCCCCTCCAAGCCGTGGCCGCCTGTGTTTTTTTCGGCACCCGAAAAATTCCCATACAGCCAGAGATGCCAAGTGTCACGCGTTCGGCGTAGGTCTCATGCATTTTTTAGGTTAATTCACCATAGTTCACAAATATTCAATGACCACTTATTAATGAGATTCTCACACGGAATGAAAATCCTTGTGCATTGAAGTTTCAGTTTCACTCGCGTAAAGGTGCACCTCAACTCAAGTAACATTGAAAGCAATTATGACTCCAGACTTCTCGTGCTTCTCTTTACTCAGGGATTGGAAATGATTCATGTGTTTCATGATGTTTAAATGAAATAAGACCATTTGAAACGTCTTTATGCAATTCCATTTCTTTCAATCCCTCAGTAAAGAATAGCGTTAGAATGCCCGAGTCATAATCGATCTCTGTGTCACAAGTGGGGGAATCCACCGTAATGCACGTGAAACTGATTAGCTTAATGCATAATGACTTAAATTCTGTGAGTAAATTTCTTCAGTGCACTTTGATAGAATAATTCCTGACTGCGGCACAGGGGAGTGAATGCCACTAAGAGCAGAGACTCACGCCGAATGCGTGAGACTTGGCATCTCTGTTTAACAGCCCACTTCGTCCTTTTCGACGGGAGAAAAGGTTCAGGGGGGTTCACCTCCTTCGGCCAACATACACTGAGCTCACTGACTGCTTGCACCAACAACCGGAGGGGGAGGGGTCGTGTCATTCTATGTGTAAACACTATGCCTGGAGTCAAGCGTGTGTTTGAAACATACATGTATCCCTGTGAAGGGAATAACAAGAGCACATCAGTTTTAGTGGCAATCGCGTTCCAATGTGATTTATTCTGCTTCACATTTTCAACAATAAAAATAGTTCTCCATGTCCAGCCTAGTTTCAGAATGTGATGTTCAAACATGACAACTTGCAATAACAAATTATGCCCTTCAATCCATTTTACATTTCCATGCACTTTACCTAGAAACTAAAAAGATTTCAATAATAATAAAAAAAAATAAAACAAACATGTTTTTCATATTCTAATGCGTTGTGGATAATCTTTCCAGAACATTCAACCAAAATAAAACAAGATACATTTTGTTCCATTCTATCTAACAACACTGCCATCACATTAACTCATTTACCTCATCTTCACTTCATGTACATCAAAATGATTAAACACCAATGCTGTTAAACAGTTCTTCCACAAAATAGATTAACCTTGGCCTAAGGTTTCATTTTTATCGCCCTATCTGTGTCATGACATTTCACCATATGCACCAATTCAAACTACTTATCCTGCTAAATGGTTTAACACATTGATATGTTTTCATCGCGAGTTTCGCACAAACTACCTGTCACTCGCAAACAATCACGTCCGGAGCTAATCTCCTCGCCTTGGACGCCTACCATTAACAGCATAAGCATTCAGTAATAACTCGATCTTGCTGTAATTTACAGCAGTCTTTCCACAACGTGTACATTCTTGAACTCTTCAATGTACCTTTGGCATCTAGAACCATAACAGAACTAACATCAAATATGTATTTTTACTGACCTGTGAAAGGAATAACAAGAGCACATCAGTTTTAGTGGCAATCGCGTTCCAATGTGATTTATTCTGCGATTTAGCCATTAAACGACTTAATTCCCATCACCCTTGGAGCGCCCTCTAGTGCTCTGGATGCACATCTCCAAAAGCCAAACTTATCAGGATAGCAGGTTCACCATAAAAAAAAACATAAATGGTGTAAGTTAGATGTTTTTTGTGATTTTTTTCCATAAAGTCTTACATAAACTCTTAGATTTCAGGTGATCAACTGTGTTGCATTTGTACATGGGCATGTCAATGAAACAAGTGTCGTGTTCCAGAGGGGTCTACACTCTCCCCAACTTAAAAGCTGTCTCCGGACAGGTTTATTATTAGCTAGTAACCCCCGTAAGGGTGACTGTAGTTGGTACTAGGAAACTGGTGTTGTCCATAATACATATAGGGTAAGTAATATGGAGTGAGAACATATGTCATGGGGACAGGGTGATCAGACAAGGACATGAGAGCATTAGCATCAGCCCTGCACGGTCTGTAGACTGGCTGGCCTAATGTCTCGTATGTAAGTATTTCCTTTGGGTGCACCACCCTCCTTGATCTTCTTACAACTTCTGCTTGGTCTGCATCATCTTCTCTAGTCTCTTGCTGTTCTTCTTCATGAGATTCACTTTCATGCCCTTCCATCTCCATGTCACCCAGTTGTTCTCCATCTTCCAGCCTGTTGCACTCTTTCAACCCTGATGTTAGTTGTTTTTGATTGGTCCTAGCGGGACAGAACTCTCTGGCTACAGGACTAAGGTCAGTTGGAGGAGTTTGTGTTCGTGGTAACATGCCCTCAGCTGGGGATTTTTGCCGTCCAAGGCCACTGCAGGTCATATCAGTCAATGGACCCAAACTGTAGGTCAGGTCATCCTCATCAGCACTATCTACCACTGATTCTTCATTGTGTTGCTCAGGTTGTGGTCTCTTTTGTCTGTCTCTTGCAGCTGATCTTTGTTTGGACTGGTCATAGAGGGGCAGGTCATTTACCGGCAAGATTAGATTACGATGGAGGATCCGGGGAGCCTTGTTTCCTGTTTCTGGCCGCACTTTATACACTGGTCCTTCTCCAAGTCTCTCCACTACACGGTGCACTGTTGGCTCCCAGTATGAACGAAGTTTACCTGGACCTCCTCTTTCTGAAAGATTCCTAACAAGAACTCTATCCCCTGTTTGAAGTGCAGAACCTCTCACTGTTTTGTCGTAGTACTTCTTGCCCTTAGCAGAAGACTTCTGACTGTTTTGACATGCGATCTGGTAGGCTTCTCGCATGCGACTAGCCCACTTTTCTGCAAAGCTCCTGTGATCAGGTACCTCTATATCAGACTTCAGTCCAAACAGCAAGTCAATTGGCAACCTTGGAGTCCGGCCAAAACGTAGAAAGAATGGAGAATAGCCAGTGGCTTCATGCCTTGTGCAATTGTAGGCGTGCACAATATGAGCCAAATGTTCCTTCCATTCACTCTTTTTCTCCCCATGAAGGGTTCGCAACATTTGGAGAAGTGTCCTATTCACCCTTTCCACAGGGTTTCCCTGTGGGTGATACGGCGTGGTCCGTGAGTGAGTGATGCCAGACAGCTGTTGTAGTCTTTTAAAGAGGTGGTTCTCAAACTCACGGCCTTGGTCGTGGTGAAGCTTCTCCGGATAGCCAAATCGAGGAATAAAATCCTGGAAAATTCTTTCAGCTGCTGTTTTCCCTGATTTATTCTTAGTCGGATACGCTTGGACAAAGCGTGTGAAGTGGTCGACGATGACAAGAATATACTCATAACCCCCTCTGCTTGTCTCTAAGTGCATATAGTCCACACAGACTAGCTCAAATGGGGCAGTTGATGTGACAGACCCCAACGGAGCCTTTTGGTGCACAGTGGGACGCTTTTGTATTATGCAGCTACACTTTTTTGTGACGTACTCCTCAATTTCCCTTTGCATAAAGGGCCAATAGAAACGTTCGCGAGCTAGATGGATGACCTTATCTGCACCAATATGCCCCATTTCCTCATGCAAGCTTTTCAGTACAACTGCTTTCAACTTCCTTGGCAAAACTAACTGCTTGTATCGTCCACTCATCCGATAAAGTATTCCATCTTCCACCCTCAACTTTGTCCATTCGTCTGAGAGCCTCCTTGCTTCTGGTGTCATGAGACCTTTGTCTTCCCTGCTGGGAGTCTCCCCTATCTGCTTGTGAGACATTATGTCTCTGATGGCTGGGTCTTCTTGCTGAGCGGCTCTAACGTTTTCTGTGGTAACCACTGCTACATTCTCGATGGGAACATCTGCATCATAGCCAAGACTGAGTTGCAGTACAGCTACCCAAGGGACATCATTGTCCATCACCACTGTACTCCCTTGCCACACCGCTGACACGGTCTCAGTAGACACGGTCTCTGTATATTCATCAAGGTGATCTGGTAAATTCAATGGGTATCTGGAAAGGGTATCTGCATCTGCGTTCAGCTTACCGGCCCGATATTTGATATTGAAATGAAAATCAGCCAGCTCCCCCACCCACCTGTGTCCCGTAGCATTCAGCCGAGCGGTGCTGAGAACATATGTCAACGGATTATTATCCGTGTAAACAGTGAATACGGGTGCATAATAAAGGTAATCTCGAAACTTGTCGCTGATTGCCCATTTAAGAGCCAAGAACTCAAGTTTACCGGAATGCAAGTGATAGTTTCGTTCAGCTGGCGATAGGGTGCGGGACCCATATCCAATCACCCGCAGCTTATTGTTCTGATGCTGATAGAGCACTGCTCCTAATCCTTCATTTGACGCATCTGTGTGAAGCACAAATGGTAAGTCAAAATCAGGATATGCCAGAATGGGTGGGTTGGTCAGCATCTCAATCAGTCTTGAGACAACTTCCTGATGAGCTGCTGTCCAGGTAATTGGTGTTCTGGAATGGAGCTGACCAGCTTGTTGCTGCTTTGGTGCTGCCTTAAATCCCTTAGGCTGTGACTTGGAGGCATGTACACCTGTCCCAGATGCACTCAGTAGTTCAAACAGGGGTCTAGCAATTCTGGAGAAATCCTGAATGAAAGACCTGTAGTAGCTTAAAAAGCCAAGAAGCTTTCGCACATCCCCAACAGTGCATGGTGTCTTCTCAGTTAGAGCCCTTACTGCCTCCACATCAGCCGGATCCATCTGAATTCCCTCTCCTGACACAAGACGTCCTATATACCTGACTTGTCTTTTGAAGATTTCACATTTCTTTGGGCGGAGCTTGATGCCATGTTCCCTCATGCGCCCCAATACCTGTCTCAAGTCCTCCACATGCTGCTCGAATGTCTCAGAGTAGCACAGTACATCATCTAGGTATGGTACACAGGACTCATCTCTAACACCCTCTAGCACCTCTTCCATGCACCTTTGAAAAGCTGCGGGGGCATTCGTCAAACCAAAAGGGATGCGCACTCATTCGTACAACCCCCAAGGTGTGCTGAATGCTGTCAGGTGTCTTGACTCTTCACTAACAAACCCTTGGTGGTATGCGCTCCCTTGGTCTAGAATGGAAAACCACGAATTACCACCTAAGCTGTCTAGAAGGTCCTGGATACGAGGGAGTGGGTGTCTATCTGGTATCGTCTTACGATTCAATTCCCTGTAGTCAACACATAATCGTAGACTACTATCCTTTTTTCGAACACACACTACCGGTGATGAGTAGGCAGATGAAGACTTTCGAATCCAACCCCTGTTCAGCAGATTCTGTACGTATTCCTTCACCTCCCGAAGCAGGGGTTTAGGAATGGAGTTATAGCTCTTTTGGACAGGGTGATTGTCAGTCACGTTGATCTTCAACCTCAGATTTGGAATGCAACCGATGTCACCATCTTCCTCTGCAAAGACATCAGATTCCTCATAGAGCATATGGCGAACAACTTCCTGCTGTGTCTCTGGTAAGTGACTTAAATCAACAGGAGGGTGCCATTGCTTCCCCCTTTTCCCTTCCTCAGGATGGGTAAAACATACACTGGCTGAATAAGAGTGGTGTTGTTGCTTTGGACTGGCGGAGCTCTGAAACAAGGAGCCAGTATCCAGTGGCCTGCTGTCCACTACAGACTCAAGCGTTCCAAGTACCGTTCGCTGAGGCAAGTAGATATCATGCGCAGTGTTGTTATAGACTGGTACAGGCACTTTCTTTGAGGCACCATGTGGTACGTTCAACAGAGCCGGAAACAATTCTAGACCATCTGGAATGGCACTTTCCAGGCCTGGTTCAAATACTGCAGCGCCTCCCTCTGGCAGCGATCTGATGTGACAACGCACGTTCTTATCTGGCCACTATTAATCGTCACTCCTATCTTGCCCAGCCTGACCACACTGACGCTTGGCACCATCTGGGCTTCCTTCACCGCAGAGACGAGACACTGGGCTGTTTGTTTCTGCACATTCATTGCTTCGGACAGTAAGTCACATAAACTAACGTCATTTTTCTCTGCTCCCTCTCTGATCATTTCCTCAATTACATTAAAACCAAGCAAGGGGTGGTCTACGTAGCTCTGACTCACCAGCATGGGCACATTGATCTGCACCTCACCCCCACTTCCACTTCGAATCTCCAAGAGTAGATCAACCCAACCCTCAAAGGGTATCTCCGTCCCATTTGCTGCAGTAACAAGAAGCTCACGATCCGCCAATAGGCTCTCTATAGGCTTGACTTCCACAGTGGGTAGCTTCTGTTTGATCCAAGTGCTTCCAACAACGCTTGCTTGTGCTCCACTGTCCAACAACACCATGACCTCCACCCCATTGAGATGACAGTTAAGGAGACACTTCCTGCCAATCAAACCAGCCACTCGTCCCTTCTTGCTGCTAGTCTGGGCATGGGTTATCACCTTGTCACTCTGAAGACAATTCATTGACGCATGGGACCCACTGAATTTACTGGTCACGGGTGGTCCCATACCCCGTGACCTCATGCCGTTTCCCGTCTGTGTGTTTGATGCAAGACAACCAATCGCCCGATGACCTGCTTGCCCACATTTGAAACAATGGGTGCAATGGTCATTACCCTGGGACACACAGGGCTTGCACCTTCCCTTGACTGCCGACCTGCTTACAGGTTTTGGGCTGGGTGAGGTTTCAAGCTTCTGTATATGCACATTCTCCATAGGTCTCACCATCTGTTCCAAACCTTTGGCTAACATAGCTACTTGAGCAGTGAGGTCAGTGATAGCATCACGGTTCGCTTTCACCTCTGCATGCACTTTGGTGCTCTGACCATTATCATCACCGGAGGCAGCACTAACACTGGCCACTTTATGTTTACCTGAGCCACCAAGGCGTTTTTGTCTCTCAGTTTCAGCATTAACAGATCTTGTGATAAACTCTAAGATAGATTCATCTGCAATACATGGGTTTGAGAGCATAGTGCGTATATCTGTTCGAACATATGAGCATTTCTCGTTGAATCCCTGATAAAGCGAGTGTAGGAATACTCCTTGCACAAGATTGCTATCATACTTAAATTCTGATTCTGTCTGCTGCGTAGCGAGTGAAACCCTTTCTCTCAACCCCATCAACCTGTAGACAAATTGCTGTGGCGTTTCCTTGTCTAACTGTCTAGTACTGCTCAGTTCTTGGAAGAGCTCAGCACTGCTTTGCTCTTTCAGGTGTGCTCGTAGAAAACGTCTAAGTTCAGCTACACTCAGAGTGTCTTTGGTGATTAACATGTTCCTGAATGTGCCTGGTTTTATGACCTTCAAGACAGCTCTAATGACCTCTGATTCAGTGAACCTCTGTGCAATACCCTCATCAATTTGTTTACAAATATTGTTAAAACTTAGGTCTGAATCGGAGTCTGATAACTGTCCACCATGAATCTTAAACTCTCTACGAGGTAGAAGAGTGGCTACATCAGTCAATTTTACATAACCCGGTACCTGATCTCCTGCCGCCGCAGGAAGCGGCATTGGGGAAGCAGAGTCTGGGGGTAGCATCGCTGAGAAGGGTGTGGGAGTAACCAAATTATTGTCATTAGGAGGTGGCATTGTATCTGTTTCATTTACCAGCTGCGGAACTGGTGTGGGTTGCTGCAGCTCATCGATCAGGTCGCGCAGGGCTAGCAGTTGAGACAGTCCTTGGTCCTCCAAATCCTCCAGTGCATCACTTCCCATGAAGTCAACCATGAAGTCAAGCAGTTCCACCTCTGACGCGTCGTCCCCTGGCAAATCACCTGTCGCTGTCCCATGGCAAGCCCTTACAATCTTGGACAGCGTCTCAATGTTTTCAGCACCAGCCAGTCGGTAAAGCCGTCGTTTGATGTCTCGGCGAAGTTGCTGTAGCTCTGTCATGTTTGGCACCCGATTATCACAGTCCAGCTCGTTGCTTCTAGGAGTCAAGATCTTGTGGTTCTGTTGATCAGCGTTGTCCACTAGGTGGCGCCAATCCCGGACGAGCCCCCAAATGTAAACACTATGCCTGGAGTCAAGCGTGTGTTTGAAACATACATGTATCCCTGTGAAGGGAATAACAAGAGCACATCAGTTTTAGTGGCAATCGCGTTCCAATGTGATTTATTCTGCTTCACATTTTCAACAATAAAAATAGTTCTCCATGTCCAGCCTAGTTTCAGAATGTGATGTTCAAACATGACAACTTGCAATAACAAATTATGCCCTTCAATCCATTTTACATTTCCATGCACTTTACCTAGAAACTAAAAAGATTTCAATAATAATAAAAAAAAATAAAACAAACATGTTTTTCATATTCTAATGCGTTGTGGATAATCTTTCCAGAACATTCAACCAAAATAAAACAAGATACATTTTGTTCCATTCTATCTAACAACACTGCCATCACATTAACTCATTTACCTCATCTTCACTTCATGTACATCAAAATGATTAAACACCAATGCTGTTAAACAGTTCTTCCACAAAATAGATTAACCTTGGCCTAAGGTTTCATTTTTATCGCCCTATCTGTGTCATGACATTTCACCATATGCACCAATTCAAACTACTTATCCTGCTAAATGGTTTAACACATTGATATGTTTTCATCGCGAGTTTCGCACAAACTACCTGTCACTCGCAAACAATCACGTCCGGAGCTAATCTCCTCGCCTTGGACGCCTACCATTAACAGCATAAGCATTCAGTAATAACTCGATCTTGCTGTAATTTACAGCAGTCTTTCCACAACGTGTACATTCTTGAACTCTTCAATGTACCTTTGGCATCTAGAACCATAACAGAACTAACATCAAATATGTATTTTTACTGACCTGTGAAGGGAATAACAAGAGCACATCAGTTTTAGTGGCAATCGCGTTCCAATGTGATTTATTCTGCGATTTAGCCATTAAACGACTTAATTCCCATCACCCTTGGAGCGCCCTCTAGTGCTCTGGATGCACATCTCCAAAAGCCAAACTTATCAGGATAGCAGGTTCACCATAAAAAAAAACATAAATGGTGTAAGTTAGATGTTTTTTGTGATTTTTTTCCATAAACTCTTACATAAACTCTTAGATTTCAGGTGATCAACTGTGTTGCATTTGTACATGGGCATGTCAATGAAACAAGTGTCGTGTTCCAGAGGGGTCTACATATGCTGCACACTGCCTGAGGATTCCTGACCTGCACTTTCTGTCTTTCACGACTCTGCTCTGCAGTAACGGTATGACTGAAAATTTTAGTGGTTTTGAAGCCATGACTTTTTCAAACCACAGTGTACCTTGAAACTGGTAACCAGCCCATGCCTAATATAGAACTGTGGGATTCCTCAGACTCCACACCTTTGACAAAACCGGGGAGTGATTCTAAAGAAAGCTCTTTGGACTACGTCACAGCTTCCTGTTCTAACGGACAGACTTTCCCGCAAAATGCTATTCGATTTCCTCACCTGCAAGAACCACTTCGTTTCGACGATACAAGATACCAACAAATGGTCAGTCATGATGAATATTTACAACAGACCTGTGTGATCAACAACAGGCTTGATCAAATAGAATAGGTGACATTGTCTTGTCTGCAAAAAATAATAAAGTTGAGGAAGCTTTACCGAAAGTCTATTGGCAGGAACAGCTTAATGGCTGTTTTTTTTCAGACTCTTTTCACATTAGTTTGGGGTTTTATATATTTTCCAATCATGATGCCCTGAAAAAGAAAATTAAAATCAGTAGACGGTTGGAGAAATCTGCAAAGGAAGAGATTGGTTTCTGTCACACCATCTGATTACTGGCAATACGATCCCCCGGTCTTGTATTCATATGCTAACTGATTTATCTGAGAATGAAGGCGGCATTATAGACGGGTTAATTCATGATGCTAGCTCACACTGCGTGGGTTTTTGTGGAAGTAGTCCTGTTGAAAACATAGGAGCTGATGAGGAGGGAGATACTTCTCCCACACCGTCTAATTACTGGCAACGCGATACAAGTTCTCATTTGCAAACGCTGATCGATTTGTTGGAGTATGAAAAGGATAATACAGAAGGTATGCTTGATGATGTTGATATGCATGTGGTGAGCGATGATAATCCTGAGAGATTAGTTGACTGCGAAAGTGAGAATGTTCATTCAGGGCATATTGCAAAATCTACTAATACGCACGTCCTGACTGGTGGTAATAATGCTGGCAATGAAGTGCACGTTGATCATGGTGGTACAATAAGAGAAGTACCTGTCTTTAATGGAGCTGAAATCTCACAACCTGTCGACCTGAGGGGGATCTTGCTTGAAAATGAGCAAGTGCCGCTTATTTTGAGGAGACAACTTACCGGTCTGATAGAACAGGCTACAGACGGGGTGCCTGAGGGCAGCATCATTAACGTACGTTTGCGTGGGCATTTGTTGTCCAGTGACATTCAGACTGTTATACGAATGGGTGACGAATCAAACGCTGACTTGTTTTTGGAGCATATCGCCAAGGTCAAGCAAAGCAATGACTCGGCGCTAACTGATGACAGCTTGGAGTTAATGATGTCCATAGCCTATCACCGGATAGGTGGTACCCATTGTAAACTTGATGGTGTTGTAATGTGGGGGAAAAAAGGCCACAAGATGGCAGTATTTACATTGTTTTTTTATTAAGCCAGTCTGGAGCATGGTTTTGGGCATGTCCCGGGCATGCCTGAGAGGGGAAAGTCCCAGAGAATTGAAAAAAAAAAGTCTGGAAGGTGGGAGAGGGCTGGAAAAAAGTATATAAGGAGAAAAATTGAGAGCTTAAAATAGTAGGAGAAATTGTGGAAGGATACATTTGACCAGACCTGTCACTCAATTCAAGACCTGTGAAGCTTTTTGTGGATTTTTGCCTGTGTTGGACCACTTTCCTGTCCCAGAACATCGCAAAGCAACCCCAACAAAGGAACTGTAAATATATCATTTTTTTATATGTCAATCTTGGTCAGTGCTTTTGTTTATTAAATCTGTTTAAGTTTTAAAATTTTGTCTGTCATCCCTTGCTGTCCGATAGGTCATTACAAATTGGGGCCAAAACAAATTAGGGGTTGGTCCGAGATAGACCATTGTGTGAGTCATTTATTGAAAATCTAACATTTCCATCCATCCATTTTCTATACACGCTTATTCCTAACCAGGGTCGCGGGGCGAGCTGGAGCCTATCCCAGCTGACTACGGGCAAAGGCAGGGAATCTAACATTTCAAATTGTGTAATTGTTTTTTTGAATTTTCCTAGATATATATTGACAGATCAACAGCAATGGATGATTTCTTGGCATCACCAACCGTAGAGGTTTTGAAGTCTTTTAAAAAGACAGAACTGCAATAAATATGCAGACAGTTAGAGCTGACAGAGGTAAAACCAGCCATGCGAGAAGCAAGACTGGCAAGAGAGATTGTTGAATATTACATTGATGAAAATGTGTTTGCGCCGGGAGATCTGGAACAGTTTCCAGTGGAAAATCCAAAAGTAGAAATGGAACTTAAATTAAAAATGGTAGACATTGAAAGAGAGGAAAGAGCATTCAAGAGAGCAGAAAGAGAGAAGGAAAGAGAATTTGAGTGAGAGAAAGAGGAAAGAGCAGAAACTCCAGTGGAAAATCCAAAAGTAGAAATGGAACTTAAATTAAAAATGGTAGAGATTGAAAGAGAGGAAAGAGCATTCAAGAGAGCAGAAAGAGAGGAGGAAAGAGAATTTGAGTGAGAGAAAGAGGAAAGAGCAGAAAGAGAGAGACAGAGACAGAGATATTTCGAGTTACAGAAGTTAGATAGAGAAGAAAGGCTCCAAATGGAGCAACTAAAAATCAATATGGAAGTTGAGAACAAATTTCATGCTGGCCAGGAGGTAAAGCTGGTGCTTCCATTGTCGGAGAAGGAGGTTGACAACTATTTCCAGTGTTTTGAAAAGGTAGCTAAAAGTTGTCAGTGGCCAAAGGAACACTGGCCTCTGATGTTGCAAACTGTCCTCAAGGGTAAAGTTCAACAAGCCTATTCGGCTTTGTCTGCGGATGATTCCTCTGATTATGAGGTTGTCGAAAAGGTTATTTTGACAGCTTTGGAGTTGGTTCCAGAGTCTTACTGACAGAAATTCAAAGGTCTGAAGAAATCTGACAATCAGACTTATGTGGAATATACTAACGAGAAGAAGGTTTGCTTTGAGTGCTGGTGTACTTCTATGGAGGTCAAGGATGATTTCAACTCACTAAAAGAGATGGTGTTAGTTGAAGAATTCAAGAACTGTGTTCAGGATGATATTAAGACTTACCTTAATGAGAAGCAAGCACTGAATTTGCAATCAGCTGCCAAATTTCCAGACGAATATGTTCTCACACATAAGTCCAAATTTCAGTCTACCAGTAACAATAGATGGTCCCAACTTCAGAAGAAAGGTATCGGTGATGCCTAAGATTCCTCACCCAGAAACAAAGACAAATCTGGTGATAGTGCTCAGAAATCCAGTCACAGGTCTGATCAAAATCTGAAACCTGACAGTGACAAAAGTGGTCTAGTTTGCAATTATTGCCAGAAATCCGGTCATGTTACAACTGACTGTTGGTTCCTTAAAACTAAGAAAGAAAAAGAATTGGATACTAAACCCAATGCCTTTGTGAAAACAAAGTTAGAAACCCTTGACGTAGATGACCGATCTGCAAAATTGCCTGCTCCTTGTGGGGCTAAGAAGCCTGATACTGCTGACTTTGGGGTCTATTCTCCCATGCGTGTAAGTCGAAGAAAGCGCGTAGCTACGCGCTTTTCAGCCTAAGCGTATTCTCCCCTCGACTTAAGTCTGTGCATTACGCGCCCCAAAGGCAGTTACGCGCTTGGGGCGGAGCCAGGCCAAAATTGGGGCATTTCCGGGCGTTTCTCGGGGAAAAAACACTTATGCGCATTCTCCCCCTGGCTTACGCGCTTTTTCTGCTAAGCGCTTTTGAGGGCTGTATTAAGGTCAAGCGCCAACATCAGGTTAAATAGAATGTTGTGTTTGATGTCGATATGTCCATAGGCCAAAATTTAACATTAATTTCATTTTATTTAACGTAGTAAAGGTTGCGACATTCAATTTTCAATTGTTTTCCTTATTTCTAAACTACATTTCTCATAGTCATAATAAATTATCAAACGAAATCATCACATAATATTACGCAACAGCCTCTTCTCCAATTAGTTAAATTACAAACGCATAACAATTAATTAATACGAGTATACATAAGACCATCATTCTACCTTGCCCTCAAAATCTAAAACCAAAATGCCAGTCCTGCATTTGCTTGCACTCTTGCGTGATTGGGAAAGAGTAAGAGGAGCGCGCCAAGTGCAAAGGCGACCACATATATATTGGCTTCGTTTGGACATCTCGGGACTAACAAACACAGAGTGCATCCAGCGCTTTTGTCTGGACCGTGCATGAGGCAATCATCTATCTTTGCCGTCTTTTGGTTGAACAGCTAGCCAGGCGCAGCAATCACCCACAAAACATACGCGTGGTCATCAAGGTCACAACTGCGCTATCGGTCCTGGCATCTGGGTCGTTCCAGAGAGTGGCTGGTGATGTCATGCACATATCACATGCGTCTGTGTTAAGGTGTCTGACAGTTGGTTGACGCTCCAAGTTCTTCTCCATGCACTTCCACTGCAGAAAGAGTGGATGCCACTTCCTCCTCCAGTGCAGTGAAATGCACAGGGGATGACAGTTGCCCACAACCTGTTGCGTGCACACTTCTTCGGTGTGCAGAGAGCCTGGCTTTTACAGCACGCCGCAGATCTCTCTGTTTATGCTTTAAATCGAGGATACTACGTTTACGTCTCCCCACCGAAGCCACATCCAGAACGATTCGCAGCTTTCTTCCTTGGATCAGCCTTCAGTGCCCCCTTGCCAAACAACGCCAACATCTGTGAAATTTGGTTTTCGGCTTTGGCTCGACGTCGCCATCATTGTCTTCATGTTCTATTTACAAATGCGACTGCCCGATATGTTCTTGATAATCTAAAAGGTTGTGATATTCCCACGAGGGACGAGATTGATTTTCTAATTGAGGATATCTGCATTAACAAACTTGTGTCTTTGTAAAAAAAAATTTCTTTTACCATTGATAATACTGTGTATTTTAATGTGTGAATAAAGATATTATTAAATTGGCTACTAGATTGAGCCCTACCCTGGCCAATACGAAAGCACTACCCATCTGTTAATCAATTTTATCCAATAAAGAATAGCCGACGTGGGAAGAATCATCACCGGAAAATGGGATGATTAATTATAATAAAGTATTAGGCACAAGTTCTAGTGAATGAGTTGCTAAAATCAAATGGGACATAAAAGGCTACGGATATGGAATTGTGTGATTGCTGAGGCTGTTTCGGGGTGGGGGGGATGACCGCGTGCGGGGTAAGAATAATTTGTTAAAGCGTTTCCAAGTCCCTCAGTTGCAAATCTGACATCGGAGTAGTTTGAGATTTCAAGTGCGCAATTTCTAAATGAGATCATATGAACTGTCTTTGATTGTTATTTTTGTGTGACTAGAATGTTCTCTTTATTTGTTTTCTTCCCTGTCTTTCACTGAACAAACAGGCTGGTGTAGGAGGTAAACATTTTCAATGATCTGATTGCGCTGGTTGAGAAGCGCTAAATTCTTTACTTGTTATTTCATTATCGCAGTAATTTGTTTGTTAGCATATCTTTAATGCCATGGTGGCTAGAGTAAGAAATAAAAAGTAGATGTCTGCATTACTTCTTGTAATTGGCACAGACACATATAGGTCAACTATTACAGGGGCATATTGTCGGCCTGCTGATAAAACCTTGTATCTTCAAAATGATAAACTTCACAGGAAAATAAAAAATATATATATATTTTTTAATTTTATATCTAATTTGATAAATATAGTTTAATTTTGCATTTAAGAATATTGGACATGCGAGTTTTTGTTTCTTATCAGTTTGGAGATACAAGGTTTTATCAGCAGGCCCACGATATTCAAATTTAAAGTCTGGTTTGAGTTTTCCATGGACCACAACTGAATTTTCATGGTTAATCAGAAAATCCTTGTTCCTTGTTTTCCTGATAGCCATAATCATTGAGCTTTGGACAGAGTCTGCCTCTCTTTTGGATCAGTCGCACCTCTTTCATAAGGCCGCCTACATTCTGAAGTTAAGCGCTCTGGGCGTGATCAAAGTGCGTAGGGGAGAATACGTGTAACTCAAAAGCACTTAACTCGAATCGCGTAAAAAAGGACTTACGCGCAAATGGGAGAATAGACCCCTATGTGAGGGAGGAATTTCTTCCATTTGTGTCAGAGGGATTTGTGGCTCTGAATGAGCATTCTCCTCCGGTCCCCTCCTGCCATCCCTGCCAATGCAGATTAGGCAGTGGTCAAGCAAATTGTTGTTCCGAAGGTCTACAGGAATGAGATCTTAACAATGGCTCATAGTTTGCCTTTAGGAGGTCATCTTGGTGTTAACAAGACTGTTGACAAGATCATGAAACACTTCTTCTGGCCTGGACTTGGGAAAGATGTTTCCAACTTTTGCAAAACCCGTCACACTTGTCAGGCAGTTGGAAAACACCAGTTAGACCCACCTGTAGCTCCATTGCAGCCTATCCTAGCATTTTGGGAGCCCTTCTCCAAGGTCATTGTTGATTGTGTTAGTCCATTAACCAAGACTAGATCTGGAAATCAGTGCTTATTGACAATCATGTGTGCATCTACCAGATTCCCTGAAGCCATACCTCTATGCAACATCAAAATCTCGTAGGCTTTGATAAAGTTCTTAAAAATGAAGAAAAAATAGCATGCACATCCACTCAACTGAGGTTCAGGACAATGTGAAAATAAGCAAAAAGATAAATGGTAACGTCCGCACACAAAGACAATGCTCCCAAAAAATTTATTCTGTCGTCAACGTTTCGATCACAAAGTGATCTTCGTCAGGATAAAAGAAAACAGCACACTCACATCTCTATAAGCACTTACTCAGATTCACAATTGAATACAATCATTGACATCAGGTGTGCTCAATTGCTCAGATCAATCAACAGGGCACAGATGTAATCTGCAGAGTAAGCAGGTAAGGTGTGTGTGCTGAAGAAAGAGCACATAGAACACAGAGAAACGTACAATCCCAAGACAAGTATATATAAATTTTTTGTTTTTGTTTTGTTTTTTAGTTTAAGACAAACAATGCCAATCTGGACACAAAAAGTGTCAAAAATCAATTATACATCGAAGAACAGAATAACTACAGAAAAAAAAAAAATAATAATAATAATAACACTAACCAAGGAAGATACATGAGAAACATGGCAAAGTAGCATGCAACTGCCTCCATCCCCTCAGTACATACAAACACAAATGAAAAAGGGGGGGGGGGGGAAATAATAATAAAATATCAAATACAAAAAATTTATAGAAATGACCTAATGTCGAAGGATTCATTCAGACCCCTAACCACTGTATCAAGGGTGGAAATCCAAAAGGATATAGGGGATATTAATCAAAATGAATACTTGTATATGAAGGTTGATTTTCCTGTGATACCTGTTATATAAACTTTGCCTAAAATTCACAAGAGTTATACTACTGTGCCTCCAGGTAGACCAATAGTTTCGGGCATTGGTTCGCTCACTGAGAAGATTTCCTCTTTTGTAGATCATTTCCTTAAACCACAGGTCTTTACGTTGCCCTCTTTTGTGAGAGATTCGAGCGACTTTATTCAAGTCTTACGTACTTTGGATACAGTGGAAAATGATTCATTACTGGTTACCTTTGATGTGGAGAGTTTGTACACAAATATTCCACATCCTGGTGGATTAGAGGCGATAACTTATTTTCTTGATCAGAGAGATAATGGTCCTCCGAGCACCACTTGTTTAAAAGATCTTACTGAAATTGTACTTAATAAAAATTTTTTTCTCTTTGAAAATCAATTTTAGTTGCAAAAATCTGGAACAGCTATGGGGAGCAAAATGGCTCCAAATTACGCCAATTTGTATGTTGGTTTTCAGGAGAGTCATGTCATACTTAATTCCGTCTGTAACCCTTTTCTACCATATATCCGGATCTGGAAACGTTATATTGATGATATCTTTGTTCTTTGGACTGGGTTTGAATGAATCCTTCGACATTAGGTCATTTCTATAAATTTTTTGTATTTGATATTTTATTATTATTTTTTTCCCCCCCTTTTTCATTTGCGTTTGTATGTACTGAGGGGATGGAGGCAGTTGCATACTACTTTGCCATGTTTCTCATGTATCTTCCTTGGTTAGTGTTATTATTATTATTTTTTTTTTTTTCTGTAGTTATTCTGTTCTTCGATGTATAATTGATTATTGACACTTTTTGTGTCCAGATTGGCATTGTTTGTCTTAAACTAAAAAACAAAACAAAAACAAAAAATTTATATATACTTGTCTTGGGATTGTACGTTTCTCTGTGTTCTATGTGCTCTTTCTTCAGCACACACACCTTACCTGCTTACTCTGCAGATTACATCTGTGCCCTGTTGATTGATCTGAGCAATTGAGCACACCTGATGTCAATGATTGTATTCAATTGTGAATCTGAGTAAGTGCTTATAGAGATGTGAGTGTGCTGTTTTCTTTTATCCTGACGAAGATCACTTTGTGATCGAAACGTTGACGACAGAATAAATTTTTTGGGAGCATTGTCTTTGTGTGCGGACGTTACCATTTATCTTTTTGATAAAGTTCTTCACGTTGTTTGGCGTTCCCAGGGAAATTCAGTCAGACTAAGGTAGCAATTTCACTTCCGGATTGTTTCAGCAGGTTGTGTATGAACTAGGTGCGAAGCAGATTTTTTCTAGTGCCTATCATCCCAAGAGTCTGGGTGCCTTAGAGCGATTTCATTCCACTCTCAAGACAATGATGAGGATTTATTGTTATGACCATGAGAAAGACTGGGATGAAGGTGTTCATTTGCTGTTGTTTGCAGCTAGAGAAGCAGTGCAGGAGTCCACTGTATTCAGTCCATTTGAGCTAGTGATTGGCCATGAAGTGAGAGAACCTTTGCTGTTGTTGAGTGAACAATGGCAAGAGAAAGAGCCACATATCAGTCTGTTACACTATCTTAGCAAATTCAAGGAAAGACTACGTGCAGCTTGTTACCTAGCCAAAGAGAACTTGAAATCAAGTCAGGGGAAAATGGAAACTTGGTATGATCATAAGGCTAGAAGCTGTGAGTTTAAACCAGGAGACAAGGTCCGTGCGTTGTTTTCCTTGCAGTCAAATCCATTGCAGGCTAGATTTCATGGTCCTTGTGAAATTCTGACAAAACTCAATGATCTCAATTACATTGTGAAGACTCCAAATAGCAGAAAGCCAAAACAGTTGTGTCACATTAACATGTTGAAGCCTTATCATGATAGGAATGCTAGGGTTGCAGTTGTCTTTTCAGATCCTTCTATGGCCGAGACTTGTGAAGATGAGGGAGAATTTCAAGATGAGGAACCTAAAATTAAAAGCTGAAGTTCTTTCATGTAAATTGTCAAATTATGAAGTGTTCCAAAATCTTGATGTAAAACTCCAGCACTTAGAACCCTCACAGAAAGATCAGTTTGAGAGGTTGATCAAGAAATATAAAGATCTATTTCCTGATGTTCCAAAGACAGTTTCTATAGCTTCTCATGATGAAGATGTTGGTGATGCCAAACCAATAAAACAGCATCCGAACCGGATGAATCCTTAAAAGAGAAAGATTGCTGAGAAAGAGGTTGAGTACATGTTAGAACATGATATTATCAGACCCTCCAACTCAGATTGGAGTTCACCCTGTGTGCTAGTTCCAAAAGCTGATGGAAGTACTAGATTCTGTACAGATTATCGCAAAGTCAATGCTGTAACTAGAACTGATGTGTTTCCAATACGTAGGATTGATGATTGTATCGATAGAGTAGGGCAAGCAAAGTTTCTGACCAAGATTGATTAACTGAAGGGTTATTGGTGTGTGCCTTCAACTGAGAGGGCCAAGAGCAACTCTGCTTTTGTCACACCATCTGGGTTGTACCAGTATGAAGTCCTACCCTTTGGCATAGAAAATGCCCCAGTCACGTTCCAAAGGATGATACAGTCTACAATCGCCAATTTGCCACACACGGGTGCGTACATCGACAACCTGATCACGTGGAGTGACTCCTGGGAAGAACATCTGAAAGATGTCGAGATGTTGTTCCAGCGCCTGACCCAGGCTAACCTGACTGTTAACCTGAACAAGAGTGAGTTTGGTTGTGCTACTGTCCCGTATCTTGGCTACGTTATAGGCCAGGATAAGGTGGCACCCATAAATGCTAAAGTCAAAGCCATCATGGACTTTCCAGTTCCGACCAACAAAAAAGCTTTGCACCGCTTCCTTGGAATGATCGGATACTACTGCAAGTTCTGCAACAGTCTCACCAACCAATTAAAGAAAGGCGTAAAGTTCTCTTCGGATGAAGCATGCCAAAGAGCCTTCGATCGCCTGAAGTCTCTGCGGCGTCACTTCCCTGTGCTTAAATCTCCTGACTTCAACAAACCGTTCTCCATTGTGGTCGATGCTAGTGACCAAGCTTGTGGATCTGTGCTCCTACAGAGAAGTGACTCTGATGACATTGAGCATCCCGTTCCATACTTCTCCAAGAAGTTTAATCGCCACCAAAAGAATTATTCCACAATAGAGAAAGAGCTGTTGGCTCTAGTTCTATCCTTACAACCCTTCGAGGTTTATGTTTGTACAGGGCAAAAGCCAATGATTGTGTACACTGACCACAATCCTTTAATGTTTTTGAGTAAGATGAAAAACAAGAATCGGAGATTGTTGAATTGGAGTTTGATTTTACAGGTGTTTGACATGGAAATTAAGCATGTAAAGAGTAATGACAATCTTATTGCTGATTGCTTATCCCGTGTTTGAGTATGTTTATATATATCACGTGTTTACTAGCATATTGTACTGTATGTATATAAATGCAAGTGTCTACTTAACCTGTATTGTTTCTGTATTGTAAAAGAAAAATTTTGCCTTAATGAGTCAAAATTTTTCCCTTTTGGAATTGAGTTGTATGTGGAAAAAAATGCCACTAGATGGCAGTATTAAGCTTTTTTTTTGTTAAGCCCAGTCTGAAGCTAGGTTTGGGCATGTCCTGGGCATGTCTGAGAGGGAAAATCCCAGAGAAGAAAAAAAAGTCTAAATGTGAGAGGGGGCTGCAAAAGAGTAGATAAGGAGAGAAATTGAGAGAGTAAAGTAGCAGGAAAAATTCCAAGGAGAAGGATACATTTGACCAGACCTGTCACTCTTTTCACGACCTGTTAAATTTTTTGTGGATTTTTGCCTGTGTTGGAGCATTTTCCTGTCCCAGGACATCACCAAGCAACCCCATGTCAAGGGACTGTAAATATTTTTTTTCTTGTATATGCTAATCTTGGTCAGTTGTATAAACTGTAGGTTAGTTGTTCGTTTGTTTAATTAAATCCGTTTAAGTTTTAAAATTTTATCTGTCATCCCTTGCTGTCTTATGTGTCGTAGCAAATTGGGGCTAAAACAAATAAACTCACATCTCATATTTTTGAAATTTTTTATCATCGGGACTACTTGACGGCCTTTATCTTAAAATTAGATCAGATGAGTTTAGCCGGGTTTTCACTGGCAGAGTCACATATTTCAAGAAAGCACTGTCTGTAGACACAGTCCGCCGTGCCATCCACAGATGCCACCTGTCACGGACTGAGTCGTGACGCACTATTAGCATGCCGTCAGCCATTTGCCGGCATCGTAACATCTAAGCTTACGTGCCGCTGTGTTACACACTCAGTTTCATTTCCATTCCTGTTTTCTTTGTTCTTTATGATTAGTTCATTATTCATTATGTCATCCATCAGTGTCTGCCATTAGTTTCATTTTCCGACAGGCAACGCAATTAAAATACAGGGAAAGGCCTACCGGTATTTTGAGAGCGAAGCTTGTGTGGTAAAATTTCACATCATTCTTGAATCCAACTACTTGTCACGTTCAACTCTCATCTGTATCCATACTGTCTGGTATCAAGAATTGCAAACTTTCACTCTGGCTGTATTAAATTTTTTCATTTACTGGTTAAATCTCTGTATATACAACTCCATCTTACAGGTTTACTCACGGCAATTCATTTCTGCACGCACTTCCGAGTTCCGTCCGGAAAACCGAGTGGCTATATCACCTGGGAGAAATAGGGGTGTTCCACTGGTGGCGGGGCGGTTAAACCATTAGGACAGGGGTGTTTTATTGTGAATAATGTAAAGTACAAATTTCACTGGGCAGAATGGTGAGGGGGTTCTGGAAATGGTTGTGTATGTTTGTATTAATTGTATCCCCTGAACGAGTTCGGAGGAAACTATGCATTTGGCCTCGTCACGCGTCCGCGTTCGCCGCGTCCGCAGAGATTTTCTTGTGAACGCTCTACAGCCCACATAAGTGCCCCGATTCTTTTCAAATTTTGCAGGGACATGTATTATGGTAAGTTCACGACACCTATTGATTTTGGGTACTCTGAGACGATCGGGGCCCAACTGGGGGGCCTTTGGGGAATACATGTACTCGGTTGCTGAGTGCTCTAGTTGTCTTTGCATTTTCATTTTTTTTTTTTATTATTACTATTATGCAACAATGGTATTATAATTATGAGTGATATTTTGGAGCAGTCAAGAGGGTGGGGCCACACAGTGTTTCACACTCTATTAGGCTCATGGACTCAGTTGTGAGGGGGTGAGCTAATAGGAAAGAGCTCTAGTCTTGCGGAAGTGGTTTGGAAGGGTCATATTGATATAGCCAAAGAACCCATTCTGATTTCTTTTTGTTTTGAAAAAGTGTTTTTTTTTTTGGTGTGTGTTTTTGCGGATTTATCCCTTGTTTCACTGTAAATATTTGCACTTATCGAAAAATTAAAAAAAAAAAAGAAAAAATATAGAAGACTCTTGTCCAAGAAATTATTTCCCTCTTCTGATGACTCCGCCGTCGGCTACTTTGCCACACCACCTAAACTCAATCATGCAAAAAGGAAGCCATTGTTAAGCTTGATCCATATGCGCCGCCGTGTTCTGTGGGCCGTGTTCATCAAAGTGGCAAAGAGTCTTACGGTCAGACAAGTCCAAATTAGACATTCTTGTTGGAAATCATGGGCATCGTTCCTCCGGACTAAAGAGGAGAAAGACCACCCCTCCTGTTATCATCATTCAGTTCAAAAGCCATCATCTCCGATGGTATGGGGATGCATTAGTGCATATGGTGTGGGACACTTGTGTGCTTCAAAAAAGCACCATGAATGGTGAATGGTATACGGAGGTTTTAGAGCAACACGTGCTCCCCTCCAGATGACATCTTCCTGGAAAGGTCTTGTGCATTTCAGCAGGAAAATGCGAAACCACACAGCAGCTATTACAACAGCATGGCTTCGTAGTAGAAGAGTCCGTAAGAGTGCAGGCCTGGTCTTTCACCAATTGAGAACATTTGTTGCATAATTAAATGAAAAGTCCGTCAAAGAAGACCCAAAACTCTCCAGCAGCTGGAAGCCTGTATTAAACAAGAGTGGGATTAAATTCCAATGGCAAGAAACTTGTCTCCTCAATGCTCAGACGCCTTCACTCTGTGTTAAAAAGAAGAGGGGATGCTACACCATGGTAAACAGGCCCCTGTTCCAACTTTTTTGAGACCTGTGGCAGCCATCAAATTTGAAATGTGCTCATTTTGTAGATGAAATAGTCACATTTTTCAGTTTCAACATTTGCTATGTTATCTCTGTTCTATTATGAATAAAATACTGGCTGGTGTGAGTTGAAATTCATTGGGTCTCATTCATGAAACGTTTGTAAATTTGTGTGTAAATTTGCACATAAAAGCCAACGCTACTAAAAACCTACTCCAGACTCACGATAACCTCAGGAAACTCTGATCGTGAACACATGTGTATGATGAATGCTAATCCATCGTAAAGTGACAGCATGCTCCCGGTAATCAGCTATTAGCATAAATCCCTGCCCATGAATTGCCAATGGCCACCATATAAGGAGGTGTAGATGCATCCAGTCGACCTGTCAGTCATGGCGGAAACAAAGAAAGAGAGATAAAGAAAAAAGAATTTTTCTGATGCGGAGATAGAAATAATTTTGGGTGAAGTTAAGAGAAAACATTTTACTTTCATCTGTTAGCAGTGGTGTGACAGGGACAGGCAAAGGGAAGGCCTGGAGGGAGGTGACAGATGCCGTTAATGTTGTCTCTGTAGTCCAAAGAACCATGTCTGAGGTGAAGCATAAATGGTTTGACATGAAACTGGAGGCAAAGAAACACATTAGCTCACACACGCAAAAAAAAAAAAACATCAGCCACAGGAAGAGGGGGCTCACAGTCACAACTATCAACTGCACGCGAGCGCATCCCTGGCATAACTGAGGAGACCTCTCTGTCAGAAATTATACCTGACGGAGACAGCGACATGTCTCCACTATTAATTTTTTATTATCACCATTCAACATGTAGAAAGAACATGTAATCTATTGAGTCGATTCACATAGATAATTCACAATCATGAACCTAATCTGGAACTTAAACTTGCCAATAGCCGACTAATTTAACTAAATGTGTTCCATTTTTAATCGTTTGTCATTTTTAAGCTATATCACATGTTTCAAATACATCTGCGTATTGTGTAAATTACATAGCGCAATATGAATTAAAATTGTAATTTCCAATAGTGACAAACTGTGATGATTCTGTTATGTTCTGCTCATGTTTTGTCCTGGTCTAGTTCCATGCCATGTTTTTGTTCTTAACACATATTTTGTGCAAAACCCAAAACCAGTGAAGTTGGCACGTTATGTAAATCGTAGATAAAAACATAATACAATGATTTGCAAATCCTTTTCAACTTATATTCAATTGAATACACTGCAAAGACAAGATGTTTAATGTTCAAACTGAGAAACTTTATTTCTTTTCACAAATAATCATTAACTTAGAATTTAAAGGCAGCAACACATTGCAAAAAAGTTGGCACGGAGGCCTTTTTACCTCTGTGTTACATCGCCTTTCCTTTTAACGACACTCAGTAAACATTTGGGAACTGAGGAGACCAATTTTTGAAGCTTGTCAGTTGGAACTCTTTGCCATTCTTGCTTGATGTACAGCTTAAGTCGTTCAACAGTCCGGGGTCTCTGTTGTTGTATTTTACGCTTCATAATGCGCCACACATTTTCAATGGGAGACAGGTCTGGACTACAGGCAGGCCAGTCTAGTACCCACACTCTTTTACTACGGAGCCATGCTGTTGTAACACGTGCAGAATGTGGCTTGGCACTGTCTTGCTGAAATAAGCAGGGGCGTCCATGAAAAATTAATGGTGCCTTCACATACGTGTAAGTTGCCCATTCCTTGGGCACTAATACACCCCCATACCATCACAGATGCTGGCTTTTGAACTTTGCGCCTATAACAGTCTGGATGGTTCTTTTCCTCTTTGGTGCGGAGGACACGACGTCCACAGTTTCCAAAAACAATTTGAAATGTGGACTCGTCAGACCACAGAACACTTTTCCACTTTGCATCAGTCCATCTTAGATGAGCTTGGGCCCAGCAAAGCCGGTGGCGTTTCTGGGTGCTGTTGATAAATGGCTTTCGGTTTGCATTGTAGAGTTTTAACTTGCACTTGCAGAAGTAGCAACAAACTGTAGTTACTGACAGTGGTTTTCTGAAGTGTTCCTGAGCCCATGTGGTGATGTCCTTTACACACTGATGTCGGTTTTTGATGCTGCACCGCCTGAGGGATCGAAGGTCACGGGCATTCAATGTTGGTTTTCGGCCTTGTTGCGTACGTGCAATGATTTCTCCAGATTCTCTGAACCTTGTGACGATGCTATGGACCGTAGATGATGAAATCCCTAAATTTCTTGCAATAGCTCGTTGAGGAATGTTGTTTTTAAACTGTTCGATAATCAGCTCACGCATTTCTTCACTAAGTGGTGACCCTCGCCCCATCCTTGTTTGTGAATGACTGAGCATTTCAGGGAAGCTGCTTTTATACCCAATCATGGCACCCACCTGTTCCCAATTAGCTCGTTCACCTGTGGGATGTTCCAAATAAGTGTTTGATGAGCATTCCTCAACTCTCTCAGTCTTTTTTGCCACTTGTGCCAGCTTTTTTGAAACATGTTGCAGGCTTCAAATTCCAAATGAGCTAATATTTGCAAAAATTACAAAGTTTACCTGTTCGAACATTAAGTAACTTGTCTTTGCAGTTTATTCAATTGAATATAGGTTGAAAAGGATTTGCAAATCATTGTATTCTGTTTTCATTTACGATTTACACAATGTGCCAACTTCACTGGTTTTGGATTTTTTATTTCTGCCAGTATCCACATTTCTGTTATCTTTCCGGTCCATGTTTTTGCTTTGCCCTGCATTGCACTTTGTCTCCCCTGCCTGGTCTTGTGTTGAGCTACCGCTCTTTCCCCAAGTACTGCGTGTCACATGTTTAAGTGATTTCATGGTTTCTGGGTTTCCAACCATTCCTTCTATCCTGTTTGCTTCCTTCCTTCCCCTTGCTTTTCTATATTACTAACCAATACAAACAGTTTGTTGTTTTTGTTAAAGTTACTAGCCTAGACTAACATTGTACATAATACTAACTTACTAAGGAGTGCTAGGGATTGTACAGCTGCACCTACTACAAGTAATTGATTAACTAGCTTTCAGCACTCGCCCTGCTCTAGTCTTCGCCTCTTGCCTTCACTTAATCTTCTTTTCTGCGTTGCAGCGGATCCTCCGCACCTGCTCAACTCTGTTCTTCCTCTCGTTATCTGAGCACGTGAGAAATCCATAACTGGAGCTGTATGTTTTGACAATAGGCTGTCTTGTGATCCCTGTCCGCGTTTTGGCTTTTGCCTATTTATGTGATTAGGTTCTTCCTCGTGTTTGCTCCTTTGTAATTAGTCTGATTCTCTAAACCTGATTCCTGTATAGCATGTGACTTCCTGTGTGTGTGTTTTAGCAGTCTTCTCACAGCAGTTTCTTATCAGAACGTTTCTCTTGGTTTGCCTGTGCTCCGCTTGTTTTCGCCTCGTTTTCTTTGCTATTCTTGTCTGACTGGACCATCCCTGATTTTCAATTTTTGGCTCTGTTTTTGGAATTCTGTCTGCATCTGTTTATCAAACCCTTTTTCTGCCTGACTACGAGTACTGTGATTGCTGCCCTGGTTTACGACTCGGATTCTGCCCTACTGGATTGTGATATTTGGATTGTGGACTTTGGACTGTTCCCTTCTGCCCTGCGGGGGTTTACCCCCTCGCTTAATAAAATCCCATCTACTGCATTGCTTGTTTCTCGTGACTGGTTCCTGAGCGTTACATCACATAAGCATTATCTATGTGCATTCTTAAATTTACACAAGCACTACGCGTGGTCAGCAGCATGTGTAGATTTGGTCAGTAGCTACGAAAAGATTGGAGCTACTAAAATATTGATGAATATGGAGATGCACATAAATTTCCATCTGCAAACAGTTTACACACAAATTCGTTCTGCTCACGTTTCATGAATGAGGCCCAATATGCGTTTTGATTTTATTCACCATTTACACTTTGTCCCAACTATTTCAGAATTGGAGTTGTAATTATTTTAAAAAGCATTCACTGGGTTTTGCTAGACTTTAACTCTCTCCCCGCCAAACTATGCTTTGTATGCTCGTGAAAATGATTTTTTAAAAAAAGGATGACCCTTTAATACATTTATGCAATGGGTAAGTGTTCAGAACAAATGTTCAGAACAGCAGTTGTTTCCACTTGAATCTCGCAAATGAATTAAATTTGCTGAAATTTACTGCTGAAATGATTAACTCCAGACAGAGAACCATGGCCATGACTCCTGTTCTTGGCACAACTGAGAATGTTCCAGAATATGAGCCAGTCTCATGCCCTCTCCTCTCTGTTTAATGCATCACTGCATTATTCGGTAACGGAGGGGAGGTGGATTGAGGGATCACATTGTAAAATCCATGATGCTATGGATGTCATCATCTGCAGGGTCAGTTGTAGATAGAATGAATAAATCCTCCCTGATATCCTTGTAACCTTGATACTGTACTATAACAAATTTTGTAGATTTTTTTGAAGACACAAATCTTAATGTATTGGTGTGGAACTGAGGAAGGTGATAAATACATAGAGTTTCAAACACTTGTGGATACTGGAAGCCATTATTTTCTCCCTACCCCTCACCCACCCCCACACAGTAGCACAATTTTCCAACGTATTACATCACAGTCTATCTGACCCACTTAGGATTGCAGACCCAGGAAGTGAGAGTGCTGCTGTATTGGGTTCAAATGAGGACGCCAATATCTGGAGCAACACGTGGGCATGGATGATTACTGAGGTGTGTATCTATTATCTATTACAAAAAAAAATATTTGAGGGTTTGTTTTCAGGATTTCAATTGTCAGATACTTAGCTTTTGTGTGCATTTGACTGAGAGAGTGAGGTCAGAGCACGAGAGAAAGAAGTTGATTTGTATGTCCGCAGATGTGGGCATTGTCATGTATCTGTGAGAAAGTGTGAAATTCTGTTCCTTGAATCACCTTACATAATTTTCAATTGAGTTCCCTCATAGGAATAAAATGTTCCAATGACTATATTCCTACTACACCTTAAGCAATACTGTTGTACAATGGGGTTCTGAATGGTTTTTTGTTTTACACAAGGGATCTGAAAGACATTTTGGTGTACAATTAGAGTTAAAGGTATGTCATTGTACAAACGTTAAGTTTCTGAATAATTATAAGTGTTTGCATGATTGTGTTCAAAAAAATGAAGACTGAATTACAGAAAGGTTATTATTATAATTTTGCTCAAACTTAACAGAAAATGTCATGAACTGAATAAATAATCAACCCATCTACAAAATGTGCACATTAAAAAAAGATTTCAGACATTAACACTCAATGTACCAGAAGCAGGCATTTGTAAATTCATTGAGTTACGTAGCCTTTATGTTTTATCACCGCATGTTTTAATGAAATACTTGTCTTCTGGTTGGAATATACAAAAGTGATAAAGGAATATGACAGCTTTTTATTAATGTTTTTTTTTTTTTTTTTCATCCAAAAGTGCTGCAGCGCCCAAGAGTGTAAACACATTAATGGAAGCAATGCAAATCTTGGTGATACTGACAGTTCCCTAGCAATTATGATAAAAACTGATATTGTGTGCATGACGGTGCATATATTTCACAGTGAAAAAAATGCAGCGCAAAATAAGTATCTTGACTGTTTACAGTGAAGTGTCCTCATTACAGGAAAATGTTTTAGTGTAAGCAGCACCTGCTCGATCTCATGTCATGAAATTGTCCCTTAAAACACATGCCATCGAAGCAGTCTGCAGAAGAGTAATGCTGTCCTCCCATGTTTTGCCAAACAAATTGAGCATTAACATTTTTTTAAATTATATTTTCTTTTCACATTATATTAAAAATTGATTTTGTATTGTAATGTGAATATAGGCCACTAGATGGCAGTATTTACCTTTTTTTTTTGTTAAGCTCAGACTGGAGTCATGTTTAGACATGTCCTGGACATGTCTGGGGCAAGTCTCAGAAAATTAAAAAAAAGAGGTCTAAATGTGGGTGGGGTCTGCAAAAGAGTATATAAGGAAAAGAATTGAGACAGTAAAGTAGTAGGAGAAATTGCAAGAAGAAGGATACGTGTGACCAGACCTGTCATTTCTGTTCAAGACCTGTTAAGTTTCTTTTGTGGATTTTTCTCACCCAGCACATCACCAGAAAACCCAAAAGGACTGTAAATAATTCTTTTTGTTTTTGTTATAATTCAATCTTGGTCTTTAGGTTAGTTAGTTGTTATTGTCTTTGTTTAATTAAATGTGTTTGAGTTTTAAAACTGTATCTGTCATCTGTTGCTGTTGCTGTTGCGTTGTAAATCTAATAACAAATTGGGGCCATAACAAATTGGGGGCTCGTCCGGGATAGACCATTTTGTGAGTAATTTATTGAAAATCTAACATTTCAAATTGTAAAATTGATTTTTTTTAATTGAATACATATATATTGACAACAGCAATGGATGATTTCTTGGCATCACCAACCGTAGGGGTTTTGAAGTCTTTTAAAAAGACAGAACTGCTAGAAATTTGCAGACATTTAGAGCTGACAGAGGTGAAACCAGCCATGCGAAAAGCAAGACTGGCTCGAGAGATAGTTGAATATTACATTGATGAAAATGTGTTTGCACCCGGAGATCTGGAACAGTTTCCAGTGGAAAATCCAAATATAGAAATGGAACTTAAATTAAAAAAGCAAGAGATTGAAAGGGAGGAAAGAGAAAAAGAAAGGGAGGAAAAAGAAAAGCAAAGAGAATTTGAAAGGGAAGAAAAAGAAAAACAAAGGCAGTTTGAGTTAGAAAAATTAGCAAGAGAAGAGAAAACAGAAAGGGAGGAAAAAGAAAAACAAAGAGAATTTGAGTTAGAAAAATTTGCAAGACAGAGAGATTTTTAATTAGAGAAATTCGGTAGAGAAGAAAGACTCCAAATGGAGCAACTAAAAATTAAAATTCAAACTGAAAATAAATTTCGGGCTAGCCATGAGGTAAAATTGGTGCCTCCATTTTCGGAAAAGGATGTTGACAACTATTTCCAGTGTTTTGAAAAGGTAGCAAAGAGTTGCCAGTGGCCAAAGGAACACTGGCCTCTGATGTTGCAAACTGTCCTCAAGGGTAAAGCTCAAAGCCTATTCGGCTTTGTCTGCAGATGATTCCTCTGATTATGAGGTTGTCAAAAAGGTTATTTTGAGAGCTTATGAGTTGGTTCCAGAGGCTTACAGACAGAAATTCAGAGGTCTGAAGAAATCTGAAAATCAGACTTATGTGGAATTTGCTAATGAGAAGAAGGTTTGCTTTGAGCGCTGGTGTACTTCTATGGAGGTCAAGGATGATTTCAACTAACTAAAAGAGATGGTGTTAGTTGAAGAATTCAAGAACTGTGTTAAAGATGATGTTAAGACCTACCTTAATGAGAAGCAAGCACTGAATTTGCAATCAGCTGCCAAATTTGCAGATGAATATGTTCTCACACATAAGTCCAAATTTCAGTCTAGCAGTAATAATAGATGGTCCCAATTTCAGAAAAAGGGTTATGGTGATACCCAAGATTCTCACCCAAAGACAAATCTGGTGATGGTGCTCAGAAATCCAGTAACAGGTCTGATCAAAGTGTGAAAGCTGACAGTGACAAAAGTGGTCTAGTTTGCAGTTATTGCAAGAAATCTGGTCATGTTACAACTAACTGTTGGATCCTTAAAGCTAAGAAAGAAAAAGAAAAGGATACCAGACCAAATGCCTTTGTGAAAACAAGGTTAGAAACCCCTGTAGTAGATAACCAATCTGCTAAATTGCCTGCTTCTTGTGGGGCTAAAAAGCCTGGTACAGCTGACTTCGTGAGGGAGGAATTTCTTCCATTTGTGTCAGAGGGATTTGTGGCTCTGAATGAGCATACTACTCCTGTCCCCATATATATCCTAAGGGATACCGGAGCTTCTCAGTCACTTTTGTTGATGTACTCCTTGGAGTTACGTGATGAGACCGCTTCAGGGGATTTCATACTTGTACAGGGTATTGAATGGAGGACTGTATCTGTACCCCTGCGCTCTATATTCTTGAAGTCAGATTTAGTTACAGGACAGGTAAGGGTGGGACTTATGTCAAGTCTACCTATAAAGGGTGTTTCTCTGTTGCTAGGCAATGACCTGGCTGGGGGCAAAGTAGTTCCCCCTGTACATCTTACTTCACAGCCGAGCACTGAAGATGGGGATGAGGACCCATCTCTGTATCCTTCTTGCGCAGTGACTCGTGCTATGGCCAAGAAGGCTAAAGAAGAAGATGATGTGGTGCCGTCCAGTACATTGAATAGTCAGGACTCAGGTGGTTCGCCTCATGACTCTGATTGGCCTACTATGGTTTCTCCGTTTGAGGACTTATCAGATACTTTTATCAGTTCTCTATTCAGCCAGCCGGATGGGTCTGGTGATTCTGATGTGTCTGGAGACTTGTCTGTCCAGAAAGCGGTTGATTGAGGAGCAAACTAATGATCCTGAAATTTGTGTACTAAAGAGGAGAGCCCTCCCTGATAAAGAAATAGACGCAGTTCCAGTTGGGTATTATCTCAAGGATGGTATGTTGATGCGGAAGTGGCGCCCTCCTGATATCCCTGCCAATGCAGATTGGGCAGTGGTCAGGCAAATTGTTGTTCCGAAGGTCTATAGGAATGAGATCTTAACAATGGCTCATAGTTTACCTTTAGGAGGTCATCTTGGTGTTAACAAGACTGTTGATAAGATCATGAAACACTTCTTTTGGCCTGGGCTTCGGAAAGACGTTTCCAACTTTTGCAAAACCTGTCACACTTGTCAGGTAGTTGGAAAACACCAGTTAGACCCACCTGTAGCTCCATTGCAGCCTATCCCAGCATTTGGGGAGCCATTCTCTAGGGTCATTGTTGATTGCGTTGGTCCATTACCCAAGACTAGATCTGGAAATCAGTACTTGTTGACAATCATGTGTGCATTTACCAGATTCCCCGAAGACATACCTCTACGTAACATCAAGGCAACTGCAATCTCGAAGGCTTTGATAAAGTTCTTCACGTTGTTTGGCCTTCCCAGGGAAATTCAGTCAGACCAGGGTAGCAATTTCACTTCAGGATTGTTTCAGCAGGTTGTGTATGAACTAGGTGCAAAGCAGATTCTTTCTAGTGCCTATCATCCAGAAAGTCAGGGTGCCTTAGAGCGGTTTCATTCCACTCTCAAGACAATGATGAGGACTTATTGTTATGACCATGAGAAAGACTGGGATGAAGGGGTTCATTTGCTGTTGTTTGCAGCTAGAGAAGCAGTGCAGGAGTCTACTGGATTCAGTCCATTTGAGCTAGTGTTTGGTCATGAAGTGAGAGGACCTTTGCTATTATTGAGTGAACAATGGCAAGAGAAAGAGCCGCATATCAGTCTGTTAGACTATGTTAGCAAGTTCAAGGAAAGATTGCGTGCAGCTTGTGACCTTGCCAAAGAGAACTTGAAATCAAGTCAGGGAAAAATGAAAACTTGGTATGATCATAAGGCTAGAAGCCGTGAGTTTAAACCAGGAGAAAAGGTCCTTGTGTTGTTTCCTTTGCAGTCCAATCCATTGCAGGCTAAATTTCATGGTCCTTATGAAATTCTGACAAAACTCAATGATCTCAATTACATTGTGAAGACTCCAGATAGGAGAAAACCAAAACAATTGTGTCATATTAACATGCTAAAGCCTTATCATGACAGAAATGCTAGGGTTGCAGCTGTCACTTCAGATTCTCCAATGGTCGAAACGTGTGAAGATGAGGGGGAGTTTCAAGATGATGAACCAAGAATTAACCAAGAAGTTCTTTCATGTAAATTGTCAAACATTGAAGTGTTGCAAAATCTTGATGTAAAACTCCAGCACTTAGAACCCTCACAGAGAGATCAGTTTGAAAGGTTGATCAAGAAATATGAGGATTTGTTTCCTGATGTTCCAAAGAGAGTTACTATAGCCTCTCATGATGATGATGTTGTTGATGCCAAACCAATAAAACAGCATCCGTACCGGATGAATCCTGAAAAGAGAAAGATTGCTGAGAAAGAGGTTGAGTACATGTTAAAACATGATATTATCAGACCCTCCAACTCAGATTGGAGTTCACCCTGTGTGCTAGTTCCAAAACCTGATGGAAGTACTAGATTCTGTACAGATTATCGCAAAGTCAATGCTGTAACTAAAACTGATGTGTTTCCAATACCTAGGATTGATGATTGTATTGATAGTGTAGGGCAAGCAAAGTTTCTGACCAAGATTGATTTATTGAAGGGTTATTGGTGTGTGCCTTTAACTGAGAGGGCCAAGAGCATCTCTGCTTTTGCCACACCATCTGGATTGTACCAGTATGAAGTCCTACCCTTTGGCATGAAAAATGCCCCAGCCACGTTCCAAAGGATGATACAGTCTACAATCGCCGGATTGCCACACACGGGTGCGTACATCGATGACCTGATCACATGGAGTGACTTTTGGGAAGAACATCTAAAAGATGTAGAGACGTTGTTCCAGCGCCTGACCCAGGCTAACCTGACTGTTAACCTGAACAAGAGTGACTTTGGTTGTGCTACTGTCACCTATCTTGGCTACGTCATAGGCCAGGGTAAGGTGGCACCCATAAATGCTAAAGTCCAAGCCATCATGGACTTTCCAGTTCCTGACAACAAAAAAGCTTTGCGCCGCTTCCTTGGTATGATCGGGTACTACCGCAAGTTCTGCAAGAACTTTGCTGAGATTGCTCTCAGTCTAACTAACCAACTGAAGAAAGGCGTAAAGTTCACCTGGGATGATGCATGCCAGAGAGCCTTCGATCGCCTGAAGTCTCTGCTGTGTCACTTCCCCATGCTCAAATCTCCTGACTTCAACAAACCGTTCTCCATCGCGGTCGATGCTAGCGACCAAGCTTGTGGATCTGTGCTCTTACAGAGAAGTGACTCTGATGACATTGAGCATCCCGTGGCATACTTCTCCAGGAAGTTCAATCGCCACCAAAGGAACTATTCCACAATAGAGAAGGAACTGTTGGCTCTGGTCCTTTCTTTACAACACTTTGAGGTTTATGTTTGTACAGGACAAAAGCCAATGATTGTGTACACTGACCACAATCCGTTAATGTTTTTGAGTAAGATGAAAAACAAGAATCGGAGATTGTTGAATTGGAGTTAGATTTTACAGGAGTTTGACTTGGAAATTAAGCATGTGAAGGGTACAGACAATGTAATTGCTGATTGCTTATCCCGTGTTTAAATGTGTATATATATATCGTGTTTGAATATTGTATGATATGTATATATAGACAAGTGTTCACTTAACCATTTTGTATTGAAAAGAAAAATTTTGCCTTTATGAGTCAAAATTTTTCCCTTTTGGAATGGAGGTGTAATGTGAATATAGGCCACTAGATGGCAGTATTTACCTTTTTTTTTTGTTAAGCTCATACTGGAGTCATGTTTAGACATGTCCTGGACATGTCTGGGGCAAGTCTCAGAAAATTATAAAAAAGAGGTCTAAATGTGGGTGGGGTCTGCAAAAGAGTATATAAGGAAAAGAATTGAGACAGTAAAGTAGTAGGAGAAATTGCAAGACGAAGGATACGTGTGACCAGACCTGTCATTTCTGTTCAAGACCTGTTAAGTTTCTTTTGTGGATTTTTCTCACCCAGCACATCACCAGAAAACCCAAAAGGACTGTAAATAATTCTTTTTGTTTTTGTTATAATTCAATCTTGGTCTTTAGGTTAGTTAGTTGTTATTGTCTTTGTTTAATTAAATGTGTTTGAGTTTTAAAACTGTATCTGTCATCTGTTGCTGTTGCGTTGTAAATCTAATAACAAATTGGGGCCATAACAGTATGAATTATGATTTTCATACCCACAATGTGTATCAGATTGCACAATTATACATCGTTAACTGTTCCTTGGTGAAGCCAAAAATTACCCTGTGTTACTCCCCAGTCCAGGGGAAATGTGAGCACAACATAAAAGGACACGTACGAATTTGACGCGAAGCAAAATGAGCGATTTATTTTGCTCACACTGGAATAATTTTTTTTTTTTTTTTTTTTACACCGGAGGAAGCATAGACTCCAGGGCGAACCAAGGCCAAAATAATGAACAAAACTATTTTCCTAATCCTCGAAAGGAAAGAAACAGAAGTACAATTGCTGAGCCAATCTCCTTAGTCTACCCAACAAACAGGAGATAAGGTAGTTAAAAGAAATGGCAGTTCGCCCCAATGCCTTCCTTAATCAAGCATGGCAATATATGTCTGAGGTTTATCAAAAACTTGTGAAAACGGTAACAGCACAGTTAGGAGCATCATAGCACAATAATCTAAAAAGCACTACCAGAGGCACAGTTCTACAAGACAATGACTGACTTTGCATGTCGCTATGAAAAAAACTGGCAAATGCTGAAACAGGACGAGGCAAATCGGCGCCGCCCTGGTTGCGCTGAATCCCTCATCTCCTTGCGAACCCGGAAGATAAGTAGGCCAAGCCCCCGGCTACAGGCAATCTGCAGCGGCCACATCCCCACAGATCATCCAATCCATGCTGGTCCAGGCACCTGTCAAATGGTAAATATTGCACAAATACAAAAAACAGATTTCAAACTCTACACAAAAAGAGACGTATCGCAATATCCCTCAAAATACGGCCAAGGCCATAACACTCCCCTTCCTCAGGACCAAAACGCCCCCCCCAGATATGTTGTCCATTAAAGCTCAACTGACACTCGAGAAAGAGCATCAGCTAATACATTGTCTGTACCTTTTTTATGTCGGATCTCCAAGTTGAAATCTTGCAGCAGCAATGACCATCTCATTAGCCTTTGATTTGAGTTCTGCATGCGACTCAGCAACACAAGGGGGTTGTGGTCAGTAAAGACAACAATGGGTAATGGATTAGAACCAATATATACTTCAAAATGCTGTAGAGCCAGCAGCAAAGAAAAAGCTTCCTTTCAAATGGTACTGTAACGCACCTGAGACGCACTAAACTTGTTCGAAAAATAACACACAGGATGATCGATATCACACTCATCCTCCTGCAGTAACACAGTGTTGGCCCCGCTGGCACTGGCATCAACCTCCAGTTTGAATGGACGTGCAAAGTTAGGGGCTGCGAGGACAGGTGAACTACAGAGAAGGGCTTTAAAGATTCAAAAGCATATTGGCAAGCAGGTGACCACTTGAACATTTTCCATGAACATGACCTGATTGAGAAGAGGGCCTGCATCACCTATCTGTTATGATTCTGCTGTTGCCTGACCATGTTTTTGTTATTACCTGAGTCCATACCATGTTTTTTTGATTATTCCATGCGATGTTTTGTATTTTGCCTGTCTTGCCTTGCCATGTCTTTTTCCTGCCATTTACCATATTCACTGTTAAGTTATCATTCTGGTTTTTGTTATTCTTATACCCTGCATTGCACACTGTCTCCCTAGTCTTGTCTTGTGTTCTGAGTTGCCCATTCCTGAGTGCCACAGTTTCAGGTGATTTCATGTTTTCTGGGTTTCCAAACATTCCTTCCAACCTCGGATGCTACCTCTTATCTGCAGTTTCCTATGAAAGCATGCAACTACGATGATGGACTAACTGGTGTAAAATGCCCAGGCACACCACCATTTCATGATGAAATGAAGCCCCGGGGAACTGGCGGGCATTGTTTTGGAATAGGAAGGCAAACAATAATTGTGTTTGTTTGTTACACTGTTTGTTGGGGCGATACGGCAGGCCTGGAAATATACAACGGCACTCACCGCATTTGCTGCCAAATTCGACAGAATCGCCGCCAATTGTACTATTAAACGCTGAAACCTTTTGCCGACAAAAAAATCTTGTTATGTGCCTGCAGCAATCCTGCGTACTTCTTTATTATTAGTGGGCCTCTCCCCAGTAGGGAGTGTAGTGGGCCTGGGCAAAGCCCAGGCCACTTATATTATTCTGTGCCTATATTTTTAATATTATTATTATTTATTCTTCTGTAAAAATTTCGGATCGCAACTAGTCTCACAGCTTTGAGAAAACCCATACAATATATATATATTAAATCATGCGGCTCGGTCGAGAATGGTGTGGTTCGTCTTTTCTAAGCGATCCGACTTACGGATTTCCCTCAATTCCCGAAAAACATGGATTTTCATCCCTCCCAAGCAACCAGGCAGGACTCCATAGCAACCGCCTATTTACACACAAGCAATCACCCACACCACCATAGCAACTGCCAAGCAATGCCTTAGCAACCATCAAGTATACCATAGCTACCTCCTGGCAATGCCCTAGCAACCACGAGGAGCACCATAGCAACAGCCTCGCAAAGCTCTAGCAAAAGCCCAGAACACCATGAAATATGTCTTGCAATATCTTGGCAACCACGAGGAACAACATAGCAACTGCCCAGCAACACCTTAATAACCACCCAGAACACCATGGCAACCGTCAAGCAATGCCATAGCAACCACCAAAAACACCATAGCAGCCACCTAGCAACAACCTAGAAAACCAAAGCAACAGCCTAGCAACGCCCTAGCAACGACTCAGAGCTCCATAGCAAACACCTAGCAACCACCCAAAACACCATACCAACCGCCAAGCAACGGCCAAGCAACCACCCAAAAAACCATTGCAACTGCCTAGCAACCACCTGGAACACCATAGCAACAGCATAGCAACCACAAAGCAACCATCCAGAACACCACAGCAACCACCTAGCAGCCACCTGGAACACTATTGTAACAGCCTAACAATGCCCTAGCAACCAACAAGCAACCACCCAGAACACCATACCAACTGCCTAGCAATGCCCTACCAACCACCCAGAACACCAAAGCAACAGCCTAGAAATTCCCTAGCCACCACCCAGAACACCATAGCAACCACCTAGCAGCCACCAAGAACACCATAGCAACAGCCTAGCAACGCCCTCGCCACCACTCGGAACACCATATCAACCACCTAGAACACCAAAGCAACCGCCTAGCAACCAGCCAGCACACCATGGCCCCCACTTAGCAACCCCCTAGCCCCCACCCAGAACACCATAGTAACCACCTAGCAACCACCCAGAACACCATAACAACTGCCTAGCCACGCCCTAGCACCCACCCAGAACCCTAGAGCAACTGCCTAGCAACGCCCTAGCAACCATCCAGAACACCATAGCAACCACCAAGCAACCACTCAGAAAACCACAGCAACTGCCTAGCAACCATCCAAAACACCATAGCAACCACCTCCCAACGCCCTAGCAACCACCCAGAATACCATAGCAACCACCTAGCACCCACCCAGAACACTATAGCAACTGCAAAGCAATGCCCTAACAACCATCCAGAACACAGTGGCAACCGCCTAGCAACCACCCAGAACACCACAGCATCCACCTACCAACCACCCAGAACACCATAACAACTGCCTAGCAATGCCTAAGCAACCACCCAAAAACCCTAATAACCACCTGGAACACCATAGTAACAACCTAGCAACGCCCTAGCAACCACTCAGAACACCATAGCAACCACCAAGCAACCACCCGGTACACCATAGCAACAGCCTAGCAACACCCTAGCAACCACCCAGAACACCATTGCAAACACCTAGCAACTGTCTAGAACACCATTGCAACCGCTTGGCAACGCCCTAGCCACTGCCCAAAACACCATAGCAACTACCTAGCAACCATCCAGAACACCATAGCAACAGCCTACCAATGCCCTAGCGACCACCCAAAACACCCAAGCAACCACCTTGCAACCACCTAGAACACCATAGCAACAGCCTAGCAACGCCCTGGCAACCACCCAGCAACCACCCAGAACACAAAGTAACCGCCTAGCAACGCCCTAGCAACTACCCAGAACACCATAGCAATGCCTTATCAACCACCCAGAACACCAAAACAATGAAATATTAACCACCTGGAACACCATAGCAACTGCCTATCAGTGCCCTAGCAACCACGAGAACACCATAGCAATTGCCTATCAATGCCTTAGCAACCACTCAGAAAACCATAGCAACCACCTTTTTTAACTCTTAAAAAATGCAGACAAAAAATTGAAAATGCTCACTATTGTTATTCTGGTCTTCTTATTATTAGTGTGCATTGAAAGTGCTCACTATTGTTATTCTGGTCAACAACTTCTTCTTCTTATTATTATTATTCTAACACACTTAATGCGGCCTCAACCGCTTAACGTAGAAACTTCATTCAAACTGCGTTGCGTAGGTCTTACTTAACACACCTGTGCAATGTATTTTTCATCTTTGTCACTTTTATACTTTTTGAGTTATTAATAAAAATCTATAACCCCCCCCCCCCCCCCCCCCATAGACTTAACATTGGCATTATGACATCACAATAGGACCATTAAGCAAATGGAATCTTGTGCCAGATGTTCTGACCACCTGCTGTAACTGTCAGTTTCTCAGGCTGTAAGACTACAATCTGGCTCTCCTGAGACTACAGCTTCCGCACTGCTTTCCTTCCTTCTGTCATTCCTTCTTTCCTTTTCCCTCCTGTTTCTCTCCTTCCTTCCTTCTTCCTTTATTCTTTCCTTCTTTCCTACTTTACTTCCTTCTATCCTGCCTTTCATCCTTCCTTCCATTCTTCCTACCAATTTTCTTTCCTTCCTTCCTAAGTTTGTCTTTCCTTCCATCATGCCTTTCCTTCCTTCATACCTATTTTCTTTCTGATCTTTCTTCCTTTCTCATTTCTGCTTTCCCTCTCTCTTTCTTTCCTTTTTCTTTCCTTCCCTCTGTCTTCGTTTCTTTCTTTTTTTCTTCCTTTTCCTTCCCTTCTTTCCTTCCTTCCTTCTACCTTTACTTCCATCCTTCTTCCCTTCTTTCTTTCATTCCTTTGTTTCTTTCCATCCCTCCTCTCCTTTCTTTCCTTCTTTCCATCCTTCCTTTGCTTTCCTTCTTTTTTTCCTACCTTCCTTCTTTCCTACTTCCCCCACTAGTTTCTTCTTTCCTTCCTTCCTTGTTATTATCCCAAATTCTTTTGTAATCGCATGGTTCGCTACTTCTCCAAGTTTTCATCCGATCCCCAAAACTTACACATCAATGCCTTAGCAACCTCCAGAACATAGCAACTGCATAGCAACGCCCTAGCAACCTAGCGACCGTTTATCGTACAAACTTCATTCAAACTGCGTTGAGTAGGTCTTACTTAGGACACCTGTGCAATGTATTTTTCAGCTTTGAAACTTTTATACTTTTTAAGTTATTAATAAAAAACTAGAAAATTTTTCCCCCCAAAGACTTAACATTGGCATTATGACATCACAATAGGGCCATTAAGCAAATGGAATCTTGTGCCAGATGTTCTGACAACCTGCTGTAACTGTCAGTTTCTCAGGCTAAGACGACAATCTGGCTTTCTTGAGACTACAGCTTCCTTACTGCTTTCCTCCCTTCTATTTTCTGTTATTCCTTCTTTCTATTTCCCTTCTGTTTCTTTCCTTCGTTCCTTCCTTCCTTTATTCTTTCCTTCTTTCCTACTTTACTTCCTTCTATCCTGCCTTTCATCCTTCCTTCCATTCTTCCTCCCTCCCAATTTCCTTCCTTCCTTGGTTTGTCTTTCTTTCAATCATGCCTTCTTTCCTTCCTTCATACCTACTTTCTTTCCTACCTTTCTTCCTTTCTTCTTTCTGCTTTCCCTCTCTCTTTACTTCCCTCTTTCTTTCCTTCCTTCTGTCTTTCTTTCTTTCATTTGTTATTCCTTATTTCCTTCCCTTCTTTCCTTCCCTCCTTCCATCTTTACTTCCATCCTTCTTCATCCCTTCTTTCTTTGCTTTCTTCCTTCCTTTCCTTCCTTCCTTCTTCCCTTCATTCCTCTGTTTCTTTCCATCCATCATCTTCTTTCTTCATGCTTCCCGGCATTCCTTTGCTTTTTTCTTTTTTCCTACCTTCCTACTTACCTTGCTTCCCTCATTAGTTCCTTCTTTCCTTCCTTCCTTGTTATTATTCAAAATTCTTTCATAATCGCACGGTTTGCTACTTCTGCCAGTCTTCACCCAATCCCCAAACATTACACATCAACGTCCTAGCAACCACCCAGAACACCAGAGCAACTGGATAGCAACGCCCTAGCGACCACCGAGAACACCATAGCAACCGCCTTGCAATGCCCTAGTAACCACCCAGAACACCATAGCAACTGCCTAGCAACGCCCTAGCAACCACCCAGAACACCATAGCAACCACCTAGCAACCAGCCAGAACACTATAGCAACTGCCTAACAACGCCCTAGCAACCACCCAGAACACCATAGCAACCGCCTAGCAACCACCCAGAACACCATAGAAACTGCCTAGCAACGCCCTAGCAACCACCCAGAACATCATAGCAACTGCCTAGCAACCACTCAGAACAGCATATCAACTGCCTTGCAATGCCCTAGCAACCACCCAAAACACCATAGCAACTGCCTCACCCCGCCCTAGCAACCACCTAGCAACGCCCTAGCAACCACCCAGAACATCATAGCAACTGCCTAGCAACCACTCAGAACAGCATAGCAACTGCCTTGCAATGCCCTAGCAACCACCCAGAACACCATAGCAACTGCCTAGCTACAACCCAGAACACCATAGCAACTGCCTAGCAACACCCTAGCAACCACTTAGAACACCATAGCAAATGCCTAGCAACACCCTAGCAACCACCCAGAACACCATAGCAACCTCCTAGCAACCACCCAGAACACCAAATCAACTGCCTAGCAACGCCCTAGCAATCAGCAAGAACACCATAGCAACCACCAAGCAACCACCCAAAACACCATAGCAACTGCCTAGCAACGCCCAAGCAACCACCCAGAACACCATAGCAACCACCTAGCAACCAGCCAGAACACTATAGCAACTGCCTAGCAACGCCCTAGCAACCACCCAGAACACCATAGCAACCACCTAACAACGCCCTAGCAACCACCCAGAACACCATAGCAACCGCCTAGCAACCACCCAGAACACCATAGAAACTGCCTAGCAACGCCCTAACAACCACCCAGAACACCAAAGCAACTGCCTAGTAACGCCTTAGCACCCACCCGGGACACCATAGCAACCGCCTGGCAACGTCCTAGCAACCATCCAGAACACCAAAGCAACCGCCTAGCAACCACCCGGAACACCATAGCAACTGCCAAGCAACGCCCTAGCAACCACGCAAAACACCATAGCAATCGCCTCGCAACCACTCATGACATCAAATCAACTGCCTAGCAGCGCTGTATCAACCACTCAGAACAACATAGCAACCACCTAGCAACGCCCTAGCAACCACCCAGAACACCATAGCAACCACCAAGCAACCACCCAGAACACCATAGCAACTGCCAAGCAACACCTAAGCAACCACCCAGAACACCATAGCAACCGCCTAGCAACCACTAAGGACACCAAGTCAACTGCCTAGCAAAGACCTAGCAACCGCTCAGAACACCTTATCAACTGCCGAGCAACGCCCTAGCAACCACCCAGAACACCATAGCAACTGCCTAGCAACCACCCAGAACACTATGGCAACTGCCTAGCAACACCCTAGCGACCACCGAGAACACCATAGCAACCGCCTTGCAATGCCCTAGTAACCACACAGAGCACCATAGCAACCGCCTAGCAACAACCCAGAACACCATAGAAACTGCCTAGCAACGCCCTAGCAACAACCCAGAGCACCATATCAACTGCCTAACCACACCCTAGCAACCACCTAGCAACGCCCTAGCAACCACCCAGAACATCATAGCAACTGCCTAGCAACCACCCAGAACAGCATAGCAACTGCCTAGCAATGCCCTAGCAATCAACCAGAACACCATAGCAACCGGCTAGCAACCACCCAGAACACCATTGCAACTGCCTAGCAATGCCCAAGCGACCACCCAGAACACCAAAGCAATCGCCTCGCAAACACTCATGACACCAAATCAACTGCCTAGCAACGCCGTAGCAACCACTCAGAAAACCATAGCAACCGCCTACCAACGCCCTAGCAACCACCCAGAACACCATAGCAACCACCTAGCAACCACCCAGAACACCATAACAACTGCCAAGCAACCACAAAGGACCCCAAATCAACTGCCTAGCAACGCCCTAGCGACCACCGAGAACACCATAGCAACCGCCTTGCAATGCCCCAGTAACCACACAGAGCACCATAGCAACCGCCTAGCAACCACCCAGGACACCATAGAAACTGCCTAGCAACGCCCTAGCAACCACCCAGAGCACCATATCAACTGCCTAACCACACCCTAGCAACCACCTAGCAACGCCCTAGCAACCACCCAGAACATCATAGCAACTGCCTAGCAACCACCCAGAACAGCATAGCAACTGCCTAGCAATGCCCTAGCAATCAACCAGAACACCAAAGCAACCGGCTAGCAACCACCCAGAACACCATTGCAAGTGCCAAGCAACCACAAAGGACACCAAATCAACTGCCTAGCAACGCCCTAACAACCACTCAGCACACCATAGCAACTGCCTAGCAACCACCCAGAACACTATAGCAACTGCCTTGCAACGCCCTAGCGACCACCAAGAACACCATAGCAACTGCCTAGCAACGCCCTAGCAACCACCCAAAACACCAAAGCAACTGCCTAGCAACCACTCAGAACGGCATAGCAACTGCCTTGCAATGCCCTAGCAACCACCCAGAACACCATAGCAACTGCCAAGCTACAACCCA
The DNA here is from genome assembly GCA_029721435.1 of Gymnothorax reevesii. Lineage (NCBI taxonomy): Eukaryota > Metazoa > Chordata > Actinopteri > Anguilliformes > Muraenidae > Gymnothorax > Gymnothorax reevesii. The sequence goes on from CM056579.1 coordinate 73,149,480, forward strand.
GAACACCATAGCAACTGCCTAGCAACACCCTAGCGACCACCCAGAACACCATAGCAGCCGCCTAGCAACCACTCAGGACACCAAATCAACTGCCTAGCAACGCCCTAGCAACCACCCATAACACCATAGCAACCACCTAGCAACCAGCCAGAACACTATAGCAACTGCCTAGCAACGCCCTAGCAACCACCCAGAACACAATAGCAACCACCAAACAACGCCCAAGCAACCACCCAGAACACCAAAGCAACCTCCTAGCAACCACCCAGAACACCAAATCAACTGCCTAGCAACGCCCTAGATATCAGCAAGAACACCATAGCAACCGCCAAGCAACCACCCAAAACACCATAGCAACTGCCTAGCAACGCCCTAGCAACCACCCAGAACACCATAGCAACCACCTAGCAACCAGCCAGAACACTATAGCAACTGCCTAGCAACGCCCTAGCAACCACCCAGAACACAATAGCAACCACCAAACAACGCCCAAGCAACCACCCAGAACACCATAGCAACCGCCTAGCAACCAGCCAGAACACCATAGAAACTGCCTAGCAACGCCCTAACAACCACCCAGAACACCAAAGCAACTGCCTAGCAACGCCTTAGCACGCACCCAGGACACCATAGCAACCGCCTGGCAACGTCCTAGCAACCACCCAGAACACCACAGCAACCGCCTAGCAACCACCCGGAACACCATAGCAACTGCCTAGCAACGCCCTAGCAACCACGCAGAACACCATAGCAATCGCCTCGCAACCACTAATGACACCAAATCAACTGCCTAGCAGCGCTGTATCAATCACTCGAACACCATAGCAACCGCCTAGCAACGCCCTAGCCACCACCCAGAACACCATAGCAACCACCTAGCAACCACCCAGAACACCATCGCAACTGCCAAGCAACTCCTTGGCAACCACCCAGAACACCATAGCAACCGCCTAGCAACCACTAAGGACACCAAGTCAACTGCCTAGCAACGCCCTAGCAACCACTCAGAACACCATATCAACTGCCTTGCAACCACCCAGAACACTATAGCAACTGCCTAGCAATGCTCTAGTGACCACCGAGAACACCATAGCAACCGCCTTGCAATGCCCTAGTAACCACCCAGAGCACCATAGCAACCGCCTAGCAACCACCCAGAACACCATAGCAACTGCCTAGCAACGCCCTAGCAACCACCCAGAGCACCATATCAACTGCCTAACCACACCCTAGCAACCACCTAGCAACGCCCTAGCAACCACCCAGAACATCATAGCAACTGCCTACTAATGCCCTAGCAACCACCCAGAACACCATTGCAACTGCCAAGCAATGCCAAAGCGAACACCCAGAACACCAAAGCAATCGCCTCGCAACCACCCAGAACAGCATAGCAACTGCCTACTAATGCCCTAGCAACCACCTAGAACACCATAGCAACCGGCTAGCAACCACCCAGAACACCATTGCAACTGCCAAGCAATGCCCAAGCGACCACCCAGAACACCAAAGCAATCGCCTCGCAACCACCCAGAACACCATAGGAACTGCCAAGCAACGCCCTAGCAACCACCCAGACCACCATAGCAACTGCCTAACCACACCCTCGCAACCACCTAGCAACGCCCTAGCAACCACCCAGAACATCGTAGCAACTGCCTAGCAACCAACCAGAACACCAAAGCAACTGCCTAGCAACGCTTTAGCACCCACCCAGGAGACCATAGCAACCGCCTGGCAACGTCCTAGCAACCACCCAGAACACCATAGCAACCGCCTAGCAACCACCCGGAACACCATAGCAACTGCCTAGCAACACCCTAGCAACCACCCAGAACATCATAGCAACCGCCTAGCAACGCCATAGCAACCACCCAGAACACCATAGCAGCCGCCTAGCAACCACCCAGAACACCATAGAAACTGCCTTACAACGCCCTTGCAACCACCCAGAACACCATACCAACTGCCTCGCAACGCCTTAGCAAACACCCAGAACACCTTAGCAATGCCCTAGCAATCACCCAGAACACCATAGAAACTGCCTAGCAACACCCTAGCAACCACCTAGAACTCCATAGCAACCACCTAGCAACGCCCTAGCAACCACCCAGAACACCATAGCAACCGCCACGCAACCACCCAGAACACCATAGCAACTGCCTTGCAATGCTTAAGCAACCACCCAGAACACCATAGGAACTGCCTAGCAACGCCCTCGCAACCACCCAGAACACCATAGCAACCGCCTAGCAACGCCCTAGCAACCACCCTGAACACCATAGCAACTGCCTAGCAACACCCTAGCAACCACCCACAACACCATAGCAACCGCCTTGCAACCACCCAGCAACCACCCACAACACCATAGCAGCCGCCTAGCAACCACCCAGAACACCATAGCAACTGCCTTGCAACGCCCTAGCAACCACCCAGAACACCATACCAACTGCCTAGCAACGCCCTAGCAAACACCCAGAACACCTTAGCAATGCCCTAGCAATCACCCAGAACACCATAGAAACTGCCTAGCAACACCTTAGCAACCACCTAGAACTCCATAGCAACCGCCTAGCAACCACCCAGAACACCATAACTGCCTAGCAACGCCCGAGCAACCACCCAGAACACCATAGCAACTGCCTAGCAACGCCCTAGCAACCACCCAGATCACCATAGCAACTGCTTAGCAACGCCGTAGCAACCACCAAGAACACCTTAGCAATCCCATAGCAACCAACCAGAACACCGTAGCAACCGCCTAGCAACGCCCTAGCAACCACCTAAAACACCATAGCAACCGCCTAGCAACGCCCTAGCAACCAGCTAGAATACCATTGCAACCGCCTAGCAACCACCCAGAACACCATAGCAACTGCCCAGCAACCACCCAGAACACCATACAACTGCCTAGAAATTCCCTTGCAACCACCCAAAACGCCTATGCAACCACCCAGAACACCATAGCAACCATCTAGCAATGCCCTAGCAACCACCCAGACCACCATAGCAACTGCCTAGCAATGCCCTAGCAACCACCCACACCTCCATAGCAACCGCCTAGCAATGCTCTTGCAACCACCCAGAACACCATAGCAACTGCCTAGTAACTGCCAAGCAACGCCCTAGCAACCACCCAGAACACCATAGCAAGCGACTAGCAGCCACCCAGAACACAATAGCAACTGCCTAGCAACTGCCTAGCAACGCACTAGCAAGCACACAGAACAAAATAGCAACAGCCTAGCAATGCCTTGGCAACCACCCAGAACACCATAGCAACTGCCCAGCAACGCCCTACCAACCACCCAGAACACCATAGCAACTGCCTAGCAACGCCCTAGCAACCACCCAGAACACCATAGCAACTGCCAAGCAACGTCTTAGTATCCACTCAGAATACCGTTAGCAACACCCAATCAACCACCCAGAAGACCGTAGCAACCACCTATCAATGCCCTAGCAAGCCCCAGAACACCGTGGAACAGTCTAGCAACGCCCCTAGCAACCACCCAGAACAAGATATCTACTGCATACCAGAACGCTGGCAACCACCTCCAACACTGTACTCGTAGAGGAGCATGCACATTCAAAATTTCTGCTGGAATTTTCTAATTATTCTTCCAATTTCTTCTGTAATCGCACGGTTAGCTACTTCTCCCACAGTTGTCACCTGATCCCCACACATTACATGTCAAAACGTGCGGCTCCTTTGTGAGGAGTGTGCTTTGACTTTTCTAAGCGATCCGACTTACGGATTTCCCACAACTCCCAAAAAACAGACTTCCGAGATCTCATTATAATGGAAGTCAATGAGACAATCGGTCTCATCTTCACCCTCTCGCCTTCAATTCACACACTCGCATAAAAACTCCTTTCCAACTCTCAAACAATGACAAGCAATTCCCAAGCAACCATTAGGAACACCATAGCAACCACCCAGAACGCCCTAGCAACCACCCAGAACACCATAGCAACTGCCTAGCAACGCCTTAGCAACCATCCGGAACATGATATCAACTGCGTACCAGAACGCTGGCAAACACCTCCAACACTGTACTCGTAGAGCATCAGGCACATTCAAAATTTTTGCTGGAATTTTCTAGTTTAACTTTTTCTCCTCCATTTTTTGGAATCTGGTTTTACCGTATACTCAGCAGACAACCCGGTACCGACCCAAATGCCGTCGTACGATAATTGAAATGAACGGTAAACGAATTGGAAAGCAACCCATCATGAAATAACATAGTAACAGCGCATATCACTGGAAAGCTGAGAGTCTTGAGAATCTATATAAACATAACTTACAGTGAGCATGTTTTGTTCACTAAAAGTCAAATTGTGTCACGTTGCAAAACACCCGCTGAAACTCCCCCTTGAATCGCGTCATCCTACCATAAAACCGGTGTTTACATCCGAAGCATGTATCCGACCCAGGCATGCTTGGTCTTTAAATGTCCGTAAGAACCCAGCAAATTCGAATATCCACCGTGTTTTACTTATATAACGTATGGTAGATGCATTATCCAACTCAAAACATTCCTTATTAAAAAAAACTAAGCGCGAACTTTTCTCCGGTAAAAAACAAGATATTTGTAATAGTTCTCCATTATGAACACTGGATTGATACTGGTCACCGTGTTTTTTAGACTCTCACAATCACGTAGACACCCATGCATGTCTGTAGGACCTTTCGTTGTCCAGTTACAAGTCTTGAAAGCCAATGAGTTTCGCATACTTGAAATCACACTAACTTTCCTTGATTGACGGTTGCTCCGTCAAATCACAAGAAGATGGGACCAAGATGTCCTTGTAGCCAATAAGGAGACCTTTAGAACAAGGTATAGCACTTCCCCTCACTCTTTCAGGAAACCTGGGAAATTGTGTGCATATTTCTCATTGAACGCCAGTGCGTAAAGAAGCTCTATTATTGCAGGTCTTGCTCCTACGCAAAAACTTTCATACACTCAACAAAAATATAAACGCAACACTTTTGTTTTTGCTCCCATTTGTCATGAGATGGACTCAAAGATCTGAAATTCATTCCAGATACACAATATTACCATTTCTCTCAAACATTGTTCACAAATCTGTCTAAATGTGTGATAGTGAGCACTTTTGCTTTGCTGAGACAATCCATCCCACCTCACAGGTGTGCCACATCAAGACGCTCATCAGACACCATGATTAGTGCACAGGTGTACCTTATACTGCCCACAATAAAAGGCCACTCTGAAATGTGCAGTTTTGTCTCACAGCAAAATGCCACAGATGGCGCAAGGATTGAGGGAGCGTGCAATTGGCATGCTGACAGCAGGAATGTCAACCAGATCTGTTGCTCGGGTATTGAATGTTCATTTCTCCACCATAAGCCGTCTCCAAAGGCATTTCAGAGAATATGGCAGTACATCCAACCGGCCTCACAACCGCAGACCACGTGTACCCACACCAGCCCAGGACCTCCACATCCAGCAGGTTCACCTCCAAGATCGTCTGAGACCAGCTACTCAGACAGCTGCTGAAACAATTGGTTTGCATAACCAAAAAATTTCTGCACAAACTGTCAGAAACCGTCTCAGGGAAGCTCAATTGCATGCTCGTCGTCCTCATCGGGGTCTTAACCTGACTCCAGATCGTCGCCGTAACAGACTTGAGTGGGTAAATGCTCACATTCGATGCATACAATCAATTACTTGAATACAGAAAATCACAAAAGACAAAAACTCTCAATAATCGCAGAAACACACAGAGAAAAAGCGCAAAAAAGGAACGACCAGGCAGAGCAAGGAACGGACACGAATCGACAAAGACAAGCAGAAAAGTGGGGTCTTTATAAACAATCTAATTAGAGTGTTTAGCCCAAGAAATGAAGGACAGCTGAAAGGAGGCAGAATCTAGAACAGCAAAGGATAGTGATAGGACAGATTGAATAAGTAGGTGTGCCCTGCTTCTTCAAACTAACTAATCACAGTGCCTAACTACTCTGCTCTAATGTGTAGTCCAACCCTTTTCTAATCACCAGTGCCTCAGCTAAACTATTCTCAGGTGCAGACAGTTAACAAGCACAGGAAGGAGGAAGCAGGAAGTACCCAACCAGAAAAAACAGGGAAAAAGACTGTGAATGGTAGCAAGACACCACACTGAGACACACAAGGGAGTGAGAGACATAAGACAAGCATTCATGAAACATGAACAATCACACTAGAAATAAATCTAACAAAAAGAAACAAATAATTCTAAACATCATGAAACTAAAAACATACAAAAACAAAGCATCAATTACTTAATTCACAACATTTTGTCCATCTCAATTAGATGTGCGATTACAGGTTCAGCAGCTCACCAGGCTCTTGCAGCTATTGTCCTTGACAAGCGATGGTTGAAGAATGTAAGGAAGTTCATCAACTTCAGGTATGCACTTTACCTTAAAACTAATGTCAGTGTGCTTGACTAAAAACATTATGAAACTGCTACAGCTGGTATAAGTTCAGCCTCTATATCAAATATCAATACCTATCAAAAAAAATTGTACTCTGCAGGTCTGTATATACAGATATGTACATACAGATGGTAAAAGCAACACATTTCTAGATGGAGTGAAATCAAGCCAAAAATTGAAATTATATAAGAGTGGGCACACAAGATACATAAAAACAATATAAACACCATATAGGAATATAAAAGAAATCTGTTACACTAAGGAATTATAAGAACAAGAGTAGTATAGTAAACTTTATATGGTGTTAATATTGTATCTTTGTATCTTGAGTGCATACTTATATATTTCAATTCTCTAGCATAATTTTTGTATAGCTACACAGTAATTGCTTTTTACTGTCAGCGTAATTACAGCAAATGCCACAACAAAAAATCCCAACTAGCAATTAAAGTACATCTATCGATTGATCGGTCTGACAGTATTTATCAGAAAGAAATGACAATGATTTGTGTGTTTGTTTTCATACTCTACAGGACTACATCGGATCTGGAAAACTTCCAGAATCACATACTCATGTATGCCGGGAAGCGGTTCTCCTACCCTCCAGTCGTGTATCGCACGCAGACTCTGCTCGCTGCGATAGACTACAACTGTCACAATGGCCGCTTCCTAGCATGAAACAAAGATGGACACTGTTGTCATATCTGCTGAGCAACGTCTGACTGGAATCTGAGTGGTTGCCTGATAGTTGTAAAACAAGAGTGTTCTATTATTGGTGCTTCCTTTCAGTTACAGACGATACCACAAGAAGTCCAAATCCTGGAGTGTCTTCACAGTGAAGGAAAAGGACTACTCATATATTCCAGACCTGCAGAGAGCCATTCTTAGGAAGAGGCTGCAAAGTGGGGGTGGCCTTCCCAAGAAACAGACCCGTAGGTCAGGTTCTGGTTTCAGTACAGCCGCTCCCAACAGCTGAGCTAGTCAGGACACATGTGACACGTGATGAAGTTGTTCCCCAAAGTGAATGCTGAGGATCCTGCCTTGTCTGTTTGCATAAATGCATGCATAAATCATATCACTCAGACAGGCTAACTACAGACTTATAATCACAGCTTTACCTGGATGCCCATTCACACTGTCTACTGCTAATGTACTCATTGTGTTTTCAGTAACTTCGAACAGTATCACAGAGAATATCACAGAGAACAAGTTTATTGTTACTGTCATAGTTTATTTTTTGCCTGCTCAATTTATCCATGTACATTAATCACTCTACCCCCTTTTTTTCTTTTCTTTCTTGCATAATACTGTGCAAGGGTCTGTAAATGTATTTATTCTTTTTAAGTCCTATTTTTACCTTCGCCAGCGACTTCGCTGACGAAGGTAATGTTTTGATCCCCGTGTATTTATTTGTTTGTGTGTCTGTCTGTCTGTCTGTGTGTATGTGTATCGAATAACTCAAAAAGTACCAAACGGAATTTCATAAAATTTAGTGGGTTGATTTGGCATGACCTGAGGATCAATCGATCAGATTTTGGGAGTGATCGGGTCAAAGGTCAAGGTCAAGGCCACGAAAAGGTCAAAACCGACTTTCGGCCATATCTCGGTCAATTTTTATCCGATCGGCATGAAACCAACGCCAAAATGTGCAGAATTATATACCCGATCCTGTGATGTGAAACACGGTACAATGGGGTCAATACCCTTCTTAGCGGTTGGGGGTCAAAGGTCAGGGGGGTCATTACCTTTCGAACTTAAAGGCGTATTGATGTAAAAAAAAAAAATATCGTACTCTTCTCATTCATCGATCATTTAAAAATATAAAAATTGGTCCTCAGAGTTTTGTGGCGAGGTATTCAGTGGCGTCGGCGAAGGTATGCGCTCTACCGAGTGCCCGTTCTAGTTTTTTATTCATTACTTCCTTTACTGTGGAGGGAGAAGTGGCAAAAATAAGAATTTCAATGTGATATTATGCAAGGTCTTGAATTTTGAAAATTGTGAAAGAGAGTGTATAAATTAGTTTCTTGTTCTGCACAAATGTTGATTTTAAAACACACAAGTGAAAAGGAAATATTGAACAAAACAAACTGTCAAAACTATTAACATTAAACTCAAACAATGACCTTTTACATAAGTCTGCAGACCTGGAAACCAGTGTACTGTCCCCTTGGGTCTGGAAAATTTTTTTTTTTTTTTCAGTCAAAGCAGCTCGGTATCACCACTCTGTTGCCCACCCCCAGGCCTCCACGCTTCCAGTACACAAACTGTGGATAGGCTGCATGTCTGTTCTGTCTTTGCTCCACCCCAGGCTCTTGGTCATATTCTATGGCAAAGATGTCATTCCAGGCTGCCCGGGCCAGGCACAACACCCCTTCATCCATTGTGGGTGTATATATATATATACGTATATACACAAAACCCAAAACCAGTGAAGCTGGCACGTTATGTAAATCGTAGATAAAAACAGAATACAGTGATTTGCAAATCTTTTTCAACTTATATTCAATTGAATACACTGCAAAGACAAGATGTTTAATGTGCAAACTGAGAAACTTTATTTTTTTTGGAAAATATCATTAACCTAGAATCTAAAGGCAGCAACACATTGCAAAAAAGTTAGCACAGGGGCCTTTTTACCACTGTGTTACATCGCCTTTCCTTTTAACGACACTCAATAAATGTTTGGGAACTGAGGAGACCCATTTTTGAAGCTTTTCAGGTGGAACTCTTTCCCATTCTTGCTTGATGTACAGCTTAAGTTGTTCAACAGTCCGGGGTCTCCGTTGTCGTATTTTATGCTTCATAATGCGCCACACATTTTCAGTGGGAGACAGGTCTGGACTACAGGCAGGCCAGTCTAGTACTCGCACTCTTTTACTACGGAGCCATGCTATTGTAACACGAGCAGAATGTGGCTTGGCATTGTCTTGCTGAAATAAGCAGGGGCGTCCATGAAAAAGACGTTGCTTGGATGGCAACATATGTTGCTCCAAAACCTTTATGTACCTTTCAGCATTAATGGTGCCTTCACATATGTGTAAGTTGCCCATGCCTTGGGCACTAATACACCCCCATACCATCACAGATGCTGGCTTTTGAACTTTGCGCCTATAACAGTCCGGATGGTTCTTTTCCTCTTTGGTCCGGAGGACACGACGTCCACAGTTTCCAAAAACAATTTGAAATGTGGACTTGTCAGACCACAGAACACTTTTCCACTTTGCATCAGTCCATCTTAGATTAGCTTGGGCCCAGCGAAGTCGGCGGCGTTTCTGGGTGCTGTTGATAAATGGCTTTCGCTTTGCATTGTAGAGCTTTAACTTGCACTTGCAGATGTAGCGACGAACTGTAGTTACTGACAGTGGTTTTCTGAAGAGTTCCTGAGCCCATGTGGTGATGTCCTTTACACACTGATGTCGGTTTTTGATGCAGTACCGCCTGAGGGATCGAAGGTCACGGGCATTCAATGTTGGTTTTCGGCCTTGTCGCTTACGTGCAGTGATTTCTCCAGATTCCCTGAACCTTTTGACGATATTACGGACCGTAGATGATAAAATCCCTACATTTCTTGCAATAGCTCGAGACCTAACATCATGTGTCAATTTTATAGCAGGTCTCCCCTTGCCGTCACATGCCCCTCAGATGGTTAACTGCAGCACCAACAGCACCTAGAGCAACCGTTTTCCCTAGCCAATCTGCACACTGATGCCCAAGTGCAGAAAATGCTTGCTTTGTGACAGCATAAATTCCCAAAGAAAAAAAGATCATGCAGGTCACTAGCCTGTAATTTGCAAAGGGAAAACTGTTTGTGATCTTAGCCTCTTATCTTTTTATGTAGTTCTTTTTAATAATATTTTTATTTTATATCTATTATTTTTATATTTTTTAAATATAATATTTAGGACAATACAATTTGCGGAACAAGAACAGAGAATTGGGTAGCACAAAACTGCGGTTTGAACAATTATTAGTCCTGACCTGTTCCTAATCGGGGAGAACAAGCCGCACCTGTTAACTGTGGAGTGCTTTCGGAGTGAACCTTCTGTTAATTATGAAAATAACTGAGAACAGGTCAGGACAAATAATTGTTTTAAACGGAAGTTTTCTGCAACCCAATTTTCTGTTCGTGTTCCGCAACTGGACTGAATTTAGCCCATGATTTAATCGCGGTTAGATCGCATGCGGAGAAAAACCGTGTCCTCGGTTGCCAATTACGACAATCGGATAACGCGTCAATAAATGAAAATGATTGAGAGCTACTAATTGCAGTCAAAAAGCCAGCACCCCCGCTGGTTACGCCACTGGATCACACACTCCTTGGTAGAGACGTCTGTGTCGCTGTCAATCATGAAGGACATGTATGTAGCGTTTCCGATGTTCGCAGCTGTATTTCGCTTTAAGGTGTCAGTTATTAGCCTACCCCAATGCATTGGACACATGGCGTATCATTGCAATACGTCGGTTTTACGTTTACTGCATTTTTCTCCGGCAACTCCTCTTTGGCAATGTTGTATGCAACATTCTTCAGAGGACCTGATTACTCTCTGCCACTGAAATGCAGCTGGAAGAGGGGCCACTTGTGAGTACCTGTGCGAGTACACGCTGGAACAGCACTTTCTACATGCTGGAAAGCCTCTTGCCGCAAAAGCGAGTCTTGGCTGCATACAACGCAGATCACGAACTCCCCGCGACATTCACTTCACACCAGTGGGCCTCAATAGAGAACATTCTCTCTCTTCTTGCCCCCTTTGAGCAGCTAACTAAAGAGATCAGCTCCTCCGATGCATCTGTAGCAGACGTTATTCTGTTAATTGCGGCACTAAAGCGTCTTTTAAGGAAAGAGGTTGAGACGGACGACGGAGTGAAAACAATGAAAATTAAAGCTGCAAGCAGCGTTGAAAGGGCCCTCGCCCCCCTCGTGCACGTTTGGGTGGCAGCAAGATCGTGATGGCTGCAGGTGTCCATTCAGAGCCATTGGACACTGCTCGACCGCGTACAATGTGGTTTCCTGATGGGAGTGCAAAAATTTTCTGGAGGGCGCTATGATACCATTTTGACTTGCCCGTGCGCAAAATCTACAACACAGTAATCGTAATACGGGGCTCCATGAGTGTGTTGATTTTTGTGAATTTTCCAGCATGTTATGACTTTCAAAAGAGCTATTCTTTTATAAATATTATTGGGGGCGCTACAGAGCCATTATGCCCCATTTAGTGCCAATTGATGGATGAATTGAAGAGAATAAGACATTTCTCATTTTTGCAAGGTTTTGCAAGTTTTGGAGCATTCTCAGGCCTTAAAATGTGTGTTCGTAAAATTTGGAAAAACGCAGGAAATAGCACATAGCTCACTTCCTGTTTGGCAAAAACATTTCAAAAAATTAACAATTGCGGGGAATGACTAATGCAATGATCACACCAAATTTCATGAACATTCAAGCACTTTTATGTGAACATGGGCATATCTAGAGGGCGCTGTGGAGAAACCTGGCACCTCGAGATGTGATATTAGCATATATCTATACTTGGGCGAACAATTTTATCAAGCTTGGAAAGTTTCAGGCAAATCCCACAAAGTATGTGGAAGTAAAAGCAACTTCCTCTTTCATGGCAGGCCATCAAAATTCACCATGACGCCACGGATGCATCGTTCGATAAAATCAAAAAAGCTTCGCAATTTAACATCAGCAACGTCTTTTGTTTTTATACACCAAATTTTAAATTGATCAGATAAAATCTTTAGGAGGAGTTCGTTAAAGTACGACACCTGTGAATGGCGAAAAATCCAAAAAATTTGCAATTTCAATTAAAAATGGTGGACTTCCTGTTGAGTCTAGGTCATGGCACCATGGGACTTTTTTTTAGGTTTTGGCATATTCCACATGTCCACCGAATTTAATACATGCAGGTCAATCACGGTGTGAGGGCTGCTTCATTGAAATTTTCTAGGTGGTGCTAAAATTTTCTGGAGGGCGCTATGATACCATTTTGACTAGCCTGTGCGCAAAATCTACAACACAGTAATCGTAATATGGGGCTCCATGAGTGTGTTGATTTTTGTAAATTTTCCAGCATGTTTAAACTTTCAAAAGAGCAATTCTTTTATAAATCTGATTGGGGGCGCTTTAGAGCCGTTATGCCACATTTAGTGCCAACTGATGAATGATATTAAACAAAATAAGACATTCATAATTTGTGCAAGGTTTTGCAAGTTTTGAAGCATCCTAAGGCCTTAAAACGTGTCTTCAGAAAAATTTGGAAAAACGCAGCAAATAGCTCATAGCTCACTTCCTGTTTGGCAAAAAAATTTCAAAAAATTAAACATTACCCGGAATGATGAATGCAATGATCACACCAAATTTCATGAACATTCAAGCACTTTTATCTTAACATGACCATATCTAGAGGGCGCTGTGGAGCCACCTAGCACCTCCCGATCCAATATTAGCATATGTTTTTACTTTGGAGAGCAATTTTATCAAGCAGAAGAAGGTTCGGGCAAATCCCACAAAGTATGTGGCAGTAAAAGCAACTCCCTGTTTCATGGCGGGATATCAAAATTTGCCGCGAAGCCACGGATACATTGTTCGATGAAATCAAAATTGCTTCGCAATTTATCATTAGCAAGGTCTTAAGATATTATTTGCCAAATCTTAAGTTGATCGGATAAAATCTCTAGGAGGAGTTCGTTAAAGTACGACGCCTGTGAATGGCAAAAAATCAAAAAAAGTTGCAATTTCAATTAAAAATGGCGGACTTCCTGTTGAGTCTAGGTCATGGCACCAAGAGACTTTTTTTTAGGTCTTGGCATAGTAGACATGTCCACCGAATTTTGTACATGTAGGTTAAACATGCTGCGAGGGCTGCTTCATTGAAATTTTCTAGGTGGCGCTGTAATGCAATTTTGCCACGCTAATCAGTAAACCCTATATCCTAGTAAACAGTATGACCAACTTAATAGATGTGCAAAGTAACGTGAGTTTTCGAGCATGCTGAGGCCCTCAAAAATGCAATTATGTATTAGGGGGCACTATAGAGCTACCATGTCAAACTTAGTGCCAAATGAGATATCGAATTAAAGAACTTAATATTTCTAGTCTATCAGCCAAGTTTGGTGAAATTTCAAGTATGATAAGGCCCTCAAAAATGTGTTCGTAAAATCTGAAAAAACGCAGGAAATGGCTCATAGCTCACTTCCTGTGCGGCAAAAAAATTTCAAAAAAATTTATGATGAATACTATGACCCTATCAAATTTCGTGAGAATTCGAGCAAGTGCGTTCCAAAATGGACGCGTGTTTGGTGGCGCTATAGAGCCGCCGGGGCATGTCTAAGCACAAAAATAGTAATACTTTGCAATTTTCACCACGACTGATGTGTGGGCAAATTTTTGTGAGTTTTCGTGCATGGCAAAGCCCTCAAAAATGCGTTCTCGCAGCAGAATAAAAAGAAGAAGAAGAAGAAGAAGAATAATAATAAAAATCCCATCAAAAACAATAGGTTCCTGGCACCGGTCGGTGCTCGGGCCCTAATTAAAGCTGCAAGCAGCGTTGAAAGGGCCCTCGCCCCCCTCGTGCACGTTGGGGTGGCAGCAAGATCTGGATGGCTGCAGGTGTCCATTCAGAGCCATTGGACACTGCTGGACCACGTACAATGTGGTTTCCTGATGGGAGTGCAAAAATTTTCTGGAGGGCGCTATGATACCATTTTGACTTGCCTGTGCGCAAAATCTACAACACAGTAATCATAATACGGGGCTCCATGAGTGTCTTGATTTTTGTAAATTTTCCAGTATGTTTAGACGATCAAAGGAGCAATACTTTTAAATATCTGACTCGGGGCGCTATAGAGCCATTATGCCATATTTAGTGCTCATTGATGGATGACATTGAAGAAAATAAGACATTTATAATGTTTGCTAGGTTTCTTAAGTTTTGGAGCTTTCTAAGGCCTGAAAACATGAGTTCGTAAAATTTAGGAAAAACACAGGAAATAGCTCATAGCTCACTTCCTGTTAATGCAATAAATTTCAAAAAATTAACCATTGCCCAGAATGACTAATGGAATGATCACCCCAAATTTCATGAACATTCAAGCACTTTTAACTTAACATGGGCGTATCTAGAGGGCGCTGTGGAGCCACCTGGCCACTCACTATCTAATATTAGCATATATTGATACTTTGGAGGACAATATTATCAAGCTTTGAAAGTTTCAGGCAAATCGAACGAAGTATGTGGGAGTAAAAGCAATTTCCTGTTTCATGGCGGGATATCAAAATTCGCCGCGACGCCACGGATACACCGTTGCATCAATCCAAAAAAGCTTCGCAATTTAACATCAAAAAGGTCTTTAGATATTACTTGCCAAATTTTATGTTGATCGGATAAAATCTCTAGGAGGAGTTCGTTAAAGTACGACACCTGTGAATGGCGAAAAATCCAAAAAATTTGCAATTTCAATTAAAAATGGCGGACTTCCTGTTGAGTCTAGGTCATGGCACCAAATACGTTTTTTTTGGTATCGGCATATAACACATGTCTATCGAATTTCATACATGCAGGTCAACCACGATGCGAGGGCTGCCTATTTGAAATTTTCCAGGGGGCGCTATAATGCCATTTTTGCCAACTCTATATGTATTTTTTTATCAGTGTAATAGGAATGATGGTTTTTAGAATGGTACAAAATTTTGTGAGTTTTTGAGTATGCTGAGACCGTCAAATGGGCAATTCTTTTAAAAATCTGATTGGGGGCGCTATAGAGCCATTATGCCACATTTACTGCCAATTTCTGCCTCACATTGAAGACAATCAGACAATTATAATTTTTGCAAAGTTTTGCAAGTTTTCGGGTATGCTAAAGCCTTCAAACGTGTGTTCGTAAAATTTGGAATAACGCAGGAAATGGCTCATAGCTCACTTCCTGTTTGGCCGAAAAATTTCAAAAAAATAAGCTTAGCTCAAAAAAGCAAATGTAATGATCAGACAAAATTTCATGAACATTCAAGCACTTTTAACTCAACATGGCCGTGTCAAGAGGGCGCTGTGGAGCTACCTGACCACACCCAATCCAATATCAACATATAGGTATATTTAGAAATCGACTCTTATTAAGCCTCTAAAGTTTCGGGCAAATCTCACAAAGCATATGCGCATAAAACCAACTTCCTGTTTCATGGCGGAACATCGAAATTCGCCGCAACGCCACGGATGCAAAGTTCAATGAATCCAAAAAAGCTTCGCAATTTAACATCGACAAGGTCTTTAGATGTCATATGCAAAATTTTAAGTTGATCGGATAAAATCTCGAGGAGGAGTTCGTTAAAGTATGACGTCTGTGATGGGCAAAAAATTTAAAAAATTTGCAAATTCAATTAAAAATGGCGGACTTCCTGTTGAGTCTAGGTGATGGCACCAAGTGACTTTTTTTTAGGTCTTGGCATAATACACATGTCCACCAAATTTAGTTCATGTAGGTTAAACACGCTGCGAGGGCTGCTTCATTGAAATTTTCTAGGTGGCGCTGTAATGCAATTTTGCCACATCCATCTGTAAACCCCATATCCTAGAAAAGAGTATGACCAGCTTAATATGTTTGCAAAGTTTTGTGAGTTTTCGAGCATGCTGATGCCCTCAAAAATGCAATTATATATTAGGGGGCGCTATAGAGCTACCATGTCTCACCCACTGCAAAATGAGATATGGAATCAAAGAACTTAATATTTTTAGTCAATAAGCCAAGTTTGGTCTATTTTCAAGTATGATAAGGCCCTCAAAAATGTGTCCGTAAAATCTGAAAAAACGCAGGAAATGGCTCATAGCTCACTTCCTGTTGGGCAAAAAAATTTCAAAAAAATTGACAAAAAAATTTATAATGACTACTATGACCCTATAAAATTTCATTAGAATCCGAGCAAGTGCGTTTCAAAATGGCAGCGTGTTTGGTGGCACTATAGAGCCACCAGGGCATGTCCAAGGAAGAAATAAATACCGGTAATACTTTGCAATTTTCAATACGACTGACGTGTGGGCAAATTTTTGTGAGTTTTCGTGCATGGCAAAGCCCTCAAAAATGCATTCTCGCAGCAGAATAAAAAGAAGAAGAAGAAGAAGAAGAATAAAAATCCCATCAAAAACAATAGGTTCCTGGCACCGGTCGGTGCTCGGGCCCTAATTACACTCTTGGAGTCTGAACACACGTTTCACTGAGATCTATTCGGATCCTCTGCACTTCATCGCGACTGTACTTGAGCCGCATTATAAGCATCATTACTTTGATGTGGGAATAAAGCTACACGCAAGAGAAATGATCCAGGCTGCGATGGATGCGGCAACCCGCTCAGAGACAAGCCGGCGCACAGCGCAGGAGAAGAGCAGTGCGCAGAAAAAAGGACGCGTCTCTCTGTACCAGATGTGGGGCATGCACCTTTGTTGTCTATGTTCAATAAGATCCCGCAAGAGAGTGCCGCAAATAACAGGTGGGCTATTCAGTTCTGACTTATTAGATGGTTATATTTTTCTGCTAGAGCGTTTTTATTGTATTTGATAATGTTTATGCACTGGCCCTTATATCTTTTTCAAATGTCAGGCAGACAAGAAGCTCAACCGCTCAACAGTTAGATGATATCTGTCTGAAGTCCCCCATCTCCAGAAGTGAGAACCCTCTTGCCTACTGGAGAAACAACCATAGCCGCTTTCCTGACCTGGCAAAGATGGCACACAAATGCACGCACGCACGCAAGCAAGTGCTCCATGCACAAGCACTGAGCGAGAGACTGTTCAGTGCTGCAGCCCATGTTCTTGATGAGAAGAGGAACAGACTTCACTGTGATAGAGCAGAGAAGCTACTCTTCATCAAGAAAAACTTGCCACTTTACCTTTTAAGAAGTAGAATGGGCGTGTGTCTAGTGTTAAAATATTTTTGTTTTCCACTTTGCACATCCACAATTCTTGGTGCATTTGTTGTTGTTAAAGGCCTACAGGCTATGCCAATCTTTTGTTTTGATACACTGCTACATTGTAGGCCTGCAGAGAAAATATTGTTATATCTTTCAGCAGTTGCACTTGTTCTGAGTGCACTTTGTTCTAGAAGTCCTACAGAGAAAATTTTAAAAGGCACTTGACTTAAATACACTTTGTGTTTTTATGAGAGAACATATTTAATTTTAGAATCTTTCAGCAGACCGGTCAGTTATAGGTCAAGTTAAACATTTTGTTTTGAATTTTAATTTATATTGTGCATTGTTGTAATATCAGTGCTAAATAAATATTTTCATACCTTTGTAATTGATTGATTCTTTGAACTGCAATGCCTTGACTTTTGTGAGGTTAGTATACAGTTATAGCTATAAATGCAATGGTACTAATTGACATGATTGCTTTCGGTGTTTCGGCCTTGGTTTCCTCATTTTCGGTTTCGGCCAAGATTTTTCATTTCGGTGCATCCCTAAAATAAAAGACGAAGATGAGAAACACCTGTACTCAATTTTGAGTATGGCTGATTGAAAGGCAAAAAAAAAAAAAGCGCGTCCAAACAAACAATTTCCTTCTTTCACGAAGAGAACTAGCAACACCTGATAGAGAGTGTTTTCGGAGTGAATGCATAGTTCTTTAGGAAAGATGATTGCGAACAAGTCAGGACTAATAGAAGTTGTAAAGGCATGCTCCCGGCGCACCCGATTTTCAGTTCTGGCTACGACACTGAGTTACACATTTCTTATTTTCAACATCACCATATGCAGTGTTGGGAAGGTTACCTTTAAAATGTATTCCACTACAGATTACATGTCCTTAAATGTAATTTATTATACAATCTGAGTATTGTAATCCGAATACATGGATTACTTCCACATTTTCTTCAATTTTATAAATGCATGAATTTACACCAGGGGTGGGCAATTCCGGTCCTGGAGGGCCAGTGTGCATGCATGTTTTCATTTCTATCAATTATCTTGAATAATTGAATTAATTGATTGCATACACAAATACAGATTTGTACAAAGATTAGATCAAAGAAAAATGTTTTATGTAGTGAGACAAGAACAGTCTTTGGTGGTCAGTCATGATAATTTAAAACAATGCCCCTGAAATGTCAGATTTCATAAATGGTTTGGTTAATTTAGATAATCAACTAATTAAAGGAAGTTTGTGTGAAAACCAGGGACAGATACGGCCCTTGTTGCCCACCTCTGATTTACACCCTGCTTACTAAACAAAATTAGTTAAATCAGGAGCAGCACTATTAAGCTGCTTTTCCACCGGACGTGAAACAAATTTTTCGCACGAAAGATTACATTCAAAGTCAATGCAAAGACGCAAATACACGAGAAATGTCTGTACTCGCGTCTGCATTGACTTTGAACGTCATCTTTAGTGCGAAAAATTCGTTTCACGTCCGGTAAGCACCTTTAGTAGTGTTGCACCTGATTTTACTAATTAAAGGTCTCTATTGAATCGCATGATTAGTTCATTAATTCGATGATTCAGGTGTTATAGCTCGAGGCTAAAATGAAAAACTGCACCCGCAGCAGCCTTATGCAGATAATACTGGACACCCCTGCAATACACTGAATTCATTTTGCTAGCCAAGTGGCACAAGTAGGCTGTAGACTAGGCCCTAAATGCCAGCGAGAGCATGCAAACATGCACCTAAAAATCACATTGTGCACTTAAAGACATTACAAAAGCTTTAAGAGTAGCGCTATTCCCAAATACCCGAAGTTGGCAGGAAGCTTCGTTCCAAAACTATTTGAAGGCTAATGTCAGCTAACATTAGCTTAGATAGAATGATAAATGGGCTACCAAAGCCAATGTTTAGTCATAATGATATTTTCAAGCTGCACGTCGACATAAGCAGGCTACCTTCATACATACCAATATAAAAAAGGAAGGTTATGATAACAGATACAATGGCAGAGACGAGTCCAACAAATAACTTAATTTTTATTTGCTTATCTGCTAACTCAGATTGGAGGTGGAGTTCCTCGAGGCTGAAAGCATATTCGTTAAACAGGGCTGTCAAGTTTTGAATGCAGGGTGGAGTGAGATTTTCTTTGCGGGGGGGCGGGGGAGGGAGGGGGAGGAGTGCATAACGAAGTGCATTACAGTATACACGTTAGTAGTATACTTTCACTTCATTTCTTTGACACTGGCAACTTCTTTATTCGTTTCAAATTAAAATATTATTTTAATTAATCATTTACGGATCATCTGGATTTGGCGTGTTCAAGAAGAACAACCGTGTATCTTTGTGCAGATGTGTCTGCCAGTGGACGTGGAGCTGCCATTTATGCACGCAGTTACAATATTCTATCACTAGATGGCACACCAGGATCAGTTATTGAATATCACCAGTACTGAATATTCACACAGCTGCCAATAAACTGAAATAAGGCGTGACTCTTCATTCCCCCAATATCTGTGCTTTTTTAATTTCATTGGGAGTCCCCGGTATAATAAAGGCTAAATTAATTAATTATTTTGTGTATTTGTATCGTTTTGTAAGTCACAAACAAGAGATGTTGCGGAACCACCTCTGACACCGGATCGGAGCAGGGTATGTTTTCAGCCAAAATACACTACATGAAGGGCAGAGAGCAGCCACTCTCCCCGTAACAAGTTACAAGTCAATTGACTAACCATAACCGTTTAAACCTGTTAAACTTAGGTAAAAAAAAAAGATCCATAAAGCAAATAATAAACCAATCAATCAATTACCAGGAACTACCCACAAGATTCCTAGAGCCAATTAAACAGTCATGCAGGTTGTGACAGAAGTCTAAGTGGAAACTAAGATTTGTCAATGTAGTTGGACATTGAGCATAGTTGTAATCCGGACAAAGTAGAGGTTCAAAGTAAAGATAAAAGTGTATAGGGCAGGGGTAGCAAGCCCTGATCCTGGAGAGCCACAGGGTGTGCCGAGTTTGGTTTTCTCCACCCTATTTAAACCTAAGACACCAGGTGAGATGAGTTAAGCGTGTAATGAACTGCTTTTATTCATCAATTAAGTGCAGAGTCACGTCAAAAACCAACAGACACTGCGGCTCTCCAGGACCAGGGTTGACGACCACTGACCTAGACTAAGGACTTGCAAATTAAAATATTTGGGAACCGCTACCTGCAGTACAGAATTCCACCCTAAATCACCAACAGCTGGTGGATACTAGTTGTGAACTAAAATGCCATCAACCACACTGTACCTATAAGGTGCTCCTACCTTTGGAGCAGCCACAAGCTTTAAACACGTGGTCAGAGTCAATCATTTTTCTGTGCGGCAATGAATGCACTCCAGTCCAAGTCAAAAAATAGTTCCGCTCCTGCGGGCAACAAATTATCTAACACACACTTCTCATGTTTGGTGGTAGGTCATTTTGTTTCAACAGATTTATCAGCTGAGAACATAAATTAATCAGCCAAGTTTATCACATCTGCAAACTTACGTGACTGGGCACGAGTCACCACACAAACAGGGAACACAGAATATGTATCAGTCGATACAGGTAAATCAAAGTCAGACTCAGGACTTCAACGACTTCAGGCATGGGAAAAATTCTTTCCCTTGCCAAATCATTTCCAAGGATGAGATCTACACCTTGTATCGGCAGGCGGGAACTCATAGCAGTTTTTACTGGGGCAGGGATAAGAGGCAACCATAAAAACACAATATGTAAAGGTGATTTCTTGCCCAATACAAGTGCATCAGAACCACAGGATGAGTTCTGCAAAAAAGACAGCACTTTATTTAACAGGAGAGACTGTGAAGCTCCCGAATCACGCAAAATCATGACCGGAATTTGATCTTTATCCTCCCCAGTAAGATATATGTATAGCTCATCCACCTTTTTTTCCACAACTTTGTCCGGTGAGATAGAGGGTGGAGGAGAAATAGCCTGAACAAATCCCACACTCTTTGGCTTATTAGTGCTTTGATTAGACTCCCTTCCCAGACGAGCGGGACAGACCGCAATGAGATGTCCCAGCTCATGTCAGTGAAAACATCCACGGTTATCAGGAGAATTAGTGCTTGGAGTTGACGAATTTTGTGGCAAAATTTGTTGGCTTTTCCGCACATTAGCACCCCGAGTATATTCACGGCGCACAGAGGGGAAAGAAATACGGTGTGTCAACACAAATTCATCCGCAAGCACAGCAGCTTTCGATACCAACTCAACCTTCAGCTCATTTAAATAAACAACGTTTTCCAGAAGGCAAGTTTTAAATTCTTCCAACAGGACCAGCTCATGGAGCTGAGCGAAGTTTGTAACTTTACTCGCAGTACATCATTTATCAAACAAGACTGATTTTTCCCTCGCAAACTCAACATGTGTCTAGTTGTCACTAAGTGAACAGAAATGTTCAAACCTGGAAAATAGCACTATAACTGCACATTATAGCATGGAATATTTAACCTTAATCTTACATCCGTGATCGAGCTTGTCTACCTTTGTTTGGATCTCTACCCGGAATATTTCGATTTCTTTGCCACAACTTGTCATCTTATCCACAGGATGTATTGTGAGGCTGGCTGTGGCTTCTTTAAAGTTTGCAGCACAAAAGTGAATGAATGACAGGATTATGTGTTTTTTGTGCCTTAACAAAGAAGGCAAAAGGCTCATTTTCTTAGAACACACTGTATAGACAAACGACCTTATGGTAACAATTTCCATAATGACAGACATGCTTCACCCATTGATTTATATCTATCAATGTTATTTTGCCCTACACAGCAAAAAATATGTGTATGTATGCAACATATGTATGTATGGCGTATGCTATATGTACAACAACATTTGACCTTACACTTTATGAAACGTTTTCAATTGTTGCATAAGATTTACGACCAGCTAAATATATAATTAGAATGATAGAGGTACGTCTTTTGCAAAAACCGTTTGTTTACAATAAACAGATACATGTATCTCCATAAATAATGATAGTCTAGTGACATTGCTTTAATAAGATATCTATTAAATAATAACCAATAATATATGGTTTCATATTATATTGGCAGAAATAGAAGAGCACAGCAATTTTTGCCATTGCCCTTTAAGGCGACATGGTGAAAATAAATGTGGATTTATTCAGTTTTACGGAGTACAATCCGATTCAGTTGAATCGTCTTCGACTCCAACCATCTGTTCTGCTTCACCCTCTGAGATATCATCGGCAAAACTTTTTTCTATATCGGACATTTTTTGTATCAGTGCAGACTTCTCTATCAACAATAAATCCTTTTCCTTTTGTTTCTCCAACTACTGCATCTTGTATTTTTTAGTTCAGCGTAAAGTCCTGAAATATCGTGCTTGATTCGCTCTAACGTCTGCTTGAACATCATTCACTTTTTTGATTATATCAGATAGTAGCACGGGTAGTTCCCCCAAAATACTTGCTGTATGGAATCCCAAGCACTGCGCCTCACATTTTTGTTGGTCCTGTAGTTTCTGCCGCAATTTTGCAGTAATGTTCCGTAGCTTTGCGAGCGCTGGTGGATTGTTTCCGGATGTAGCCATTACACTAGACTGTAGTTTAATAGTGACTTTATACTTTTTAGACAAAAGACAAACAAAATTGGCAAAGAATAAATATAAAATTGCATCTGAAGTAAAATATTTCTTCATCAAAAAAAAGGTTAAATGTTCAAACAAGTTACGTAATGACGTATCCTTACATTGAAAATGTTATGACATACACACATCAGTGTTCCTATGCATAGAACTTGCGTCATATACATGTTAAGTGAACCTTTGTTGGGTTGAATAAAAAGTACCTCAAGGGTTTATTGCAGGTGTATTTTGAACTAATCAAACATTACCTTGATTTGAATCCTTGCATTCTAAATGTTATGATATATACACACTTCAGTGTTCCTATGCATAGTACTTGCATCATATACACACAAAATTAACCTTTTTCGAGTTAAATAAAAAGTACTTCAAGGGTTTATTGCAGGGGTGTTTTTAACTAATCAAACATTACCTTGATTTGAATTCTTGCATTCTAAATGTTATGATATACACACGTCAGTGTTCCTATATGCATTGTAATTGGTGTGTTTTACAAACAGAATTTCAGTATTCAGTTTTTGCATGAATTCTTCCACGACGACAGCTCCATAGGTCACATTTATTTGAATAGTAGCAGTCATGCATCGCTCAAAATCTAGAAGTGTTGAGCAGAGAAGAAAGCAGAGTGCAGAGCGTATGAAAAAAAATAGGCTGGAAGAGACACCAGAGGGTGCTGAGACTCATCGTGCTTCTAACAGAGCAGCAAAGCAAAAACATAAACGGGAAGAGACATCTGAAGCTGCTGAAAAGTGCCAGATAACAATGACAAACAGGATGCAGAGTCACAGTGCACAGAACAAAGAAATAACTGTGGAAGAAAGCGCTGATGTTTTGTCCAAGATAGAGGAAGGCCCAATTTATGCCTGCTGTTGTTGCCACTGACTTCATTACCGATCTTCAGTTGGGGATATGAAGGCTGTAAAGTATCATGCAAACCAAGCTATTGATAAAATCATCAAATCAGCTAGTCAGCTTGCAATGCAGAACAAATCATGGGTCTGCAACACATGTCATGGATCAATGAAGCGTGGAAAAGTCCCCACCCAGTCATGGGTCAATGATTTGGAGCTGAGACTGATCAGCCAGAGGATCGCCTTTATGAAGCTTGTGGGTCTGCCGAAAGGAGGACAAAAAGCCATCCATGGAAGCGCAGTAAATGTGCCATCTAAGCAGCAGCCAGTGGTGTGCTTGCTGGCGAGGCTTCCAGATACAGCACAAGTGGTGGCTCTAAAACTGAAGAGGAAGCTCAATTACAGAGGACATTACATGCATGAATACATTTGGTCTAAAAAGGTAATAGAGGGGCTGAACTGGCTGAAACACAACGACCCTCCGTATAAGGACATCAATGTATGCCCAGACTGGGAAAACAAGTGGGAAGATGACGATCCAGAGCTATGGAAAGCAATAGCCAAAGCCTGTCAGGAGGAGATGGAAGTCGACAAGGTGGCATCACCAGCTCCTGTGTCGCCTCTGGCAATGGGAAACAACCATCTCATCCTGGCTCGTTTGGCAAAAAGGTGCAGCTTGAAAATAAAGGACGTCCCTGTGGATGGAAACTGCTTTTTTTCATGCTGTGTCAGTCTCCCTCGCTACGGTTGGAGTGCAGAACATCACTGGGCCTGACAAACAACAAAAGCTGATTATCAGGTGACCACGCCGTTCAAGGATTACTATGCTGGCTTCCAGCAAATTCACAACAGTCCACACCAGTCGCTGCTACATGAACCCTGACTCAGCAGCAGAGAAGGGAGTACGACATGTACATTGATGGGTTGCGAAATGGTGCATGGGCGGACAACCTGGCTGTCGAATGAGTTGCAAATATTCTGAATCTTAACATTGAAGTCATAAACACAATCAGTCCAGAATGGTCGCACGATGTTCATCCGCAACAGAGCAGAAGCAAGAGCACCATAACAATTGGGCTTATGGGCGAGGAGCATTATGTGGCACTAGACAATGCCATGTCTGAGTACAGTCAAGAAGACGAAGCCAGGAAGAGAAGACAAGCCATGGAAGATGAGGAAGACAGAATTTATTTTGAGCTGCAGCAGAGTGTCATATGGGATGCCACGCAGTTTACAGTCTGCTCAAAATAAATGAGGAAGACAGAATATATTTTGAGCAGACTGTAAACTGCGTGGCATCCCATATGACACTCTGCTGCAGCTAGAGCAGGTGGCTGATGGAGACAGCACATTTTCTTCGGCACGAGGGGAGCATCAGAAGCCCTGCCGTTTCCTGACAGACAAAAACTTTGAAGAACTGGCTAATCTTTCCAAATATCTCAGGAGAGAGAAAAAAGATAAAGCCAAGGAAGTACTTCAATCAGCAGCTATTGAACAAAGACAGTAGATTTGCCAGTGATATCGACTACCTCTCTGCAGCCCAGTATGCAGTAGAAGCCAAACAGGTCAGTGACAATATTCAGATTTCTTTGAGGGAGACCAGAGGTCAGTCCTTTGAAGAACCAGAAAATAAACGCTGGCCTCAAGAAGATTTTTGACAATGTTCAGGCCAGGCTCCGCACTGACACCACATTCAAGTTCATGAAAAACATTAGGGGATCTCCAGCATACTGGAACACTGTGTTGCTAGACCTGCTGGCCATGGTTTGCAAACTTGGAATTCCCACGTGGTTCCTCAGTCTGTCAGCAGCCGACATGCAGCGCCCAGAAGTGATCAAGATTATAGCTCATCAGCATGGAAAACAATTGATATCTGATGACATCAAGAAAATGCCCTGGGAAGAAAAGTGCAGATGGCTTGGGTCCAATCCCGTAACAGCAGCCATACCACTATTCAATCTGCTACAGCCGTGTGCCTTAAGCAAAGCAAGTGTGGGCTGGGATAGAACTTGGATGGGAGACGACCTAGGAAAACAAAGTTGCTGCTGGAAGAGGTGTTGGTGGGCCAGGAGGTTGTGATCTTCCATCTGGTGGAATAATCCCCAATGCCCCAGTGCAGTGATGGGGACACTGTACTGAAGGAGATGCCGTCCTCGACTCACTGTGGTCATTAAAAATCCTATGACACTCATCGATAAGAGTAGGGGGTTCCCCGGCGTCATGGCTAAAGTCTCAACCTGGCTCTTTTAACCTGCCACCTAATCATCCCCTGATCTAATTAGTTGCTTAAATTTCCTTCTCTCCCCACCTCAACCCCCAGGGCTCCCTTTTAAAAGAGATTTCAAACTCAACAGGACTTCCCTGGTTAAGTAAGGATTATATAAATAAATAAATAAATAAATAAATAAATAAAAGCAGCGCGCCAATTCAAACACCGGTTGGACACATTCTTTTAAGAGTCTATTGGCAGAAAGGCACATCCCATTAGTGAACTGGTGGACTACATGATACCCATTGAGTTAAAGGCCAGAGGTTCGCCATATGCCCACACCATCTTGTGGTTTAAGGATGCGCCAAAACTTGATGTCAACAGTGATGAAGAAATTGTCTCCTTGATCAACCAGCACCAGACATGCACTATTCTAGGGGAAGAAGACAGTGACTTGAGGCAGCTTGTCTGCATTACCCTGCTGAAACTGTGATTGCTCAGCAGTCTGATGCAGATGACTCTATGGTTGCAAAGCCTTTCATAAAAACAAAATCAAAAGTTTTCAAAGGAGTGTTCAAAGTCATGGAAGACAAAGATATTTCTATGGACGATATGCCACAAAAAGCTGAGGTGCAGCCACAGCTACATCAGGGATTGGTGAAACTCATGAAATCAGGGAAACAGGTGGTGCTGCAGTGTCAACCCTCTGAGAGATGGATCAAACAGTATAACCCCAAGATCCTGCGAACGTGGCGTGCCAACATGGACCTGCAGTATATCATGGACCCTTACTCCTGCATCATGTATATCACCAGCTACATGATGAAAAGCAAGAGGGCCATGAGCGAACTGCTGAAAAAGGTGGCTGAAGAAAGCAGAGGTGAAGACCTAAAATCAAAACTGAGAAAGGTGGAGTCGACCTTCTTGAGCAACAGTTGTACCTGCCTACAGGATACTCTCACTGCCACTGAAGAGGACCAGCAGAAAAGTGGTGTTTGTCAATACAGCACCCCGAGACAAACGAGTGTCCATACTGAAACCTCAAAGGATCCTCCAAGAAATGGACAATGATGATGAGGACAACTTTTGTACGTTGCCACTGAACCGGTATGCTGCCCAGCTGGATGACCTGCAAGATATGTCTCTGGCAGAGTTTTCGGCCACCTACATAACGAGATGAAAAGATCGTCCAGAGGAGGCCGACCACATACCCGATGTGCTGGATGGCAGTGATGACAGCGAAGCTGGCGGCAATGAATCAGATGATGAAGAAACTGCCAACAGACTACCAACCATCATCACTTTACACAACGACCTGGGAAAAATGAAAAAGTGCAAGCGCTACTGTGTCATAAGGTTCCACAAGGAGAAGGAGGAAGGTGAAGACCGGTACAGGAACCTGGCAAGACGAAGTGGCGGATCTGAAAGGGGACTTCCCCTCCTTTGTAGAGCACTATGAAAGTATCAAGGAAAATGTCCATGCTAGCAAACCCATGTTCAGTGTTAACGCTGATGAACTGCACAGAGCCAATGATGACTTGCAAAGTATGGGTCCTCCAGAAGACCCCTAGGACTGTGTAGCCCCCAGTGTAGAGTTCCAACAGGCGGAAGAAGCTGAGGGAATAGTCCAGGAAAGGGAGCTCCCTAAGGAAGACTAACTACAAAATGTCAACCTGGCACCTGAAGCATAATCAAGCAATCACTCTGAACTTCATGCGCACTTCACAGCAGAGCTCAGCAAGATCCTGATGAGCCCTCAGCAGTACAGAACTATGAGGTCACTGAAAAGCAAGTAGCTGGAAGTTGTGATGTTTCATACGTTGTAGAAAGTGGTGCAAAGACATGATCTTCACCTTGAAACATGACTGACCCATGCCACAGTACAAAGTTTTCCTCAGTGGGTCTGGAGGAGTTGGAAAAGTAACGTCATCAAACTGGTCCACTATAAAACCATGAAACTTCACAAATCTCTGTCCAAACATTTTGAGCCAAATGAGCTTCCAATTTTGCTCACCGCATTCACTGGGACAGCAGCATTTGGTATTGAAGAAAATGACACTGCATTCATCTCTTGCCTTTACCTGTGGACCCAAGAATCAAAAGCAGTACCAACCAGCAGACAGTGAGAAGCTGAACACGCTCTGGTCACGGCTGAGCATGCTGAAGCTCCTCATTATAGATAAAGGTGCCTATGGTTGGGGCTGATCTCCTCTTCCATGTCCATCGCCGGCTTCAAGACATCTGTGGGAGCTCTGACCATGAATCCCGTTTTGGAGGAGTCAGTGTTTTTGCAGTTGGGGGATTTATACCAGCTGCAGCCTGTCAGCCAAAATCATGTCTTTGGCCTCCCATCAGACTGGTACGCCCGCCTCCATGGATCCCTGTGGGAGGAAAATTTCAGGTTAATGGCGCTCACGAAAAGCATGCGGCAAAAGGACGATCAGCATTTTGCACAGATTTGGATGAGAGTCGGGACAGTTTATTTATCTATTTATTTATACTGGGAGTCCAATTCAGAGCAAACTCTCTTTTTCAACGGAGCCCAATAGCAAAAAAAAAAAAAAAAACACAGAAAACACCAAGTACAATAAATAAAAACAATGACTACATTACACATGAACATTCCTGCTTTGAGGCAGCCAATAAAAGACATTTTAAACAATCAATTGAAATAAGACATTCCAACTTAAAAAACTGCTGAATCCTATTCCACTTCTGTGGAGCATAATACATAAAAGCAGTTTTACCCAGTCCAGTATGCACCCTTGGGACATCTAAAACCAAAAAGTCAAGAGTGCACAGACCGTATTACCCCTTCCACACGTTAAGCAAACTGGTCAGATATCCAGGCAGATTACCCAACAATGCCTTGTATATAAAAACGCAACAATGTTGCTCCCTTCTCGTGGCCAGCGAAGACCAACCAGCGTTAAAATAAAGTACACAGTGATACGTTCGGAAGCCATCTCCAGTTATGAACCTTAATGCAGCGTGGCACACTGCGTCAAGTGACTTCAGCAAGGAGGGTGCAGTGTGCATCACATCACCATAAACTATTCTGGAGAGAATAGTTGCTTGAACAATCTGTTTTCTGCAACTCTTCGGAAGGTAGGCTTTATTCCTGTACAGCATAGCCAATTTTAGCTTCAAATTCTTGACCAGCTCATCAGTATGCTTCCTAAAATACAGCCAAATTCCAAGGTATTTGTAGAAAGGGACTCTTTCGATCTGGATTCCATTTACGGTCGTGATGCTACCATTATGGAACCTAGCAGCTGGTTTAAGAGAGAATAGCATGACTTCAGTTTGAGGTCTAAAAGATCCTTCTGGAAGATTTGGAAATCTGATCGCAGATTTTTAATAGCCAGATCAGTAGAAGGGGCAGCTGAGTAGATGACCGTATCATCTGTATAGAGATGGATTTTACTATTGAGAAAATTAGAACCAAACTCATTAATAAAAAGTGTAAACAGCAAGGGCCCCAAAATTGAACCCTGTGGAACCACCTTGCACAAATAAATAAAGTTTGATTGATAACCATCAGCCACAACAGCTTGAAACCTACCAGATAGATAATCATTAAACCAATTCAGAGATTTAATATCAAACCTAATGGTACTTAGCCATTTTATAAGTTTAAAATGGTCAACTGTGACAAACGCCTTTGATAGGTCAATAAAAAGGGCAGCCCAGTCTTGCTTATTGTCCAAGGCAGTAACAATATCATTTAATACCATGGCTGCAGCTGACACAGTGCTATGACCTGGTCTGAAACCTGACTGAAACACATTCAATATGGCATGGTCTGATAAAAATGCTCTAACCTGATTATTGACTAGTCTCTCCAAAACCTTAGCCAAGCACAGCAGCTTTGAAATTGGTCGATGGTTATTCAGAACATCTGAAGAACCACCTTTATGCAAGGGAAGAACAAAAGACGTTTTCCACAAGACAGGAATCGAATCGGTCAAGTGTTAAGTTAAAAATGTGTGTCAGGATAAAAGCGATCAAAGTTGAAGCCAGCAATAAGAGGCTTGGGTCCAATTTATCCGCCCCAGTGGATTGCTTAGGGTCAATGCTAAAAAGTTCTTCAAGCACTTCCTCTTCCGAAAAAGGATGCAAGGAAAAACGACCAGAGTTATTCAGTGCAGGTACAAAAGGCCTGCTATCACAGGTAGGAACAGCCAGCAGTAACCCTAAATTTTCAAAGAGGTGGCCTGCATTAACAAAATGCTCATTGAAAATATCACAAAGTTCCTCCTTATCTGAAATAATGACAGAATCCTTAGTCATCCTACTTGGTAAAGCCGAGGAGGGGAGCTGCGACAAAGATTTAAAAGTTCTCCAAAATTTCGCAGAATTCCTGTCGGAGTCAGATAAGTTGGAGAGATAATAAGATGACTTGGCCTTCCGAATTGCTGTAAGGGTTCTGTTGCGAAGGTAACGGAAATCTTGCCAGTCAGAATGCAACCCAGAAACACACGCTTTTTTCCAAGCGAAATCCCTAGCCCTTTAACAGCTCCAAGATATCTGGGGATTACCAGGGATTCACCCTGTTCTTAACTCTCAACTTTGGGTATAACACAGCCGAGTCAAATATTTCTAATTGGCAAGAGAAACGATGGATAGCGTGTTATTACAGCCTGTTGCTGCTTAAAATTTTTGGATTAACATGCATGGTCAACAATGCAAGTTACGTTACACATTTAATTTTAATATGTGATCTTAACTCAGTTCGAGATCAAAGCAATCAGGCTGTATTCCTTTCCCCCACTAAAAACGATAAAACCTAAGTGACAGTAGCCTAGTATTGAGCTGCTTGCACACTTTTCGCTCGACGGACTGCGTTGAAAGCAGTGTCTTCAGTCCGAAAGTCTGACAGGGTTTTAATATATGTCCGTGTCCGACAGTCTATTATTGTTTTTTATTTCTTCAAATCTACTGACTCTTTTAGATATTTAACGTGAATGTTTTGATAAGAGGGCTCAGTTCTTCAAGATGAGTACCGAGAATTTCAATCAATGTTTCTGTTTAAGCTCTGCTCAGTAAAGTGAGTCGACATTGGCCGAGACAATGTACAATGCCTCCGTGTCTGACAGCCAAAAAAAAAAAAAAAAAGAGGACGATTAGAACAGATTGATGACGAAATAAAGAATAAAAAGAAACATTTTAACAACAGAACATCCAACGAACACTGCGATTAATTTATTTGCGGGTCATCTTTTTTGGATGTTCTGTTGGTTGGTGATGTATAGGCCATGTATTTTTATTCTTTATTCCGTTACAAATCTGTTCTCACATCAATACTTTTATTTTTTGCAGGGTGCCGGACATGGAGTATTTTGCATTTCGCCTCAGACAGTCTTGATCGTGCAAGCGATAATTTATTCTCACTGTCAACGGTCATGGAATTGATTTGCTCTCTGATTGCAAGCACTATTTTATCTCTGCTGTGGAAATAAAGCGCGAATCTGTTCGATCCATCTGACTAATTTTCAAAAGAAAGACCGAATAAAGACTGTTGTCCATCTTCAAAGTAAGAAAACAGACGAATAAAAAGACCAAGAAAAGTCAAAAGCTCTTTGCATTTACTTTAACAGTAATCAGTCAAAAAACAAAAATTTGTTTCGCGTCCAGTGTGCAAGCGGATTTACCGAGCATAGAACGCAAGCATTATATATGCACTGCCTGATGCCGAGGCAGTTTGTGTTTGGCTGAGAAAGATGTGAAGTTGTTAATTTGCATCATTGATTCAGTTGCATTAATTAAGTCCGGTCGAGTTTCCATCACGCGTGCCACCCGCCTTTGATCTGACATCAGGACAATCGATATAGATACTATAATTTATGAGCTGATTCTGATAGTTACATTAAACAGTAGTTGCTGTAATTATTTACTGTATTGAAATGTGCCTGACATTCTGGAAACCTGCTTGTGAGGTTTCGGTAAGGTGTGCACACTGTGTGACGGTCAGCCAAATTACCACTGCACAGAAAAGTGAACCAGGTTGGAGCTGACGAACTTTCTGCGCAACTGCAACGAAGACTTTTCTACAAAATTGTCACTGTGTCTTGATGAATAAGTGACACCTCCCCCAACTACGCCGCCACACCCATCTCGGCGCACATTCGTCAGCGCACGGTGTTGCACCTCACGAAATTACCACTGCGCGGGCTGCGCCGGACGAAATTACCACTGCGTGGGCTGCACCACGCTATGCCACCTGCGCTGCGCCAGGAAATTAGAGCCCATGATATCCATCAAGAGAAATCACATCATCTTTAATCTTATTGGACAGCCAAGACTTAATGGCTGTAAACACGAAAATATCCGCCTTCATCTGAAGAGCCCAAACCTTGATAAAATCAAGCTTCGAGGGGAGACTACGAACATTCATATAAATAATCCCAAAGCCTTTCTGTTTGATAAAATCATCCTGGGACTCCAGGCACAAGCTATGGGACTTAGCAGTAATTAAATTATTACAGAAAGGGCTAGATTCTTTTGCCTTGAGCTCACCAATAGCTGTATTATGCGAAGACAGAGACACATTAAAATCATAAGAAACAGGAGTAAAATATAGAGTAAAATAACGACAACTGTGATTGCAATGATTCGGCATCTGACTCACCGGTAGTCACTTATTTTGAGTGACGAACGACTGCGTGGCTAATTCAATGTTACACGATTAAAGACAAGAGCCAGCCCTGTTCAGATGACGGCCATCACGTCCGAAGAGATATTTCCTCTTCCAAAAGCTTGTAAAGTTATCAGCCAAGGGGATTCTCAGCATGCTGCAATCACCTTTCAGCCAGATATGCAGCTGTCGGATCCGGCTAAAGTTAACGTCCCCAAAACAAACAGACGGAATGGGACCGGAGACCACAAACTGCTTGCCAGTTTCCATGCAAGTGTTGATTAGGTCTTTAAAGTCTGACTCCATGCCGATGGAGCTTTCCAAGGAAATGTCATTGGATCCGATATGGACTAAAATTGTTTTCGCTGACGGATGGGAGTGGACAACGGAGGGCAACATTGCCCTAATATCACAGATCCGAGCTCCAGGATAGCAGATGGTATCAGCTCCAGGAAGGCGAAGATGACGAATCATTGACAAGCCGATGACCAGCGTGGACGGATCCTCCTCCCGTGAGGAACGGAGAGGCATCTAACGGGCAATCCGAGGCCGCCTGCAGCCTGCTCAGGGAGGAGGCAAGCCACGGCCCACCACGGGAAGACAGAGAAGCCAGAGAGGGGGTGCTGTTCCCAGAGGGTATGGCAGCTGGTGAGCCAACTGGGAGATCCTGCCCCGGCACGGGTCTGGCAATCCGACGCGGTGAGCAGGCCGCGTCAGGCCCCGTCACTGGAACAGAGTGCCTTCCTGCTGTAAACACCAGCGTTGATCTCTACGGACTCTCCGCAATGGCATCCATTGCCACTGGGGAGGAAATCTCCTCCAGGACGCTGAATTTGTTCTCCAACCTCATCAGGGGCGCTTGTCCAGGATGACGGGATGAACGTCATCCCCTCCGCCCGGGAACAGGCACCCAATGGCTCAGCAACTACTGGAGTGGAGTATGTCATGGATTTTGGTCCGACTCCCAACTCATAGCAGGCTTCTCTGTGAACGGAATGGAACGGACCTGTGGTCGCGCTCGCTCGCGTGCCTTGCGTTGAGTATGAACCGGCCCTAAGAGAGAGTCCAGTAAGTCCTTGTCTTCTCTGATCTGATGTAGCATTTTTGTTCTCCTTTCCAATTCAGCGATTTTCTGGTTCAGTGCCTCACAACGAAAGCACTCGGCCATAGCGGTTAATGCCGTCAATTTTGCCAATAAAAAGGTAAAATAATAAAAATAAATAAATCAAAATAAAATCAATAAAATTGAATGGTAAAACAAGTAAAATAACCTGCGCGCAGGACAACATCACCTAGCTCAAGACCGAGTCATTGCCAAAACAGACACCGCTTACCCCAGCCAACCCCCCTCATGTGTTCAAGACAAACAAAGAAGTTGACCGAAAATGTGAATACACTCTCTCTCCAGCTGGCACAAGCATCACACCCAGTTCCACCCCCAACGCCCCGGTTACCTAATACGGTTCCCTATGAAACACTATTAGCTGGAACTAAACGGGAACCTAAGCTGCAACTGCCTAATCAGTATGATGGTCAGCCTAATAAATGCCATAACTTTCTGGCTCAACGAGAGATTTTTATTGGGGGGCACAACCATCTTGGTACAGATCAGAAGATTCACAAATCTGTTTTACTCTGTCTCTCCTAGAGAGAAAAGCCTTAGACTGGATTAGTCTACTGATCAGGGATAACTCAGGGATTGTTTATTCAATCAATGTTTATTTGTTTATTGGACAGATCAGGAGTGAATTAATTTAAGTTTTTGATCACAATGCTACCGAACAGAAGGCAGTCACTTAGTTGATGACTTTAACCCAAGGGAAGAATAGCAAAGCTGAATTTGCTATTTTATTTGGGTCAGTCGCTAGTTCTACGAGGTGGCCGAATGGTCCCTTAATGTCCTTGTTTATTCATGCTTTGTC
Source organism: Gymnothorax reevesii (assembly GCA_029721435.1). Classification (NCBI taxonomy): domain Eukaryota; kingdom Metazoa; phylum Chordata; class Actinopteri; order Anguilliformes; family Muraenidae; genus Gymnothorax; species Gymnothorax reevesii. Next base: position 73,184,099 of record CM056579.1, read on the forward strand.
GAAGCCAGTGAGAGAGGCCTTAGCTCTGGTTGAGACTCCTACATCTCTTGATGCACTTGTTCAGATAGCCATTCGAGTAGATAACAGAATGTGAGAATGTGAGAAGGGCAGAGTTTCAGATTAGGCAGATAGCCTCAATTGCAAACCCTTTATTTGAAAGTCATAGCAGCCCCTGCTCCTCCTATTGAGTCTGATAATAAACCTATTCAGGTATATGCTACGGTGGTTCGCAAAGCTATGAATATTAAACTGAAAATAATCTGCTATCATAGCAGAAAATCTGCTCATATCAAACCTTGTTGTCCAAATTTAAACGCTCAGTCCCTCTAACAGAATGAAAGGAGTTAGAGGGACAGATACCACACCCCTTTCAAACTTTGTTCCAGTAGTTTTGGCGTTTAATAACCGAAAAATTAAGATTGAGACTTGAAACCTCCATGAAAAAGACGTTGCTTGGATGGCAACATATGTTGCTCCAAAACCTGTATGTACCTTTCAGCATTAATGGTGCCTTCACATATGTGTAAGTTGCCCATGCCTTGGGCACTAATACACCCCCATACCATCACAGACGCTGGCTTTTGAACTTTGCGCCTATAACAGTCCGGATGGTTCTTTTCCTCTTTGGTCCGGAGGACTCGACGTCCACAGTTTCCAAAAATAATTTGAATTGTGGACTCGTCAGACCACAGAACACTTTTCCACTTTGCATCAGTCCATCTTAGATGAGCTTGGGCCTAGCGAAGCCGGCGGCGTTTCTGGGTGCTGTTGATAAATGGCTTTCGCTTTGCACTGTAGAGTTTTAACTTGCACTTGCAGATGTAGCGACGAAGTGTAGTTACTGACAGTGGTTTTCTGAAGTATTCCTGAGCCCATGTGGTGATGTCCTTTACACACTGATGTCAGTTTTTGATGCAGTACCGCCTGAAGGATCGAAGGTCACGGGCATTCAATGTTGGTTTTCGGCCTTGTCGCTTACGTGCAGTGATTTCTACAGACTCTCTGAACCTTTTGACGATATTACGGACCGTAGATGATGAAATCCCTAAATTTCTTGCAATAGCTCGTTGAGGAATGTTGTTTTTAAACTGTTCGACAATCAGCTCACGCATTTGTTCACTAAGTGGTGACCCTCGCCCCATCCTTGTTTGTGAATGACTGAGCATTTCAGGGAAGCTGCTTTTATACCCAATCATGGCACCCACCCGTTCCCAATTAGCGCGTTCACCTGTGGGATGTTCTAAATAAGTGTTTGATGAGCATTCCTCAACTCTCTCAGTCTTTTTTGCCGCTTGTGCCAGCTTTTTTGAAACATGTTGCAGGCATCAAATTCCAAATGAACTAATATTTGCAAAAAATTACAAAGTTTACCTGTTCGAACATTAAGTTACTTGTCTTTGCAGAGTATTCAATTGAATATTGGTTGAAAAGGATTTGCAAATAATTGTATTCTGTTTTTATTTACGAGTTACACAACGTGCTGTAATGTGAATATAGGCCACTAGATGGCAGTATTTACCTTTTTTTTGTTAAGCTCAGACTGGAGTCATGTTTAGACATGTCCTGGACATGTCTGGGGCAAGTCTCAGAAAATTAAAAAAAAGAGGTCTAAATGTGGGTGGGGTCTGCAAAAGAGTATATAAGGAAAAGAATTGAGACAGTAAAGTAGTAGGAGAAATTGCAAGAAGATGACCAGATCACACATTCTGTTCAAGACCTGTGACGTTTCTTTTGTGGATTTCTTTGCCTGAGTTTGAGCATTTTCATCATCCAGGACATCACCAAGCCCCCCACCAAAAAGGGACTGTAATTATTTCTGTTTTTTCTTATTTATCAATCTTGGTCTTTAGTTGTTAGTTGCTTAGTCGTCTTTGTCTTTGTTAAAAATTAAATGTGTTTTAGTTGTTAAAACTGTGTTTGTCATCCCTTGCTGTTGCTGTTGTGTTATAAATGTAATAACAAATTGGGGCCATAACAGTGCCAACTTCACTGGTTTTGGGTTTTGTATATTCTTGGTCAGTTGATTTCCTTGTTGATATTAAATGGGCTCGTAAAAATTTCCTACCTGTCCGTCCCCTCCCCAATTCACATCCTATTTTAACTTTGGATGGGCGACCCTTGGGGCGGGGCTTGGTTTCTGAAGTAACGGAATGCCTGTCAATCTTTATTAGACAGGGTGGTCACTCAGACAGGATTTGATTTTTTTTGGTTGATTCCCCTTCGTTTTCCATTGTTTTGGGACATGCTTAGCTAATCAAGCATAAACCTCAGGTTAACTGGGGTAGTAAGTTGGCATCCATGTGTCTCGAGAGACAATGGAGTTGGCGCCATGGAAGTTAGTCTGTGGTTAAACTGCAGCCCCGGCTGTGGCTGTAGAGCCCAATCCTTGAGCGACAAGTCCTGTTGCAGGCACTGCAAGTGAAGACTGTGTCGGTTGAAGGCGCTGACTCTACTCTTTCGTGTCTGCGTGCTCTCCTCTCTTCCCACTGTTCTACTCTCCTCTGCTCAGACCTCTTGATGGCTGACCTGATGGCAAGTTGGCAGGTGCTGTGGTCTGCTGCTACTGCTTCAAAGCTTGCTGGTGCAATGCCTCCCACCTTGAGGTCCCGCTTGCTCACATTTTTGTAGCAGAGTATGGGCCTTCCTGTGGGTCTGGAGCCAGTGGCAAGCTTGCCATACAAAATGTCTTTGGGCATTTTGCCATCATGCATGCGGGTGACGTGGCCAAGCCAACGCAAGCGTTTCTTAGTGAGCAGGGCAAACATGCTGGGGGTTCCTGCTCGTGCTAGGACCTCTTTGTTGGAGATATGGTCCTGCCATGAAATGCTGAAGATTCTTCTACGGCAGCGGAGGTGATAGGTGTTGAGTCTGCATTCTTGGCGGGAACATAAGGTCCAGCTCTCCCTATCAGACAGCAGGGTCCTCAACGCGCAGGCTTAGTAAACTTCAGTCTTGATGTTAATGGTCAGCATAAGGTTTTCCCACACTCTCTTTAACAGGCAAGCCATTGCTGCTGAGGCCTTGCCAATCCTTGAGTTCAGCTCAGTGACCAGTTTCAGACTGCTGGAGATGGTGGAGTCGAGGTAAACAAAGTCTTCCACCACCATGAGAGTACAATCATTGATGGAAACGCAGGGAGTCAAGCTGACATTTTGGTCCAGGATGTTGGTCTTTTCCAGAGGTGGAAAAAGTACTGAAAAATTGTAATTGAGTAAAAGTATCTTTACTTTGCTTAAATCCTACTCAAAGTAAAAGTAAAAGTACCCATCTAAAAATTTACTCGAGTAAAAGTACAGAAGTACTTTGTTTAAAATGTAACTTGAGTAAAAGTTACTTCGTTACTTTCAGTTATTTAATGCAAAAAAAAAGGATGAGTCATGAATCAAATCCAACACAAGTTAATCAACTTCGAGGCATATTAAAGTACACATCCACACTTGTAAAAGCTTAGCTGAGTTCAGTAACATGATACTCTTCCTTCCTCGCAATACAAGGACAGTCACAACCTGTACTGTAAAGTGCAAACTATTTTCAGTCATATTGTCCAACCGACAACACTACAATAAGAATAAAGAAAACAAGGATTTGCCTCAAACGTGTCTGAGTCCCTTGCCAGGAAATGTGAAATCGTGTCAAAATGAACAGCGTCTCGGTGTAACCTTGAGAGTGACGCGAAGGTCACCAAAATCGACTGCGCCGGGGCACCACCCTAATACATGTTGACATGAAATTTGAAGGAAATCCGTCAATTCGTTCTTGAGATATCTCGCTGACGAGGATTCGGGATGTATGTACGGACAGACGGTCGTGAATACTATGTGCCGCCGCCTCGCGCATTCGCGCGGCAGGGGACAATTAAACCAGAATCAAGTATTCAAAACACAAAATGCACACAAAATAAAGTGCCCACAGGATCCCACAATTCAAAATAAAATGCCCACAAGATCCCAGTATTCACCAAAAGTATTTTGTGAAAAATATACTTAAGTATCAAAAGTGCTAGAAAAAGTGCAAAGTATTTTTCATAGTACACATGGAAAGAAGATAAGCAAACACTTTGTTCTCTCCTTGTGCTCTTGAATCAATTTTCAGGTATACAATACTCAGTATTCGGTTTGCTTTGAATATTCAGTCATTATCCTGGCGTGCCATCTAGCTATAGAATATTGTAACTGCGTGCATAAATTTGCTGCTCCATGTCTGCATTATCCTGCCGCTTTCCTCCATCCTCCCACCGGTCGCATTTGCGCAGGCCTGATTGAGAGTTGCGAGGAAGTCAGATGGCTCGCTCTGTAGCTGCATGTTATCTCCAGCTCTTGTGAAACGACGTTTAGTCCAGTTCCAAAGCGTGAAATACATTGCAATCACGTAACAACAAATTATCGATGAATAAATTAGTCAACAACGAACTTAGCTATCGAATTTTGTCGACAACGTTGAATAATCGTTGCACCCCTACAGTTAGCTAGGCATTAAATTCATTAAATTATTAAATCCTTAAATTAAATAGAGAAATTCTACTAAGAATCCTCGCCCACTGTCCCCCAACGTCCGGGATCCGTACTACAACCCCCGCCCCCGCCAAATCTCACGCTCTAATCTAAATCTACGTTTCTGGGAAAGTTGGCAGCACTGTGTTATCTGGGATTTATAAACCAAACAACAAATAAACCGTTTAGGATGTAAGAGACAAAAACAAATGCGCTAACTTACCACCACATGCTTTCGTAAATTAGATGTTGATGTCTTGAATGCTGAAAGCTCCGTTCTGCCGGACAGGCACATTTTACACTGCATTATAATGCAACTTAGTTGCCTTTTGCGCGTTTGAACGCGAATAAGTCTTCCAAGTTTGGCCAAGGGTTTTTGCGGCTTTCCTCTTCGGAATTTATATCTACGTCAGGCTCTTCCTCCTCCATGATCTCGGTCAGCAACACCCATCTTCCAACGCGTAGATCCAAATTATGAGACAGGGCGCGCACAAGGCAAGGTCACGCAATTGACTTTCACTTCCGGGACACAGGGGTTTTCCGCCCGTATTTAATATTTTCACTATCAATATTGTACTCAGTAACGTGAGGGGATTCAAATGAAGCAAAGTAAAATACTTGAGTCAAAATGTACTCGAGTAAAAGTAAAAATGACATATTTCAAAAACTACTAAGAAAATTACAAATTACTCATACAAAAGTACTCAATTACAGTAACGTGAGTAAATGTAATTCGTTACTTTCCACCCCTGGTCTTTTCTATGCTGATTTTGAGGCCAAACTCTTTGCAGGCGTGGGCAAAGCTGCTGATGAGCTCTTGGAGGATGGCCTCAGTGTGCGTTGTCAGAGAAGATTCGTCAGCAAACAGAATCTCACGAATAAGGACTTTGTCTTTGCACAAAGGCGTGTGAGGTTGAACAGGCTGCTGTCGCTTTGACACCCTCTTCGGTTTGGCCGAAGGCGCAGCAGAAGGGAAAACAGGATGCTGAAGAGTGTTGGGATGAGTACGCAGCTTGATGGGGAAGGGGTCCGAGGAAGAGCCATCGAAATGGACGGTGCCTTGCATGTCCTTGTGAAATGGTGGTGATCTTCAGGAACTTGGGGGGACATCCTATTCTCTGCAGGAGTGTGAACAGACCTGACCTGCTTACCAAATCTATGAAGGCAATGTACATGGGGCGTCTCTGCTCGCAGCACTTCTCTTGCAGCTGCCTCAGTGAGAAAATCATATCAATTGTTAATCTTCCAGCTCTAAACCCGCACTGCACCTCTGGGTAAACGTCCTCTGCAAGTGACTGCAGTCTGTTCAGCATGACACAGGCAAAGGTCTTTTCGACAATGCTCAGGAGTGATATGCCGTGATAATTACAATCTTTGCGGTCGCCTTCGATTTTGTACAGCGTGATGATGTTTGCATCTCGCATGTCTTGAGGTACAGTCCCTTTCGCCCAGCACTGTAGCAGGAGTTCTTGGAGGTGTACAAGGAGGTTGGATTGCTTGCCTGCTTTGATGACCTTGGGGGCCATCATTTCCTGGAGCTTTGCCACTGGCTAAAGAGTCGATGGACTTGCTGAGCTCCTGGGTGGTGGCTGGGTCATCGAGCTCTTCCATAATGGGCAGGGGGGTCGTGTTTTCCACAGCCCAGTCTGTGACAATGGAATCCCTCGAGTACAGTTCTTGGTAATGTTCTGCCCACCTCTCCATCTGCTTTGCACGGTCGGTGATTATTTCTCCTGTGGTAGACTTCTGTGAGGCAATTTTAGTCGCACATGGGCTAAAGACCTTCTTCATGCCCTCATGCATGACTCGAATGTTACCGCAGATGGTAGACAGCTGGATGCTTTGACATATTTTCTGCCAGTAATTGTTAGTGCACTATCTACAGTAGCAATCCTTTGGGCGTTGCTTCTGGCCCTCCTAAGGGCAGCAAGTGTCTTTTCATTTGGTTCTTGTTTGTATTTGAGTAGGGTAGATCTTTTTGATGCGATGGCTGGCTCAAGATCCTCAATTCCAGCTTCAAACCAGTCAGGATTTTTCTGCTCCCTCTTTCCAAAGGTGTCGACAGCAGACTTGTATATTGCATCGCGAACGTGGTTCCATCTCTCTTCTACACAGCTGGTTGGGCAGTTGCTAAGAGCCTCTATGATGGCGTCTGCAAAAAGATTGCGAAGTGCAGGCACTGATGTCATGACCACATTAATTCGAGATTGTCCTTTTTGCTTTGATTGATGTATACCTTTGGGCTGAAGACGCACCTTGCTGGTGACTATTGAGTGATCAGTTTCGCAATCAGTGCAGTGAAAGCGTAATGAGAATGCAGTTCAGTGAGGGTCTTCGAGTGATAATGAGATCCAACTGGTGCCAGTGACGAGATCTGGGGTGCTGCCAGGATGCTCTGTGGTTGGGCTTCGTGGGTAGAACTTGTTTGTAATGCAGAGGTCATGAAAGCTACGTAGCTTTCAACACCAAAGTGGTCGATGCATCGGGGCCAGGAGGTGTGATCTGAACCAATCCCTGCATTAAAGTCTCCAAGTAGAAACAAGTGTTCTGTGGCAGGAAGCTTCTTGATGGCGGTCTCAAGCTCCTCGTATAACTTGTCCTTCCCCTCTGTTGAAGAACACAGTGTGGGGGTGTCGACACTCATGATGTTCACAGTGCCTGACGTGGTTGTGAGGCGAAGGGAAAAGATGCAAGCTGTGCCTTCTGATGGTGGTTCGATTGACATCAGCAGAGAGTTTCTCACTGCGAAACCTATGCCATGAACTTGGTGCTCCTCTGGGGATTTCCCCTGCCAGAAGAATGTATAGTCCTTTTCTTTAAGGCTGCCCTTTGATGGAAGTCTGGTTTCCTGCAGTATAGTGATGTCGATATTGAGTGTCTTGAGCTCGCAACTGATGACTGCTTTATTTCTCACATTGTTGACCTGTTGTAGATCGTCAGAGAGGCTAGGAAACTTGGTCCTGACGTTCCAGGTTGCCAATCTCAGTGCTGGCGGCTTTATTATCCCTCTTCTATCTTTGCCTGGTGCGGGGTTTACAGTCTGCTCTTTGGTGTTTAACCTGAGCTTCAAGCACCCATTGAAGCAGGCAGACTGTGACGAGTCAGCACCTTACTGGCCGGGGGCTGCCCGGCTTGAGGCAGGCAGTCGCTGACCAGTGGGATGGGATGATCCCTCCCACCCTCGTAGACAACCCGTAGCGCCTGAGCTCACGCCAGTACGCTCTGGGCTTATAACTTGTAAACTGCTGTCTCCCGTGTTTTTCTGTTGCTTGGACAGCGGCACTGGAGTGACCTCTCCAGGGCGCTAGCCTGAGCGAAGTGTATGGAGATCCTGGGTTGCCCAGACGTCAGGACCCCCCTCTCAGCCTCGCCAGTGTAAACTAAAGGAATGCAGAGCAGCATGTTTGGCGCCAGGTTGGCTGCAGGAGTGAAAGATTTACTCCCCTACGCTTGACCGTTGGATCAATCCAGGATCTCCTCCGCCCTCTAGCCGCTGACTGCCCAGAGCAGCTCCTCCACCTAGAAATGGTGCAGTGTAAACACCAACCCCTCACGTGGTTTAGCTGGCTAGCTGAAGCGGTATCCCGGGGTGTGGCACTTGGAGCCAGCACGTGAGAGTTTAGGAGTTGGATGATGACCAGTGATGCCCGTCCACCCTGCCAGGTAGGATGCAGCCGCCGGACGCCAAAGGTACTACCTCTTTCTATAACCCCCATACCCCCTGGGGTAGTAAGGTTAAACCCATTATTCAATGAGGTCCAAATTGTGAGAACCATTGCAGTCAGAGTTTCTTTTTCAGTTATTCAGAAGAAAATAAAATAAAAATTAATAAAATAAAATCTCAAAATATCAAAAAAGTCACTTTCTCTCAAAAAATTCCCAACGGATTTTTTTTAGTTTTTTCACCATGTCAGTCTGTTAGGTGAAGCAACCTTTTTTCACTGAAAAATCTCCAGTAGAATTTTTTTTACTCAAAAGACCTTAAAACTCACTGTGTGTGGGGTTTCCCACATCTTTTGTTTTGATATTTGTTTGTTAGCCCGCTTAGCCAAAAGGCCCACGGGGCTTATCCTATGCTCGGGGTCTTTAATGGCGGTCTGAAGTGCGTGCATGCATAGAATTTTGGCTTGTCTGCACTCTAGCATCTTCAGTTTTTGACCGATCCTTTTCTTATTGCATATGTGTATACATGGTCATAAGGTCTAGACTAAGTTCGATTTTGAGCCGAATCAGACCGATTTTTTTTTTTTTACCTTTTACCTTTGTGCTATCATCGAGGAGCCAACGACATTCTTTTGGCTAATAGGCTATCTTTTCTGATCTGTATGTGATCGATCTGCTGACTGCTGGTGTGGCTGATTAGTAATTGGTTTCAGGTGTGTGAAGTCTATATATGACCCTGGGCTACATCACTTCTTTGCGTTAGTGTTGTCTTCACACTTTGTCAGATTAGAAAAAAATATGTAGACGTACTTCACTAGATATGACTGGCTACCCATCACCATTTTCCCCCACAATAAATGTTAATGTTACACTGCTTGCCTTCGTTATGTTAGCCATTAGCTAGCTAGCTAGACGATAACTTGGCTGACCGTTTAATGTTAGCTGACGAAATATAAATTTGACTTACTGATAAAAAACTGCCAAGATTCTCTAGATCGTTCAGGTTGGTTAATCCAGTTCACTCCAGAACTACTCATTTCATCTTTTTTTTTTTTTTATCAGTCTGTGGGGCTTGAAACACACTATCGTGGTCAGGTAACCCTCAGAAAAATTTCAGTGAACGCAAATCTTCTGGCTACATTCTTACTCAAGCTACGTAAAGATGCTATTCTTGAAAGTCCACAGCGGGCAGGGGCCATTGTGACTCTGTCACCCACAGCAGCTGTCAACCACGCCTCTTTTCTATTCTATCAAATATGTGCGTAGTTAACTACACACCTATCAAAAAAATGAACACTTGAACGTACATCAGCATGGTATGAACTTCTTCAAAAAGCAGAAACCATCTTCAGAAAAAAAATGGACGTACTTAATTTTTTTCTGTCGCCTGCATTTCATCTACTAACATGGAGGGGGCAGGATTATAAATTGTACTGCAGCCAGCCACTAGATGGCGATCGACAGTTTTTGGCCTCACTTTTCAGGAGCTGTTCTGTTTTTTATCTTTATTTGCAGTCCATGGGTGGCACTGAATAGTTTCATTGGTGCCAGTACAGCTAGCTACAGCCTTAGTAATCATGGAAGTCCACATGGTATTGGTTTTGATAGCTTGTGTTGAGTAGTACAGGGGGCCGGCTTTTTGCATAGAACTAAACTAGAGGCACACCATTCTTACAGCCTTGTGTAAATGCCGGGCCTCTTTGGTGCAATGAGTGGATGGAGGAGTGTTGACTGCTGATAGACTACATAATTATGACTAGTTACTCTCGTGTTATAACTCTTAATTGTAACTTGGAACATGACTCAGGACAGCATTTTATTTGGTTTCCAATGGATTTATCAAGTTCCTCACCTCCTTTTTGTGTCTCATTTCTGGGGAGTCCATAGACCGCTCAAGCCCTGTCCCTTACTCTGTGGTTGCTGGCTGCTGCTGTCCTGCTGTCCTGATCACAGTGCTGATCCAGTCCTTCTTCCTTGCCTCATTACTTCCTGAAGCTTCAGATGCTACTGCTTGGATGTTTTAAAGAGATTTTTATCTACCTTAAACCAAATTTATCAATTAGCTTGCCAGTGGAGGATGGGCTCCCCCACTGTGGCTGGGTTCCCTCTGAGATTTCTTCTCACTGGGGAGTTTCCTCATCATTTTTTGAAGATGATGCGAGTTGCCTGAATTGCAATTTTGGGATTAGGCTAGGCACTGCCCTTTCTGCTTTATAATGCATCTTTGAGACTGTCCTTCTGTGAAAAGCACTATACAAATAGAATTACAATACAAATGGCAACACCTGAGAGCAACAGGAGAGACAACACAATAATTCCATTGAAGGTGATAGACTGCAAATACAAATGCAGACTGCTGGAACAGGGAAGGAACCCATTTAGGATACACAAGGGTTGTGACAGTAAATATTTCTAAGAATTTTTTACCAATGGTTGAGTATAGTTATAAAGATAATGCAGATGAGAGTACCCCCAGTTCTCTTTGTTGAAGCCACGAGTGCACATTCCTGCCTCACAAAGGAGCAAGGCCATATTACGGACCGGGCCAGTGGGGCCGGCGCCCAGGGGCCCAAGGGTCCGGGGGGCCAAAGCGATGCAGATGCCGATGCCGATGCCACTTGCGATGTCAGAGGGCCTCTATTCTCTAGGATCATATGACTACTCACACTGTTATAGGGCATATCTGCAGAGAACTGAGAGAGATGGGTGATATGAATTGGGCGGGGGGGACAGGGACGGCAATCAGAGGGCCCCTGGGCTATGGGGTACGGCAATCAGAGGGCCCCTGGGCTATGGGGGAAGGCAGTCAGAGGGCCCCTGGGCTATGGGGGACGGCAGTCAGAGGGCCCCTAGGCTATGGGGTACGGCAATCAGAGGGCCCCTGGGCCATGGGGGACGGCAGTCAGAGGGCCTCTGGGCTATGGGGTACGGCAGTCAGAGGGCCCCTGGGCTGGCCCTGTTGTAGTGCCTCTCGTGAATACTCCTAAGGGAGCCCTAATGTTTACCAACTAGGGGTTCAAGGAAGTAGGGGGGAATGGTTTCAGAGGGCTCTATGATTATGAAAGCCCCTGCAAAGGGTCGCGACTTCTGGCTATGTGGGGGCCCTAGGGAGAACCCTCATGGGAGAGCATACTGTTAAGTGAGCCCTCTGATTACAAATGTTCTTACAAAGGGCCTCTGATTTACCAAGGGTTTTGAATGAAAGTCCTTTCAGCGAGCCCTAAGGCCCAGGACAATAAAAAATTGCAAAGCAGAAAAGAATTTCTCGAGCTACTATTCCAGTATATACATGCAACTGTTTGCTCTAGCTAGATATGGTTATGATCGTATCTAAAAGAGGCACAATATTGGCATCAAAATGACCGTACCTGCCATCCTTGCTAAGCCAGCAGACGTAACTTTTCCATACTTATTGAGTAATTTAATATTTAATGTTAGCTAGCTATTGATTATGTTATCTGCAGTGATGGCAATTTCAAAGCTCAAGTTCAACCCATTTCGAACACGTTCTGTGCACTGTGCTCGTGAGCTAACAAGCTAATAATAGCACAGAAATAAAAAGGGAGCCGTGAGTGATATCAGAACATGTTTAAACAATATCTTGCAGCTTTCTATGATTAGCTATTCAGCTAGCGAATGCACAGTGCACAGAAATGAACAGAGAGCCGCGAATAGTTGCATTTCACGACTTGGCCAGGTCAGCACTGTACAGTTTGGGACTGGGTGAGGCACTGATAATGAGCTATAAGCAACAACAGCTATGGCAGTCTGCCAATATGGCCTGCCATGTTTGCTCTGCCATAAAGCTAATTTCTCAACATGCACTGTGTTGACCTAGATACGCACAGAGCCACAGACAGAGATGCGTCAACCTCAACAATTACTTTCAGCTTTAAAGTTTTGTGTGCACATTTCAGCAGTTTTTCAGCGTTATCTTCAGCAATTTCTTTTGCCTCTCAGTTTCCCAGCACCTTCATTTTATAAGCTAACCTCTGCCACTTTTCCCCCTGAACCAAGCAAACTAATTTTCTTTGGAAAATTCAGCCTTTTCTAGTTATTATTATTATCGTTCACAAATGAAAATAGCATTTTTCAGGCCTTTCCCATGGGCAGAAAATAATAAAAATTGGCAAATCCATTGAGCCTGGTGAAAAATATGATATTTTATCGCTTATCCACATGAACACATCAAAATGGCTCAGTAGCGCCACCTAGAATTTTCAAAATTCAATGGAAAATTGGCAGTAATTCATGCCATCTGTTATGATCCTGCCATGCCTGTCTAGACCTTGCCACGTTTTGATATTTGCCTTATTGTTTTCCTGACTGTTTGCAATGTCTGACCATTCTTTGGATTGTGTATTGTGTATTGGTATTTGGATTTGTCATGTTTGGTCTGGATTACTTTTCCATGTATTACATTTTGCCATTTATCATTCCGGTTCATGTTTTCCATTTTGCTTTGCACTTTGTCTCTCCCCAGTCTTGTCTCATGTAGGTCTTTGCTCACGATCCCTTGTCTTGCGTGCCACTCATTCGGGTGATTTATTGGTTTCTGGGTTTCAACCTTCTTTCATTATCTCTTCTTCTTCCTTCCTCTCTCTTTCACTATCTTACTAACACATACTAATAGTTAATTGTTTTTTGCTAATTACTAATCCACACTAACCTTGTATATTTTTACTAACTTACTAACATGCACTCGGGATTGTATAGCTGCACATACTAATTGACTAATGATCTCTCAGCAGTCGCCCAATTCTTGTCTCCGCCTCCTTGCCTATCCCTAATTACCTCTGCTGCTATTTTCTGTGGATTTCCACATTTACTTAGCGCTTTCCTTTCTTTTTACTATGCACTTTAGTACTCCTTGACCGGAGCTGTTGTTCTGTTCATAGGTTTGTCTTGTGATCCCTGTCTGCGTTTTGGCCACAGCCTAATTCATGTAATTAGTTTATTCCTAATGTGTCACTCCCTGATTATTGTTACCATTGATTGCACCTGTTCTTCCTGATCATGTGTTCTCCCGGACGTGTATATAAGATGTCCGTTTGGTTCACTTTTCGGTCAGATTGTATCCCGTGCTGCTTTTCTTCGCCTTGCTAATCATTGAGTTTCTGATTCTGACTGGAGTGCCTGACTACTGATTTTTGGTTTGCCCTTTTGGATTACTGTTGCATCTGTGTATTTTGACCTCTTTCTGCCTGACCTCGATTTTGTGGATTGCTGCCCTGATTACGATTCAGACTGTCTTTTGGCGTATGAGTTTGCTTCTCCCACAATCCTTCGCCTGTGTACCGCATCTGTCTCTGCTGACTACGATTTTTGTGATTGGTGCCCTGGTTACGAACTCTGCTCTGTCCCATTGGAATTTGAGTTTTGGATTGCGGACTCTGTACTGTTGCTTTTTTCTCTGTGGGGGTTATCCCCCTTACTCAAAGCTCCTCATTTTTGCAATCCCGTGTCCTCGCATTTGGTTCCAGATCGCTGCCTCACGCCATCCATAGTCACACAACCTTTGCCCAATGATGTATTATACCAGAATCTACAAAAATAATGTACTCAAAGACAGTAGTAACTTTTTGTTAGCTTATTATAACATAAGCAGACTTTATAACGAGTTGGATAAGTTTGTTCAAAGATATGCCTATATAAGCCATTATCATCTAATTTCTGCATTTTCAGGAAACCCCAGCGTGTACGTGCAAATATATGTACGCTTACAGTCACAGGTTGAAATGCGCACTGAAAATAAATCTATTTTTATGATTTTTGAAGATTCCTAAGATATGAGTGAGGAAACAGCCCGAGATTTTAGGTTTTGTGCAAGCGCAGAACTGCGAGGGAGCATATTTTGATAGGTAGCAAAATTTGTCAGAATACTGGCATCTGAAAGTAAACGCCATTCCAAAAGGGAAAAGGCCAGCTGCAGACAAGTTGGAGGCAACGTCTTCATGATTTCTTCTTATCATTCCCCTTGGTAGCCTCGGAACATACATGTATGCATATGGGGCTTTTCATGCAAGATGATATGTGACGAGTTTGGAGTATAGCGATCTAATTTCTATGTTTCTGGCCTGCTTTGATCTTGAAAAATTACATTTTGGAATATTGGATAGTACGAGTTTGACAATTGACTAGCGTATACTTCACCGGAACACAGGAAGTACACAGGTATATGCACTGAGTGAATTAGCACAGCTTTTATGCATTTCTAGGTCATTTACTGCAGTCAAATACACTGTGGTCACTTGGAAGGGTTAGGTTAACATGGCTATGTACTTGAAATGACATCTCGATCGTGTTAAGAGGCTAAAAGCACGTTAAAAGCCTGCCCCGTTTGAGCCGCTTAGGTGCGAAGTCTAGCTGGAGCATAAATCGGTGTAGGCAAAACCAAATTTCTTGGTTTGTCTCGCTATTGACAGCACTCCTTCACCACAAACAACAAAGATAGGTGTTGAAATTGGCCGGAGTTCCCTTTTAATGGGGACTTAATATGCACGCGTAAAGTAAACAAGAGCAACGCAGAGTGTGGCATATGCTCCCGCCTGTATGATCATTAAGGACATATTGAGATGGCTGCTGTGGCGGCCATATTAGATATTGCACGACGCTGGTTTTTGAAAGGAACTTTCCTCTAGCCACTCCCAATACGCCATTAAGAAATGGCATCAATCCGACGAGGGATTCTATAGTTATCCCACGGAAACGAAAAGTTAACAGACGACGGACGGACATGGTGTTGACGTAATGCCCCCTTTCCTCTTTGGAGGGTGGGGGCATAAAGAAGGGTACTTATTTCACTCGTACTGCAATCCTCAAAAAACCCCATTTGTAGTTCATAGTAGTCTCTGCCTGAAACGCCTCATTGGGGTGGCTCTTCCGCTATTGCCCACACTCCCCGTGTGCCCACTTTCTTCTGACTGGCCAGCTCTGTGGAGGGCGTATCTAGGTGGGCCGATGCGGTGTCACAGTAAAACGTGAGACGTGTCTGTCATCTGAGCTAAGGAATCAGTGGGAAAATTCTGCTATTAAACGCAGTACATGTATATAGATCTAATGAAATTAACTTGCTGTAATAAACGCAACGGTGAAAGTGGAGGACGCAGTGCGAAAGTCTGGCAGCTCAAGCACGAATTTGTTATCAGCTACAGTTTGCTACAGCAACAGTTGGTGAGTACAGCGGTTTTACTACTCCTAGCTAGGATGCAAGGGAAGCTTGAATATAGCCCCTATAGACATATTTGTAGAACGGGTCGACATGCCCAAGTGTAGACCAGAGACCGTAGAAATCCGGTGGGTCTGATTTTAGAGGGAAACATGGACAGTTAGGGACAGCTAGTCTGGAACAACAGCTGATGGACTGCTTTAGTATGTATTAGGACCTGCTGTTTTGTCTGCATAGCTGTGGTTTGTTGTTAGCGTGGAGAAACGAACAGCTTCCGTGCAGGTATATGATGGAGGGGCGAAACCTCCAAGCTAAACGGCCTTTTCAGAAATTGCCCGTGGTAATGGTTTACTTATTGCTTCAGAATAACCAGCTTTTCCTCACACATTATGGATAGCGTGCAAGAGCAAGACAGAGCTCCGGTTACGTCATGAACTTAATACAGGTTTTACAGACCGTAAGTTCTGTCTGTGTGAACCCTTGCTTACGTGGAGCTAGCGAATCGATCACATTTACAGTAAAGAATTGAATATTCAATCGATGGCAATGCAGGGTTTGTTATACAAAAGTTAGCCTGTGCGCTTCCCTATTACTTTCTCCGGTAGTATCAGAGAGCTTGCCATGCCATTGGAGATGTATCAGGCTTACCCCGGTCATGGATAAGTGAAGCGATCGTTTCATATGCATCCAAAACGCACCCTAAGCTCTGCAAAATCTACGTCTGGTCTAGCTGCAGCCCAACTCCGCAGACACATTCAGCACCTCTCCGGTTAGCTTCAACTGTAGTGGCTACAATCAGGCAACGTTATGATGAAACTGCCACATTGATGCTTACCAAAGTAACACAAGCATACCGATCATAATTGCAACATATAAGTTAACCAGGAGCATTTTTAATTAGCAGAGCATGCAAACTAACATGCAGTAGCTGATAAGCGGTCATGATTTTGAATGTAATGTCGCGTGAAAAATTCGTTTCGCGTCCGGTGTGAAAGCTGCTTAATGAGCCTATAATGCCTGTATTCACGTCTTTGCATTTCATTTTAAATGTAGCTAATCTGTCGCGCGAAAAATTAGTTTTGCGTCCGGTGTGAAAGCTGCTTGACAACGTGTATTCGCATCTTTGCACTGACTTTGAATGTAGGCAAATCTGTCCTGCAAAAAATTTGTTTCGTGTCTGATGTGAAAGGAGCTTTATGGATAGTCCGCGACAGCTAGAGAGAGCTCAGTTATGTTATGAACATAATACAGGTTTTGCAGACCATAAGTTCCGTTAGCACGGACAAGTTACTTATTTGGTGCTAGCAAATTGATCACTTCTACAGGAAAGAATTACCTATTTATTAGCCACAACAATTTCTAAAGGGGGATGAAATTATGTCAATGTAGTGCAGAGAAATCATTTGTAAACCGGCAGAGCTTTTTCATTTCATATTGCTTTCATGGTATCACCAGAGCGCTTGCTCAGACATTTGTGAAGTATCCGGCTGATCTCAGACATGGATAAGTGAGGCGATCACTAACTGTAGTGGCTACAATCGGGCTATGTTATGATAAAACTGCCACGTTGGTGCTTACCGAAGTAACACTAGCATCAGAATTACTGCATGTATGTTAACCAGGAGAATTTTTAAATAGCACGACACGCAAACTAACATGCAGTAGCTGGTAACCGAGCGGCTATAACCACAGAGACAAACAAGTTTTACTGACAGCAAGTTCTGTTACTGTGAACAGTTGTACTAAGCATCCAAATTACAAACAAGAATTAAAAGTTTGCTTCAGATGAGGTTGATTGTTCACACATGCGCGTTAGTTTGTTTCGAAAAATGGGGGGGACCATAACTATCAGAATGAGTGCATTCTGAGAAGTGGTGGGGACAATGATATTAATTGTTTTCGCTTTTGGTGAAACGCTACCATCACATGCATGAGCGTATTTCATGTTTTAAGTCAATAGTCGAGTTTCCATTTCACATCAAGCGATTTTTTTGGCGAATTTTAGACAGTTCACTTCAAAGGAAATGCGACTGACCTGCGTTTCCATCAACCGGCTTGGAGCAAATAAACTCGAATGTACTAAGCCAGGTTTTCCACAAGATGGCAATAAATCACTTTTAACCTGTGTGCCATAGATAGGCCCTACAGTACAACAGTAGAAGAGGAGGTTGCAATTTGATCCAAAAAAAGAAAAAATGTACATAAAAAATAGTGCGATGGAAGCCCGACGATTGTCATGTACTGAATTAGAAGACAAACCTAGGGTTTTTTTTCCCCACAACCACAGGGAATTTGATCGCAGGATTGATACCTGGAAATTACATTTCATTCCATTGTTTAAATAAACTGTCGATAAAGCCAATGCCAGCGATGATGAATGGTTACCAGCAAAACTGATGAAGTAATTTGCAAAAATTAGCGTTTATCAATGAATGTAGCAAAAATGGGAAATCGCATGGCGCAAACTGAACACCCAAACAGAGTAATGAGTAGTAATGGGAACACATATCGGAGTTACCGAGCCCCGGGGTAGGAAAAGCTTAACGCGAGGCGGCATATCCCTGGGTTGCACAGTTTGTAGTAGGAAAGGGGTAACAGTTACTATCAGGGTTTCAATTAGACATTGGCTTTCAAAGGAGCCCCATTTTCCGGTGGGCACCACTATTAAACCAGGTCACATGCCCGTGCATAAATACAAGTGTGTAGCAGCCCAGTCATTAACAGGGATAATGCCAAAAATATTATGCAAATACCATTGTTAGCAGTTAATACCGCAGGTAATATTTCATTAGGGCACAAGCGAACGTCAAATTTCTGGGAAGAAAACAAGAGCGAAATTAGTCATTAGCTGGGAAGGAATTCCATATTCAACCAATATCAGATGAAATCAGTACTTTTTCGGCTCACCTTGATGTTTGGGTACCCAGAGAAGCATTCGAGTGTGTTGACTACATCCAGTCAAGAAAATTAATTTTGAGTTTAATTTCTAGTGCTGCTGTACACGGTAATAGCATTAAATGACAAAAGATGTGACAGATAAAATATCAGGTTGCTCCTCCACCGCGATAATTGGGTAGCTTAAAACATCCGAAAACTTGCATTTTTGTGCAGCTACCTCACTGGTGCATTATTTGACGTAAAGGCGGGATATGATAGTGACTTGAGAAAGCACACGACGAGATCGAACAAAGCTGCAACATTTGACAATATTTAAATATATTTAAATATATTTGGAACAATGCCAATGCCCCCAAATGGCCCAGCTGAACACTGTTGGCATAAACCCCATAAAATGATCAATTTACTGCACAGACAGCCTTATTCCTGCCATATATCCTAATATAAAATCGACTCTGGACTAAACTTATAGGCTTACTTACCTTCTTAAATGGCAATTGGCAAGCCTTTGGTTGAGCGAATTCCTCGACTTGTCTTGAAAGTTATCATTGTACAGGTCAAAGGCTATCTTAGCTTGATCTGTTACCTGCTGGCTGCATTGTTGCTTGATGGAGGGTCATCCTTGGTGCGGCAACTGCTAGGAAGAAAGCCGAATGAACTTAGTTTTTGCAGCTTTGTTACCCTCTGCTCCTGTTCTTTGTCTTTATTGACTACTGCTTAAAAGTTTGAATGGAAGTTTGAAAATTTGCTAGTAAGTCTGATCTTCAGATTTTTATCAACTGCTATCGACCTATCAGCTGTCACCCTGGTCACATGATCAAATCAAATACAGACATTGGAAAACACATACCCAGCAATCACCTTGATGCATTTGAAAATTAGTGTGATAGAAAAATAAAAAATAAATTCAAATAAAATAAGAAAATTATTAATTCGATAAAAAAAAATTTAAAACGTGTGTAGATTAAGCATATAACTGTCATAAAATGCTATGAAATGGAAGTGTAAACGAAAGTTCAATCACGAGACGTAGGATTCTCATGCAATTACACTTACCCAATCAGCGCCCTCGGTCTTCTATATATATATACATATATATATATACACATATATATATATATATATATATATATATATATATATATATGCTTCTGACGTGTTCCTGTCTGCTGTTGCACAGATTCCGCATCGCGCAGCTTCCGGCTCGATTCAAGCTTTATTTAGCAAATCTTCCAAGTCGAACTCAAGTTCGTATCAACCTGAAACTTCGTTCAAATTCACTGATGTTCCTGTTCTGTCCAATGTACGCGAATCCTCCCCACCAGTAGGGAGTTCGAAATGCGATACAGTTCAAAGGCCTCCGGGGAAGAAGAGAGAGAGAATTTTTTTTTTTTGCCTGCCTGTCGTGTCCTGGTTCCGGACGTCAGCCGGTCAAACCCCGGTGAAAATCGTGAAAGCACCTGGGGTTCAGCAGTAGTGATGTTACCGCTGATACCAAGGCTCCGAAGCACGCTTCAAACTCGACGGCATATTTTTCTGAAGCACTGTGCCGGAGCTTGCTTCATATCGTGAAAAACCATGTGAATGATGACGTTCGAACCACTTCACTGCTTCATTCAGACTGAATCAGCTGACTGGTTTGGTTCGATAGGCGGAGCTTTGAAACATTGCCGCAAATCAAATGTATTTAACATGGATGAAACAGCGCTCTGTTAGACATTTTTATTCATAAATAATAATGGCAAAGTCGCTCAAGCACACCCAGTATACACCAAGAACAATAAAAAACAATACAATATGTTTTTTGGACAGACTAAATATTTACAGGATTCAATGAGCCTGTGGATGTAATTATTGTTATTTTAATATAATATGAATAATTAAGGTAAGGAAGAAAAACAACAGACACGTGTAAGACGAAGTTCGATTTCAGCTTTATTTAAGTATTTTTCACAATATAACATACTCGAAGTGCACACTCAAGGTGCGTCCGCGTCACCTTTGCAAGGCTGTACAACAATCTCTCTGCCAGCAGATGTCACCCACGTGCTCAATGAATGGAGCTTCGAGTAGTGAACCAATTTTCAATACAAAGGTCCGAAAGGGTCCGAAGCTTCATAAAGCCTCGTTAGGCCATCACTATTCAGCAGTGGAGGCTACAGCATTCATCCGGCTCGACATCGCATCAATATCGGAACTCCGCGGTGTTCCTAAGTATTGTCAATTCTTCATCTGCTTTCGTTATTCCTGTCATCGAGCGGTAGGCTACATTTTACCAGCTACCTCAATATATCCTCATTCTTTCTCAAGTACTAACGTACATGTTAGGAATGTGTCGAGTCTTTTTCTGTTGCTGTTTTCCGAATGGGCATACGCATGGTCTACTTCTCTGTAGAGTCAATTTCGTATCATTTGGCGTTTAACAATTGCGAAGTTCGCTGTGGCTTTGGAATTTATTGAGATTGTTTGTTTATTTCGAGTATCAAGAGTGATAATCTCCCTTAATTGCTTACTGGCAGCTTCGTTCAGTCGAGCATTGTTCTATGGAAATTAAATCTTGTTTGCTGAATCTGCCTTACATATCTCCTAGATCACGTGATTCTGTTTTGAAGGTCAGTACGTTCGATCACAGCGGCTGTCACTCATCGATTTTGGTCGAAAAAAATCGTCTGTCATTGAAACATTATATCCCATCATCAGGTCGGTGTCCCACTGTATCAGTCAAAAGATTAGTTTACTGCATATCACCCTGAAGGTGGTTCGAGTGTCCGCAGTACTGTAAGAAGTCGCGTGTGAATCCATATCATTCATTCATCATTAAAACGCACTTTGAAACTGAATGTAACCTGACTGGATGAAACTATCGGGAGGGGAGGGGGGGGGGAATGAAATCGTTCCATAGAATCTGCCTTCCTCATTAAAGGTAAATCGCTTTAGCGTTGTTGCAATATCTAGGTAGGCCCATGTGAATGGGGGACTAAAAAAAAAAACGCTTTGCCACAGAACGTCATCCATTTCTTGATAAAATTACAAATCATTTCGAGCAATCTGTTTTTATGGGATCGATCTGTAGTTGGCATAAATGTCGTGGTATTCCATTGCGCAGTTTGTACAGACCAGTGGTCAAACAAGCTGCTTGGCAGTCAAAAATGGCTCTGATCACTCAGAAATCAATAGTTCTCCAACAATGCCAAAAAAAAAAAAAAAATCACAAATTTAGTCAACGTATCAAAGAACAGGTCTACTTGGCTTATTGGTGCCTGATCATTATTTCACAGAAAGTAAGCTCATTTTTATTGTATTTAAAGCTTTTGCTTTAAAGCTTTAACGTCATTTCTCAAAATTTGTTGGTTTTCCAAGGTATGCTATTGTATCCAGTCTTTATTTCCACTGTTGCGTTCATTGCGATGCATGTCATGCGTAACTTTATCAAACAGCTTGGGTTGACAATCTAGTTTCAAGGTTTGACCCTCAATTTGGGGGTTCCGGTTTTTATCCTACGTCAGAATTAAGACCGAATCAGTTCATCATGACTCCCAATCTGTTATTGCCTTTCTTTGTTTTGAGCATTAATGAATTTTAATTCAAACCTTTTCCAATGTGGATTAAATGTGGTAAATTTTGGAAATGGGCATCTGTCTCTGCGCATGGCCTTCCGCCTCATCCATCGTCAATGCGCAGCTCTCAGTGGCTCCATCAAAATGATATCCATACCTTACCTCCGCAGCTCAAGGCAGATGGAACATTCCAATAACAAGCATGGGCATTGGTCATCTGTGGCCACTTTATAAATGCAGGCTTCAGCCTCAAGCATAATTCACTTGCAGTTTTCATGGCCTCATCAAAGCGGCGCCCTAAGTTTACAGAAGTGGGTGGTCTCGCTGCATGCTTGCCTTGTTCGTGGCCCGATTTGAGGTATGAGATGTGAACTGTTGTTGGGTATTGTTAATGCCAGTATGGCATGGGTTTCTAATGTTAAATGTACAAGGCGTGTGTTCATTGCAAATTATTCGTCATAATGATTGCAATGTTCTTCCGAAGTAGTTAAATCTTTACTAATGCTTTGCCATGTTTTCTCATCCACTCGCAGTGGCAATCTCGCGTGCTACTCGGCACCAAGGTTACCCGCTGCCCAGCCATCACGAATAATACGCATATCCACCTCCCGTCCACTCGCAGGGGCATGTTCACGAGCGATACACTAGCGCCAAGGTCACGTGCTGCCTCGCTGGCCGGCCTTTATGGATACTACGGGCTTATCCGTATCTTGTCCACTCGCAGCGGCACAGCTCACTAGCACTTGGCTACCATTTGGTTATGGGTACGCATTGCTTAGCCGGCAAGCAGTCCCAAATCCTACTCATGTATCTACTTCACGTCCATTTGCAGTTGTAATGCTCATACATTTAGATGATGGTTGTGTAAGTAAGTATCTATTTTGGTAAGTAACCTCAGATACTCGTTTCCATGACCCGTTCACTCGCTGTGGCACAGCTCACAAACTAATGCTACCGTTTTGGTTATGGGCTCACCTTGCCTGGCTGGCAAGCAGTCACAGATGCTATGGAGTATCTACCTCATGTCCAAAAGCAGTGGCCATGCTCACGTATTTAGATGATTGTTGTAACAGTAAGTATCTATATTGGTAAGTTGGCACAAGTGCCTGGCTAGGTTTTTAATGAGCACATTTTGCCTAGCTGGCAAGCAGTCACGGGTACTACCCCAATATCTACCTCATCCTCGTTACGGCTATGCTAGTGCATTTAGATAATTGTCGTGTAAGTAAGAATTCATATGGGTAAGTTATCTCAGATGCTAGCAGTGGCACTGCTCATACAGTTAGGTCACGGTTGCGGTGAGGAGTTTGATTGGTTTGTGCTTAAGGACTTATTTTTGAGTCAAACCTCTCCAATGCTGATTAAATGTGTTAAGTTTGGAAATCATGGGCGTCGGTCTGCACGCGGCCCTTTGGCTAAACCACAGTTAATGTGCAGCTCTTAGTTGCCTCATCAAACTGGTATCCGCAGTTTACTTCAAGGTTGGCGGTGGTTTTGCTTGTACCAATTCAATGTTCATACTACATTAAAGTCTCCATTAAACTACGTGTTGGAGGATGCATAATGGCATAAGTCTGGATCGTTTTCAAGTTATAAATGTGCGTGATTTGCATTGCATTGGTAAGTGAATGATCATCCAATGATGAATTGCTGTGTCCATGACAAGCACCTATTCAAGTTAGCATAGCATTTGAATGATCTGACAACATTTTCTCTTTTGCTTGGCATGGCACTGCTACAAGTGGTAATCTTACGCCATGGTCTCATTCTACCCACTCATGACACTCATTCAGGTTCCCAGCGCTACATCTGCAGCTCCATGCAGATGGGAAGTTCCAATTTTCAAGTATAGATGTTAGTCATTAGCAGGTACTGCTAAATGCAGCCCACAGCTTCAACCATAATCAACCTGCAGTTCGCATAAACTCATCTAAGCGGCGTCCTAAGCTTTCCTAAGGTGGTCCTAATTGCAGTGGCACAGCTCACTAGTGCGTCGTGTGCGCTTCGGTTATGGGTGCACATCGCCTCCCCGGCAAACATTCACGGATCCTGCATGTGTATACACCTCACGCTCACTCGCAGTAGCGCAGTTCACTAGCACTTCGGTCATTGGCATATTTTGCCCCGCAGGCAAACATTCGCGGATACTGCACGCGTATCCACCGCACGGCCACTTGCTGTGGCGCATCACTCTGGCGCTTAGCTAGCGCTTCGACTATGAGTGCACTTTCCCTGGCTGGCAAACATTCGCGGATACTGCACGCGTATCCACTGCACGGCCACTCGCTGTGGCGCATCACTCTGGCGCTTAGCTAGCGCTTCGGCTATGAGTGCACTTTGCCTGGCTGGCAAACATTCGCGGATACTGCACGCGTATCCACTGCACGGCCACTCGCTGTGGCGCATCACTCTGGCGCTTAGCTAGCGCTTCGGCTATGAGTGAACTTTGCCTGGCTGGCAAACACTCGCGGATACTACACGCGTATCCACCGCACGGCCACTCGCTGTGGCGCATCACTCTGGCGCTTAGCTAGCGCTTCGGCTATGAGTGAACTTTGCCTGTTTGGCAAACATTCGTGGATACTGCACGCGTATCCACCTCACGGCCACTCGCTGTGGCGCATCACTGTGGCGCTTAGCTAGCGCTTTGGCTATGAGTGAACTTTGCCTGGCTGGCAAACATTCGCGGATACTGCATGCGTATCCACCGCACGGCCACTCGCTGTGGCACATCGCATCTGGCGCTTAGCTAGCGCTTCGGCTATGAGTGAACTTTGCCTGGCTGGCAAACATTCGCGGATACTGCACGTGTATCCACCGCACGGCCACTCGCTGTGGCGCATCACTCTGGTGCTTAGCTAGCGCTTCGGCTATGGGTGCACTTTGCCTGGCTGGCAAACATTCGCGGATACTGCACGCGTATCCACCGCACGGCCACTCGCTGTGGCACATCGCATCTGGCGCTTAGCTAGCGCTTCGGCTATGAGTGAACTTTGCCTGGCTGGCAAACATTTGCGGATACTGCACGCGTATCCACCGCACGGCCACTCGCTGTGGCACATCACATCTGGCGCTTAGCTAGCGCCTCGGCTATGAGTGCACTTTGCCTGGCTGGCAAACATACACGAATACTGCACGTGTATCCACCGCACGGCCACTCGCTGTGGCGCATCACTCTGGTGCTTAGCTAGCGCTTCGGCTATGGGTGCACTTTGCCTGGCTGGCAAACATTCACGGATACTGCACGTGTATCCACCTCATGATCACTTGCTGTGGCGCATCACTCTTGCGCTTAGCTAGCGCCTCGGCTATGAGTGCACTTTGCCTGGCTGGCAAATATTCACGGATACTGCATGCGTATCCTCCTCACGGCCACTCGCTGTAGCAAGATTTACGCTTTCAGCCATAGTCCCAGCAGATAGTGTCTATATGCATAAGTATCCGCAAATACATGCAACTTACCACTAGCTGTGGTCATTTTTTAGCCTTAAACTTGCGCCTTCGTATAGGAGCATGACACCAAGCGACGTTATTTCAGGTACTTTGCTTATGTTGACTTCCTTATCCACTCGCAGAGTCACCTCTCATCTGCTGCTCGTGCAGTCGCTTGTTTGTTCTAATACATATTTGTCTTTCAGCGCTATCTACCTTGATGACTCCTCAGTCCTGCAGATTCTCTTTTGGGGATGGCTTCGCCCCTGCCTGCTACCCAGGCAGATCAGCGCCCCACCTCGCTTGAGGGTCCTCGAGGACGGAGTCATCACCAAATCCTGAATTCCTTTCATGTCATTGCATTGTTAATAAATCTCCTTTCCTTCAAATCCGGAGTCTTCGTGATTGAACTTTCGTTTACACTTCCATTTCAATCACGAGACGTAGGATTCTCATGCAATTACACTTGCCCAATCAGCGCCCTCGGTCTTATATATATGCTTCTGACGTGTTCCTGTCTGCTGTTGCACAGATTCCGCATCGCCCACCGCCTCCCCACCACCACCAACTTCTCGTCTCCGACCTCTTCAGCATCCACTTCATCCGTGTGACCCTTCTGTCCAACGGGGGATGGCTTCGCCCCTGCCTGCTACCCAGGCAGATCAGCGCCCCACCTCGCTTGAGGGTCCTCGAGGACGGAGTCATCGCCAAATCCTGAATTTCTTTCATGTCATTGCATTGTTAATAAATCTCCTTTCCTTAAAATCCGGAGTCTTCGTGATTGAATTATTGTTTGGAAGAAACCCATGATAGAGATGGGCTTGGCTTCATGAGGGTTTATATTTCACTGTTGCTTCTATTAAAATGGATATACTTGTTTCAGTACAGTTATTAAAAAGTTCTCTTACTAGGAATTCTGCTGCTTAATTGAGGAATTCTCCCTGCTTGTAAGGTTTAAGTTAATTATAAAGCATGAGTGATATTATTTTTCCTTCAAATGATACCGGAATAGCAATTGGCTGACTGGTGAGTTCTTGAATTCGCAGACTGAAATTCTAGTCTGAATGGTCTGAACTCTTTACTCTCGTCTGTCCGGGTCTATAAAACTGTGTTATTCTGGCTGAAGTTGTTACAAAGTTGCGATATGCACGCAGCCAGTCCTCTTTCTATGCAGGCACATTTAGTGGCCAGCAGGGATGCTGATGCTGTTGCTGTGTCCATAACCTCAAACCTCTTCCAATCGGCGGGGAATTTTTCTTGGTCTGGGCAAAACGGGACTTTCCAAACCCAAGTCATCGGCTGCTGCAGTAGTGTTTTCCCAAAATTCAGTGAATCCTTCCCGAAGAGCCTTCATGTCACCTCTGAGTGTGTCCATCATTAGGGCCTGAGCACCGACCGGTGGCGAAGGTGCGAGGAACCTATTGTTTTTGAAGGGATTTTTATTCTTCTTCTTCTTATTATTCTACTGCGAGAACGCGTTTTTGAGGGCTTTGGCATGCACGAAAACTTATTTTTGTGCTTGGACATGCCCCGGTGGCTCTATAGCGCCACTAAACACGCGGCCATTTTGGAACGCACTTGCTCGGATTCTCACGAAATTCGATTGGGCGGTCATAATAAATTTTTTTGTCAAATTTTTTTTTTATTTTTTTGCCTCACAGGAAGTGAGCTATGAACCATTTCCTGCGTTTTTTCAGATTTTACGAACACATTTTTGAGGGCCTTATAATACTCAAACTCACCAAACTTGGACTAAAAATATTAAGTTCTTTGATTCGATATCTCATTTGGCACTGAGTGTGACATGGTAGCTTTATAGCGCCCTTTAATACATAATTGCATTTTTGAGGGCCTCAGCATGCTCGAAAACTCACAACTTTGCAAACATATTAAGGCGGTCGTACTTTTTACGAGGCTATGAGGTTTACTGATGGATTTGGCAAAATTGCATTGCAGCGCCATTTAGAAAGATTCAATGAAGCAGCCCTCGCAGCGTGTTTAGCCTACATGTACGAAATTCGGTGTACATGTGGATTATGCTAAGACCTAAAAAAAAGTCCCTTGGTGCCTTGACCTAGACTCAACAGGAAGTTCGCCATTTTTAATTTAAATTGCAACTTTAATGGATTTTTTGCCATTCACAGGCTTCGTACTTTAAAGAACTCCTCCTAGAGATTTTATCCGATCAACTAAAAATTTCGCATATGACATTTTAAGACCTTGTCAATGTTAAATTGCGAAGCTTTTTTGGATTCTTTGAACTTTGTATCCGTGGCGTCGCGGCGAATTTCGATGTTCCGCCATGAAACAGGAAGTTGGTTTTACGCGCACATACTTGGTCGGATATGCCTGAAACTTTCCAGGCTTCATACAAGTGTCCTATCAAGTATAAATATATGCTGATATTTGATTGGGAGTGGCCAGGTGGCTCCACGGCACCCACTAGCCATGGCCATGTTAAGATAAAAGACCTTGAATGTTCATGAAATTTGGTGAGATCATTGCATTTGTCTTGCTAGGTTATGGTAATTTTTGAGAAAAATTTTGGCAAAACAGGAAGTGAGCAATGAGCCATTTCCTGCATTTTTCCAAATTTTACGAATACATGTATGAAGGCCTTAGAATGCTCCAAAACTTGCAAAAAGTGGCCCAAGTTGCAACTCTCTTATGTTCTTTGATTTGCTATACCAAATTGCACTTAATGTGGCACGATGCCTCTGTGGCGCCCCCTAATCATTTTCTCAAAATAAAAACCGCTTTGAGGGTCTCAACATGCTTGAATATTTTCAAAAATCAACAAACCCATGGAGCCCGATATTACGATTATGGTATATGTTTTGCAGACAGGGAAGCCAAAATAGAATCATAGCACCCTACAACAAATTTTTGCACTCCCCTCAGGAAAACATATTGTACACAGTCTAGTAAATTCCGATGACTGTGAATGGACACCTGCACCCATCAACATCTCGTCAACACCCCAACGTGCATGAAGGGTGCGAGGGCCCTTTCAACGCTGCTTGCAGTTTTAATTTCCCTTGTGCTCTGTATGTGTAGCTGACGCTTTTGGAGAGCAACGTTGACCGTTTCCATGCAAGAAAAGAAGTTAAGCATGAGTTTCAAAGAAAAAAAAGTGTTGAATTTCTGTAGGTTCACAAGCAGTCCACTGGCTTTACCCCCTGCATCACCTTTTTTTGTTTGAACTCAGGTCCTCTAGAAAGTCCATCAACACAATGTAGTTTGAGGCAATGTATTGCAAAGAGGCCATCTTCACAGTCCAGCATGTCGGGCACAGAGGCTTCAAAGATGGTGCTCCTTTACCTTGAAACTCTTGGAACCAGGCAAGCCTTGGTGAATTTCTGATCAGGGTTATCAACCCATGAATGAGAGTCATTAAGTTGCGACATGCAGGGATGTTTTGGGTGACGTCATGCACAACCAGATTCACCAGATGTGCGGTGCAGTGCACGTACTGTGCTCGGGGCTCCTGTTCCAGCACACGCGTTTGCAAACCAGCTTTAATGCCAGACATATTTGACGAGCCGTCATAGCATTGTCCTCTGCATTTCTGGAGTGGCAATGACAATCTCATCAAAACATCATTCAGCAGCTGAAACAGTGCATTTGCTGTGGTGGTTGGTGTCTCATAGAATCCAACAAAATGTTCCTCTGGCTCCAGATTTTCCGCCACAACACAAAAACAAATCGACACCTGCTCTCGGACTGAAATGTCGGCGGTTTCGTCCATTATCACAAAAAAAAACTCAGCAGACTTGATAACTTCAATCAGTGTTCTCAGTACATCATGGGTCATAATTTATGTCATCTAGTTTCAAATATCATGTGAGAGTCTTTTATTCCCCTTATGTGCAAGCCATGACTGTAACTCCGGGATATCCTGAGCATGTAAATGCAGTAACTGGGTCAAGTTGGACTCCTCATCCACGCTTCCTCGGATGGGCAAACCCTGACATGAAAGATATTGGACTGAGGATAGAATTGCCAACAAAGCTGTTCTTGCATCCAACATCTGCTTGTGTTTACCGGCAGAAATTGATGCAGCAATGTTTACACCAGCATTAGTAGCAGCAATAGTGCCAACTGCAGCTCTTTGCAGATTTGATTTCTTGTGAGTTTGAAATCTCTCCAGTGCTTTAGCCCAGATCAAAAAACCATCCCGCACAAAAGCCCTCAAAGACTCTTGCTCATGTTGTGGATGGGAGTGGGGCGCCCATGATTTTGGCTGCAGTGCAAACCTCACAAAATACAAAACCCAAAACCAGTGAAGTTGGCACATTGTGTAAATCGTAAATAAAAACAGAATACAATGATTTGCAAACCTTTATCAACCTATATTCAATAGAATACACTGCAAAGACAAGTTACTTAATGTTCGAACAGGTAAACTTTGTAATTTTTGCAAATATTAGCTCATTTGGAATTTGATGCCTGCAACATGTTTCAAAAAAGCTGGCACAAGTGGCAAAAAAGACTGAGAGAGTGGAGGAATGCTCATCAAACACTTATTTGGAACATTCCACAGGTGAACGGCTAATTGGGATCAGGTGGGTGCCATGATTGGGTATAAAAGCAGCTTCCCTGAAATGCTCAGTTATTCACAAACAAGGATGGGGCGAGGGTGACCTCTTGGTGAACAAATGCATGAGCTGATTGTCAAACAGTTTAAAAACAACATTCCTCAACGAGCTAATGCAAGAAATTTAGGTATTTTATCATCTACGGTCCGTAATATTGTCAAAAGGTTCAAAGAATCTGGAGAAATCACTGCACGTAAGCGACAAGGCCAAAAACCAACATTGAATGCCCGTGACCTTCGATCCCACTGCATCAAAAACCAACATCAGTGTGTAAAGGATATCACTACATGGGCTCAGGAACACTTCAGAAAACCACTGGCAGTAACTACAGTTCGTCGCTACATCTGCAAGTGCAAGTTAAAACTGTACAATGCAAGGCAAAGCCATTTATCAACAGCACCCAGAAACGCCGCCGGCTTCGCTGGGCCCAAGCTCGTCTAAGATGGACCGATGCAAAGTGGAAAAGTGTTCTGTGGTCTGACGAGTCCACATGTCAAATTGTTTTTGGAAACTGTGGACGTCGTGTCCTCTGGACCAAAGAGGAAAAGAAACATCCAGACTGTTATAGACGCAAAGTTCAAAAGCCAGCATCTGTGATGGTATGGGGGTGTATTAGTGCCCAAGGCATGGGCAACTTACACATATGTGAAGGCACCATTAATTTTTTTTTTTTTTTTTTTTATTTCGGCCAAATTGAAAATCATTTCATGACAATTTCAACACACAGCATGTATCATGACCGAAAGGGTCGCGGGGGAAGCGAAATCGCTTATCAGAGTCCTGCCCCCAGCTTCCAGAAAAAAACATTTTGGTTATGATTAAAATATCATCAGGATTATAAATCACAGCAGAGTTAATGTCCATGTACGCTACGTTTTAACTTCAGAAAATAAGATCATGAAGTTTATGAATATCATAAGAATTATAATTGCAAATTAAGAGAGTGATCATATAACTTAGATTCAAATGTCACTCTTGATCCAAAGCGACATTGTCCCGAATCCCCATTCTTGCTCATTTGATTTGTAATGCTGAAAGGTACATACAGGTTTTGGAGCAACATATGTTGCCATCCAAGCAACGTCTTTTTCATGGACGCCCCTGCTTATTTCAGCCAGACAATGCCAAGCCACATTTTGCACGTGTTACAACAGCATGGCTCCGTAGTAAAAGAGTGCGGGTACTAGACTGGCCTGCCTGTAGTCCAGACCGGTCTCCCATTGAAAATGTGTGGCGCATTATGAAGCGTAAAAAACGACAACGGGGAGCCCGGACTGTTCACTTAACTTAAGCTGTACATCAAGCAAGAATGGGAAAGAGTTCCACCTGAAAAGCTTAAAAAATTGGCCTCCTCAGTTCCCAAACGTTTACTGAGTGTCGTTAAAAGGAAAGGCCATGTAATACAGTGGTAAAAAGGCCCCTGTGCCAAGTTTTTTGCAATGTGTTGCTGCCTTTAAATTCTAAGTGAATGATTATTTGCAAAAAAAAAATGAAGTTTCTCAGTTTGAACTTTAAACATCTTGTCTTTGCAGTGTATTCAATTGAATATAAGTTGAAAAGGATTTGCAAATCATTGTATTCTGTTTTTATCCACGATTTACATAATGTGCCAACTTCACTGGTTTTGGGTTTTGTACCTTGTTTTTTCTAGCATCGTAGGCTATGCATCGGTATTTGCCTTTCCAGCTAGCTTGAAAGCTGCCCATTATCTGTACTGCTACTAGTCGTCCTCAGTCGTTGACACAGTAGAGTTCTCACTGGAAGACTGTGTTGCATCGGTGGATATTCTTGGTATTTTTATCACAAATTTGTCCATTTTGTAGGCTAAATCAACGACTATTGTAGTTTTATCAGCAAGTTGCCGTCCAGCCCTTTTGGCGGTTTATGAGTTTATCTGAGGTCACAATGCAATGCGTTGATAGGTAGCAGGGGAGTGGTCATTAGCAAATCAATGACAAGTGTAGGCTGGCACACGTGGGTGCTCGGCAATCTCCGTGGGTGCTCCGACCCTGAAACACCCACGGAATCAGCGCCTATGCATGGGGTTAGAACCTGGGTTGCTCATAATCCAGAGCTTTGCCTTAGCCACTGCACCAGCTCATCTGGCAGATCACCATGCCTGTCTTTGCTGATATAAAGTACACCCCAATTGAGCGCTCGTGTAGTTGTGCTCTCTCAGTACTTCCGCATTCTCCATTAGAAAATGACTTTGAAAACAACTTTTGAATATTTAGAGGTCAATTATAGTGAACGTACCCATTTAAGCAATTACACTGTTGAGCTGTTCGAGTAAATGGCAGTAATAGGGCATGGACTCCCAGATGGGAGCACTGGGAACGAAAGGCTGCACCCTCAGGCTACGTATCTGCAATTACGGTAGTTCAGGGCTCGTTGGAAACATCTGAGCCTATAGAATCAATTGGCAATCCGCAAAGTCAAACTGACAAGCATCACAAGCAGATCACCGAGGAGAAATACATTGAAATACATTTTGTGCGACCAGAATGCTTAGGGACTGATCTCACTGGAAGCAGTGCCTTGGAAAAAAACATGCATGGAGTGTCATGGTTATGGTTTTTGTTTATGTTTATGTTCATGTTCATTGTCCATGATTTTGACTATTATTTATTCTTTTTGAAAATTGTATTCTCAGGTCTTCAGTTCAGTCCGTTTTCAGTTTCATTGCACTTGTCTCCCCTGTCTCGTATTCTAGTTGGTTCAGTCCGTCTTCCCGGTCTGTGTGCTCACATGCTTCGGGTGATTTCAATGGTTTCTGGTGTTTAATAATATTCCTTCAATCCTCGTTTACTTCCTTCGCCTTACTGTTCTGATTACTAACAAGACTAACAGTTGTATTTTGTATCATAGTCTACTAACCCAATTAATCCATGTGTGTATATATATATATAAATATATTACTAACTTACTAATGAGCACTCCAGTTAAATCTGTAAAGTTGCACCGCCACTAATTACCACTAATTCCCTCTCAGCAATTGCCCTGTTCTAGTCTCCGCCTCTTGCTCAGCTGTACCCGTCTCCCCCTGCGTTTCTATGAGATCTCTCTCACGTGCCTAATTACTTTCCTGCACTCATTATCTGTGCACTTAGAACTCCTTGACCGGAGCTGTTTAAATGTCATAGGCTGTTTGTGTGAGTCCCGTCCCTGTCTTGGCTTTCGCCAATTTTCGTGGTTAGGATTTCCCTCTTGTGTTTCTCCCTTTGTAATTAGTCTGATCCAGCTCACCTGTTCCCTGCGTAGCATGTAACTTCCCTCCCATCTATTTATGAGTCCTCACTGCTGTTCTGACTTTGTCAGAACGTTGATCAATATTTCTTTGTGCAGAGCCTTTCTTATGCCATTGAGTATTGTTTTCCTTCGACTGTTTTGCCCGACCACGATTCTTACCATAGCTCTTTTTTTGTATTGTTTTGTCTTCCCTTTTTTCGCCCTTTTTTTGTGGGACCAGGATTCCTGTGTTTGGATGCCCTGTGTATCCACGGCTTTGTTCACCAACTACGACTTTTTGCCCACCGTCTCTGTATCTTTGCTCATCTGTTTTTCTGGTTCTGGTTCATTAAAGGCATACGTATTTTTGGATTTACCTCTCTTGCATGTGGTTCCTGAACGCACCATCACAGTGTGTTCTGACCACTAAGTAACCAGCAAGGGAATCCAAGTTATAAGGCATGGTGGCGAACCAGGCCGTCATGGTGGAGCCCCAACAGCAACAGTTGTTAGCCATCATGCAGCACCTCCAGACCACGATGCACCAGATGTCAGACCTGGCTTGCGCGGTGAGAGCTAGCCAACCTGCATTCGCAACCTGCTCTGCAGCTGCCCCTGCTCCTGCACCGGCGTCCGCTCCTGCTCCTATTCAGGAGCCAAGCCTCCCACCTCCGGAGAAGTACGACGGTGAGCCTGGCACATGTCGTGCTTTTCTAACCCAGTGCAAACTAATCTTTAGCCTCCTACCAGCTTCCTTCCCCACTGAGCAAGCCCGAGTGGCGTACATTATCACCCAGCTCACCGGAAGAGCCAAGCAGTGGGCAACCGCTGCCTGGGAAGCTGGTCTACCTTGCGTGCAGTCATCAAAACTACTGGAGGAAGAGATGAGACACATATTCGACCATTCCAGGTAAGGGCACGAGGCGAGCCGAGAGCTCCTTCGCATCCGCCTAGGTAGCCATTCTGTTTCAGATTATGCCATTGATTTTCAGACCCTTGCTACCAACAGCGGGTGGCAGAAGATGGAGCTATATGACGTGCTTTTGAATGGTTTGGCTGAGAGGATTAAGGATGAACTCCTTACCCGTGAGCTGCCTGAAGAGCGGGAGGCTCTTATTGATCTCGCCATTCGTGTGGACGCACGTTTAGAGGAGCGCAGACGGATGAAGCAATCCAGTGCTTCCCCAGACCTCCCCATCTTGACCCAAGTAAGACGACAGCTTCCTCTTTAAATCTCTGTGGCTCCCAAAACAGCACCTGAAGGGGAACCTATGCAGATGGACCGAGCCAGACTGACTAAGGAGGAGCGGGAACGCAGGTTCAGGGAGAGGGCCTGCTTCTACTGCGGCAAGGCTGGGCACATCGTCTCCCAGTGCCCAGCTAAAGGCCAACGCTCACAATAAATACAGATACATCCTTTTCTACACCACACATACCCCAATTACCACCTACTACAGGCAACATCGCATATTTAGGAATAAAATTCTCCGCCAAGTTGTCTGAGTAGTTTCACCTGAATTTCACACCAATTTTAAAAACAATACAAGATGACCTAAACCGATAGATGACACAACCAATCTCAATTATAGGACGCATCGCCAAAATTAAAATGATGATACTGCCAAAACTCACTTACCTATTCACAATGATCCCCATCCAACCCACGTCAAAATGGTTTAGCACACTGGACACAACAATAACATCATTATACTGGAAAAACAAAAAGCTCAGGATAAAACTACAACAGTCAAAAATACAAGGAGGCCTAGAAGCACCAAATTTCTATCATTACTACTTAGCCAACCAGTTACAGTACCTTTCCAAATGGATCTATTCAACCCATCACTACCACTCCTGGTTAGACATAGAACAGACAGGCTGCCAAGACATATCAATCAAAGACCTTCCATTTATCTGTACTACAATCAGAAAACACAACTGTTTCAAAAACCCTGCAATCGCAGCAACTCTGACAGGTTGGTGGAGGATCAATAAAATAAGAAACACAAAATTCTCACCCACGACTCAAACACCCATATGGAACAATCCAGACTTCACTGCTAACAAATCCCCCCTAATAAGAACTAAATGGAAAGAAAAAGGAATCACGCACCTCCACCACATCTTCTACACTTTACTACACCAACACTTTACTAACATTCCAACAGCTGTCTGAAATCTACGATATCGACAAGAAACAATTCCTTCAATATATACAACTCAAAGGATCAATAAAAACAAAAATAAATATTACAAACTTCCACCTCGAACATCCACCACTATTATATAGCATCAATAGAATAACACAGTCAAATAAAAAACTACTCACGAAGCTATATAAACTCATGTCCTCCAACAACGACCCACATCACATACAAATAAACAAATGGGAAGGAAAACTAATCATCCACACCAACAGTCAATTCTGGAACACAGTCTGCAGCAACATATTCTCCATGTCTAGCAACACCAAAATTCAGTTAATACAGTAAAAAATCATCCATAGAACACACCTCACAGAGTACAAGATTTACATCATGGGACTAACAGACACAGACATCTGCACCCACTGCACACTCAACACTATCGACGACCACCTGCACGCACTCTGGCTCTGCCCACCAATTCACAACTTCTGGAAACAAATAATCACCACCCTATCCCGATTCCTTGACCACAATATTCCACTATCCCCCACCGTCTGCATACTTGGAAATTTAGAAGAACTCAATACTAACTCAAAACAAATCACAATCCCCCTGCTCGTGGCCCTAACTATCGCTAGGAAAACAATACTAATCAACTGGAAAAACAGAAAAAACATCACAACAACACAATGGTTAGATCTCTATACACAACATATATCAATGGAACAACTGTCAGCAATCCGCAAGAATCAATTACAAGAATTCAACAATATTTACTCCACAACTCTCACTGCCATCTCGATGCCAGTGAGTTAATGGCACAGCATAGATATACAAAGGCTTGTTCACGGAGAGAAGGGATATTAAAAAAAAAAAAAACTTTAGGAAATTGTTAATCTTTATTAATCCTTAAGGAAACTTGTATAACAAACATATCATGAAATAACTGCCAAAATACAACTCTGTTTCATTTCAGATCATTTGGTTGTTACACTGTTTTGCCCTGTTCCCCCTTTTCCCTTTTCTTTCGGCTCTTATCTCTCTATTTCATTATAATTATTACTATTACTATCGTTATTATTTATTTTCTTTCAATCCTTTTTCCTTCCTTTGTGGTTTCCCTCCTTTTTTCCTCTGTTTCCTTTTTTCCCTCTTTTTGCTTGTTTTATTTTTCTCTTCTTATCTATTCCTTTTGTTGATCTGTCCTTGTCTAATATTATCGTATGTATATTACTCTGTAAATCAACACCCCAGCTCGCTACCCATTTATTTGTCTGGTCACATATTTGTTTGTATGCACTTATTGGTAAATAAAGGTAAAAAATGTAATTCAAATAAGAATAATAATTTAAAAAAAGGTCAACGCCCACCCATGAAAGGGCCAATAGTGGGCGTAACTCCTTTTGAAACCTCCTCAATTTGTCGAACTAGTCTGCCTATCAGTTTGGGTTGGGAAGGGAGGTTCAAGCAGACCACTGCCCTGGTGGATTTTGGAGCTGAGGTCAGCTTCATCGACACTGAAATGGCACGCAAGTGGGGCTAATTCTGTAAACGGTCAGTGGATCAGCCGTATCACTCACTCCACTGCCCCCATCAAGCTGCGCATTTCAGTCAACCACCAGCAGACCATTAGACTGAATCTCATTGACTCCCATGTTATCCTGGGCCATCGTTGGATGGCCAAACACAATCCTGAGATTGATTGGGCCACCTATGAGATTAAGGGCTTGAACCCTAACTGTTCAGTCATGCCTTGTCAATGCTCATGTTCATGTTCCCTCCCCTGCAGAGATCCGGAACCTGGAGAAGGTTCCTCAAGTTTACCATGACCTCAGGGAGGTGTTTTCCCAATCTTGTGCCACAGGTCTACCCCCTCATTGCCCTTCTGATTGCGCCATTGATCTCAAGCCAGGTACTATGCCCCCTAGAGGCCGCCTGTTTTCCCTGTCCTGTCCCGACATCAAAGCCATGGAGAAGTAACTGAGTGAGTCCCTCGCCGCCGGAATCATCCGCCCATTTTCCTCTCCTGCTGGAGCTGGGTTCTTCGTGGGTAAGAAGGACGGGTCCCTACGTCCATGTATTGACTATAGAGGCCTCATTGAAATTACTATAAAGAACCGTTATCCCTTGCCACTCATGACCACTGCCTCTGAGCTTCTCCAGGGGGCCACTGTTTACCAAGCTGGAACTACGCAACGCCTACCACCTGGTCCGTATTCTTGAGGGGTATGAGTGGAAAACAGCGTTCAACACCCCCACAGGGTACGGAGAATATTTATTTCTGCCCTTCGGGCTTACCAATGCCCCGGTGGTATTCCAGGGTCTGGTAAATGATGTTCTAAGGCAGGGGTCCCCAATCTTTCCCAGAAAGGGCCAGTGTGGGTGCAGGCTTTCATTGCAACAAACCAGCTATGCACCTGATGCTACTAATCAAGCTTATTAGTAAGGAGTCCAGGGGTTGATTAGTAGCATCAGGTGTGTAATTGCTTGGTTGAAGACCCCTGTTCTAAGGGACATGATGAACAAGTTTGTCTTTGTATATCTTGATGATATACTCATTTTTTCCAAGACCCTGGAGGATCATGTTAAGCAGGTGTGACAAGTCCTGAAGCTCCTCCTGGAGAACCGCCTGTTTGTGAAAGCAGAGAAGTGCGAGTTCTCTGTCCCCACCACAACTTTCCTGGGGTTTGTCATCTTTGCTGCTGCCGTTAGCATGGACCCCTTCAAGGTGAATGCTGTCACTGATTAGCCCAGACCCACAGACCATAAGTCATTGCAAGGCTTTTTGGAATTTGCCAATTTTTAACTTAGATTCATTTGTAATTATAGTTCTGTTGCTGCCCATCTCACATCACTAACATCAAGTAAACTCAAGTTCCAATGGAATGATGAAGCGAAGAATGCTTTTATCAGCTCCAAGACGCATTTCACTACAGCCCCTTTTCTGTCGATTCCTAATCCTCAAGCTCAG
Source organism: Gymnothorax reevesii (assembly GCA_029721435.1). Taxonomy (NCBI): domain Eukaryota; kingdom Metazoa; phylum Chordata; class Actinopteri; order Anguilliformes; family Muraenidae; genus Gymnothorax; species Gymnothorax reevesii. The sequence continues at coordinate 73,222,251 of CM056579.1, forward strand.
TTCATTGTGGAAGTTGATGCATCTAACATTGGCATTGGAGCCATTTTGTCTCAAAGAATTGAAAAGGATAATTAGATTCATCCATGTGCTTTCTACTCTCACCGCTTAAGTCTCACAGAGCAGAATTATGACATTGGCAACCGGGAGCTGTTGGCTGTCAAGCTGGCGTTGGAGGAGTGGAGACAGTGGTTAGAGGGTGCCAAACTCCTGTTCCTCGTTTGGACTTATCATAAGAACCTGGAGTACCTGCAAACAGCTAAGAGACTTAATCCTCGTCAGGCCAGGTGGACATTGTTCTTCTCTCGCTTTAATTTCCACCTTGCTTATCACCCAGGCAACAAGAATATCAAACCAGATGCACTTTCTCGCATGTTCGAGCCTGCTGACAAGGAACCCTGTACGGACACTATCCTGCCACAGCTTGGACATTGAGAGAGAGGTGAGAGACGCCCTTAATGACTCTGCCGCTCCCAGTTCTTGCCCCACCAACTGTTTGTTCGTCCCCGCAACTAAATGTCCTCAAGTTTTGGAGTGGGGACATTCTTCTAATTTAGCCTGTCACCCAGGAGTCAACCGCACGCTAGACTTCATCACACATCGTTTCTGGTGGCTTGATTTGAGTAAAGATATCTGAGACTACATCTCCGCATGCTCGGTCTGTGCCCAATCTAAAGCATCTCACCAGACCCCCCCAAAGGTCTACTCCAACTACTACCCACACCCCATCGTCCCTGGTCTCATATCTCACTAGATTTCATCACCGTATTACCCCCTTCCAATGACTATAACACTATCCTCACTATTGGAGACCATTTTTCCAAAGCTGTTCATCTCATTCCCCTCACAAAACTCCCCACTGCACAAGAAACCGCATCCCTACTCATCCAACATGTTGTCCGCCTCCATGGCATCCCCACTGATATTGTTTCTGATCGAGGTCCCCAGTTCACGGCTAAATTTTGGAAAGTCTTCTGCACCTCACTTGGCACTTCCATCAGTCTTACGTCAGGTTTACATCCCCAGTCCAATAGCCAGACCGAGCGGGCAAACCAATATATAGAAACTGTTCTCAGATGTCTCTGTTCTAAGAACCCAGCCTTCTGGAGTCATCAATTGCCGTAGGCTGAGTACGCTATCAACAGCCACACCTCCTCATCCTCCAACCTGTCTCCTTTCGAGTGTTGCATGGGATACCAACTGCCACTGTTCCCCAGTCAGGAGGAGGAGGTGGTCATCCCGTCCGCCCAGGCCTTCAGCCGCCGATGCAAACGCACCTGGAAGAATACACGCATCACCCTGCTCAAGTCGGCGGCCAGAATGAACCGCCTGGCGGACAGAGGGCGTACTCCGGCTCCTGTCTACCGGACAGGTCAAAGGGTATGGCTATCCTCCAAAGACATTCCTGTGAGGGGTGGTACCCATAAACTATTCCCCAGATTCATTGGTCCCTTCACGATTGATCGCATTATTAGCCCTACTGCTGTTCATCTTAGGTTCCCCCCCGAGTACCACGACCTTCGTGAGGTGTTCTCCAAATCTCGTGTCACCAGCCTACCTCTGCACAGAACCTAAAATTGTTCCATTGAACTCAAGCCCGGAACTACGCCCCCCAGAGGTCGCCTGTTCTCCCTGTCCAAGCCTGAGACACAGGCCATGGAAAAATATCTCAAGGAGTCACTTGCAGCAGGGATAGTTCGCCCCTCATCCTCACCTGCTGGGGCTGGTTTCTTCTTCATGGGCAAGAAGGATGGGTCACTGAGACCTTGTATTGATTAACGGGGCCTTAATGAGATCACCATCAGGTACCGATACCCCTTACCCCTGATGAATACCGCTTTAGACTTCCTTCAAGGCGCAAAGATCTTTACCAAGTTAGACCTCAGGAATGCCTATCACGTGGTCCGGATTCGGGAGGGAGATGAGTGGAAGACCGCCTTCAATACCCCTACCGGCCACTGGGAGTACCTGGTTCTTCTCTTCGGGCTCACCAACGTGCCAGCGGTCTTCCAGAACCTAGTCAACGATGTATTACGTGATGTCATTAACAAATTTGTTTTTGTTTACCTTGATGACATTCTGATCTTCTCCATATCCCAGAAAGACCATGTCAGACACGTACGCCAAGTCCTGAAACGCCTGCTGGAGAATTGACTCTTTGTCAAGGCTGAAAAATGTGAGTTTTCTGTGCAGTCTACCTCGTTCCTAGGATACATCATCGGACCTGACTCTATTCGAATGGACCCCGCAAAGATTGAAGCCGTCCAAGTGTTTGCTTCAGCTAACAAACTTTCTGACCGTAAGTCCCTACAACGCTTCCTGGGATTCGGTAACTTTTACAGAAGGTTCATCTGTAACTATAGCTCCATTGCTGCTCCCCTTACGGCCCTCACGTCGACTAAGACCTAATTCTACTGGTCCCCTGAGGCTGAAACAGCCTTTTCAGTCCTCAAGTCACGTTTCACCACTGCCCCCATACTAACCATTCCCGATTCCTCTCTCCAGTTTGTGGTCGAGGTTGATGCGTCTAACGTGGGAGTGGGTGCTGTCCTCTCCCAGAGAGCCCCCAGGGATAGCAAGATCCATCCCTGTGCCTTCTTCTCCCATCGCCTCTCTCCAGCGGAACGCAACTACGTCATCGGCGACCGAGAGTTACTTGCCGTCAAATTGGCGCTGGAGGAGTGGAGGCAGTGGTTGGAGGGCTCCGAACTACCATTCCTAGTTTGGACCGACCACAAGAACCTCAAGTACCTCCAATCGGCTAAAAGGCTGAATCCCCGTCAAGCCAGGTGGGCCCTGTTCTTATCCCGTTTTAACTTCCACCTCTCGTATCGTCCGGGTAGCAAGAACGTCAAACCTGACACCCAGTCACAATGTTTTGAGACCGAAAGAGATCCCCCCTGTCCTGACACCATCCTACCTCAAAGAACCTTCGTTAACGCAATCACCATGAACATTGAAAATGAAGTCAAGAATGCTCAGGATGGTTCTGCTGCACCTAGCTCATGTCCTAACCACTGTCTGTTTGTCCCTGCCAGTTTGCGCCCCCGAATCCTGGACTGGGGGCACAATTCTAACCTGTCCTGTCACCCAGGCATTTGTCGCACCCTGGACTTCATCACTCGTCGTTTCTGGTGGCCTGGGATCAAAGAAGACGTTCAAGGTTATGTCACTGCCTGCTCAGTCTGTGCCCAGGGAAAGGTATCACACTAACCTCCTCACGGCTTATTGCAACCCTTATCTACACCTCACCGTCCCTGGTCACACATCGCACTAGATTTTATCACTGGTCTGCCCCCTTCCAATCACTACACCATCATACTCACCATTGTTGACAGATTTTCCAAGGCCTTTCACTTTGTTCCACTCACCAAACTACCCTCTGCCCAAGAAACAGCCACCCTCATCACACAACACGTTATCAGATTACACGGTATCCCCTCAGACATCACCTCTGACCGCGGCCCCCAATTCACAGCCAAATTTTGGAAATCATTTTGCAAATCCCTTGGTTCCACTGTTAGTTTGTCCTCCGGCTTTCACCCCCAATCCAACGGCCAGACTGAGCGGACTAATCAGTGTATTGAAACTGTCCTTAGATGCCTGTGTATTAAGAACCCCTCCTCCTGGAGTCATCAGTTACCCTGGGCAGAATATGCCATTAACAGTCACACTTCTGCTGCTTCTGGACTCTCTCCCTTCCAAGCTTGTTTAGGCTATCAACCACCCATATTTCCCTGCCAGGAGGAGGAGGTAGCTGTCCCCTCTGCCCGTGATTTCATTTGGCAATGCAGACGTACCTGGAAAACCACACGGGAGGCGCTGCTCAGGTCGGTGGCACGCATGAAGGTTCGTGCCGACAAGAAACGCACTCCTGCTCCATCGTACCGACCTGGGCAGCGCGTGTGGCTGTCTGCTAAGGACATTCCGTTGAGAGGTAACGGGGGCAAGTTGTTTCCCAGATTTCTAGGCCGCTTTACTATTGAAAAAATCATTAGCCCCACTGCTGTTCGGCCCTGTCTTCCCTTGTCCATGCACAGAATTCATCCTACATTTCATGTGTCACAAATCAAACCTGCTGTTACCCACTCCCTGTCATCTGGTCCTGATCCCCCACCACCCGCCCATATCATCGACGGAGGCGAAGCTTTTACTGTTCGAACTTTGCGTCGACGAGGTCGTGGACTTCAATACCTCATCGACTGGGAAGGCTACGGCCCTGAACACTGCAGTTGGGTGCCGGCACGGCACATCCTGGATAAATCATTGATCAGAGACTTTCATGCCACACATCGCAAGCCTGGTGAAACGCCGGGAGGCGTTTCGTAGGAGGGGGGTAATGTTATGATCCTGCTTTGTCCCATGTTTCATGCTATGTTTAAGTTCTGTGCCTGGCTATGCCAAGTTGTTTGATTCTGTGTTTAGTGACCACTACATATGTCTGACCATTATTTTGGTTGCGTATTGTGTTTTTGGTAATTAGGATTTCATGTTTTATTATTTTCTCATGCCTTAGTTATCATACCATGTTTTAATTTCCATGCATTGCACTACGTCTACCCTCTCTTGTCTTGTGTAGGTCTTTGCTCACGGTCCCTAGTCTTGCGTGCCACTCATTCGGGTGATATATTGGTTTCTGGGTTTCAACCTTCTTTCATTATCTCGTGTTCTTCCTTCCTCTCTCCTTTAACTATCTACTATCCGTACTAACAGTTTATTGTTTTCGATAATTACTAACACTTATTAACATTGTATATTTTTACTAATTTACTAACATGCACTCGGGATTGTATAGCTGCGCATACTAATTGACTAACGATCTCTCAGCAGTCGCCCAATTCTAATCTCCACCTCCGTGTCTATCTCTGCAGCAGCTTCTGTGAATTTCCACTTATATCTCATGCTTTCCTTTAGACCAGGGGTTCCCAAACTTTTCCAAATCAGGGCCCACTTGAAAATGTAAAAAATGTCCGCGGCCCACCTTTGTCCTATAAACAGTACATTGACGAAATTATGCATTCTCAGAACACTTAACAGCAACAATAATTGTTGTGGTTGTTGTTGCTAAGAAAATAAAATAAATGTAAAAAATTAATAAAAAAAACAACAACAACAATAATTGTTGTTGTTGTTGTTGTTGTTGTTGTTGTTTTTTATTTATTATTATAATAATAATAATAATTATTATTATTATTATAATAAAGATTCAGGAATCAAATGACAGCAGGGAGATAAAGGAAGCCCAAAATTTTAATCTGTGGTGTACACGCAAGACAGAATTAATTATCAAACACAGTACGTGCTCCTCCGATTATGACCCCCGGTCATGATGACCAGTGTTATGTATAATAATTTTTTGTACAGCTTTATATTCCATTTGAAAATGAAGATTTGTTACATGCTGTTTTGCTGCCCTGCTGGTCAGCTATATTTATTTTGTTCATTGGCACCATCTGGTGGCGTACTTGTAAAATCATTAAGAAAAGTCTAGTAATTTCTCGAAGCTTCTGGCACTTTCCTGCTTGGAGGGGGCGGGATTTCCCTAGAATCCTGTGGATCTTTCTGGAAGGTTGCTAGACTATAAAAAGGCTGTGATTTTAAGCACAGCAGAGACTGACAACAAAAAGAGACAGACAACAAAGAGAGCAGACAGCAGAAGAGAGCAGACCAGAGTTTTGTTTTGGCAACAGTTAAATAGTGGCAGAGTGTTATTAGAGAATTTAAATAGTGGATATTTTTTGTGCAACTTTTTTTGTAAAGAATAAATTTGTTTTAGTTGTACTTTCCCGTTTTCTTTGTTGTGATTTTTCCAAGTCATAACAAATTGGAGGTTCCACCGAGATTGGATTCACCGAAGATTATTATTTTAAATCTTTTGACTAGTTAAAAAACCAGCAATCATGACATTGGATGTGGAAAGTTTTTTGAAAACTCCAACCCAGGAATTAATTTTGTTGGCAAAGAAGAAGGACTTGCTACAAATAGCCTCAACCCTTGGATTATCTGATGTGAAGTCATCAATGAAGAAACAAGAAATATTCAACATTTTGGTGCAACATTTCATCGATGAAGATATCTTTGGGGAAGAAGCAGCAGAATTAGTTAAAGCTGTGGAAGTGCCTGCAACGGAGCTGCAAAGACTTGAATTTCAGCTACGCCTGAAAGAGCTGGAAGAGAGAAGGTTGGAGAAGGAAAGAGAAATGGAGGAAAGAAGGATGGAGATGGAAGAAAGAAGGATGGAGAAAGAGAAAGAACTAGAAGAAAAAAGGATGCAGTTCGAATTGGAAATGAAGAAAATAGAAGCAGGTACTGTTCCAAAATCATTTGGACTTTCTGATCATTTTGATGTGGTTAAACATATCAGACTTGTTCCTCCTTTCTTAGAAAATGATGTTGACCAATACTTTACCCATTTTGAAAAAATTGCTGAAAATTTGAAATGGCCAAAAGAGCATTGGACAATGATGTTACAAAGTGTTCTTACTGGTAAAGCTAGAAAAATCTATAACCAGTTATCTGTCCAACAGTGTGCTGATTATGATTTTGTCAAATCTGCCATTCTGAAGGGTTATGAATTAGTCCCTGAGGCTTACAGGCAAAAATTTAGGAATTCTTGCAAGGAAGCCAGTCAAACTCATGTTGAATTTGGCAGGTTAAAGGAACAGTTGTTTGATCAGTGGTGTAATTCCATGAATGTTGAAAAAGATTTTGATAGAATGAGGCAACTTATTCTGGTTGAGGAATTCAAAAGGTGTGTCCAGCCTGATATTAAGACTTTCCTTGAAGAAAAACAAGCCATTACTTTGCAAGATGTTTCTACGCTAGCTGATAGTTATGCATTGACTCACAAGACTTCTTTTGTCCAAAAATCTACTTTTTCTAAATTTCAAAGCAAGTTTCAGTCCAAGACTACTTCTAATAACACTTCTAATGATTCTAAGGCCACTTCTGAGAGGAAACCTTCCGGTGAGAAGCAATCCTCTGATTCTTTACCCTCTGTGTCTTGCCATTACTGCAAAAAGCAAGGTCACCTTATTTCTGAGTGTTATGCTCTCAAGAAAAAACAACAACGAGAAGAAACCAAGCCAACTGCTTTGACAAAGAGAGAATCTCTTGTATCAATGGTCAGTTCACCTGATCTTCTACCTTCTGTGTCTGATCCGGTTATGGAGGGTTTTGAGCCATTCATCACTGATGGTTCTGTCTCACTTTCACATGATTTTTCCTCATCTGCTCCTGTTCGAATTCTAAGGGATACTGGGTCTTCCCAATCTCTTATTCTTGCAGATATTCTGCCTTTCTTGGACAAATCGTCTACTCAGGCTAATGTCCTTATTCAAGGAGTAGAATGTGGTTTTACAAGTGTACCTCTCCATAATGTTCATCTCAAATCAGACTTGGTCTCTGGACCTGTTACTGTTGGTGTTAGGTCTTCTCTTCCTTTCAAAGGCATTCATTTGCTTCTTGGTAATGATCTTGCTGGGGATAAGGTTGTGCCCTACCCTATTGTAACTGACACTCCTTTGATTCATCAAGAATCTGACTCTATAGAGGAGGAAATTCCAGACCTCTATCCTTCATGTGCAGTTACTCGTTCTATGGCCAAAAAGCCTATTCAGGATGTTGCTGACCTGGACTTTAACCTGGCTGACACCTTCATTGGGCAGTCTTTTCATCAGGAACCTTCCAGTCCTGAGATGTCTGGGAAATCTTCAGACTTGTCCTTGTCAGGTCATTCTAATGACATTTTGTCTCGTAAACAACTTATTCATGAGCAACAACAAGCTCGTGATCTAGCGCATCTTCTACCACAGGCTGCAAGTGAACAAGAGGCTACTCAAGTTCCTGTCTGTTTTTACTACAAAAATGGTGTGCTTATGAGAAAGTGGCGTCCACCCGATGTTCCTGCAGATGAAGAGTGGATGATCACCCATCAAGTTGTTCTTCCAAAGCCGTACCGTCAAGAAACTCTTAGTCTGGCCCATGACAATCCTATGTCAGGTCATTTGGGTATCAAGAAGACCCTTCAACGTGTCAGAAACCACTTCTTCTGGCCTTCCATGAGGTCTGATGTGCAGGAGTACTGCAAATCCTGTCATACTTGTCAAATGGTTGGGAAGCCGAACCAGAATATTCCAAAGGCTCGACTTAAGCCCATTCCTGCTTTTGAAGAACCTTTCAGTCGGATCATCATTGACTGTGTTGGACCATTGCCGAAGACTAGGTCTGGTTGTGAGTACTTACTGACTATCATGTGTGCTTCCACCCGGTTTCCTGAGGCAATTCCACTTCGTAATATCAAGGCGAAGACTATCATCAAGGCTCTAACCAAGTTTTTCTGCTTAGTTGGTCTTCCTAAGTCTATTCAGTCTGATCAAGGATCAAATTTCATGTCTGGCATATTTCAACAAGTTATGCATGAGCTTGGTATTAAACAATACAGGTCATCAGCTTACCATCCTGAGAGTCAAGGTGCTTTGGAGAGGTTCCATCAAACCCTGAAGAACATGATAAGGACCTACTGCCTTGACACAGAGAAAGATTGGGATGAAGGTGTCCATCTTCTTCTGTTTGCTGCCCGTGAAGCTGTTCAGGAGTCTCTTGGGTTCAGTTCTTTTGAGCTCGTTTTTGGGCATACAGTCCGTGGACCTCTGAAGCTACTGAAGGAAAAGTTGCTCGCTGAAGATGATGTCCCAATGAACTTGCTTCGGTATGTCTCTGACTTCCGTAATCGTCTCTCTAAAGCCTGTGACTTTGCTAAGTCTAATCTCAAAGAAGCTCAGGGCAAAATGAAAGCCAGATATGACCTTCATTCAAAAGATAGAAGTTTTAAAACTGGTGACAAAGTTCTTGCACTTTTGCCAGTTCCTGGAAACCCTCTAAGAGCCCGATATTTCGGCCCTTACACTGTCCTCAAAAAGGTCAGTGATCTAAATTACATAATTTCAACTCCTGGAAGGAGGAAACAAAAACAAATGTGTCACATCAACATGCTGAAAGAATACATTGATAGAGACACACAGCAAAAGCCAGTCAATGTGGTAAATACAGTTGAACTGGAAAATTCCGAAGATTGTGACTGCCCCTTAGAAAATGAACCTGGTCCAGTCAAACTTGAAAATTCAGACATTCTTGAAAATATTGACAGCAAGTTGTCCCACCTGGACCCTTTTCAACAACAGCAGCTAAAGCAGCTCATATTTGAATATTGTCACATTTTCCCTGACGTTCCATCAAGGACTGATTTGGTTTACCATGATGTCATCCTACAAGACGATGCCAAGCCTGTAAAACAGCATCCCTACAGAATGAATCCAGAGAAGCAGGAATACCTTAAACAAGAAGTCAAATATCTGCTTGAAAATGACTTTGTTGAACCAAGTTACAGTGACTGGAGTTCTCCATGCATCCTAGTTCCCAAACCCAATGGAACATATAGAATGGTGACAGACTACAGAAAAGCGAATGCTTTATCAAAAACGGACTCATATCCTATTCTCAGGATTGATGACTGCATTGACAAAGTTGGACAGTCAAAGTATGTCACAAAATTTGATCTCCTCAAGGGCTTCTGGCAGATCCCTCTAACAGAGAGAGCAAAGGAGATCTCTGCCTTCGTCACGCCAGATGGATTATACCAATACAAGGTCATGCCATTTGGAATGAAAAATTCTCCAGCCACCTTCCAACGTCTGGTAAACAGAGTGATTGCTGGACTGCCAGGATGTGAGGCCTATATCGATGATATTATCATCACCAGTGACAGCTTCCAAGAGCACCTCACCTACATCAGAAACTTCTTTCAGAGAGTGAGTGATGCCAAGCTGACTATCAACCTTGTGAAAAGTGACTTTTGTAAAGCTTCAGTTGTTTACTTAGGTCATGTTGTAGGACAGGGTCAAGTCAAACCAGTTGATGCAAAAGTCAAAGTTATCACTGAATTTCCTGAGCCAACAACTAAAAGACAGCTCATGAGATTTCTAGGGATGGCTGGCTACTACAGAAAATTCTGTAAAAATTTCTCTATCATCTCTGAACCTTTGACAAATTTACTGAAGAAAAATGCAAAATTTATTGGGATGAAAAATGTCAAAATTCATTTGACCAGCTGAAAGCGATTCTCAAAAATGCACCAGTTCTCTTATCTCCCAATTTCAAAAAGGAGTTCAAGTTGGCAGTTGATGCCAGTGACATTGGTGCAGGTGCAGTTTCACTGCAAGAAGACACTGATGGAGTAGATCATCCTGTTTGTTACTTTTCCAAAAAGTTTGATAAACATCAGAAAAACTACTCAACAATTGAAAAAGAATGTTTGGCACTTGTTTTGGCTTTACAACATTTTGAAGTCTATTTGACTTGTTCAGCTACTTCCATCAAGGTCTTCAGTGATCACAATCCCCTCACATTCTTGCACAAGATCAAAAACAAGAATCAAAGATTACTGAGATGGAGTTTACTTTTGCAAGAGTATGATTTGGACATTTCTCACATCAGGGGAAAAGATAATGTAATCCCAGATACACTTTCACGCATGTAATTTTATTTCCTTTTTTTGATTGTGAAAAATGTAATTTTACTTTTCTATTTGATTGTGAGACGTACACTGGTTGTTATGTATATGATTGTTATCATGATCAATAATACGTTTGTGTAAAGTTCAATATTGTTCTGATTATAAAACTGTGTTAGTTTTAACAAAAGAAAGCTTTTAGCAAACCTTTCTTTTCTTAAAGAGGGGAGGTGTTATGTATAATAATTTTTTGTACAGCTTTATATTCCATTTGAAAATGAAGATTTGTTACATGCTGTTTTGCTGCCCTGCTGGTCAGCTATATTTATTTTGTTCATTGGCACTATCTGGTGGCGTACTTGTAAAATCATTAAGAAAAGTCTAGTAATTTCTCGAAGCTTCTGGCACTTTCCTGCTTGGAGGGGGCGGGATTTCCCTAGAATCCTGTGGATCTTTCTGGAAGGTTGCTAGACTATAAAAAGGTTGTGATTTTAAGCACAGCAGAGACTGACAACAAAAAGAGACAGACAACAAAGAGAGCAGACAGCAGAAGAGAGCAGACCAGAGTTTTGTTTTGGCAACAGTTAAATAGTGGCAGAGTGTTATTAGAGAATTTAAATAGTGGATATTTTTTGTGCAACTTTTTTTGTAAAGAATAAATTTGTTTTAGTTGTACTTTCCCGTTTTCTTTGTTGTGATTTTTCCAAGTCATAACACCAGAAAGCTACGTTCTGATCATAAACTATATAAGGTTCCTAAAATATTGTGAGGTCAATAACACTCAATAGGTTATTACTTCTAAATATCTTTTAAAATCGTGCAATAAATATTTTACAATATTTTACAAAATCATTAAAAAATCATATTTGCGAAAATGAATCATATTTTTAATGACCTCTCACGGCCCACCTGCAGTACCACGACGGCCCACCAGGGGGCCGCGGCCCACACTTTGGGAATCACTGCTTTAGACTATACACTTTAGTACTCCTTAACCGGAGCTGTTGTTTTGTACATAGGTTTGTCTTGTGATCCCTGTCTGCGTTTTGGCTTTGGCCTGATTCATGTAATTAGATTATTCCTCATGTGTCACTCCTAATTATTGTATCATTGATCGCACCTGTTTCTCCCTGGTCATGTGTTCACTGTGGATGTGTATTAAAGATGTCTTCTCTAGCACTTCCAGTGTCAGATCGTTCTTCCTTGTTTCTTGTGCCATGTTTGTTTTCCGCCTTGACTCACTGTGATTTATCTTTCTGACTGGATTGCCCGAATACTGATTATTGGTTTGCCCTTTTGGATATTGTTGCATCTGTGTATTTTTGACCGTTTTCTGCCCGACCTTGATTTTGTGGATTGCTGCCCTGTATTACGATTCGGACTGTCCTTTGGCTTATGAGTTTGCTTCTCCCACAAACCTACGCCTGTGTACTGGATCTGTTTTGTCTGAATACGATTTTTGTGAGTGGTGCCCTGGTAACAAACTCTGCTCTGTCCCATTGGAATTCGAGCTTTAAATTACGGACTCTGTACTGTTGTCTTTTTCTCTGCGGGGGTTTATTCTTTATTCAATAAAGCTCCTCATTTTTTCAATCCCGTGTCCTCGCATTTGGTTCCAGATCGATACCTCACAGTTACTGCCTTTTCTGTATAAAGAGATTATCAAAATGAGTGTTTCTAAGTGTTGCTTAGTGAGGACCCTCCATAATTATCATGGATAGATGTAATATTCAATATTCAACTTCTTTTTCTATTTTGTATCCAAATACTCTAGATTTGATTTTTGAATACAAGTTATACAAGTTTACAACTGTTATCTATGTCATGAACATTTATTATGAAGCTTATTGAACAACTTAAATTTTTAAGCTACTTAATAGTACTTTTAAGCTACCCAATTTTTAAGCTACTTAATAACATAATAGTATGTTGTATTTTCAGTGAATGTAACGATCATCATATGGTAATTTATTAGCTAGCAATATCTCACAAACTACCTGGCTAACTTGTGACCTAATGTTAGTTTCGTTCTGAGGCCAGCCACACAATTAACGGGTGTACAAATCTGACTTGGAAATGCCTGGCTCGGTTTCTGTGTCGCCCAACATCCCACATCACTGCACATAGTGTATGTTACATAACAGTTTTAACACTAGGAATCTTTTTGACAAACCATTATTTGGCATTCTCAGACCGTCCCAATTTCAATTTCAATTTCAATTTATTGAAATTATAGCGCTTTTCACAGATCACAAAAGACACTTTACAGTGAGAGATGTGTTACTGAAAGGGCAGTGCCCAGCCTATTCCCCAAAACAGCAAATGAAGCAAAAAACTTCCAGTAGGGAGAAAAATCCTCAATCAGTGGTGAGAAAAAACTCCCCAGTGGGAAGAAATCTCAGGAGGAACCCAGCTATAGTGGGGAAGCCCATCCTCCGCGGGCTAGCAAGTTAATAAGATAAAGCAAAATAGGATAATGACAATACAGTTGCATTAAAGTCCATCGAAACCAGGGGTGTCCAAACTTGTCCATATAGGGCCGGTGTGGCTGCTGGTTTTTGTTCTAGCCAGCAGTGTTACAGCACCTGAATCCACTAATTAACTAATCAGGCGGTTCAATCAGGACCCTGCTGGGTAGAATCAAGTGTGTTAGTGCTGGGCTTTAACAAAAACCAGCACCCACATCGGCCCTTTCTGGATTCGATTGGACACCCCTGATCTAAACAGTGGCATCAGTTGCTCGAGGAAGTGCCATGCCGAGGATCGTGCAGAACTGGATCAGGACAGCAGCAGCCAGCGCTCATGGTGAGGGAGGGCTCGGACGCTCCAGGACTCAGGGTAGAGATAAGTTTTCAGCCTACTCTTGAAGATAGCGAGAGTGTCTGAAGCCCGAATTTGTCTTGGGAGATTGTTCCATAAGATTGGCATCAGTTGCTAAACAGTGGCATCAGTTGCTTGAGGAAGTAGCATGCAGAGAAGGGTGCAGAACAGGATCAGGACCGCATCAGGACAGCAGCAGCCAGCGCTCATGGTGAGGGACAGGGCTTGGATAGTCTAGGACTCAGGGTTGTGGAGGGAAAGATCCTCGGAAAGAGACAAAAAAAAGTGGGGTGAGGCACTGGATAAAACTACTGCGTATTAATAAAAATACAGTCCTGTGTCATGTGCCAAGTTAGAATTTAGGAGCTGACTGGTCAGGAAACAGTCAACACCCCTCCATCCACTTACTGCAGCACAGAGGCCCTACTCCAGTGTTTCTCAAACCTCTCCTGGAGGACCACCTGCCCTGCCTGTTTTAGATCTTTCCCTGCCCCAGCACAGGTGATTCAAATAATCAGGATGTTATCAAGCAACTTTAGAGGGTCAATAACGAGCTGATCATTTTAATCACCTGTGCTAAAACAGGGGAAGATCTAAAACATGCAGGACAGGTTGTCCTCCAGGAGTGGTTTGAGAAGCACTGCCCTTCACTTACTCCAGGCTGGAAGATTACGTTAGATTTTCTAAACACTAGTACCATATGGACCTCTCTGGTGACTAAGGCTGTAGCAAGCCCCACTGGCCCCGTTAATGCATGCTCAGTGCCACCAATTCCACATGGATTTGCTTAACACTATACCAGTAGCATATGGACCTCCCCAGTGACTAAGGCTGTAGCAAGCCCCACTGGCACTGTTAATGCATGCTCAGTGCCACCGGTTCCACATGGATTTGCTAAACACTACACCAGTACCATATGGACCTCCCCATTGACTAAGGCTGTAGCAAGCCCTACTGGCACCGTTAATGCAAGCTCAGTGCCACCGGTTCCACATGGGTTTACATAACGCTCGTGAACATATCATAAAACAAGGTTGTAGTCAGTCCCACCAGAGCCAACACATAACTAATCATGAACTAATCATAGGCTTGACTAAAAAGATAAGTTTTCAGCCTACTCTTGAAGATAGAGAGTGTGTCTGAAGCCCGAATTTGTCTTGGGAGATTGTTCCATAAAATTGGTGCTTTGTAAGGGAATGCTCTGCCTCCAATTATAATTCTAGATATGGGTCCATCCATGCAATTGGGTACAGAAGTGTGACATAGACATGGTATTTTAGAGCATGCCCCATGATAACCATTTTTTGGGTTCAGGTTGTTCAAGTAATGTACTATTCAGTGAAATAGAAGACAAGATAATGCTACTGCTTGGAAAGTCGTTATTTTGCTTGATGTGTGACCATATGAAAAATGTCACTTACATGACATTGACAAGTAAGTCCTCCCAAAAATCCGCAAAATTATGAAAAGAAAGAGATTCTGTTGTTTTTCGGTAAGTAAATGCTTTTTTCTAACGGATTGGGTTCAAACATTTGCAAAATACAACTTGAAGGTCTCGAAAATATAATTGACACTTGCTGCCTTGAGGTGGCCTTGGGTCACACTCGGTTAAGATTCTTTTTTTTACAAAACAGACCCTCATTATTGTACCAATACATATTTTTTCTGCTATTGGTGGCATATATTTTCAATGATAAATGATAAAAACAAGCCAGCTTTGGTTATATAATAATAGACTAGGTGAACGTTACATGCGTGATGAAAATGCTGTACGGAAAAACGTCACTTACGTGATAAATGTCACTTCCATGATGTAACTCTTCACTTTATGTTCCTGGTTTTATTT
Organism: Gymnothorax reevesii; assembly: GCA_029721435.1. Lineage (NCBI taxonomy): Eukaryota > Metazoa > Chordata > Actinopteri > Anguilliformes > Muraenidae > Gymnothorax > Gymnothorax reevesii. Next base: position 73,237,424 of record CM056579.1, read on the forward strand.
GAACTTTACAACTGTTTAAGGACAATTCTGATGTATGTAATCTCCTAAACCCTTTAATTTGTATTGCATTATGTACTTCTTGTTATATATGCAAGGATTGTTGACAAAATAATCAGTGTTTATTTCTATACCTGCGACAATAAAATGGTTGTTATTCTGCTGTCCTTCATGTGTAATGGCTTATTATTAGTTGAACTCATGAATGGACTACACTAGCACCATTCAATGATGATCTCATAAGTGAGCTTACAGTAAGTGAGGCGATGAAGAGTACCCGGTACTGAGTGAGACGGTGGAGGTCGAACTACGTGAGGTGGAGAAAGTGGCCAGAAAAAAAAAGTCAAAAGTATCAGTACTTCTCTTTTTAAAAATATATTCTGGAATGTAATGGAACATCTCCAGAAAAGTAAAATTGGAACAACAGAACAAAAAAAGTGGCATAGAATTTCGATCATTCTCAACCTTAGTTGCTACAATTTTCTTTGTGCTTCAATATATTAGTTCATAACTTGCATCATTTCAAAAAGAATTGAGGATTAACAACCCATATTTCTACAGAGGAGGTAGCGGTTTAATCGACTATACTGCAATTTTGCCATGGAAGATTCTGATGAAGTGTCTATTGCACTGAGCAGTTTGTTTTGTGAAGTTTTAGTGCAGGGGTCACCAACCCTGACGTTTAGGCACTATTTCTGTCACAAACTTAACAATGACATGATTATGAGAAGTTCATAATCACGACTGTGCACTGCGTCGACAATTTGAATGAATCGCGCAATATGGTAACCCTGAACTTGGATATAGCGTCAGTGATACAACCACCAAAAAAAGTACAGAACACGCAATCAACCTGTCACAGGCCAAAGGAACGCCGAAAATGAGAATACTTGGAATGATCGTGACCCTTCACAGAAGTGATGTCCATAGTCATGTTTGAAAATCAGTCAAAAAATGTACAACGCAATTGCATCCTATTTTAGGATGCAAAACAACGTGGGTAACGCCCTAAAGTTTGCTTGATATTCTCACTAATTTTACGTCAGAAGGTTACATCGTACCTCTATATGATAATCCACAAAAGACTGCTTGTTTGCACGAATGTGATTCTTAGAAAGAACGTGATTTGTGGAAATGAGTTGACGGAAAAACTTATCCGAGCCGGCTGGACGCCATCCTGTGGCTTCCTGCTTAATCCTCAGATCCAACGACTTGGGTAGCATTGAAAACAAGAATTGACGACCTCGGTCGTAATGTAGATGTTGAAATGTGGAAATTATGGTCGGTGAAATCCGTTCTTGAACGTTACGTGACACTTGACGGAATTTCCGGATTGAAATTATTATGAGCTCCTCTGAATCACCACTTGTATTGACAAGTGGGGGATGAACAGAATTTATTACACTGACAACTAAACATCACAACCGGGGTCTAAGTTTGTTTATTCAAGCATTGTATGAGCACAAAAACAAATGTCAGAGTTCAGGCTCTTGTTCGACGGAATTCATCACGAAAGTGACACTGGAAAATTTGCTTTTAAATATGAAAAATATGCTTTTTAAATTTTGAAAACAAGTTTGAGAGTGGTTAATCAGATGCTGACAATAAGATTAGTAGCTTCATCTAAATACTACAGCCTTTTGAATGTTCTCAGGAAAGCTTCAAAAATACAATGCAGAAAATGTCACAAAATGACGTTTGAAAATCCACCAATTTTCACACATTTTCAAGTGCTGTAAAAATACTAAGGAACAAAGCATATTGAAACTATAGAAGTTATCTCCCCTAGTGATGTACTTTTTGGCAGTATATAAATATTCCACATATCACTTATTGTCATGGCACACAACTGAGCTTGTTTCACAAGGCAATAAAATACACATTTGCATGGACGGACCCATATATTTGGAATTTTCAAGTAGTCAGCACCTTGTGAACGAAGTAATCTTGGTGGAGAGTAAGGAATGAGAAGACTGCAAAGATATTCCGGGGCCAAGTCATTTAAAGCTTTGTAAGTTAGTAGTAGTATTTTGTACTCAATTCTGAATTTTACTGGCAGCCAAAGAAGATTTTTGAGCACCAGGCTAATGTGATCATATTTCTTAGTCCTAGTCAGAACCCTAGCAGCAGCATTCTGCATTAATTGAAGAGGTTTCAGGGCCGAGCTAGTACAACCAGACAGTAAGACATTGCAATAGTCCAGCCGAGAGGACACAAATGCGTGAACCAATTTTTCAGCATCTTGAAGGGACAACATTTTGCTAAGTTTAGATATGTTTCGAAGATGGAAAAAAGCCACTTGAATGATATTGTTGATGTGAGCCTGGAAAGAGAGTCCTGAATCAAGAGTCACCCCAAGGTTTTTAACGACAGCTCTGGCAGAAACAGAGAGGCCATCTAAGTTAAGAGAAAACTTAATGAATGAGTCTCTCAATATTTCAGTCTTATCTGAGTTTAGTGAAAGAAAATTTTGCGTCATCCAAGCTTTAACAGCTTTAAGACACATCTCTAATCTAGTAACTGGATCATTTTCACCCGGTTTAAAGGATATATAGAGCTGTGTGTCGTCTGCATAACATTGATATTTAACATCAAGTCTACTTATGATATTTCCGAGGGGAAGCGTGTATAGAGAAAAAAGCAAAGGGCCCAGAACAGATCCTTGAGGTACTCCAAAGTTAACCTTGGAATACTCTGAACACTTGTTATTTACCCGGACAAACTGAGATCTATCAGACAGATAAGACTTAAACCATGAAAGGGCAAGTCAAGAAATACCAACTAATTTTTCCAACCTATGAAGAAGAATATGGTGGGCCACAGTATCAAAGGCGGCACTTAAATCGAGAAGGAGGAGAACAGAGATGCGGCCACTATCCATAGAGAGGAGTGTAGATCATTTACTACAACTGTGAGGGCTGTTTCAGTGCTGTGATGCTTTCTATAGGCAGACTGAAAACTGTCAAATACCTCATTAGTTTGCAGGAAAGAAGAGAGCTGTTTGGCGACACATTTTTCAAGGATTTTAGATAAAAATGTGAGGTTTGAGATTATCCTATAATTGTCTAGGTCTGTGGGATCCAAATCTGGTTTTTTAAGCAGCCACTTGATTTCTGCCATCTTAAATGAAGTGGAACAATACCTGAAATCAGAGAAGAATTAATTATGTGAAGAATTTGGCCGCCAAGAATGGGCAGGAGTTCTTTCATTAGCTTTGTGGGAATGGGATCCAAGATACAAGTAGATGATTTGGAAGTAACAACTAATTTGGCTAGTTCACTCAGGGATATAGGAGAAAGGGATTCAAACTGGTTTTTGTGTAATGTGGAAGACTCCATATCATGAGAAACGCCGTCGCAAACTGGTAAGGAAGCAGTGATCTTCTCTCTAATTCCAATAATTTTGCCATTAAAGAAATTTAAAAAATCATCACCGCTGCAAGAGACTGGAATTTGAGGGTTACTTGCAGCATGATTGTTAGTTAACTGAGCCACGGTTTTGAACAAAAATCGAGAATTATTTTTATTTTCCTGCATGAGATTTGAAAAGTAACAGGACCTTGCACAAGAGAGAGCATGCTTATATGCAACAAGGCTCTCTTTCCAAGCACTATGGAATACCTGGAGTTTAGCGGAACGCCATTTGCGTTCTAGTTGACGAGATTTTTGCTTTAGTGTCCTTGTCTGGTCTGTATACCATGGGGCTGGTTTCTTCTTCTGAGTAACCTTTTTATATATTAGTGGCGCGACAACATTAAGGGTACAACGGAGAGCATCAGCAAACTTTTCTGCGGTATCATCAATACAGAGGGCGCTGACTGGATGCTCAAAATAAGATGGGAAAACCACAGTGAATTTTGTAGAAGTTGCTGCAGTAAAAGTACGACCAGTGTACATCCTAGTTTCTAACAATGCAGGGTGGGGCAATTGTAAGCAGAATGTGATAAGAAAATGATCAGACAAACTGGGATTATGTGAATGAATCCTGACCTGCCCAATGTTAATGCCAAAGCTTAAGATCAGATCTAAAGTATGACCATGAAAATGAGTTGGGCCAACAACATTCTGAGCGAAGCCGACTGACTCTAAAATGTTAGTGAAGGCAGATGTTAGAGAATCATCTGCCCTCTCAGTGCAGGTTTCATTGTTTAAAGTATAAAACTCAAATAATTTTTCTTTATTAAACGCATTCTTGGAGCCTAGTTCTTAAATCCTCAATTCCATGTTCATTTTTACATTCCGCTGCATGTGAAATAGTGTCCCATGCAAAAGGACAGGAGTAGGTTAATTAGCGAGCTAGCCAGGTAGGATCATGGCTACCTTAGGTGATGCTGTTTGATTTTTTTCCAGGTGTTCTATGACATCGCACAAGGAGACAAATAGGAATTTACATTAGGCAGTATTACCCTTGGTTCATCTTCCTCTCTAATTTCTTTTTCTCTCTCATTTTTGTGTTTGTTCTTTGACTTCCCTGAAAATGCAGTCATCAGTTTCATTAGTCATCATATTTCCCCTAAGTTGCCACAAAAAGAAAGCAAATTGAAGGATATTTTCAAACAGAAAATATGCAACCAATTTGCCATCAATTTCAATAAAAAAAATTTATTATCTAATGTAGACCTCCTAATATTTACGTAATTATTAAACAAAACATTGAAATCATAATAATGTTGCTTATTGATCTTGCGACTGAGATTTATATGTCTTTGCTCTCGTTTATTATTCAATAACATTGGTTTAATAATTCTACAAATCATTATTAATATAATTTATTACAACGTACTTATAATTTATGATTTATTACTTTCTTATAAACACAGTTTTGGTTAACCACATATGCAGAATATCATTTTTGATTGCCACTGGGTTTTAATGGATCCCCATTGCACGTGGACTCATTGCATCGTTGAAATTGAATTTCCAGTCTTTCCACCACTGGTCACCTTGTATTTGAATATCAACTACTGTTTGAATTTCTCTCAGTTTCCACAACCTTCTCTAACTGCAACGAAACATCTCAGCGCACTTCCGGAAACCCCCTCAGTTCCGGTCGCTCGAACATTGAAACCAAGTGAGTGGATGTAGAGCTACATTAGCAGGTCAGTTCACAATCCTGTCTATTAAGCATCTTTATGTGTGGTAATGCGACTGCAGCCAAGATAAACACTTCAAATTGGACCAATGACCAAATATGAATTTGACAAAGCCCCAAACTGTGCATTACATTGGACTGAATGATGTCAAATTTACAATTCCAAGCTTCTCTAATTTTCCTCACTGATCCAAAGTGGGTGTGGATATTTTTGCTTTGTCTGAAAGCTGGTCAGGACATACCCCGACCATCCCTACCTAAATCTACACCTTTGAGAGCACCAGCCTTCACCACATCAGCCTCAAGCTGGAGGGCCAGGAGAAGGAACTTCATCCGGTTCAGCTCAGCTGTCAGCTGATCCACCTTAGTTGAAAGTCTGCTGCCCCTAGCTTTCCTCCTGGGGGAGGCATTCTCAGTCTGCGTAGCCAGATGTACTGAATGCCTAGGTTGGGCTGGAGGCAATTGATTACTCAACTTTTGCTCCCGTCTACCAACAATGAAGCAACAATTCATGCATGGGTCCTACAAGCGGTCCTCCCTCAAGTGCTTGAGACCAAGGCAAAAGTGGCAGAGATCATGGCCATCGTTAGGCTGAAGAGAGACTATACAGGGAATTTACCATGATGGTGGCCAGTTGCAACAATGTTTTCTGGGAATGGGAGTGAGAGCTGTCATGGTTCTGGTTTTTTGGTCATGATTATTGTCTTTTATTTATTCTTTTTGGTTTTTGTAATATTCAGGTTTTTGGTTCATTCCATGTTTCAGTTCCATTGCACTTGTCTCCCCTGTCTTGTGATCTAGTTGGTTTAGTCCGTCTTCCCTGTCTGCGTGCTCACTGAATTTGGGTGATTTAAATGAAGTCCGGTGTTTGAAAAATTCCTTCGTATCTCGTTTTCTTCCTTCACCCTTCTGTTCTGATAACTAACAAGACAAACATTTGTATTTTGTATTATAGTCTACTAACACAATTAACCATGTATATATTCGATTACTAAATTACTAATGAGCACTCTAGTTTAAGTTGTAAAGCTGCACCGCTACTAATAGACTAATTACCTCTCCGCAATCGTCCCTGTTCTATTCTCCGCCCCTTGTCTTTCGCTTTGCTCTCCCTGAGTTTCAGCGAGAATCTCTCGCACGTGCTTAATTACTTTCCAGCTCTTGTTATCTGTGCACGTAGAACTCCTGGACCGGAGCTGTTTAAATGTCTTAGGCTGTTTGTGTGATTCCCGTTCGTATTTTGTCTCTCGCTAATTTTCGTGGTTAGGGCTTCCCTCATGTGATTCTCATGATGTAATTAGCCTCATTCCCCACAGCCGATCTCTATATAGCATGTGACGTTTCCTGTGTGTATATTAGGAGTCTTTTCGCTCACAGTTCTTGTCTGAACGATGATCAATATTTCTTTGTGCAGAGCTCCTCGTATGCCATAGATTATTGTTTTACTTCTACTGGATAGTCCGACCTCGATTCTTGCCATTGCCCTTTTGTACTGATTTTTTGTCTTTCTGGATTTCGACCTATTTTGTATGACCACGAGTTCTGTGTTTGGATGCCCTGTGTATGACTATTGGCTTTGCCCATCAACTACGACTTTTTTACCTATCGTTTTTGTACCTCTGCCCATCTGTCTTACTGGTTCTGACCCCTGCCTGTCTAGTCGATACTGTTTTTGGATTTCGTATTGTGGCTTGGCAATTCCTGTGTATTTTGGCTTTGACCCGGACTCCATTAAAGGCATACGTTTTTTGGATTTCTGTCTGTTAAAGGAATTTTAACATTATATTCCTCGTATCACCTTCACATAAGAAACCCAGACTACTCAGGGAAAAAATCAGTCAGAGGCAGAGAAGTTAATATTCAAGCCAAAGTCCGTTTACTTTTCTGCAGCAAAGGATCCACTTAGATCAGTGCTTCTCAAACCTCTCCTGGAGGACCACCTGTCCTGCATGTTTTAGATCTTTCCCTGTTTTAGCACAGGTGATTAAAATGATCAGCTCGTTATTGACCCTCTAAAGCTGATTGATAACATCCTGATTATTTGAATCACCTGTGCTGGGGCAGGGAAAGATCTAAAACAGGCAGGGCAGGTGGTCCTCCAGGAGAGGTTTGAGAAACACTGACTTAGATCCTTTGAACCTCCCTCTCCCAGGGCGCAGTTCCAGGCTAGATCCCTTTCCACAGAGATCTTTGCCCGGGCTCCCCCAGGTTCAGAAATCTGCCTTCTGCTTCCCGGTGTCTCCTTTTCAGAGCCCACCGATCACAGAAGCACCACTCGCCTACTAACACATTTGCTTTTGGCTTATGGTGGCCTGACTGTACATTGAGCTGAGCGCGGCGGCCATCTCGTGGTCTTACTGCCCTCTGCGACCCGACCGGCCGGTGACCCAGTCGATAGCGATCCCCAGATCCCGTAGTGGTTACCAGCCACCCAGGTGGGAACCGACGGTCTGATCCCTACCCCACTTCGCTATGGGTATAGAAACTTTGACCGTTTTCACCAGCCTCACCTGTTCACAGAGGTCGTCTCCAACGCCCCTCTGCTAGGTGTGGGCTGTCACCCACGTACCACGTGTTGCCCACAGTTCCATGCGACAAGCACGCCGACTAGACAGTACCACAGCAGTATGTAAATTCATACTTCACTAGACACGGGGGCCTTCAGTCCTCTCCCCTGCTCTATAGTTCATTTTTAACGTGCCCTCAGAACTTTGCAGTCCCGCCGCCGCCTGTTGATGGGTAAGGTTCAGGGGGCCTAATCCCCTCCCTACCCATACAAGTCAAGTCAAAATGGAGGATCAGCACAGTTTCTGATTCTGTGGCTTTTATAGGAAAACAAATTGACGTTCTTCTCCCCCCCCCGCGCTGTTTTGCACATCATGGCATCTGCTGGAATGCTTTCGCAGACGCGCATAGTCCACGTCAGGCGCGTAGCCCACGTCAAGCCACCCTGTGGTATGCGCAATAGGCAGGTGGTTTTCTTATCATCTCTTAGGCCTATCTCACCCAGGCTCCCCCGTGTCCATCTCCTGGTAAAATAAAAGACTAGAAGAGACACCCACTGCTCTTGTTTATGGTTCTGAGGTCTGCTTGGTCCTAGATAAGCTACATGCCATGATACACTGGAATTCACAGTTATGCAGGCCCCTGCTAAATAAAAAATATGTTAGCACACGCACACTGGGCCTATGATCTGAAATGTGTGCAAGCAAGGATAATCAATTAATAATAATGAAGCAATAAACAACCAAATGGAACCAAATAAGCAATTAATAATGATTAAATGACTCAAATAAAAAAAATGTTTCCACACTGTCTCTCGCGTGTGGTTCCTGAACTGTACGTCACAAGAGCTCTGCCTTCACCAGCAACTCTTGGCGCCACAATACAGGAAAGGCTTGCCTGAGCATGAGTACTGCTGCCTACCAAAAAAGGAACCAGAGAGAAAAAAGGTAAATGTTATGATTACTATGCACCAGTTAGCTTGAGCGAGAGCTCTACTGCCAACTGCATTAGATAATACAAAAGTAGTACATGCTGAAGAGCATATACACTAAATTTACCTTGAGCAAAAAAATTCTGTTGTTACCTGATAACAAATATGACACCAACAATGTTTGGCGACAACAATCACTGCTTTAGCTGAGCGAGAACACTGCTGCTACCTGCAAACACGATAAGGCTGAAGCCTATGCAAGCAAAGGTGTACGCGGTGGTTCAGTGTGCTGGTCCAAGTCCTTGTCACGGCCCTTGTGGTGTGCACTTGGGGAAAATCACTTCACTCCCACAATGCTTCACTCCTCCCAGTAGTTCAATTGGGTACCAGCAAATGGTTGGGGAAACCTGACTAAGCGCTGCACGGTAGTCTGTGATTGACCTGCATTGCATCCAGGGGAAGTAGCAATACTCCTAGTTGCTTCATGCTGCAGAAACCAAGGTTAAGAACCAGCCTGATAAACTCCTTGGGACAGACTCTGGCTTTTATTATACAAGAAAAAAGATGATCTCAACCCCACCATCAGCCCGGACTTTTGAAGGTGTGTTTTATAAATAAAAAGGGACTTATTTGCTAAAATGAATGAAAAGACCAAAGAATTTGCGTCATACTGACTATGGGCAAAAGGCCAGAATTTTTAATTTAACCTGGGAAGTCCCGTTGAGATTGAAATCTCTTTTTCAAGGGAGCCCTGGGGGAAGACAGAGGAATTGCACAGCCAATTAGATCAGGGGATGATTAGGCGGCAGATCGAAAGAGCCAGGTTGGGACTTTAGCCATGACACCGGGGAACCCCCTGCTCTTATCGAAGAGTGTCATAGGATCTTTTAATGACCACAGTGAGTCAGGACCTCGGTTATACGTCTCATCCGAAAGACGGCGTCTCCTTCAGTACAGTGTCCCCATCACTGCACTGGGGCATTGGGATTATCCCGCCAGAGGGAAGATCGCCCCCTACCGGCCCACCAACACCTCTTCCAGCAGCAACCTGGTGTTCCTCAGTGGACTCCCATCCTAGTACTGACCAAGCCCACACCTGCTTAGCTTCAGCCACACAGCTGAAATTGTGGTATGGCTGCCGGCAGAATACACCCTGGACGGCTCATCAATCCATTGTGGGCCACTCTTACCATTCACTCACACACTCAGGCAATTTAGAGTCTCCAATTTGCCTAAAAGTCCTTGGACTGTGGAAAAAAACAAGAATTTGTGAAGGAAACCCATATGAACATAAGGATCACATGCAAACTCCACACAGAAAGGCCCCAAGCCAGATTCAAAACCGCAACTTTTTTTTTCAGGCAGACACCCCTCAATAAGGGCAAGTTATTGAGAATATAATGAAAGTACTTTTAAATGCAACATTACGATTGTGTTTGGAATATTGTAACTTTCACTGTAGTTTAATTGAATGTGAATAAACCTCAAAGATCCATGAAATACGTGTCCATGCTTCGTGGTATACTCATGAGAGAGCAGCTGGTACAAGGGCATTAGTAGACATGCACCAACAGAAAACCACCAGCAGAGGGGGGAAACCAGGAGAGACATTGCTCGGCCATGATATGGAAGAGGGCTCCCCAATTCATTGTCCTCAAAGGATGAGAACTGCTGGTTCTCCACCCTCCTTTGAAAGTCAGACCAATAAGTGGATAAAATTGATCTCTTAATTGGTAGGAAGGAGAGAAAACCAGGACTGAATTTGGATTTGAGGGCCGGATTTCGGCAGACCGCAACTTTGTGCTTGTGTGTGGATGTATATGGACCATGTAATTATGTAATTGTGCAGGTTTTTGTGGTTACACCATTGTAAACATCCTTGTCAGTGTGCATGCGAGTGTCTGCATATACATCAGCCACTGTGTGTGTGTGTGTGTGTGTGTGCATGTGTGTGCGTGTGTGTGTGAGTGAGTGTGCGCGTGTGTGGGATTGAGCAAGTTGCCATATGTATGTGCTGCTTCTTGCAAGCATGAGTGCATTTTAGGGTGTGCAATTTCTAACAAACTGTAAGTAACTATGACTCATACTAGAAATGCATAGCTGAGTAAGACTGTAGCAGTGTTCATACTTTTGGACTGATACAGAGTGCATATTAATAATTTGTGTGAAATACTGGGGGGAAAATGAATCAGCTTTTAGGACATTTTCAATTTTCTGGTAATCGTACTGTGATATGAATCTTAGATCTTGTTGGTTCCTGCCTCACAGACTGCAAGATACTCAATCTCTAAACCAGACTTCGGGGTGCCATCCACACAGTGTCTCACATTCATCATTATCTGTGTTATTTTTGCAGACCAAATGTTGCTCTACTGTAAAATTTGTATAAATGTATAATTTCTTACGGGACAGCATTACAGAATAAAATGGACAGTTGGCAAGATATACATCGATTTCCACGGAAACGTGTGGTGCAATCCTACACCAAGGGGAAAAAAATTAATTGAAATATACAGGTAAGTACCAAAAGCTTGCCAGATTAGTTCAGGATTGTTTTGGCAAGTAAGGTTTGCAAAAAATGGAAATACTGGGATTCGTGTTATCCATGAAGTTCACCAATGATCTATTGCTGTTATGTTTAAGCATGCAACAGAGTGCATGGCATCAGAGGCTGACAGCTTTAAATACACAGTGAATGTCATTTTATAATGCTGAACTGCGTTTTAACAGCAGACTAAATGTGACGAACAATTATAAGTCGCTAATATAACGTTATGTATGCTATATTTTATTTAGTCTCGCAACCCTCCAGTGACTAACATAACTATGAAATATCAAGCTTGTGCCACGTCAATGGGTTATGAGTAATAGTTGTATCACTTTTAAATTTCACAAGTCAAACATGTTTTAGATGTTCAAGTGCGTGAATGGTTTAGCCCTCATCTGGGGAGCGCAGTCAGTTTCGATGCACAAATGTGAGAAACAGAATTGAAAAAATATTATCAGAGGTATAAGTGAAAGGCAAAAAATGGGGACTGGTCTGGGGTTTCAAAACTTCAATTTTGCACAGGATTGATCGGATAAATCCGTTCATTTTAATATATCAACTTCTCTTCCAGAAGTATACCTGAGCTGGTTACGATCATGCACATCAAACAATTACATGGACTACTTAGCGTCTTGTTTCTTTTGCTTGTTAAAGCAGGGCATTCTGTTTGTCTTCATAACAACGTCCTAGATGGTTCCAGGGCACCCACTCTTAAATGGCACCCGTTGGCGCCCTGTGTTTCCATCGATTCGCACAGGCGTACCTGCGCGCTGCGCGGTGAGTTTATCTCTGTAAGTTTGCGTTCATCGTTGCAGTTGCAGTAGGAGGATCCATGTGCTGACAGTGACGTCGCTTTGCAAGTCTGTCTCTTGCAGCTTTTTATCAGCCCTCTCTCTGGAAGCTAGAAAATCAGAAATGTTGTATGACAGGAAGAAAATGGAAAATATCCACGGAAGCCGTCTTAACCTTCGGCGGCAGTCATGTCGCTCAAACTGCGCTCTGCAGCTGTAGATTAGCGACAGATAATAGCCTACTGGAAAGCGAACGTGTCTAACCTACTTCTCCGCGCTTCGGGCTGTCACAACTGTAGGCTAAGTAGTTAGTTGATATACAGGGCAGAGCAACTAAGCATTAGCTAGCTTTCACACGGAGGACATTGGAAAGGAAAAATACTGGTCAATCTCTCTTGGTATTTGGCTTATTGCTCCCAAGCAATACAGCCATCTAGCAAAGTTGGATGTCCTAATTAAGGTAAGACGCGAAATTCTGCAGACGAATTGGTTAGCAAGCCACAACTTGAAATTGCGGCCGCAAACTTTGTAAATAATTCATGCGATAGTGGTCGATTAATGTAATATGTTGTCAGGGGGACAATTTTGCGGCTTCGGCCATAGGCCAATACCATGGACACGCTCAAAATTTGACTATAGTACAGTTGAAAGACAGAATAAACTGGACAGTAAACAAATAGCACTGTTATGTCTGTGAAATTATTGGTAATGAAATGTGTTTCATCTACGTCTTGACCACGTTTACAATAGCTTTTACGGTCACGGTGGAAGTAACCCCCTCACCATACAAATTGACTGAACACAGTGAATAGGTTCTATAAAACTAACGGCAAAGTTAACCAGTTAACAGGCTTAACTACTGTACGACATCCATGAAGTTCTCTCGCTCTGTTGGAAACTTGTGACCGTGCATAAGAATAGTCTAGAACTGTCAGATTTCCGTAGTCAGTGCAGTAACTTCTAACGTAATTTATTTCAAATCATTTCATTGAATATTACGCACTTTGGCAAACGTCTTGCGTCGGTCGGCAACGCCGTGAAATCGTTGTTTGCAATCTCTACATAGGGAGGTAGCTCGTGATAAGAGTTCCTGATTTGTTTTGTCGCATTTGTGATAATTTCAAATGCCAGACCCTTGAATAATAAATGTTTGAATGTATTTTGGCAAGCAGCAATTTAAGCTTATGCTGTACATTAACGTTACCTAAGAAACCTGTGAGACAGAAACGTAAATAAGAATAGATGCTGTCCTTGCGTTAAGCCGAGCTGGAGGATAGTTAATGGTCTGTGTTATAACTCTGGATCACTGGTAGCACACTTTTTGACGTTTTGGGCTGTCAAAACTTGTCAGTATTTCGCTTAGAGCGGCCGACCCTGTTGCCTTAAGGCTGTTTCAATATCTCAGTAGTGTCGCAGCACCGAAATTGCTGCCCATCCTTTCATTCCTAGAATGACAGGTAGTCTATCCAATCCGTTTACATCTTTATCGGGGTTTCGGTACAGTGTCTTCATCTATCCAATAGTTGACCTCCGGTAACTAGAAGGCTACGAGACCACGTGATGCCTTTTAAAGCGATATGTTTCTATTTGCTCAGGGCTGGGGTTTATATAAGAGTAGCAAAAGCAAGTGTTGCGTAGCTTATAATACGACTTCCTCAGCTTTGTCCACAAAAATGAAATTTAATTATATGATATATAATCAACAGTTGGAAAGTTTAGGAAAGCTGTTATCTAGAATGCTTTGCTTCAATATGCGGACTGTTTTGGAAATATGAACAACCAAGTGAAATAAGACTGTATGTATGATGATGAGCTCGGCTTGTCACCACTCCCCCCCCCTCCCCTCTCCCCTCCTAGTGGCCCGGTTCACTTCATGTAGGCCCACTGTGCACAATGTGAAAGGCGAAAACTGACGGGTACTTCTGCACCCATTCAATTATTTTAATTTATTTACTTATTTACTTCGTTTGTAAAATTATGGAAGTAATATGACCGTATGATGTCATCAGTCAAATGAGATATCGTTTAAAATTGGCTGACCTTTGAGATGTGTTTTTGTGCCGCTCTGGAAGACATTCCGGGGTGTTTGGCACCCATGTGCATATCTAAAGCTGTGGGCCAAATATTTATATGTGCCACTAATTCACTTTACATGAATTTTTATCATACAAAAGCTCATACGTGAACCTCGGAAGTAATTTAAATGGTTTTATTTTTTGCAATTAAAAGTAGGGAATCAACATGATATTTGTTGGTTATGGATATTTAAATGATATATAACTAAAGATATTTTTTTCATTCACTGTTATGCTGGCCCTCACAAAAATACAGCAGCACTGAAATGTTTGGATGGGTATTACTTCTATCTTATTATTTTTGTGTATTGCTCAGATATGTGTATGTTTGTTTGAATGTCTGTGCAGTTCAGGTATAAATCTTGTATTTGAAGAGAAAGTTAAGGAGAACCAAAATGTTGAATCAGCATTTTTCTTATTCATTTGAACAGATATATCAATGATTCAGCCATAGAAACCAAAAGATACCAGGGTTTTTCAGAAGGAATGGACACAGAGAGGAGGAGTCAGGTGGCGAACACAGTGGGGTTCATCTGTGGAATGGAAGAGGAGAATAAGACCAACAGTGACCTCATGACGGACATTGTAAACATCACTTGTCTTGCAAACACCACTTCAGGCATTAAGGATAACCGAGGAGAGAATGTGGAACTGGTTCCAGTCTCCCGGAGTCAAAATCAACCGCAGTTTGTTTTTCCTGTTTTGAGCAATGCTGCAAACAGCGCTAAGTTTGAAACAGATTCCAAAGAGCTTTCCAAGACTGTGGCTGAGTCAATGGGCTTGTACATGAATGAAGCAAGGGAGCCAGACTATGCCTTAAGCCCACAAGCTGGACCAGGGCTGATTATAGATGCCCACAGAAAATCTGTGTTTCCCAGTGGTGGGCCGCACCTACTCAACAGCCTGTCCTCTGCAGGTTGTGCAAAGCCTAAACCAGCAGGTTTGTTAGTTTCAGCTCCTTACCCGATGTCTTGTCCATCTGTCGTCACTAAAATGGCATGTGTCTCTGATGTCATTCCAGTGGTTGAGGACCGTGTGGCCCCAACACTTGACTGTAGTGCACAAAATGGGTCCAGTAGTTTCACCTCCAGCCCTACCAGCTTTGGGAAAACATTTCCCCAGGCTGGCAGCCCCCTCAGCCAGGTTTCAGCCCTTTCTGGCCTCGCCCACATCCCCCATCATGGGATCCCCACCACTTGTAGCCCCAGCAACTCAAGCACTGTAGGGTCCCCCCTCGCAAGCCCTCTTAACATAATGAAATCACCAATGTCCAGTCCCCGAAGCATGGGGAGCGTGAAGTCTCCACCCTCCTGTAACCCCATTGCGAGGTCATCAGTGTCCAGCCCGACTGGCAGCTGCGGTAAGAACCTCAATATGCGGGAATCGATTTCTAGCCCAGGAAATGTCAATTCTATGCCTGTATCCAGTCCTCCTAATTTGACGGGCTTTCCTTTGTCTAGCCCTGCTGGTGGACTAGGCATTGCACAGAATGACTCTCACAGCCCAATTCAGGCTGAACACGGTTTCAGCAGTTTTGAGTTTCCAAAGCTGGAGAGGGTGGACACACACCTGTGCAATGTAGGCTTGGACGAGCTGGGAATGGTGAAGTACATTAAAAATGAGCCGGACTGCATGAGGACTATGTGTGTAAATGGTGACAGGAGTCATATACCCAGCTCACCCTTCGCCATGCAGGTAAAAAGTGAGCCAATCAAAGACTCGTCATGTTTGAATCCACCTTTCAATGGAGAGCAGCCATCTCTGAGTGTCCTTCCTGCAGGGGACACCACTTATTTGTCTTTGAGGGATAGTGTGGACGAAAACAGCCTTTGTGGGATTTTAGGACCGCCAGTCTCTTTGGTGAATGGTAACTGCCAACCTGATACTTTTTCAAGCAACGTCTTGCCCAATGGGATTAAGCAAGAGTCTAAAGATGGCAGTTATTACCAACAGAATGGTAACATGCCCCCATCAGCCATCGTTGGGGTTAATTCATGTGGGCATTCATTCCATTATCAGATTGGAGCACAAGGAACTATGTCTTTTTCCCGGCAAGATGCAAGGGACCAGGCAAACCCCATGTTGAATCTAATATCTCCCGTAACTGGTTTGATGGAAAATTGGAAGCTGCATCCATGCTTGCCACAGAATGCTTTGACACCCCGAGGGGAAGGGTATCCAGGTCAAAGGTGCATTGCTGATAACATGGCAAGGTAAGGAAAATGCATTGCTTCTCCCACTCCATACGGAAAATCTTTTCTGCCAGTTGGCTAATTTCACTTTTTCTCCATCTCTGCTTTGTGGTTGGGGGTTGTATTTGGAACTGAACTCAGTAAGTTAGCTGTTTCAGTTTTGGATAAATCATGGAGTTATGAATGACATGTATTAATAGAATATGAAATTTGTATGAAACACATTCTGAAAATAGATTGGGTCTTGAAAGCACAGGGGATGTGTCTTGAAAAACTCATTTCATAATATGTCTTGGGTTGGAGCCATTTGATGTTTTTCTGATCAGAATTTTGCATTTTGCCATTTTTGTCATGCAAGAGTTCATCATTACTGTCTACATCAGCCATATTAATTAATACAAAATGTAATTATTTTATTGAGTTAGCAGTTTGTCTGGTTTTATTTCTTGACTCAGCTCTTGGGAGTAGAGTAGTCCTAAAAATCAGAAAATCCCAATTTGTGCCACTCTGACTTCCGGACACCAACCACATTTGGTTTTTCCATAAGGATTCAGGTGTTTATCAGTTGTGGGCATACTTTTTTGGAGATTCTCATTGAGAACTGAGCTTCTCATACCATTTTGTTACATTCAACGCAGATAAAGAGATTAGAGTTGTTGATGACTGCAAAGATCCAATAAGATTTAGGATGCAGCTAGGTATTGACTTGAATAACACTTGAGTAGCATTAAGTTCTCTGCTAATACCAGACTTAAGGTTATAAACACTACTACAAGCGTTATGCACAGAATGTGTCAATCTGAAAATAACCGTTGACAACTTTTGATTTAACTTTTTTGATTCCATTTTACAAGGTGTGAATCAATGTTTGGGAAACTCTTGTGATTCAGCGGGGGTAGCTATTATATTCTTTGCACTGGTGTTTTAAAACTGCATGTTGCATATGCGCATGAGAACAGTATGTGTACAGTATGTGTGTGCACGTATGGGCATGTGTACACTGTGTGTGTGTTTATGCATGCGTATATATGTTAGTGTGCAGTATGCGTGTATTAGTGTGTGCATACAAATATGTGTGTATACATCATGCATTTGTTTGTTTATTCCCATGGTATTTATGCATACAGTATGAGTGTTCGTGTGTGTGTCTCTGCATGTGTGCAGTAACTGTGTGTGTGTGTGTGACGTGTCTTTGTGTGTGTGAATGTGTGCTGTGTGTATGTTTGCATACAGTATTTTTATGTGTGTGTCCATGTGTGAAGTATTTGTTGGTGGGTGAGTAAATATGTGCGCATGAGTACACTACATGTCTGTATGTGTGAATGTATGTGTGCGCATGCATACACTATGTGTTAGTGATGTAGTCAAGACTGCCTTAGCAGAGTCCAAGACACTACCAAGACCAATGGGTAGCAAGACCAAGACAAGACCGAGACCAAGAGCAAGACAGACCATTTTGAGACCAAGACCAGAGCAGGACGAGACCAAGACCGAGACCAAGACCAAAAAGAGTGTTTCACTTCACTGTAAATATAAGGAGTGTTTGGGTGAAATAATTGTCTGTAGCAACTGCAAAACAGCTATTATTGCCGTTTCAGAGGATTGAAACTTTATCAGCATTTAAATTTTTTCCATTGTCACCATTCCAGAGACATTAAGATTTCCATCCAAAATAAATAGCAGCAGCAGGAGAAGAATTCTCAGTTTGCCTGCACAAACAAAGGGGAAACAAATGTAATGGGTTTCATTCATATTTTCATCATATGGGGTGCCAAGTTCACAAAGCTGGAAAACAGATAGCCTATGAGGAAAGTTCCCTTGCATGAATTTTGGGATCCTCTGACAGCGGTGAATAGCCTGCCTAGCTAATTTTACTCGGCAAGATTGACATGGTAATGGTAATGATGACAAACTGGGCAACCATCAACAGTCGAAAACCTGCCGTTTTTAGCTATTTCCATCTGGCTGATGGCTTCAGATAAAGCCATTGAAGACACGAAAGTTCAGAATCCTCAACATAACACCAGGACATTTATAAGCTCCTCAGTACTTACCCTGCATACATAGTTATCCTCAAAACTTCAAAACCATTCATTTGTAAAACAGCGCAAGCTCCCCAATACTATGACTGAGTTGCAATATGCTTCATCCAGTGAATTCGCCAGGAAATTTACTTAATAAAGTGCTAGTGATAACTGACCTTACCTATGACCGTCAACTCAGCTAGAGCTAGCGAGATTAACTACAGTTTACCAGGGTTAGTCAGCAGATGCTTGCAAACAGCTTAAATTTCAAGTCTTGAACAGATTATACCATGCATGTGCTACACTTTTACAATAATATACTAAGTATGTACAAGTTGTGTTTGGTCTTGAGACATTTGGGAGTTTTTTTTCTCACAGAGTTTAAGAGCAGAGCCAGTCTAAGCTTACTTCTCAGCGTGTTTCCTCTTCAAGTGCCTGGTGAATGTTGACGTTGTACAGGCCAGGGTTGGGTTCAATTACTTTTTTCAATTTCAATTACTTTCTGGACAGAACGTTCTATTACAATTACTTTTTGATGACAATTTCTATTAAAATTAAATCACAATAATGAAAGTAATTGATCACAATTACTGTTATTGTAATTGAAAAAAGTAATTGAACCAAACCCTTATACCAGCAGTCTCAGTCAGGGCGATTTGACAAAATCTGCATGCAGCAGAAACTTATATTTCTTTTTTATTTCGCATAAAGTTTCTTTGCAATCTGTATAGGAGAACTTTATAATAGACAGGGTTCCCCCTGGGATTTGAAAAATATTCTTCACTTTACCTTAGTCTTAATTTTTTATTAGTCACTCATGGACTTTACATAACTTCAAAAAAAATCTTTAAAGCATAATAAGTGCCGACAGAATGTACAAGGAAGAAGTCAAACCTCAAATATTTGTGCACAAACAGGCCTCTCCATTATACATTTGTTGATATGATTTAGGCTCCAGTCCCGTCCAGCCTCGAATAGTGGGCACCCTGAGCTCTATAAAAAATAAATTAATTCTCATTTGAGCTTTTAACATGGAATTTATTTTAAAGAGTGGAATTAAGAATTCCTTTAAACCTTTTATTTCTTGATTTTTCTCTTCACAGTTTTAATTATATAACCATTTTAGGCATCCCATAATGAAGGGACACACCCTTTAAGGGTATCATCTGTGTAATGAAGTGGCCTGACAAAAAATGTTAAAAGAGTTGGGGTGAGAAATTTTGTTCTGTCAGAATCAGGATTAATGGAATACTCAATGTTTATTTAAAATGTTAAACTTCTGAGATTTCCATCAACTCTGATTCTAAATTGAACTTTGGATGAGCTCATAGTCGTGTGCACAAACAATTTGTTGGAATCAAAATAGATGCAAATCTCACATACTTAGGGTTTCATATCTTAAACATTTCAGATTTCCACCAATTCTGAATCTAACTATGTACAAGGTCTCAGTGGTGGCAGCCTCATCCACTCCAGACTTCTTTCACAGGGGAGCGCCTTACAGGTTACTGGACTGTCCTAAATCAGCATAGGCTATTAAGCAATTGGGCTTCAAGAAAACCCGTTAAAGATAGGCTGTTAATTGTGTCAGTAGATAAGTGAACATGCGGCCACTGAAGTTCGGTCGCATACCCACTGAAAAAGACGGAAAGGATAGATCAAACGATACAATTAGCAAGTAATTGGTAGAGTTCAGCTTCAATGCATATTTTTTCTTGAGACGACAAAGCGCAAAAATAAAACGACCGCGCTGAAATCCTATTGCACGCCTATTAGTTTCTTTTGCCTGTAACGTAACATCCCGTCTCGCAGCAATGATAAAATATTTTTTTAAAATAGGCAACTCTGGTATTTTAAAGCTGAGTTTTGGGACACTAAAATGAGACGCTAAAATCCGTGCTTCGATTCGGTCTGGTAGATAGGGATCTTACAATAACCAGCGTTATATTGGAAGTGAGTTTTGTTACCAAATGTTATACAGTAAATAACATGAGGCCGTTAGCTGTATAGCTTACGCTCAGCTCTATCACGTTCACGTAGCTTAGCACTCATGGACATTTACACACCTTGTTCTCCTGCCTCAACTAGAGAGGATGTTTTGAGCTCCTGCTTCTGCTGTTATCCGCGTATTTCTTTTCTCACACTAACTGACTGTGTGAACTGCATTTGACATATCAAACCCAAGGAGACTGAATAGGCAGCAGTTGGACGTATTTTCCACTAATAAACCCTTTCTAGTTGTTCTTTCCCACCGCTGTTCTTTGAAGATTTAAAAAAAAAATACAGCGGTGTGCAGACTCGCTTTACTGACGTTTAGGCATGTGGAATTTACATTTGTCATGAAGCAATTACATTCGCCAGTGTGACTACTGCTTGAAATTTTCTTCTCGTCACTGATGGATTTTATTCGTCAATGAGGAAAATGACGAGCGGCAGCGGGAACCCTGAATAAATGAATTAGCTGACATTTATACTGATTCACTGGACTAAGTCTTTGCGCGTACGTTATGAGACGAGACGGGACGGGAGACCGCGGAGGTAGGGAAAATATACATTGTAACATGTTTTTAAAAAAGATGCCTCTTATTGGCTGCATTTAAAGAAGGCTGCGTAGTAATAATGAGGCTGTACCAGGACCAGCTGCTTGCCTGGATTTTGAAATCCTCTCAAGACCGTTATGTCAGAGACCAAGACAAAACCGAGACCAGAGAGTGTTGAGACCAAGACAAAGACAATACCAAGACCATGTAAAAGTGGTCTTGAGACCGGTCTCGAGACCAAGACCGGTGTTCTGACAAATTTTGCTACCTTGTCAAAAAATGCTACCTTCATGCAAAGCGATCGTAAAGTCTTTGTTTTCGCCTTGATATTGCAATATGAATCAGTTTACAGTAGTAACTTTGTTGTTTGTTAACGTTTAATAACATACGCATATTTTGTAACGAGTTGGGTAAGTTTGTTTGAAGATATCTGCCCATATACGCCATTATCGTCTAATTTCTGCATTTTCAGGAAACCCCAGCGTGTACATGCCAATATACACTGCCCGGCCAAAAAAAAGTCACCGTTTGGAAATTAATGAAGAAATTCTAGAATTGGATCATTATTGCGGTTACTAATATGTTTCAGCTGGCAATAATCATTTTTCCCCTGACTGATGACGCGCATCGCTACTCATTTCTCAAAAAATCATGTCGGAAAATCATCCCTTGCTGGTGGAAAAGATGTTACCGTATTTCAGAACAGGCAACTTATTGGCCTGTATTTAGCAAAGAAACTCATGAATGCAAACACAAGTATGAGGAATCATTTTCACAAACATATTTGCCACCACAAAGTCCTGATCTTAGACCCAGTAAAAGTTATTGGGATGTGCTCAAGAAAGACCACCGAGTGGTTCAACCATTATGTCGAGAAGACAAGATCTCGGCCAAAAATTATGGCATGTATGATCGAAAATAAATGTTCTGGCATTGCATATAGTTGTCAAAACAATGACAAAATGAATTTGCACTGTAATCAAAGCTACAGGGGTTCCAACTAAATATTTGAGTGTGCGACTTTTTTTTTGGCCGGGCAGTGTATGTACGTTTACAGGTCGAAATGCACCCTGAAAATAAATCTTATTTTATGATTTTTGAAGATACTTAAGATAAGAGCGAGGAAAGAGCCCGAGATGTTAGGTTTGCGCAAGCGCAGAACGGCGAGGTAGCATATTTTGATGGGTAGCAAAATTTGTCAGAACACCGGCCTTGAGTACTACAACACGACTATGTGTACAGTATATGTGTGTGTGTGTGTGTGTGTGTGTGTGTGTGCGTGTGCGTGCGTGCGTGCCTTGGTGCAGTCTATGTGCGTCTCCAGAATGTGTGTGTCTGCAATTGTGTGCGTGCATAGAAATGTGTGTGTATGGATTATGCAGTGTGTATTCACATAGTGTATGTACGGCGAGTGTGTATATGATGGTGGTGTGTGTGCATGATGTGCACATTATTTGTGAATACAGATTGTGTGTGTGCGCGCAGTATATGTTTGTATGTGTGTTTGTTTTTTTGTTGGTTTTTTTTTTTGGTTACTGCCCTCTGGTTCCTATTGTAGTGCTACAGAATGTGACCATAACAGCACTGTAAAACAAACATTTGGCTTGGGTGCTACAGTGTAATCAGAAATAAAGGCAAAGGTTGTTCTTTATCTGTTGACTGTATTCACCTGGGAAGCAGCATTGAGTTGTTATTTTGGACAAGATCTTGGAAAAAAGTTACATAATGGCTTAAATCATTATCTATTAAGTTGTGGTTAAGATAGCAGTAATCACCCTGGGCCTCTGACATTATGGTGGTATTCTGTGCAGCTTTCAGACATTTGCAATGTTTTATTTACCTCATATAATAAATCCTGTTTTATAATTACTTCTGAATTATCCTAAAATATCACTACGAAATTACAGAATTCTCTGAACTTCAAATTCTGATATGAGCTAGGAAAATTGGAATTGGAAACAAAAATGTATTCAAAAAGTATCAGCCCTTAATTTTTTTTATCAGCCACTGGCATTTGTTATTGATGCAAAAAAATAATTGGCTAATTTTATCATGTAATTCTGCTTTCCGATAGACTTCTATCAGTTTTGATTGTTGGCTTATAATAGGGTTTCACATGATGCAGCATGAGTATTTAGTTTTTGAATTGTTTTATAGAGCTAAAACCTATATTTTTTAGAAGCATTTTGCTGGGATACCAATTGTCTTTTTTGTTGCAGACATGCAGTCTGATGGAACCATGTTATGTTTTTAAAAGATTAGATTAGGTTGAATTGGGGTTCAGGATAACAGATAAGCTCTTAGGATTATTGGGCATCTATATCTTTAAGGCTTTGGTATACTTTGATAGTGATGTCATCATTTGGAACACAAAAATCCAGAGAGGAAGCCAATCCCCTTAATCATAAAAAATAGTTTGGCCTTATCGTTTGGTGTTATGCAAATACACTGACATGTTTGCCCTCACTGGTTCGAAGATTGCTGGAATGCTTTTTGTTTGATCAAAAAAACAAAACAAGAAGACATAAGTTTGTATTATTTAGCACTTATTGTTATTAAATAGCATTGGAATAAATTAATGAGTGAATGTATTGATGAATGAATGAATAAGCGAGCATGTAAATAAGTAAATAAATAAATAAGTTAAGTTTCAGGCTACCCTCAAGCTGGAAAAAAGCTGCATGATATCTAGCAAGCAGGTCCACATTATGAAACACCGCTCCAAAAGCATGAAGGATCTTTTTGCTTGTTGATATTCATTTCTAATATAAAAATGTGTTCAGTTACTGACTTTGTTCCCTTCTTCCAAAAAGTATAAAATGCTATGAGAGTTTTTCCTGTTTATTTTCCTCAATGCACTGTATTGTTGGGGGTATAAATGGGACATATATTTTAACTAGAGTGTTCAGGTGAACACGTGTCGCCTGCGAAGCTTATATGAAAGTGTGACTACCAACTGAAAGTGTGACCACCGGATAGACAGACAGACGGACAAAGTGATCCATATGTGCCGCTATGCTTCGCAGGCGACACTAAAAGTTGTTCAAAATTAAGATTTTCAGGCAAATATTCTGTATTCATGCATTTGAGCCATTACTCCACTTTTCTCATATCAAGAGCACTGAGTTTGGCAACAATCTGGGATTTTTGATTCTTTTGGTTCCAGTGAGATAGATTTGAATAAAATTAGAAAGAAGAGTCCGTTGCCTTGACAACACTTTCCAAAGCAATCAGCTGAGTTCCGGAGCTTCTAGCTCCAACAAACTGGGCTGCCAGGACAGAGCTAGCTCCTTGGTGCACTAACTTCAGATGTGATCATTTTTCTCTGTCAAATCACAGTTAATGTTCATTCATGTTGAAGTTCTCGGAGCATGGCTCATTTTAAACTAACAAAACATGTTTATTGAATGCATGCTACAGTAAATTAGCTGGAAAATCATTTAGTTTGCCATTTTTTCTGTTTTCAACATTTGACTTGGCCTACAAAAACAAAAAAAAAAGAAATAAAAACAAAATTAACTATGTTGAACTTATGAAAATATGAGCTGTGTTTGGTATTTGATATTTTGGAATTGCATGTATGTAATGTAGAAACTATATTACTAATCATACAAAAATGGTGGTAAGTAAAATAGTTTCACGGAAAAGACACAAAAAATATTGGGGATGAGACCAATTCAATCCAAGATTGGACTCGGGTGCCGATCCCACATCCAGTCCAGATCAGATATTGGGCTGAGGTTACCTATCCACAGGTTCTACTGCAGTGATTGATGCGGTATACAACAGAAGGCTTGATGCACATAGAAATTGGTTGTAAAAAGGTAGCTGATATTACAGCCAGTTAGCAAGAACAAAGTCAAGAACTGGTGGTAATTCAATAGCGCCTTACCCTTAGAGCTAAGGTGTAGTTTGCCATCCAGAAAATATAAGCGGATATTCAGTGACGACTGTACCTGAACTGCACAGCCAAGTGTCACCACAGTTAGCTGCGCAGTTAATAGATATTGAAGCCTTGGGCTCCATTACTAATATTTGGTTCTCCGATGTGAGTCCAGTGTTTCTAGTAAGTCTCACTGTATGCTAGGAGGAAAGGGAGTATGCCCTACAGAGTGCAGTGCTTTGGGTGGAAAAAGTGCAGAGGGTCATGCACCAGCACTCCAACTCCATTGAATAGATGCTAAATCACTGGAATGATGCTGTTAACTTAACAGTTGTTGTTACTGCATTATAGCCCTTTTTGATTTATCCTACTTAGATTGTTTTAAACTTTTTGATAGAGTAGATACTTATTTCGCCACACAGTTCTTGCATTTTATTTCATATTAAATTTGAAAACCTCGCTGGTGTTACTGCTACAGCTCTCCTTGCTTAGTCCTGTTCAGATGAATCATTGTTGTTTTTGGCAAAGGCTGTTCCCCCTACTGTTGGGCAAATTGTAAGTGTCAGTTCTGTTGTTCACGCAACCAATAAGAGCTTCTTTCCTTCCTGTTCTACTAATGGTTAGGGGAATAAGACCAACTTTCCTCTCTGTACCTCCAACGGTTGGGAG
Source organism: Gymnothorax reevesii (assembly GCA_029721435.1). NCBI lineage: Eukaryota > Metazoa > Chordata > Actinopteri > Anguilliformes > Muraenidae > Gymnothorax > Gymnothorax reevesii. Next base: position 73,262,670 of record CM056579.1, read on the forward strand.
AATAGCCACTCCCATGGTGGTTTTGATCTGGTTTACGAGTCTGTCGGTATCTGAATTCATCTAGTTGTTTTACATGTATTTTGTATTATTATTTTCCATATAACATCGCACATTTTAGTACTTCTATGTATCAGACTAATTATTTTCATCCATCAACAGTTTGCAAAGTGTTTTCACTTGTGTGCTTGCGCCGCTTTTCGTTCATTGTTAATTATTTGATTGCTGCCTCATTTGTAACCACACCTCCCTGCAAATTCCTCAGCTTAGTGCACCTGCACCCAATGTAATCAAGCAATTTGCTTCCTGTATACTCCATTTCAGTGCACTACCTCATGGGGTTGTCAGCCTGTATTTCAGCATCTTAGGCGTGAGCAGTTTCTTATTACTCGGGCCGGTAGGCCACAAGTCTAAGTTTCGGCTCCATTCCTTTTTTTTCGAGGTCACGATTGTCCTGCTCATTGGCCCAGGCCTAGACCCGGCCGAAGTACAGGCTCTGTGGAGCCTCTTTTTCCTGATACTCCAGCTCATGGTTTAGTTTCCTTTTGGTTTATGACAGTCCTGCTCCTTGAGTTTGATTGATTACTTCTGTTTAATTTCTGATTGGCTTTTGGATTACAATTTCTCTTTGAGATTTGGCTTTGGCATACCTACTTCCTGGTTTTTGACTTTTGGTCTGAACTCTGATTCCAGGTTCTCCTATCTGTTCTGTATTCTCACTGCGTCACTCACCTGGATTGTGTGACCTTGAATATGAATGAAACCTATGAACTGGATTATCGTCTGCAAATAAATTCTGCCCCTGCCTTGTGTCAGAATCCTTGGTATTAAATTTCAAATATTCAATTTAAACCTTATGAAGCAGTTGTGCTCCTATGCCAGTTTGTATCATGTTAATCTGCTGTTAAAATAAGAGTGAAATACAATTTTTTAAAAATAAGTCCTGTGTGGTTTACTTCAGCCTTGTGTAACCTTAGACTTAATACCTACAACAATAATAAAATTGATGATATTCATAAAAAATTTGCTCTGGTATCGGTATTGGTAGTGGCAGATATCACAATTTCAGTATTGGGATTGGAACTGGAAAGGAAGTGGATGGGTACTTCCCTACAAAATATGTTCTGGCATGTGGGCTGTTGCTAGATTCTGACCAGAAATAATGACTGTGACACTGTATTTTTATATATATTTCTTGCCTTCCAGACTGTGTAATAAGTCTAGTAATATTGCGGCCCTGACACACAGGATGATTTACGCAGCTGGGAGACTATCAGTTTCACATGGTGAGCCTGATGAGTTAGCTGAGTCACAGCATCTGTTACGTTTAACCTGGTGAGCCACTTTTAGCATCCCCGTAGGCCTGAGGCCAGCTTGTTCTATATTAGAATAGTCTGCTCACTTTAAAATATGGCTTTCCTTCATTTGAACTTTTCTGCCATTAAGCAGATGCTGAGTGCTTGATTAATTTCTTAAAGTGGTAGAAGAAGTGCTGCTCAGCGGCCGCACTGACAGGTGGTGTTTTTTAGCTAGGGCCCTCAGTGTACTAGAACAAGTATGATTACCTGACATACGCTAGCATGGACAATTGAAGTGCGTCCTGTAGAATGGAGCAATGAAACAGTATACATTTTGTGGGAACCTTTTTTTTTTGTATGTTCAAAGCAAATGATGCTGATTGCTGTGAATTCATAAAATTGGTGTTTGGTCAATGAAGATAAGGAGATCGTGGTATTTGCAAATTCTGCATACGTAGGTATCAGAGCCCAGTCCTGAAGGGCCACAATCTCTGCTGGTTTTCAGTAGTAGTTGTTCCTGTGCCATTGCTACGCTGTACACACATAAAGTGAACACATCTCGTTTTTTTGTGGCATCATTAGGATGCTAATGGGAGGGAACCACAAATACTGTTTTCTTGACTTTCATGCCTCAGTGCATTGGTGATATATTTGAGGAGTCCACTTGCAAAGCCTTCTAAGTCAAGTTGGTCCATTTTTTTAGAAAAATCAGAATTTTTGGAAGGCATATAAATTATTTTCTATAGATACCAATTTTTACTATACTGAAACTATCAGCCTTCCTTATATAATCTATGAGGCAATGAATGTTTTTTTTTTTGAAGAAATGACTCAGATTTTGCAACACAAAGTTTTGACTTTGCAGGTTTTGAAAGTGGAGTGGAAATTTAGCTGGTTTTGACAGTGTTTAAACCCCGTTTAAGCCCCGTTGCTCAATAGGATCCATTCTACTTGGAATTTTAAGACATGCAAGGATATTATTTGAACTCATAAGTGTTCCTTACCTTTCAAGCTTGAGGACCTTCCTTTTTGAACCCTTACAAGGAAATTTGTTTGGATTGTCTATGATCAAAACGAAACTTGAGTCTGCATGTCCCATCTTGGGTTTGAAAAAGCAGAAGCTGAACTGGCTATAAAAGCTTGACTGTGATTGGTTCCTTCTAGCAAACAAAAACGTAATCACGTTTCCACATTGGCTGATGACTTAACAGAATTTGAAAGTTTTCCTCCTTGACTTGGCAGGTTTTGACAGAGTTTCACTTTATCCGTTACAATTTATTACCTGATTTAGTCGGTTTTCGAAGTGGAGCTATCAGGAGGACATGCGCAGGTGCCTGAAAGAGAGGCTAAGGGAGACAAATCATTTATTTTCAAAATTTGACGTCGCAGGTTTTGCAAGTCGACTCCTCATTTAATTAAAACAGTGGGTATGGCAATTGTTACCCAAAGATTGCTATGTGTCCAATATTTATGACCCAGATAATGATCAAACATATGACTATCTGGGCTGGCAGCAGTCCTAAAGGTGTCCCTGTGGGCAGTCTAAAATAAACCAAAATTTTGCAATCAGCACAAACTCATATGACAAATTATTCAAGGGAAACCGTTTTAATTAAAAAAGATTTATCAGATGCTGTTCAGTTGTTTCACACTTATCTATGGTATAGCAAAGTTTATAAACCAATAAATGAATAAAGATAAAAACATCATCCTACTGGTACATTGCACAGTCAGTTGTTTATATTGCACATCATATCTGTGGAGCACATGATAAATACTACAATAAACTGTAACAAGGTGAGGTAGAAGAACAGTATATAAGATCATAGGGAAGTTTGGCACAGTGAGGCAGAACAATTTAAAGTCCCCTTCATACCGTCCAGTGCACAGTCAATTAGCCATTGCAGACTATGTAAAATTTGTCCTTTGTTACATCACAAGGGGGAGAGTCCACCCTGAATGACAATGGAACTGGTTGGCTGAAGCTGATCAGTCCTTCTTGCCTCTGGGCACTCACATCCCCGTGTGATGTCAGTCAAGATGGAACGGATATGGAAATGGCTTATTGATTATTGACTGTGCACCTGGTGACATAATAATATGTCGCCTCTAAATTAGGTTGCAAAGGTGCTCAATCCAAAATGGTAGCATATTGTCCAAACCGGAAAATGGCAGGACATGTGTCCATGTACAGTATATATGTGGATTGCTAATGTACATTATACCCAGCACAGGGAAATTAGATGAAATTGTTGGAAGATATTAATAATTCAGCGAGCAGGGAACCATATTACTGACCCTATTTACTAGTCTTATGGAAAAAATACAATGAACAATGAACTCTAGCAGCCAACGGCTCCATCTACAAAAAAAAACTGCTTCATATCAGTGCCATTGAAAACTGGAATGTATTAAATATTCAAATTAAATATTTAAGGAGGCAACAGAAAAGCTCACAAGTTATGAAAACTGACGACTTGGAAAAAAATCCAGTTATGAGGCAGAGTTTTTGGCATAAACAATATTTTAGTCTGAATGTAGAAAACTTCTTCTTCCCCGGATAAATGGAGGTATTGATATGGTTTCTAGTGCGCGGGACATCTTCTGTCATCATTTCCTCTTGTGGAAAAATATATTTATCACCTTTCTGCTTATACCATGTCTCTTCAAGGTTTTTACCACAGGCTGGGGTTCTGGCGTTTTTTCATTCGTTTGTGACTGCTGAAAATCTCTCATAGTGTATTCGGAATGTGTCCAGAGCATCAATATTGTCCACTGAAGCTTAAAGGTAAAAATGTATTTTCTTGTTTCATTTTTTTATTGAGAAACAAGAACGTTTCTCAGACATAAATATTACTTCAAACAGAAAAATGTATGACTAGCATGTATTTAAAAACCTGCTTAATCAAAGAGGCTGATTGCTAATTAGGCCCGTTAATAAAGTGAGATTGAGTTAAAGTGCAGCAGCCTACGCACGTTTCGTACTTGCTGCTGAATGTATGCATAGTTGTTTATTTACTTTATATTGTCTGTAATTGTTTACTCCAGGTCCTACAGTATTTCTATGTGTATTCGGCACATCTTCAGAATATGCAATGCTAATGTCTGGGGAAAAAAATCTGCAAACTTGATGCAAATACTATCTGCTATGAAGCTTTGTTGTGTGTGAATTATGTTCACATCCCTCTGAGGTCTTTCCTTGGTAATTATTTATGATTATCCTCCCTGGCAATATACCAAAATTGAAGAGAACTGGTTTATACATAGCTAATATTTTATTGTAAAACCAGGACTTTGGAAACAAAATTTATGGCACGTAATAATCTATCAGCTACATCTTAAATGGAAACGTTCATGGTATTTATATATGGTATTTGCGTGCTCTCCATTAAAATTAAAAAAAAAAAAAATCTATGCTCTTCTCTCTCTGATGGATGTCTGAACTCGTCATGCTTGAACTTAAACTATTGTTTCAGTCTTTCATGCGGTTAAATCTTTGGTCCTATTCAATTTTCTTGTCACACATTCATGACTGAACTGAAAGCAAAGGACAGAGAAAGAGACTGCTGGATTGGGTTTTGTTTGTGTTTGTGCAAGCATTCATGCTGAACTGCTTGTTGTGAAACAGGTTGGCCTATATTTTCAGGGTGCATTGGGTTCAATGGCATCTGCAGAAGTGGCTTCCATTGACAGAAAAAAAAACACTTTAAAAACTGTTAATTGTTCTGCTTGAATGGTAAGCAGAAAGTAGGTCATGCTCGTCCTGCTCAATTGAAGTCAACGAAAACTGGTAAACTACAAACCCATTCCCTGGGATCACATTTCGCAACCCATGTGTATGCTGCCAACTAATAAATCTTTTATACAGTTCTGTATCCATCGCATAAGACCTTGACAATGCACAGTGGCTCACTGTATAGACATTTTCAAGAAGCGGAAGCAAATCCCTGCTTTGTTTGGTCTTGTTTGGTGAACGTGAGTTGAGACCCCTGCTGTTGCCTATGACAAAGACTGCAGGGCTGGAGCCTTTCCATACACATCTCAAATGCAGTACCCTTGGGAGCTGCAAAGTTTTTGACGCAGTGACCCTACTACACAGAAGCTTGATAAAAATGTTTGAGCGAGGCAAGCAACATGTTAAGCCGACAGTTTTCCTCCTGGATACTGGTTATACAATTGTCTCTGCCTTCATCATGAACAGTTTAAATGTTATGGGCATTACTCTCCTCTGTTTAATAGTAATTGTGCTGTTTAAACCAGTTGTTTTCAAGGATTAGATTATCTGAAATCTCGTATGCTGGAAATATTTGTGTACTTTTTGTGTTGTAGGACAACTAAGGGAGAGCTGAACCATGTAATTTGGGAATTAAATTAATTTTGTGGAGGGAAAATTGTGAAATTGTTGGTTAAATTGTATGCAAGGCTTAAACTTAGGCAAGACTGATAATCTAATATTTTTAAAAATCTTGTAACATGCATGAGTGCTGTACTATATTATACTATTTCCGTGTTCTATTTGCTGCACTCCTGTATTTTTCACTTGAATGAGGCTGTTTTGAAGTCCACGGGAGGCTGCTTGCTACCCATGTGACCTGGAGATGCAGCAGATGTACTCCAGAGCTACTGGAATTAGTTGGCGGTGTCACTGGCTGCTTGGCAACGGTGTGTGGGGGTCATGGCATAAGCAAGAAGGGGAGATCAGAGGCCACTGGAAGATTTAAACTGGCCTGAACAGCCAAGGCTGTTTTAAATCATTATTTTGAACTGGGAGGGGAGATGGGGGAAGCAGATAGGAGCCGTGTGCCAAGGTTTCGCCAGTTGCGTGAGAACGCAGTGGCAGCTTTCTGGATCTCTGTCAGCTGTGAATACGTAGTCCTCCGGCTACTCTCTCTGACACTATGGCCTTTGTCTTTCACATTGGCTGAGCCTCTTAATGCTTCACTGTACTCATGGCCATAAGCCATAGAGCTACACTAGATGCCTTACTGTACCTGGAACCCCTTCAAGCCACCCCTCCCCTTGCATTTACTGCCTTTGTTTGCATTTACTTGCTACCCTGCATTCCTTTATCGGCAACTGTGTTTTGGCTGCAAGTTTGTAATCCTTTTGGGAGATGAGAACTTGGCTCCTGTCTATGCTACGTCATTTTAGCAACCAGCGTCTTTTTATTTTATGTCTTTTGGATTTTCCCCTCCCAGATTTCCTGTTTGTCTTGTTGAAATGTTCCATTTTCTCTCTTGCTCTTTCTCCCTTTCCTTCTGACTCTCTCCATCTGTCTCTGCATTGCTTTTTCTGTTTCCCTCTTTTTCCATCTCTTATGCTTTTTGTCTCATTCTCTCCTCTTCACTTACTCTCTATCCCTCCCTCTGTCTCTGCTTCTTCTATCTCCCTCATCCTCTGACTTTCACTCTCTCTCTTTCAAGACAATCAAGATATTTAATGCTGAAGACGAGTCATCTCTCATGTTCAACGTTTCTTCAAAGGGGAGGTTTGATGTTGCCACTGAAGTAGATCAACATGAAGCCTTGCACTAATTTGTACCAACAGTCCAAGGAACTTGGAAGCCATTAGTGTTTTAGAGTTAATATTGCTGTGCATTTGTTTATGCTCTATTTCTGCCAGGTTATTCACTTGTTTACAGGATTTTAAGTACTGACCTCTTTTTAATATATTTGATTTTTTACAAATATGAAGTTGCAGATAAGCCATAAGGTGGTGGATTTAAAATATTTTGCATTTGAGCTGAATTTATGTGTTCCAACGTAAATCTCCCGAATGCAAAAAAGCTTTTGGTCCTATGCTTTTGGCACTGCTACGAGCCACAACTACATTGGGATATTTGTAATTCTCTGCAACTGATCGTGCACTTTAAAGTTAATGACATTCAAAGGCTTGGTGGACATGAGACACAATCCTGATGTAAAGCATACCAAATACTTTTAAAATACCCCTGATGTAACTGCAAATATAAAAATGTCCCACAAGTGAAATAAAACAAACATGATCACTTGCCTACTGCAATAGTAATGTGGGGATTAGTCATGTTTGTGGCTGGAAACCTGTATTATATCTCTGGGAATCATTGCATTTGTGGGATTATAACTTTACAAGCTGCAGATCTGTATGACATTTTATTACATTTGTGAGACATTATTACAATTGGTGGGTGTTATAGCCCCTTGTATAATGCAAGTATATTTGTATTCAACTTCCAGGGCATTTAAAAAACTCAGGACAGATTTGGCATGTGAATTGAACTGATGTTACGAATCTGTGACCACACAGACACAGAGGCCGCTGTTGCACACTATCCCCATATCTGTTGTCGAAAATGGGCATGAAGAGGAGTGTATGTTGCAGTCAGATTGTGAAACAGTCATTTCATGAAATGGCTAAGAGGTTTTAGCCATTCTTTGAAATTACTGAAGTTTAGCACTAACCATTTCATGAAATGACTGATTTCGCAATCTGAATGTAATATATATACATAGATGATATAGACAGTGTAAATGTAAACTCCTCCTTACATTAAAATCTGTAAAACGTTTGTTTCAGTAGTATATGCTTCTCCAGATTAAAAGTTAATGTAGGCCTATATTAAAGACCTTTAAGATTTTGTAATGTAAATGTACCTCCTGCATGCAGATGCAAATTAACACATGCCTTCTATGTCTGATGCGTAATGCCCCCGTCATACTTATTCAAAATAAGCAGGAATCAAGCAGAACCAACCGGAATGAAAAAATGACGCAACATTTGGACTGGAATTTCAAATTGACCAAAATTCTTACAGCTTTGAAAGAATGCCGTTCGAATATGTAGAATGCGCTTCAAACCCGCTCAAATGATTCTTGCACATTCTGGGTGTATTAGCTCTCGAAGGCAGCTTGAATGTAGTTGGAACACAGTAGGAATATTTAGAATGTAGTCAGAATATTTAGAATACACTTGGAATGCCATACAAGTGTGGTTCAATTCCTGCCTGAACACCACCCGAAGTCTGGTTGGAGTGTGCCTCAAATGCTGTACGAATTCAACTTGAATGCAGTCAGAACGCACTGGGAATGGCCGCCAAATATGGTTGGAACGTCCAAGAGTCCAAACAGAATGCAGCTTGTACTTAGAATGTACTTAGAATGTAACACGAATGTCCCATATGCTTTGAGTAATTGCTGAATACAGCAGGGGAAGTAAATATGCCACTAAAACTGGTATATATGTATATATATATATATATATATATATATATAAAACAGATATGCGTTATGAAATGAAAACTGGCCACACCTGATAATGTTGAGAGTTTTCGTAGTTTCTGTAATGGTAATTCAAATGAATGATTGAAAACAGGTCATGACCAATCATTATTTTTAAGGGATAGGTTTCAGCCTCCCCTATCGCCAGTTCACCAGCCGCCACTGATTCCAGTGGCAATTGAAAGATTCCAAGGCATTCAAAGTGCATTCCAGCTGAATTGTGTTAATATCGAAATAGATTCCTGCAGCAATCGAGATGCATTTGAGGTTCATTCTGGCTCATTCGAGGCGCATTCAGGACATTCTGGCAGGATTTGACTTGACTTGCCGTTTCGATTCTCCCTCAAATGCAATCAGAATGTTTTGAATGCTGTTGGAATGCTGTAAGAATATTTATAATGCAGTTGGAGCGCAGTTAGAATACACATCGAATGCCGTTTGATATTTCTCCACTTCGAATGCACCTGGAAAGTTTTGAGCATGAGCAAAACATTTGGGCCGGCCACAAGAATGGGCCCAAATATTTGGAATGAACTCAGAATGCGGTCAGAATTTTTAGAATGCACTTAGAATATCCAGGAATACAGGAGTTTTCATTCCGTCGGCGTTTTGGCTCATTCTGCCTCTAGTATAACTAGGGTTTAAATGTGAATTTTCTTCTTTGTGCCCTTTTTGGATGACACACTTGCAGAAAATATGCTACTGTGGCCCTTGCTTTCCTAGATTTGGGTGGTCACAGATTTTGGTATGACACAAGCTCTTATATTTTAATTGCGATATTCTTGTATCTTAGATCTGCTTGACTGCAGAGAATTGTGAGGTTTTTACGAAATGAACCGAGAGCAAACTCCAGTAAAATGCAAAAGGAGGCTTTATTTCTTAAGGGGGAAACCCCCCAACAGAGCTGGCAACAGTACAAAGTCCGCAATTCAAAATCAGAATCCAAAGGGCGAAATCCAGAGTCATACACAGGGCACCAATCACAAAGATCGTAGTCAGACAAAAGAGGTCAAAAAACAAGAATGCGGCAAAAGTAAAGGGAATAGGCAAAGCTCGAAATCAAGGACAGTCCAGTCAGAAAGATAAATCACAATGAATCAAGGCAAAAAAACGTAGCACAGGAGACAAGGAAGAATGATCTGACAAGAAAGTGAACCAAATAGACATCTTAAATACACATGATCAGGGAGAACAGGTGCAATCAATGGCAACAATAATCAGGGAGGGACACATGAGGAATAAACTAATTACATGAATTTGGCTGTAGCCAAAATGCAGACAGGGATCATAAGACAAACCTATGAACAGAACAGCTCCGGTCAAGGACTACTAAAGTTCATAGTAAAAAGAAAGGAAAGCGCAAAGTAAATGCGCAAATCCACAGAAAATAGCAGCAGAGATAATTAGGGATAGGCAAGGAGGCGGAGACTAGAATTGGGCGACTGCTGAGAGATCATTAGTGAATTAGTAAGTGCTGCTATACAATCTCGAGTGCTTGTTAGTAAGTTAGTCCAAATATGCAAGGTTAGTGTGGGTTAGTAATTAGCAAAAACAATGAACTGTTAGTATGTGTTAGTAAGACAGTAAAAGAGAGAGGAAGGAAGAACACGAGATGATGAAAGAAGATTGAAACCCAGAAACCAATAAATCACTTGAATGAGTGGCAAGACAAGGGGCAGTGAGCAAAGATACACACATGGCAAGACAGGGGAGACAAAGTGCAAAGCATGGCAAAGAAAACATGGCATGATAACTAATAAACTAAAACATGAAAAATAATAAAACAAGGAAAATACCAAAAACACAGTACATAATCCTAAGAATGGTCAGACAAAGGCAGTGGTCACTAAACACAAGAATCAATAACCATGGCAAGGCCAGGCACAGAACTTAAACTAGGCTAGGGATCATGGCATAGCAGAACTACCAAAACCAAAAGAGCAGGATCACAACAAGAATGAGTCATGCTGTTCTGTCATCTGTGGACTACCTTGCAGCTGTTGTTCCAATGTGTATATTATATCCTGTGCGTTTTCCTTGATGATTTACTAAAGTTGCATTCCCATGGATTGGCTGCCTATTATGTTGTTGCCCGGCCAAAAAAAAAGTTGCACACTGAAATATTTGTTTGGAACCCCTGCTTTGATTACTGTGCATATATGCAATGTCAGAACATTTATTTTCGATCAGAAATGCCATAATTTTTGGCCGAGATCTTGTCTTCTCAACCTAATGGTTGAACCACTTGGTGGTCTCTCTTGAGCACATCCCAATAACTTTTAATGTGTTTAAGGTCAGGACTTTGTGGTGGCAAATTTGTTTGCAAAAACGATTCCTCAGACTTGTTTTTGTCACTCATGTTTTTTTTTGTTAAATACAGGCCAGTAACTTGCCTGTTCTGAAATGCTGTAACATTTTTTCCTTCATCAGGGGATGTGTCTTCCAACATGATTTTTTAAGAAATGAGTAGCGACGCGCTTCACCAGTCAGGGTAAAAATGATTATTTCCAGCTGAAACATATTGATAACTGCAATAATGATCTAATTATAGAGTTTGTTCATTAATTTCCTAACGGTGACTTTTTTTGGCCAGGCAGTGTTCTAGACCTAAGCTATGAACTGAAAAGTAAGTCAAACTTAATGTTTTACCTACTCAGATTGCTAATGCCTTTAGCATGCATGGAAGTACAGTAATCTTGTGGGACATGCATGTTCCATCGGAATCATTTTTTATTGCTCGCTTTTGAATATTGAAAACAGCCCGACCATTTGCAAATATCCAGGTTTTTCAGAGCATTCATAATTTGAATAGTTGGCATTTTAGCAGTTAGCATTTTAACTTTTGGGATGCTCAAAGTGTCCTCCTCTTTGCTGTCTTCTTGGACTTGGATGTAGTATAATAACTGGATATAGCATACAAAACTGGCTTAACTCAGCGGCGCGGCGTACTGACTTGGGGCCTTTCTTCTAGGGCCACATGGATATGCGCTGTGTGACTTTTGTCTTGTGCGTGTGTGGTTTGCTCCCACATAAACATGCTGCTGTCTGTGGTAACCAAACAACAGCCCACGCCTGTGGCTCTCCCATCTCCTTGCACGTGACCAGGTGTCCAAGATTGATGGCCGCTGCAAATTCATGTAAAATTCATTTAATGAATGGAACAAGTAACCATTGCACCTGGCACAGGTTTAATTTAAAGCTTTGAAATAGTTACTATATATATTACCATATTACTCTGCGAAAATATCATGAAAACTAGTGACTTGCTGTTTTACATTACAGTATTTTTTAATGCACACTAGCTTGACATTGATCATATCCATATTTTTGCGTTGTTGATAGCTAATCATATTTATTTAAAATATTAGCTACATTTTGTGTTCGTTAGCTTATAAACTTGACTGTCAATACAGGATTTAAGATTAAACTTACAGAGTAGTGCCCATAGTTCATGAATTACTGGAACCCCTGGCAAAAATGATGGAATCATTACACTGATAGTATGTTTATTCAGATGCTTTACTTCATACCGAATAAGCAAATCACTGATATGATAAACATTTTTATATATCAGCTTAATGTTCAGGGGCTCATGAAACAAAGCTCAAACCTATCAGATCAAGTTATTTTAATTACTGGGGTACTCTTTCATAACAAAATAGTAGAAAAAATTATGCCACAAACAGCATTGAACGGGCCCTCGCACCCTTTTGCACGTGGGTGTGGTGGTGAGATCCTGACTGGTGCAGGTGTGCATTCACAACCACCGGACAGAATAGACTGTGTAAAAGGTTGTTGAAATTTTCTAGGTGGTGCTATGGAGCCAGTTTTCCACACCCATGTGCAAAGCTTCTACTATGCCAGCCTTTATGCATTTACAAAATATTATGAGTTATCAAGCATGTTCAGGCCCTCAAAATTGCTGTTGTTGATTAGGGGGTGCGATAGAGCCAGTGTGTCCCCCCTAGGGCCACTTGGGATGCCAAATCAAAGAGCATCACACTTTTAACTTGTGTGCAATTTACAAAATTTCATTATTACCCCATCAATTGCCAAATCTGCGCATCTCAATCCCAAAATTGCCGCATGTTTGGCAGTGCTATATCAATGTGTTCATTTGGATTAGCAATAGAATATCACATTTTTTTTTTGCCAGGACCTTTACATGTGCTAATTTTGATGACTTTCTGCCCATAAGATGGGCCTGAAAAATTTTCATTTTGGAAAAATAATAATAATAATAATAATAATCATAATAATAACAATAAATAAGACTAAGAATAATAATAAAAAACACTACAGTTACAATAGTGTCCTCACACCCTCAGTGCTCGGGCCCTAAAAATCAGTACTATTTAGCACCTCCTTTGGCTTTTATGATGGCGTGAATTTTTCGAGGCGTGGAGACCAATGTCCTCCATCAAGCTGGTTCCGACTTTCTCAAATAGTGCTTGATAGCTTTGCAGGATGTGACCCAGTCGTGGACCATTTTTTTATTTCCTCCATAAATTTTCAATTGGATTGAGATCCAGTGGGGCTGTGCCTATACCCAGAATCATGGAGATTTTTTTTCTTTTCCCCCTTTCCCCATGTCGCAAAATCAGCTTTAGATGACTAATCAGCAGCACTTGTCCATAAGTGCAACGTTCTACAGCTCATGTGTCTTCCACTCATCTCAGAGAGTCTCATGCAGAACTTTTAATGGTTTATCTTTGGTCAAGAGGCGGACCTTAGTGAATCTTATCATGGGAACTTAGCGTAGCGCACTGTCGGTCGAGACGAGCCCATAACAGATGAAACTGATATTAGCCGTTCCAGCTGGTTGCTCGGACAAGTGATGCTGACGAGTGAACAGGTAGCCAAACACTAAGCTCAGCCACTCAGGCTGAAAATATATTCCCTTGCTTTGGAGTGTACGATCTTTCAATTGCCGATTGAATGTGCATTTTTTTTGTACTTTTATTTTTGGAAATATCCCTTGTGCTGATGGCTACACGTGTGTAATTATAGTTTGACAACGCAAAACAGTACGTTAAATGACGTATCCATCGATTTAATATGTAAAAAATATTTAATTTTTTCCTTATCCTTTTGTAGTATAGTTCATGATGTTACGTCAAATACACGAGCAAAGACTCGATGGAGTGGACAAAAATGTATGGTAGGGTTATTCCGGGCAGTTCTTGACGGCTGCTACTTCAGCTGCAAATTTCTTCGGGATACTGAAGTATTATTGTTGTTGTTATTGCTTCTTGAAATGAAAATTATCAAAACTTATTCTGTACTTAGGTGAAAAGACGCAGAGCTATATTCAGTTAATGCCTCACAATTAAGTTGGGTTTTATACTTCAGGCTAGCTGGGATTTAACTGTACGGTGTTTTGTTAAAAATCTTTGAAAATATTCATAAAAGGTGATTTTAAGACCAAAAAATTATCTTTTAAGTGAATTTTTATCAAGTGAACGCCTCCAGTGCATTTGTTTTGCGACAAAAACATGATTTACTCGCATCGCAAATTTTCATAGTTTATCAGGCTTGTGGTGGGCATAAAATCCACGTTTTTCAAGGTATTGCTCTGAAATTTTCACCATAGCATCAGTTTGTTATGTTCTATACAATGACATTGCCATTTTTGGCTAGGTAGATACATAGTGTATTTATGATCCATCTGCCAGGCAGGTTCTGCCACCCATTTCTAAAATCCTATGACCAAATAATTTTTCATAAAATTTTCCCATGAAAATATCCAGAATGAGTGTGTCATTGTATAGCTGGTGATATTAGCTTCAAAACAAAAAAAAGAATTGCAGGAAAATATGGTATATAGTTTCTGAGATATAGTTGCCAAATCAAATTCCATTGTGAGCTTTTTCCAGTTGACACACTTTTTATGTGTTGTTAGTGTTTAGAAGTACTTAAATTGAGTGAACCCAGGCTTGACCCCTTAAGTTCTACCTTTTACTGATTTGCTACCGAATGCGCAGGATGACCTTGGTGGTCACTTTATTTGGTACACTTGTACACCTTCTCCAGAGTGCAAATATTTCAGTCAATCACGAAATAAAACAAAAACTCATGCAATGCATGTGAACATGTTTCCACCAAGCATCAGGATGGGGGAGGAATTTGGTGTCAGTGGTTTGACTATTAATTGATTGCTGGGTATAGGATGTGGACTCTTTTGAATATTATTTTTTATTTATGTAGCCTATTACAGAAAACTGTAGGGGAAAAAATTTGTTGAATTGTAAACTACAAAGTTCAATTAAAAAAAGCTTATTTACATGGGTATTATATATGTAAACGAGACATATTAAAATTGTGCAGTATAGCCTGGCTGGCCCACCCAAAAATTTGGCTTGCACAGCACCCCTGTTGAGATCTGGACTGTTTGCTGGCCATGTCATTGAGCTGATAGGTATTTGAAAGGAAAAGCTTTTACACTTCTTGCTATGTAGCAAGATGCAATGCCATCCTGAAAAATTACTTCATCGTCTCCAAACCTATTTTCTATCGATGGAATCAGAAAATAATCCAAAAGTTCAGTATACTCTCGTCGTGCGTTGAATGTTGCAGTAATGATTGCCATCTCCCCTAGTCATTTACATGACATATAACCCAATATCATAAATGGATGGGAAAATTTGCTTATTTTCCTCAAGCAGTCATCTACATGTTTTACATGATTCATTGGAATGATACCAGAAAAAAGTTCCAGCATCATCAACTTGGCTAATGCAGATTGGTGATTCATCCACACTCCGTGATTGCTTCTTTTTTGCTTACAGTAACCTTTCTTTCTTCTGTTCAGATGTTAGTGCTGGTTTCATGTTTTCCTTTTATAACCTTCCCATTTTGTTTTGTACTTGCACCAAATTTTTGAGATACCTGATTGGGGGCTACTAATATCAATTGCCACTTTCTGTGTTGAATTTCCTTCCTGGAGTAATTTAATAATCCTCTCCATTGTTCTAATTCGAGCAATCGTCAATAGAAAGAAAAAAAAATAACACCCTGACGTTGCAGTCAGGCCCTATTTCCGATGCTTGATAGGATGGTTCGGTGACCAAGTCACTTCCAGGCTTGTGGAGCTGCGGAAGATTGCTTAAGCATGTGTGGTTAAGGATACTTGGCCGTACGATACTGAGCATAGAAGCCGTATTCATTACCTCCGCCAATGAAGTTGGGGCGGAGGTTATGTTTTCACCCCTGTTTGTTTGTCTGTCTGTCTGTCTGTTTGTGAACAACATAACTCAAAAAGTAATGAACGGACTTGGTTGAAATTTTGTGAGTGCATTGCTATTACATCTAGGATGGACTCTATTGATTTTCACCGCGATCAGTGAAACAATATGGCCGCCACGGCTGCCATCTTGAAATCGTATGACACGCGATAAATCAACTTTGCTCCCACTCATGAAGATTTGGATTGTGCTGCCTTGGCGAAGGTTTGCACTCTACAAATGCCTCTAGTTCTTTATGCATCCGATACTTTTTCTTGACTTAATTTTTGCATTTATATTGTTTGCAGTTTCTCAAGTCTACCTGAATTGTTTTCAGCAAGGTTAGGGGCCGTTACTGCAAAGCTGCCATGTGCTGGTCTCACGGCGATAGGCAAAAAACCTTCACAAATACCTCTGGATGAGAGACATTCACTTGCATAGATGATTTTCATGATTTGGTCATTATCAAGCATTTTCACGGGTAACAAGCTGATCATTGGACTCACATCCAGGTGAACTGGTACTTGAGGAGAGGTTTGAAAAGGACTGACGTAATGATAGATTGCTGTTATTCAGTGTTATTATGCTCATGCAATAGACCTAAGCAATAGCGAGCTGGGCACCGGAAGTGTGTCTCAGAAGTGTAAGAAATTTCTACGAAAAAGCTAGATTTGACAATTTTCTTTTGTAGTGACGATTGTTCGAATTGTTAGCTTTCTTGTTGGTGAGATGCTTCCTCTTAATTAGCCAAGTCCAAGATCTTGCTGAGGTCTGCAAGCACTCGCTTTTAACTGCAGACTAATTTGCTATTGATTTGTGCTGGTATTTCTTTTAGAGATACCAATTACAAGTTGATTCCACAATTTTTTCTTCAATTTTAAGTGATTCCATACTTTTTCCTATGTATTAGACACTTTTTTCCTATCTATGGTTGTTTGAAATATGCAATAAACAAAACATTTTTTAGAAATGAAAAAAAAATTTTTTGTCACCTTTTGCTGCTCGAAATGGACCGATTTTCCCTCTAAAATTGTCCCTGAGGCTGGGTCTGAGAGTACCTATCTGGTGACGTCCGTGGTTCAAGCTTTGAATAATTTCACTTTCATTTACTGGCTGAAATCAACACGGTGCTGCTGCCCCAATTCAGCCCATTTGGCCTCTTGTTGAGAAGTTTTTTTTACCCAGAGCAGAATGCTGAGATGTCAGATGTGTATGTCCTGCATGTAAATGAGTAAGGGAATTTTAAATGACGGAAACCCTGATGACACTTTATTTGTGCAGTAAGTCGTCTTGTGTGTCTGACTGTGCCCTTCAGGGATGAGAAAGCATATATGTGAATCAATATTGAAACATGTCACAAATTATGAATTAAAATACTTTGTTCTCATTCATGTTTATTTTGGAGAGATTAGTGGCTGTTTGCCCATGATTTTACAATTATCTGAATATGTCTGGATAAAGAGGGGAGCGTATTTATCCATTGGTTCTGTCAGTATTTACTTGAAACTAGAGTTTTCCACAGTGCGGAGACAGGGAAACAGTGTTTGATGTGCTGTGTTATTTAAATGTCAAATGAATCCAAATGTGCTCTTGTGCCCTTTAGTTAGGCTGTATGTTTATTTCCCTTTATACTGTCAAACAAGTATCCTTGATGTCAGCCATCTATTCTTGAGCAAGTGAGGCCGAAAATCACTTGACCCTATAGAAGTAAGAGTTATGGTTGTTGTTGAGGCAGTGTTAAATTTATCAGGCAGAGGGATCCTGCCCACTTACTCACTGAGCAGTTGACACAAGAGCTTTCCTGCTGCCAGCTGATTGGTTATATTTAGATTCATTTCCTGTGAAGAACCAAGGAAAGCCTCCTGGTTTCACCTATGCTAGATAAGCTGGTATTTTCCTGGGTTTTCAGAGAGGTGGTGAGGCCTTCATTACAAGGTTGAGAGAGGGGGGTGTTAGGCTGTCCTCTCAGTCATAGTCATAAGCTTAAAATGCTATTAGCTAAAGAAGGTTTACAGCTGCTGTGACCTAAGTCAACTCACCCTATAGGTCAGCACAATGCTAATAATTAGCTTCATCTCTTGCAAAATCAGTATGTCATGTATATCAACATGATGATTCAACCAAGATATTATTTTGAAATCAGATCAGTAAATTAACAATGGTAGGAGTATTATACTACATAGTGATGGCACTGTACTGTTCGGATCAAAAATGACTGCTTAGGCCTGGTTCTTTTTATCCTTTTGTTTTTAAAAAAAATTCACACATCTTAGAATATTTGAGGATAATTGGTTTGAGAATACTTGAGGCAAATGCTCTACAGAAGGCACTAAGAAAAAAGAATCATGATGTAGTCATAAACTCTTTTGTCTGATAGTGTTACTTTTTGTTGAATGCTTTATTTTCCCTATATCAGCCTGTAACAGACTGCGTGTTTTGCCTCACAGAACGAATTTTGAGCAGCTTGCAAGAACCCTAGTATATTAGTATATATATATATATATCATTAGTATATAATCTAGCTACAAAACCTTTTAGGGAGATATATTAACACATACTTAAATTAAAAAATGCCTACATTCAATAGGAAACCATGTTGAGAACACACTAGTGCTGGAGTCTAGACTGTTTCAGCACAAGCTTGCCTTCAGAGAAGCATTGTATTTCAGTCCCAAGGTTTGGCTTAATGTCATAATCTTTCATACGATTAGATGGGTTGGCACAATGCGCCAGATGTCAAGACGCATTGATTGATTGATTGACATATTGATTGATTGTATTGTATACTACTTGGGGGGAGGGAACCATTTTATGACCATTGTATGACCATTTCACTATTCATTGAGTTCTAAAGAATTCTTATTGAACGATTTCACAATTTGTCAAAACAAACATAGTCTGGGATGGTAGGATTTGCATTTCAGGAAGGCATTTAAAAGCAAGGTCATACCACCCTACACAAACATCTGTGGGACAATTGCTCGCAGTTTATTCCTGGATTGTCTTGATATTTGTATGTGTTATGGGCAAGCTTGTATTTCACATTCTTTGTTGCCATTGTCGTTCATTTTCCCTTGGAATAAAGCACCATGTCATTGAGTAGGATGTTAAATACTTCCCAGAATGAAGGGTGATTTCCTGTTATGATAACCTTGGAAAACTACCAGATTGTAATGCCGCAGAATTATCATACCCGGGAAAATTAAAACCCCTTAAATGCACTCTTGAAAAATTTTATTGTGTATTTGGTGTTATATTCTGGGGCATTTTTCTAGTACTTTAGTAAATAACAGAAGCAGTAGGTTCTTTTGTGTGTCTCTAGATTCAAGTGGCTTCTTATCAAGCAGAATGGCTCAGGGAACTTACATGCTTGGCACAATACCATGGTAGGTGTCATAAAAACTAATGCGAGTTCTTATTTAAGTAAAAGCTAAAGAAGCTTTTCTTGCCAAATTTTTTTTACCCATGTGGCATTTGAATGTGAACTCTGTGGTGCAGCTCAAAGAATGAACCATCATGAGCGGAGCAGAACCCAAACAAAATGCTAAAAAAGGACAGAAATGTTAGCCAGCGAGCCAGATCCCTCTTGAATGAATAGGGGCATTGTGGTGTATCCCTCAAAGGGACTGCTCCTTATTAGTTGCTCAGCTGTGCCATGGACAAGACCCACTTTGGGACTAGCCTCAAGGCTAGAGCAGTGCTCATGCATTTTTTTTTTTTTTTTGGGGGCCGTTTAGAGAGAAGAAACTGCTGAGTCAATGGTGCTGTGCCTTTGGAGTGTTCAGGGGATTCAGGGTCTTACTTTGGTCCCCAGGCAAACAATGCAGGGAAAATCAAGACCCGCATGAGTCACCCAAACCCAATGGTTCTTCAGATCTTCACATGGAGTTACACACAACATTGTCAGAATAACGGGCCTCCGTTAATGAACTCGATTGAGCACACCCATGCAGGACTGCACAGCAGCTGCAGCATCGGCTTGATTTATTTGTAAATGCTGGACTTTCCCCTTTCATTTTCAGGCCTTTTTAATGGTTATCGGCAGGAAAATCTCAGAAGCTTTAGATTTTTTTTTTCTTCCCTCTGGCATTTTGGTGTGGACCAGTGAGTTTGTGTTCGTGTTTTGGAACAAGCTAGGATTCCGAACACATCTGATAGTACGCTGATGGACCAGAATTGTAGCCAAACTCGGATTCAAATTTGTAACCATTCATTGACTTTACCCATAAGAACAACTTAACAAATTTCAGAGAATATTAACAAGTAAAGAATGACAAAAGAATCAACAATGACAAGTTTAACAACAAAATCAACTTCAAAAATCAACTCCAATCTCAGTACCGAGTGTGATCGCCAAGTCGGCGACTCACTGTTCTTCAGTTGATCCTTGGTCTGTGGATTCCTAGGGTCTCCTGAGCCGTCCTGGTGCAGGTTCGAAACCAATCTCTCAGTTGGAAGAGGCGGATCTGATTGTTCTGGGCTGGGGTCGTGACCCGAGGCTGACCAGGTCGGGGTCGATCATTGGTGCTTCCAGTCTCCTGGTAATGAGCCACAAGGTTAGAGATTGTGGGTTGGCTTAACCCAAAACGCTGGGCGATGCGATTTTAGGATGTTCGAGCCATCCACAGCTTGATGACGTTGGGGTCTGGAAAGGTGAGGCATGGCGCACATAGTGTCTTTGAACAAATAGGTTCTGGCCTTAATGACTTCAAGGATTGTTTTAAGGCAGTTGACTGCATTGCAATTGTAATCACTGAAGCTGGAAAGGGTTACATCACTAATTCCTCAAATCCTGCTCTATAGACACAAACAAGGTCATGACCTCATGCACTGTGGTGTCTCCTGACAACTGCATATCGATTATGTCATGGTCTAATTAAAGTTCACCTAACCCAACGATACTATTTCTGTCTAGTCAGACATAAAGTCCATCAGTATAGTTTGGACTTACCTTCTGAGTTTTCATGAGTCAATGAAGAAGGTTACGTCTTCAGAGAGATTGGTAACTGCAACTTATATGAACACTGATAAACATAACATTAGTCCTATGAGTGCCAGTATATTTTTGACTTTTTTTTCCCATTGTAAAGCATGCAAAAGTAGCAGACTGTCACTGTGAACACAGCATACCAGAGCAGCAAGTGGCAACATACTAATTCATATTTTGCTGTGCCAAGACCCGGATAGTAATTTATGAAAATGGCTGAAAATGTTTTCACTATGCATTCTGCATGTGAGACAGTTGTAATTAATTAGCAGAGGAGAGGAATCAAGTTCATTGCATGACTGATATTTCTGGTGCTCCAATCAGGCTGGAGAAGGTGATGTGCAGCAGGTGGCCTGACCTTGTGGCGAGTGATTAAGGAAATTGGCCTCAGAAATCCGCAGAGAAGAAAGGCCTTCATTGTGGACTATTACCCTGTAATCATTTTATTACTTTTAAGTGTCTGGAGGTAAGATGGGGCAGTGCAGGTGAGAGGAGGAATTCAATATTTGAATGTGGCAAACGATCATGCATCCAGCAGGAACAGCGATTTAAAACCCCAGGGGAACTATATGTGATGCCGCTGCACAAACGATGAGTTCTGCGGTCATTGAACAAGGGAGGGAGCATTGGTGCTTGTTGCCTTTTATTTATTTTCAAAGGAGAGCTATAATAGCATTGGTTTATATTTGGAACTGTGGACATTTCAATTCAATTGCTGAAGGCTGTATTCACCTCTGTGATGTAATCTTTATGATGCCCAAGAACCCTCAAAAGCTGATGTAATTCTTTTTCTTCTTTCTTATCAGGCGCCAAATACGGGTCACTGAGATGCTTGATAAATGAATAATTGCTATGTCTGTGATGGCCTAATGTGTGCCTGGAGAATTATATTTGACTAGCTCCCACTTCTTGCCATGAATGTAAATTATGTAGTTCATACATAAATATGTTTTTGGTCCTAATTGAATTGTGGTGGTGCACTTAGAGTTGTTTTTGGATTTGTAATGTTGTGCTCTTCTGCTTGCTTTTCTGGTGTGAAAAAGATTGTTTTTTTTTTATTTTATTTTGGCGAAACATTATCTTACCTTAGGTATGGCTGATTATTCTGAATAATTGTGACTTTATTCTGGATAACCATATCTCAATAATGTTGCTCATTATTTTGGCTGACCATAGTTATGGACTAAGCACGGTTGATCATTTTTACCAACCAGTACCCTATCCTACCTATTGCTGATTAGGTTGGCTAACCATAGTCCTATCCAACACTCAGTTGATTATATTGGCCCACCATGACCCGATCATGCAAGTGGCTGATTAAGTTTGCTAACCATGACCCTATCCTACGTGTGGCTGATAATTTTTGGCAAAAAATTACCCTGTCCTAGAAATAGCTGATTAAGTTTGCATTCCATAGTCCTGTCCTACGCTTGGCTTGTCATTTTGACTAACTGTATGATGCCTCTCTGCCCTTGATGGTCCTGCGGCAGATGTGAATGAGACAAGGCGAGGCACACCCAGTGGTGCAAACGCTCTTCCCGCACACACAAATGTCACCAAACACACCCAAAAATGTTGAAAGTCAAATTCTTTTCATGGCCTGCACAATTCAAACACATTTGAATTTTTATTGCTTCACACTTAAAGTGCAAACTGGAGACAGTCCTTCTTGAAGAACTGGATAATGTCCTACTACTCATTGATCAGAAATTGTCAGACAGCTGCCCTAGAATAATCTAAACTGTTTAAAGGATAAGGGTGGGTCAAATCGGTATTAGGTCATATAAACTTTTCATAAATGTTTTGTCTACCCACTGTATGTCATCATATTATGGCATACACACCCCCGTATTTTATGCCCAATGTTCAAAATCCTTGATTGTCTAATCATAGCACATTTGTTAATCTGATATAAAGGCAATGTGGCAGCTAACTATTGCACTTCCCTCTAAACACCTACCCACCAACCCCCTTATTATTATATTAGGTCCAATGTTGTCTGAAATTTGCTACAGGGAAGAAATTGAAAAAAATAACTAGGTGACATTATTTATATAACCTAGGTAGATATTGGGAATGGTGTTCCAGTATTGCTCAACCTACATTGTACCTCTATTATTAAGGCTCTCTGACTTCCTGTAATCTGCCCTCGTGCTGTTATTATCAAGGTTGCGTGTTAGCCCTTGTTATTTGTGCCAACCTGTCTAGAAAGGTCAGTCAGTCTGAAAGGATTAAAACAGATTACGGAGTATTACAATTAACCCAAGAAGTGCCAACACTGTCAAATATAATTTCAACTGTACATACACTGCCCTGCCCAGTCACTCACTCAAATATTTAGTTGGAACCCCTGTGGCTTTGATTACAGTGCATATTCGTATCGTCATTGTTTTGACAACTATATGCAATGCCAGAACATTTATCTTCTGTCAGAAATGCCATAATTTTTGGCCGAGATCTTATCCTCTCTACATAATGGTTGAACCACTCGGTGGTCTTTCTTGCGCACATCCCAGTAACTTTTAATGTGTTTAAGGTCAGGACTTTGTGGTGGCAAATTTGTTTGTGAAAATGATTCCTCATACTTGTTTTTGTGATTCATGGTTTTCTTTGCTAAATACAAGCCAATAACTTGCCCGTTCTGAAATACTGTAACATCTTTTCCACCATCAAGGGATGTGTCTTCCGACATGATTTTTTTAAGAAATGAGTAGCATCGCGCTTCATCAGTCAGGGTTAAAATGATTATTTCCAGCTGAAACATATTAATAACCGCAATAATGATCCAATTATAGAATTTGTTCATTAGTTTCCAAACGGTGACTTTTTTTTTGGCCAGGCAGTGTATTTCGACAATACCCAACCTATTGTTGTGAGACTGCCATCCAGGCCAACAGTGAGGAGGTATGGACCAATCGTGTTACCTTGCCTAATGTCTGTGTTAGTATTTCATCCCGGGTAAATATAATTGTAGCCAAAATATAGACTGCATTTATTGCCTCAATGTATTTTCATTATTTTACTTCTGGAATTGTTCAATAGGATCATTTGCATTCCTGGTTCAAAAAAATAAAGCACTGCTACAACCTGAGCAATATTGGAATCCAGTAATATAGCAATGCTTTATATTATAGCATAAAAAAATAATGGTTGGGCTATAATTGAAGATACAAGTCTTTATTTTTAAGCAGAGCCGAAAAACATGAGCAATAAACCAGAGAAGCCATGTGAAGTCTTGGTCCTGCCTTGTGGCGCACTTTGTAGCCTACATCCTTGCGCATACTGTAGCCGTCAGTGGAATTAACCTTTACAAGGAAAGTGCAAGGACTAAGAATAGTTGAATTGTGCTATAAAATCCATTGGTGAATTAATTAACAGATTATTTGAATCCATCTGAGAATTTATGTGGTCTATAGCCATGTGTTTAACACTGAATTTTTTATCCTGATTAAAATGTCTGAACCACATTTGCGTGTATGTCAATGCAACTTTCCACAGAATCTGCAGATCACCTAGGAGGTATCATAATATTATAAATTATGACTGCAGCTAACACTTAACATGTCCAAGACAAGTATGGAATGTGTTTAACAGCGTCTTGTCCAGAACTCGCTGTAATAATTCCATTGATCAGGAATACTTCCTCAGGGAATATGTGCATGTCTTATCCTTGTTTCACCTTGCTATATTGTTGATTCTTTGAAATTGCAACTTGTACAGTCACTGGTAAAATGCATGCATGCCAAAATGTTTTTGTAAGGTGACAAGAACTATGCATAAGTCTCAAAATGTTAGAAAAAGGCTTGAACACTCACTTAGATTTTACACTCACTGAAATGAAGCATAGAAGTGTGTGTGTAAGGCTTACCCCCCCCATATAATTCTTTGAAATGGCAAAACAGTGTGAAATGATCACAGCTTTTATTCTGGTTTCAGAACTGACGTGGGCAGTTTCATTCATCTGGACAGAGGATGTGCCAATAGCTTAATTAAATCTGTGACAGTAGTGCTGCTTGCTTTTGATGGTTTTGAAGATATGAAAAGTAAAGACTCCGAGAGCACTTTGAGGGAATTTACTGATGACTGTATGAAAAGTAATTTGAAAACACATTAAGCAAGTACAGATGGATTTCTGTCCACAGCATGAGCAGAATTTCACTGGTCATGAAATCTTTTCCATTAAATTGAAATGACTCTTTTTGCTTTAAGTTTTAAATGAGTCATGGTTTAACTCTGGCCGAACCCAGGGGTTCTATATCAGCAGGCCATTGCATTGACTGACCATCACAATTCATTGCTTCAGTCCCTGAAACAAAGAGATTGATGCTTTGTTTCCGAGTTCCATTCTTACACACTAGTCTTGAGCAATGCAAATGTAAACACCTTCTGCATGGCAACAATTAAAAGTACTCTGCATTGCACTAATAATACACATGGAATTTCCATTAAAAGCAGTCTTGATTTTTTTAACGGGACAAAGCAAAATACAGTTCATCGTATTTTTTCATTATCCAGGAAAGCTGAAGGCAGAAGATGGCTGCAAACAGGTGAGGATTCTTAGCTCAGAAAGCTGTTGGGATTGAATACTGGCCTACACGAGATGCTTAGCTCGTTCTAAAGTACCTATGGACTAAACCCCTTCACATCAAAAAATTGTCAATATTACTAGGTGGATGTTGTGTTCTTTGAAATATGTACCGCATGCAAAAAAAAGGTAGTGATGATGTTTGGGCTGTGCGCACTGACAACACCGCTCAGTGCGTTTCAGAGAAGAATGGCTATGCAGAGCAATGACAGATTTCAGCTCCGTCATTTTACATGACATTAATTATGCGGTCAAAGTGCCATTGGATTTATAATGAAACTCATTATGCCTGAACAAGATGTGTGCCACTTCCTTTGTCCACATTAAGGAATAAAATCTCAGCTCATGCATTTTGCCTGATGTTTTTTTAATGCGAGCATTTTTGTTTAGCCTGTAGCTGTACCACTACTCGATCTGCTTCAGCTGTGTGGCTGAAGCTAAGCAGGTTTGGGCTTGGTTAGTACTTGGATGGGAAACCACCTGGTGAAAAAAAAGTTGCGAGTGGTAGAGGTGTTGGTGGGCCAGTATGTCATGATCTTCCCTCTGGAGGGATTATCAATGCTCTAGTGGAGGGATTATCAGTGCTCCAGTGCAGTGATGGGGACACTGTACTGAAGGAGACCCTCATCTATCAGAAAAGATTTGAAACCGAGGTCCTGTCATTAAAAATCCTATGACATTCTTTGACAAGAGTAGGGGGTTTGTGGTTAAATTCCCAACCTGCCACCCAATCATCCCCTGATTTAACTTGTCCTCTCCCTCTCTACATTAACCCCCTGGACTGCCGTGAAAAAGTGTTTTTTTTTTATTTCAACGGTACTTCCCTGGTTAAATAAAAGATAAATTAATAAAAAAAATAAAGGGTTGCACTGTGATTTCTCGTTGAGACTCACCAATGAAAGGTAAAGAAGCTGTACGTAATAAACCGCAAACGTAATACAAAAAATCTGCAGCTTTTAATGTAATAATCCCACAAATGTAATACATTTTCCACAAACATAATAGCCACTGCCTACTACAAACGTAACACGCGATTTCCGGCAAATGTAGTAACTATTACGCTTGCAGAGATTTATTACGTTTGTGGGGAAGTGAAAATCTTCTACTTTCAATATTGTAATAACTTCCCACAAATGTAATAACGCAATGAATAATGGTCGTTGTGGTTTTTATTGTTTGTTTGTTTGCCTAAACACCTACTAATACTGACCATGGGGGCAAAATCCAGCTGCTGCCTCTCTGCTCTATGATCACACAACGCCCCCCTAAGCAGCTTTGTCTTTTCATTTCAGTTCACAAAATTG
Organism: Gymnothorax reevesii; assembly: GCA_029721435.1. Classification (NCBI taxonomy): domain Eukaryota; kingdom Metazoa; phylum Chordata; class Actinopteri; order Anguilliformes; family Muraenidae; genus Gymnothorax; species Gymnothorax reevesii. Next base: position 73,289,320 of record CM056579.1, read on the forward strand.
TTTTGTGTTTAAACAAATTTATTTGTTTGCACAAGCAAAATGTTTCTTGTTAATGAGGATCATCTCGCTCTCTCTCTCACCACTGCCCGCATTAAGTTGAATTGAATTAATAAACCTTTAGATTCTTGCCTATTTATACTGATGTTTGGAAATGACCAATAAATCCAGATTTCTTCATATTTTTATTGCCGACGGGTGTTTGAAATTAAATGTCACAGGAATTATTTTTTTTATCAAGCTATCTCCCTCTGTCAACTACAATCTGTCTCCTCTGTCAATAAATTCTATTCAGCCCTTTTAATTAACTGGTATTTGGGGGGAAATCCTCCGATCTAACATTCCTTAACTAATTTCTAAACTACAGCTTATCATTTGAATTTTAAAGCTGAGACTGTAGCTATTAATCCTGAAACAAATAAAACCCCGAAAAGCCCACATTTTATTTTCTTCTTGTAGGATCGTGTCTAGGAACAGAATGCTGCTGGTTCCAACCCATTGTGATGTAACACATTGGGCCTATGGAGAATGGAAGGCACTGCATCCCAGTGGATGAAAGCAGAAACTGTGTCCCAATGGGTGAAACCAGAAATGCTACCACGATAATTTATGAAAGCCTAACCCTAACCCTAACCCAAACCACGCATGGGTAAGACCGTTGTCATAAATGATCGTGGTAGTGTTTCTGGTTTCACCCATTGGAAGGTTTCACCAATTCAAGCACCTATTACTAAAAACCCATAAGTCACACTTGACTTGACTTGACTTGTGGGGTTTTAGCAATCAGTGCTTCAATTGGGATATATCGTTTTCCATGGAGAACATCATTTTGAGTTCTAAAGTCACCATCACAAAATAAACCCAGACAGAGTGATGAGAAGAAGGATCATTTCTATTTCCTACAAAATGAAAACATCAAAATGTAATACTGGTAGTGATTTTACTGCAAATAATTTTCCTGTAAACTAGTGAAGAGCTGGCAGAAGGGACCGCACCAGCCGCAGTGAAGGTGGTGTATCATCCAGCCGGTGTAGTAACATGATCCCACACTGATATTGAGGCAACAGAGGAAGTTATTAAACTAAAATGTTAATATTTTCATATAACAATTAAAAGCTGTTCAGCCTGATGAAGACCCAGTTCGGCCATGACGACGCATCGTGAAATTAACAGCGTCTAACAGCACACTAATCATGTAGAAACATAATCATGCTGCACTATAAGTTAAACAGAAGAAACTCGGCTACAAGCTCATACAAGTCATTTCTACTTTCACCAAACACAGCGCCAAAACCAAGCAAATAATGATCACACATCAAAGTCTCCATAGCACCATCTATTCTAACATATTCACCGCTAGTGGAATGATACTTCATAGGCGGATTTGGGGGGGCGCCCCTCTATTTCTGCAGACTGACTTTTCAAAGACAGCCTTTTTCGCATATTTAACACAGGGCTTAAAGCACGAAAAATTGCCATGCCAGAAAAATGAAATGGGGGTCATCCAAAAAAAAAAGTAGAGTTGCGTCCTAACACACTTAGGGGTCTATTCTCCCGTGCGCGTAAGTCGAAAAAAGCGCATAGCTACGCGGTTTTCAGCCTACGCATGTTCTCCCCTCAGCTTAAGGGCCGGTTCATGCTCCTCGCAAGGTATGCGAGCGTGAACGCAAGCAACGCATCGAGCATTGCAAGGTAGCCATCTTGCGTCCTTGCGTAGCAAAGTGTGTCGTCCAAATTTTGGGAACGCGACGCATCGACGCGTATATTTCCGTGAGATTCCATTAGGGGAGACAAAGCAAATAAGGGCCGGTTCATACTCAACGCAAGGCACGCGAGCGAATGCGACCACAGGTCCGTTCCATTCCGTTCACAGAGAAGCCTGAACGCGCGTCCCTTGCTGCGCTGTGCCTCGTTAAAAAGCAGTACACTGCTCATACAATAGGGGGTAGCAAAGTCCTCTCCGTCTCCCTTTCCTTCTTTCTTCTTTTTGGAGTATCGAAGACATCATATGGTACATTATTTGCTTTATCTCCCCTATTAGAATCTCACGGAAATACACGCGTCGACGCGTCGCGTTACAAAAATTTGGACGACACACTTTGCTACGCAAGGACGCAAGATGGACACCTTGCGTTGCTCAATGCGTTGCCTTGTGTTTGCGCTCGCGTATCTTGCGTTGAGTATGAACCGGCCCTAATGCACCATACACCGTGTTCAACACACCAAAAAGAAAAAAGAAGTTTTTTTGTACTGGTTTTTAACGAGGCACAGCGCAGCAAGGGACGCGCGTTCAGGCTTCTCTGTGAACGGAATGGAACGGACCTGAGCTCGGGTTTGCTCGCGTACCTTGCGTCGAGTATGAACCGGCCCTATGTCTGTGCATTACGCGCCCCGAAGGCAGTTACGCGCTTGGGGCGGAGCAAGGCCAAAATCAGGCGTTTCCGGGCGTTTCTCATGCAAATAACAATTACGCGTATTCTCCCCCTGGCTTATGTACTTTTTCTGTTAAGCGCTTTTGGGGGCAGTATTAAGATCAAGCCCAATATAAGGCAAAATGGAATATTGCGTTTGATGTTGGTTAAAAGCCGAATTTTAAAATTAATTTTATTTTATTCAACATGGTAAAGGTTGAGACATTCAATATTCGATTGTTCATCTTTATTTCTAAACTTCATTTCTCATAACCATAATAAATTATCAAACGAAATCATCATATGATATTACGCAACAGCCTGTTCTCCAATTAGTTCAATTACAAACGCATTACAAACAATTACAAACATACCGGTGGTCATCAAGGTCACAACTGCGCTGTCGCTCCTGGCATCTGGGTCGTTCCTGTGAGTGGCTGGTGATGTCATGCACACATCACAGGTGTCTGTGTCAAGGTGTCTGACACAGTTGGTTGACGCTAAGCTGCACCACATCAGCCACTTTCCCGAAAAACCAGCTGAAAGACGGAGAGTTAGTGGGTGTTCTACCGGGTCGCCAGGTTCTCCGGTGTTGTGGGAGCCATTGATTGTACTCACGTTGCAATCAGAACCCCTTCCACTAATAAGAATATGTACAGAGACCGCAGACGTCGGCACAGAATTAATGTTCAGGGTTTGTGCGAGCATGATAAGCACATATTAAGCATCTGCGCCAAATTCCCTGGCTCGGCCCATGACGCCTATGTACTGCGCAACTGCTTGAAATGCCAAAAAAAAAAAAAAACTATAAATATTTGAAACCATATTAAGCTTGTTCCAGCATCAATCACAGTGGTACCTTGAGCATAAGCAAATAAAAATGACCGTTTTACGTAAGCCTCCTTCATCCGTATGCACTCCAAGTTCTTCTCTATGCACTCCCGCTGCAGAAAGAGTGGATGCCACCTCGTCCTCCAGTGCAGTGAAATGCACCGGGGATGATGTTTGCCCACCAGCTGTTGCGTGCACACTTCTCCGGTGTGCAGAGCCTGGCTTTCACCCCGCAGAATTTTTTGCTTGCGGGGTAAGAATCCTCTGTTTGTTAAAGCGTTGCCTTGTCCCGTAGTTGCCAACCTGACATCGGAGTATTTTGAAATTTCGAGCGCGCAATTTCTAAATGAGATCATATAAACTTTGTTCGTTATTTTTCTGTGACTAGAATGTTCTCTTTACTTCTTCCCTGTCTTCCACGGAACAAACAGGCTGGTGTAGGAGGGGCATATTTTTAATGTTCTGATAACGCTGGTCGAGAAGCGCTAAATTCTTTATATATTATTTCATTATCGCAGAAATTTGTTTCTTTGCATAGCTTTAATGCCATGGTTGCTAGAGTAAGAAATAACCAGTGTTTGCCACTAACATGGCAATATCCCCCGCCGCCTCAATTTTCTGTGTCCGTATGGACGTACGGAGCCCAATTCTATATCCCCCGCTTCGCACGGCGGGGGATAAAGATAAAGAGATGTCTGAATTACTTCTTGTAATTGGTACAGACATACATAGGCCTAATATTACAGCAGCATAGAAAACCTTGTATCTTCAAAATGACAAACTTCAGAGGAAAATAAAAAATAAATATAAAATTAAATAATAATAAAATAATATAAATGGATAAATATAGTTTAAAATAAAAAATGTTTAATTTTGCGTGTAAGAAATAGAGGACATACGAGATTTTGTTTCTTATCAGGAGATACGAGGTTTTATCAGCAGGCCCACGATATTCAAATTTAAAGTCTGATTTGCGTTCTCCATGGACCACAACTGCATTTTCATGGTTAATCAGAAAGTCCTTGTTCCTTGTTTTCCTGATAGCCATTATCAGTGAGCTTTGTACAGAGTCTGCCTCTCTTTTGGATCAGTCACACCTCTTTCATAAGGCCGCCTAGATTCTGAAGTTAAGCGCTGTTGGCGTGATTGAAGCGAGTTGGGGAGAATAGGCGTAACTCAAAAGCACTTAACTCGAATCGCGTAGAAAAGGACTTACGCGCTAATGGGAGAATAGACCCCCCAGTGATGGTCAGAGGTGTATAGCAACGCACGGTAGCCTACTTAAGTATTTTTTTTTTAAAGATTTGTACTTTACTTGAGTTTTGACTTTTACTTTTACTCAACTACATTTAAAAGATAAAAAGTATACTTTAACTTCGTTACGTTGACACTGGCCACTTCATTACTCGTTACAAATGAAAGGATTATATCTGGATTTGGCTTGTCAGGAACAACGGGAGGGCATCTTCGGACAGATGTTGATGCCAGCGGACATGAAGCTGCAAATTTATGCACGCAGTTACAATATTCTATCTCTAGATGGCACACCAGGATCAGTTATTGATGCTAAACAGAAAACAGGTGAAAACAGGTGAAATCAGACTAATTACAAAGGAGCAAACATGAGTCAGAACCTAATCACATGAAATAGGCAAAAGCCAAAACGCAGACAGGGATCACAAGACAGCCTATAGACAGAACACACAGCTCTGGTTAGAGAGTTATAACATGCACAAGTAATGAGAGAAAGGACAGCGTGAGCAGGTGTGGAGAATCCACAGAAACGCAGCAGAGAAGATTAGGGAGAGACAAGAGCCGGAGACTAGAACAGGGCAAGTGCTGAGAGCTTGTTTCTCAATTAGTAAGGTGGAGCTATACAATCCCTAGTGCTCGTTAGTAAGTTAGTATACTGACCAAAACTTCCAACGCAACACATACAATTTTGAAATATTTGGTGTACATAAAATGGGATATTGGTTTTGAGCCATCATACATCAACTACAACAAAGACGGGTTGCAAGGAACTTGGGCGTCCACGTGTCGACCATATTACATCTCTGGAGCTGGTATAATGAAACAGGAACCACCGGTGATTGACCACTTGCCCCCAGACCACGTGTCACCACCCCTCAGCAGGATCACCATATTCGCCTCCAGCACCTGCGCAATCGCTTCCTGCCAGCTACAGTGACTGCTGCTCAGACCAGAGGTCATTACCAGAACTGGATTAGCGACCAAGCCATACGCAACCGCCTGCGTGAAGCCGACTTGCACAACCGACATCCCCGCCGTGGTTTGGTGTTGACTCCTACACGTCACCGCGTCTGTCTGCGATGGTCAAGGGCACATTTGGGCTGGAATGCTCTCAGGAACAGAGTGCTCTTCTCCGATGAATCGAGGCTCAAGTTGAGTGTGTCTGACGGAAAGCTGCATATATAGCGTAGGCGACGGGAACGTTATACTGACACTACCATCCTGCAGCGTGACCACTAGGGTGGACCCAGTGTGATGGTTTGGGCTAAAATAAGCAGTAGACTCAAGACAGACCTCATTTCCATCGATGGAAACCTCAGTGCGGCCCGTTACCGTGACGACATCCTTACCCCTGTCGCAGTTCCACTCGTCCATCACTATCGCCTAACGCTGCAACAGGATAACGCGAGACCACATGTCTCCAGAGTCTGTCAGGACTACCTTAGGCAGAATAATGTTCAGAGTCTTGATTGGCCAGCGTATTCCCCAGATTTAAACCCTATAGAACATCTATGGGATATTCTGGATTGCCGGGTGAGAAGGCGTGATCCAGAACCAGCCACAGTCCAACAGTTGCGTCAAGCACTCCAGGAGGAATGGGACTGCATCACACAGGCTGAAATTCGGCATTTGATTGACTTCATGCATTGCAGAATCCAGGCTGTGTGTGATGCCATAGGAGACCATAAAAGATACTGACTTCGGTGAACAAGAATTGCGCCTTCAACTGAAGCAATGAATTGGAAACCAGGAAAAATCTGTTCTTCATTTCTGACTGTAAAGATTTGAATCTTAATGTTTGTTATGTATTGCTAAATTTATTGTAAGAAAATGACATGCGTTGCAATTAACCCTAGTGTTGCTTTGGAAGTTTTGGTCAGTGTATTATATGCATTGTTAGTCTAGGTTAGTAGTTTTAACAAAAACAACAAACTGTTAGCATTGGTTTGTAAAATAGAAAAGCAAGGCAAAATAAGTAAACGAGATTGGAAGGAATGTTTGGAAACTCAGAAACCATGAAATCACCAAAACATGTGACATCCAGTACTTGGGGAATGAGCTGTAGCTCAACTCAAGACAAGACAGGGGAGACAAAGTGCAATGCATGGCAAAAGCAAAAACATGGACTGGAATAATAACAGCAAAGTGGATCATGGCAAAATACAAAATATGGCAAGAACTAAACAGACAAAACATGAGCAGAAACAGAATCATAGCATCTGGATTAATAGCTCGTTTGTAAACACAACACTTAATTAATTACAGGCGAGTTTCATATGTCTACACAAGCATCCATATGTTTAGATATTTTCTGTTTCCTCTGTTGTGTTCGTTGATGTTTATACTTGTTAAATGTGAAAATGTGAAAGTTAAGTAGCGGCAGTTGACGACCGTTGTTATATGTTGACACTGTAGCTTCTAAACTTGTTAGTATGATACTGTTGTTTTATAATGTTAATGTTAATGTTTTTATAATAGTTTTAAATCGATTCGGATTTTGTTTTGTTTCGCGGTCGCTCCCACGGTTGCTGGTTTGTCCCGTTGTCATGGCGACCACTGTACCAATGTCTCATTAAAAATAAGAAATTAACTATGCAAATATATGGCATCTCAAAAGTTAAAAAATCTAACGTTCAAGTGTAGAAACAATATGAAATACACATTTTTGAGTGGAGGGGGAAAAGCAATAGACTTGCATGCACGCGGGAAGATGTTTGAATTAGGGGGGCTGCCAACGAAAAGCAGAAGAGTGACGTCATTTTTTTTTTTTTTTTTTTGCACGAGGGCGTAATGACAATGTTGGTCTTTACAACAGCGGTCAGGGCGACTCAGGGCGCAAACAGGTACTGGAATAAAAGCATACTCACCATATAAATCATAAGTGATAACAAAAAAAAAAAATTTATAATCATTTTGTTGTCCTGGGGCCTGTATTTTTTTATATGTTTTATCCCAATAAGTTCCTTTTTTTTGTACGCACGTGTCATTTAAAAAGCAATCATGCTTGTTGCCTTATTTGTTTCACCCTCTTCAACCCCAACTCCCCGTAATGCTGCCGTTAAGGGATTCGCCCGTCTCACGCATGACGGCTCACAACGCCTGCCAGTGATATCGCCTCATTCACAGTCAAACCATTTAAAATTTGAATTAAGAAGACCAATACATAATTGTATAATGATTAAGAAATTACTAATGAGGAAATGACCAAGAAATCATAGTCAGACTATTGAAAATGCGTACATAGGCCTAATTATAGGGATGGCAAGTACCCCCCATCTCAGAGATAAAACCCTACAAAGTATAATGGCGAGGCCCCTTTTAAAATTGTTCTAGAAAATAAAAAGCCTAAAAAAGTTGAGGTTGGATACATAATTATTTTTCTCTCTGAATTCCATCTCCCGTTTCAGCATTTTTTACATATAAAACAGAAACATCTTCCTGTCGCCCCAAGAAAACATTAGCGCAGAAGGACGTGACTTTGAAAGCTGAGCTATTATGCGCCGTTTTATGTGCCGCAGGAGGTCGTCAGCCCCAAAAAGAAACAATTCTCGGACAAAATCCTCCATTTGAATGAAGTGATTTATCGCATTACATTATGTAATAATTAATTCAATCCACTATCCTTAATGTCGCATGCAAGTTTCGCCAACATAAATGCATCCAGGCAGCAGACTAATCCCATTAAAAGCGAAAATAATCGTTCTCTTTTAGATCATAATCAGCATTCTTAAAATTCTCCCAAACCGGCCATTTTTTGTTGTGTTGTGTGATCGTAGAGCAGAGAGGCAGCAGCTGGATTTTGCCCCCATGGTCAGTATTAGTAGGTGTTTAGGCAAACAAACAAACAACAACAACAACAACAACCATAACGACCATTATTCATTGCATTATTACATTTGTGGGAAGTTATTACAATATTGAAAGTTGAAAATTTTCACTTCCCCGCAAACGTTATAAATCTCTGCAAACGTAATAGTTATTACATTTGCGGGAAGTCGCGTGTTACGTTTGTAGTAGGCAGTGGCTATTAGGTTTGTGGAAAATGTATTTCGTTTGTGGGATTATTACACTCCTGATCAAAATCTTAAGACCAGTTAAAAAATTGCAAGAATTTGCATTTTGCACTGTTGTATCTTAAGAAGGTTCTAAGTAGAGTTTCAAAATGCAAAAAGAAGAAATGGGAACAAGAGACCAAATGGTTTGAGCAGGCAATTTATTGAAAAGAACAATTTAACTGAAATAGGCTGTTCATCAGCTGATCAAAAGTTTAAGACCACATCCTTTAAAAGCCCAAATCTGTGGAAAAAATTTGGATTCCATGTCATTTTCTGTCAAGTAATCACACTGTCAAGACCTCTTGATGGGAAAAGCAAAAAAACTCACTGCCTTCGAACGTGGCAGGATTGTTGAGCTGCATAGACAAGGCCTCTCACAGCGTGCCATCGCTGCTGAGGTTGGACGCAGTAAGACAGTCATTTTGCATTTCTTAAAAGATCCTGAGGTTTATGGAACAAAAAAATCAAGTGGTAGACCCAAAAAAATCTCACCGGCTCTGAGCCGGAGGATCCGAATGGCTGTCCGTCAAGACACGGGACGATCCTCATCCCAAATTAAGGCCATTACTGGTGCTGACTGCAACCCAATAACCATCAGACAGCATCTGCAAAGGAACGGCTTCAAAAACAAAAAACGTCTTCAAAGGCCACGTCTCCTTCAACGCCACAAAATTGCCCGTTTGGCCCTTGCAAGGGAGCACCAAACATGGAACGTTCAAAGTTGGAAGAAAGTTTTATTCTCTGATGAGAAAAAATTTAACCTTGATGGCTTCCAACGCTACTGGCATGACAAGGAGATGCCACCTGAGATTTTTTCAACACGGCACAGCGGAGGGGGCGCCATCATGATCTGGGGTGCTTTTTCCTTCAATGGAACAATGGAGCTCCAGGTTGTGCAGGGGCGTCAAACAGCAGCTGGCTACGTGGAGATGTTGCAGCGGGCATCCCTCATGACTGAGGGCCCTCGTCTGTGTGGTGATGACTGGGTCTTTCAGCAGGACAATGCTGAAATTCACAATGCCCGTCTGACAAAGGATTTTTTTCAGGAGAATAACATCACTCTTTTGGATCATCCTGCATGTTCCCCTGATCTAAATCCAGTTGAGAACATTTGGGGATGGATGGCAAGGGAAGTTTACAAAAATGGACATCAGTTCCAGACAGTGGATGCCCTTCGTGAAGCCATCTTCACCACTTGGAGCAACATTCCTACAAGCCTTTTGGAAACACTCGCATCAAGCATGCCAACACGAATTTTTGAAGTGATCAACAATAATGGTGGAGCTACTCATTACTGAGTCTGTTTTTGAGACTTTAATTTCTGTTTTAGGGGTTTTTTTGAGCTATGGTCTTAAACTTTTGATCAGCTGATGAACAGCCTATTTTAGTTAAATTGTTCTTTTCAATAAATTGCCTGCTCAAAACATTTAGTCTCTTGCTCACATTTCTTCTTTTTGCATTTTGAAACTCTACTTAGAACCTTCTTATGATACAACAGTGCAAAATGTAAATTCTTGCAATTTTTTAACTGGTCTTAAGATTTTGATCAGGAGTGTATATTAAAAGCTGCAGATTTTTATTACGTTTTGCGGTTTATCACGTTTGTGGACATTATTACATTGGCGGGCGTTACAGTGAGATTATGGTATGGCAATGTTTCCCAGGAAGAATGTTTAAGTTTGTAAATTTACGTAACATCAATCTTTATCAATTCCCCATTGAAGCTCTTGACACACGCTGTATCCGTTAATCAACCTCATCCTTCATGTTAATGTTCATTGATTTGATGAAACTCATCCTTGAGGTCCACTTATCCTCTTGTTTTCCGACTTTCACCTTATTCCTTAAAGCGTATTGTGCAATGAAGGCCGTTTCTTCTGAACTGTCCCGGAATGCCTTGGCTTTAGGGATTTGAGGATAACCCGAGGTCCCCCTCATGCCCATACATTCCAAACGAGCTTTCCTTTCCCTACAAGTCCAGAGGTGGTTGCGTGCAGATTTTCTTGTCAGCCAGAGTTGGGAGACCAGACACTGTGAGTTTTTGACTGCCGTCGAGGAGTTGGAGCTTAGCGGTCTGTGACACCAGCTTCTGCCTTGTCATCACTCTATCATAGACATCACTGTGGTGGAGCTGTCTCTTGGAAGGTTTTATATGCAGAGGTCTCATGCTGGCCTGTCATGCAGCGCGGAGTCATGATTCACCCCTGGGCCTACCCCAAAAAAGAGCGAGCCGCTATTTCTTCTGCGAGTATTTTCATGTGACATTATGGCCTATCACTGAAAAGAGCCGTTTATTCTTCCACAAGTATATTCGTGTGACGTTCCTTGCCTGCCTCCTAACTCTAGACAATATAACTTACAGTCTGGTGGAAAACTGAAAGAATATCTCCCTTTACAAGTGCTTTAGTAATAAAGTAATAAGACAGAGGATCTTTTTTTTCTCTCACTGTGGAAATATCAGTTTTATTAAGCCCATATTTCTTTGTGAGATGTAATTTTCTCAGTCAATGAATGCTGAAATGAATCAAAATTGTCTCACCATGTTGGTAACGTGTCATATGAACAGAAAATGTTATATAAATCAGATTTCATTGATTTCTAGATGTGAGGCTTAAAATAATGAGAGTGAGATGTATGTACCGGTTGTAGTTTTTGCTGTGAAATGCAAGGGAAGTGACAGCGGGTTAGGGGTCTTACTGAGATGTTGCCATGCCTGTGAGCTGGTTGACTGTTGTTTAAATTGAATCTGTGAATTCAATAAGGGCCAAACTCCATGTTGAAAATGTGTGGAGTTGGGTCTGTATTTAATTCACCAATTCAATTGAATAAACACTACACAAAAGAACATCCGCATACACTTAGGTGTCATGTCCTGCTCCTGTTTTGTGTAATTGGCTATTCTTACATTTTGCCATTTGAGCTCATTTACAGTCATGCTTGGCTGAACTTTAAGTTTAAGAAACTTGGCTGATCATACGTGGCATCCATCCTGCCATTAGCATGCATTAAGATTCTAAATCTTTTTGGCCTGCAATAAACAGGCTTTTGAACAGGGTTTTTTTCAGTGTATCACCACCAAGCCAGGCTGCTCACAGATGAGCATGGGACAGACAGATGAACTGACTGTTACAAACTGATTAATGCTTAAGGATGGCTGGAGAATAAATGTTTTTGACTCCCTAAACATTTTTTTTGTCATTTTAAGAAGGCAGAGTCACCAGTATGCTGTGGTAAGCCACAAGATTAAAACCACCTGCCTCATATTGTGTTGGTTCCCCTTGCACCACGAAAACAACTTTGTCAAATTGAAATACACTTAAATTCCTGGACCAGGTTATCTCCCAGCATTTCTGCTTCCCACTGTGCACCCTGATTCCATCCTTTCTGCAATATGGTGCACATGTATCTGGCTGATGCACATGATGCAAAAAAAAATGTAACTCATTGGACCAGGAAACAATTCTTCAATTGCTCCTAGATCCAATTCTGATGTTTGCCTGCCCATTGTAGGCATTTTTGGAGGTGGATTGGGGTTCAAATGGCCTCTACGAGTAACCTGCAGCTACAGGGCACTATATGCAGCAGGTTTTACCCCTTTGCATTCATAAAGACGCCAGTGTCCGTACATTCCCAAATTTAATTCCCAAATAATTCTGTAATTCAATTTCCAAATGTTTGCTTCATTGGAATAATGAAGTATCTGTGACATAAATACTGTGGTATAAAGCCTTAATGGGCTCATGCATTACAGGAAAAAAATGGCATTATTTGTATTCTGCTCTAAGGGATTAATGCACTTGGTGTAGCGAGCACCCAGAAGCTTTGGTGCTTTGGGGATGCTCTTGCCCACTCGTCAGGCCATAAGGATTGGGCCCTTGTCAAAGTCGCTTAGTTCCCATTTCTCCCACATTCCCATATTCAACACATTGATTACAAGAAATGACTGTCTACTTACCATCTATGGTCACCTTTACAAAAAAGAAGTATACTTCAAGTTCATTTTAGAAGCACACATACAGGTATACAGTACTAGCTGCTACCCGGAGTGAAATTGCCATTTTTTTTGGCGTGCATGACCGTTTTTCAAAAATCAGGAGACGTCCAGTCCTTCCTGGTGTCCAAGTGGTTATATTCACGCCGAATTTGGTGATAATCGGTTGAGAAATATAGGAGAAAACGTGTACAAACACACAGACAGACATCGACCTCAAATATATTATAGATTTCCTTTGTATACTAGTGGTATACTTGTAAGTGTACTACCTCAGTACTTCTTGGGACTACATTGGGCCACTAAGTTCATAAAAGTGTATTTTTATGCAACCCCAATTCCAAAAAAGTTGGGATGCTGTGGAAAATGTAAATAAAAACAGAATGCAATGATTTTCAAATTATTTGAACTTTATTTGAAAATAGTACAAAGACAATATATCAGTTCAATCAGGAGAGACTCGAGTGAAATCAAGAAAAAGTTAAATATGCGTTGGGCATATGTGGAATTCAATTCAATTCAATTTTATTCATATAGCACTTTACAGAGAAAAGGGCAGAGCACAGGCTAATCCCTAATCCCCGAATAGTAGGCAAAAAAACTCCCTGTAGGGAGAAAAGGCCTCGAATGGTGGTGAGAAAAAACTCCTCATTGAGAAGAAATCTCAGGGGGAACCTGGCTATTGTGGGGACGCCCATCCTCCGCTGACTGAATAATAAATTGATGGTAAATTAGGGATGAGAGGATCAGGACAGCAGGATGACAGTAGTCAGAATTAACATGCTTAAAATCAGACAAGTCTTTGGCGCTTGCACTCTTCGGGAAGACTCTTAGAGCAGGAGCACGGCTCAGAGCAGCAGCTGGAAAAATCCCCCGAAGAGTCCAGACACTGGTGACGGTGGTGGCTGAAGGCTGAAAAAGCTAGAGCGGCAGTATGGAAGGTCTGATGGAGCAGGGTGGCGTTGGGGAGGAAGAGGGTCAGCGAACGGCAGCATGAACGAACTAAAGCAGAGAAGAATGACATTTTTTTAAAAGACAGCAACATAATGATTTGCTAGCGATGCGACTGAGGTGTGCCATGGTTGAATGGAAGAGATCAGCTGCTACACCAGCTGACTGCTCTATTGACAGCCCCAGACAATCACTGTAGAGGTTTATGGGTGAGCATGCGAGTGAATGAAAAGAAAATAAACGGAGTTGACGTGTGCGAGTCTTCCTGACTGAACTTTCGTTAAGCTTCGTATGTTGAAACTGCAATTTTTTAATTGTTTTTTGGAAAATAAGTGCTCAGTTTGAAATTGATGCCAGCAACACATTTAAAAAAATTTGGCGCAGGAGCACGTTTACCACTGTGTTGCATCACATCTTCTTCAACACTCTGTGAGCGTTTGTGAAGTAATGAGGCCAACTGCTATAATTTTGAAAGCAAAATGATTTCCCATTCAGCTGCTCAATATTTTACAGCCTCCTTTGTTATATTTTTTGTATCATTATGTGACAAATATTTTCAGTGGGTGTCAGGTCTGGATGGCTGGCAGACTACTTTAACACCCAGACTCGTTTACTACAGAGCCATGTTGTTGTTATACGTGCAGAGCATGGTGTTTGGCGTGATGTTGCTGAAATGAGCAAGGCCTTCCCTCAAAAAGGCCTCAGTATGGCAATAAATGCTGCACCAAAACCGGTATACATTGTTCACCATTAATGGTGTCTTCATGGATGTGCAAGTTAACCATGCCATGTGTACAAATGCACCTCCATACTATCATGGATGCTGGCTTTTAAATTATGTGCTGATAACAAGCTGGGTGGCCCCTCTCCTCTTTAGCCCAGTAGGTGTCCATGATTTCCAAAAAGAATTTCACATTTTTCTGAGTCAAACCACTGGGCAGTTTTCCATTTCACCTCAATACATTTTAAATGAACTCGAGCCCAGAGAAGAAGGCAGCGTTTCTGGATCTTGTTGATGTATGATTTAATTTCAACATGACAGAGTTTTAACTGGTATTTTTTGACAGTGAAAAACTGTGTTTACTGACAATGGTTTACAGAAGTGTTCCCAAGTACATGCAGTGATTTCCACTACAGAATCCTGTCTGTTCTTATTGGAGTGCCGCCTGAGGACCGGAAAATCACAGCCATTCTAAATTGTATTTTGGCCTTGTCCCATGTGTACAGAGATTTTTCTCAGAATCTTTTAATGATATCATATGCCATGGAGGATAAAATCTCCAAATTCTTTGTCAAAAAAAAAAAACATTATTCTTTAATTGTTGAACTATTTCCCCATACAGTCTTTCAAAGAGTGGTTAAGCCCTCATCATATTCACTTATGAAAGACTTTTTAAGATGCATTTGTGATTTGAGCAGATATTTAAAAAAAAAAAAAAAAATTTTTTTATAAAATGCATCAGTTTCAGCTTATGATATGTTGTCTTGGTCCTATTTCCAATTAATTATTGGGTTTTAATTGATTTTCAAATCATTACATTCTGTTTTATTCACATTTTACACAGTGAATACGACTTCTTTTTTTGCCTGTGCAAAACCAATAACATTGCACATGATTGGCCAGGGCATTTGCCTGGCACCAATCAATGGCAAGGTTTCTGGTTTTGCACGGGCAAGTGGATTTTGCATGTGCTAAAGGTCTTAGTATATATATATATATACTTTTATAAACTTAAAGTGGGCCGATTTAGTCCCAAGAAGTATTGAAGTATTACAGTTACATATACTACTAGTGTACTTGGGAAATACTTGAAGTTAGTTTTAAAATCAACTTGGAGATGTATACCTATTTTTTGTAAGGGCAGTCTGCAGATCTTGACATGCACTGTTGTTACAAGAAAATCAACATTATTTGCTTCTGTGAGTGGTTTTAATGTTTTGGCTCATCAGTGTATCTTCTTAGTCCCTCACCTACCTCAACAGTGCACAAAATGAAACTGCAGTGCTGTTGGTATGTATTTGGTCAATGAGGTTGTTTTGGGCTCTGTACTCTGGCATATAGGGTGCGAAATATAATTATGGGTGTGAGGATAAAGTACTCTGAAGTTTTCTTAAATCTGGTACATTGACATCCATATCACATGATCAGAGTAAAGGCGATTTTGTATTTAGTCCACCCATATTCATCTACCAAGAATGATTGGACAATTGGTTTCTCTGTTCTCATTCTTCTGAAGCAGTCTAACAAAAGGTTGTTTTCAGATGTGGTATATGCATTTGGACTCATTTAGTATAGTCTTTCTGACCGTTTTGACTTTCATCTGGTCTCTGCTTTGTTTTTTTGTTGTTTTTTTTTTACTTTTCCTGTGTTTTTAAGGTTGGCCTTCCTAATTAATCAAGTTCCTAGTGCCTATTGTTTGTTTTTGAAACGTGCGATAATCCAATAACTGCTGGGAGGCCTTGATTCAGCAACCTGCTCTGCACTGTGACGTACTCAGTGCGCTCACTGTCCGCCTGGCCGGTGGGAGACCAAGGGCCTGCGTGTCATTGTCATGGAGAACCCGCTGACCTCCCCGTCGCTCCAAATTACCACCACTTTCAACAGGGTCTGGCCACATCTGAGCCCATTGGACTGTTTTTTTCTTCCACTCAACGGTAAATGAAAATGAGGAAGGGCGGACAGATAGAGAGAGATAGAGGGAGGGTGAAAGAGCTATAGTGAGAGGTAGGGAAACAAAAAAGGACAGGTGTGAAACATGTAAAATTGAAGGCTGGCTGCAGTAGTGCAGGGACCTCACCTGGGTGCCTCTGTGGTGTTTGTTTTTTTTTTCCTTTAGCAAAGCGGGGGACACAGCCAGAACAGAAGCAGAGCACGATGTGATCAAGCACCAGATTCAGCTTGTGGATGAGAGAAATGGCCCAGACAGATTTATCCGAGCTGTGTCTCTCCTTATATCAGAAAGCTAACAAGTGTATTTATCTTATATTTAGCGTCTTGAGAATTTTCAGCCTTAGCTACTACATTATACAGTTTATATTTTCTTTGTGGAAACTGCAATCTGGAAATGGAAATTTTGTTCAGAATTCTGTTATTACCTTCTGCTTTGCTAGATTTTAAATCATCACTTGCAGTGGTATAATTCTATTTGTGCTTCTCCTTCATTTTTCATCCAAATATATTATTTTCAGTCAGACTCCCAGAATTATATCCCACCTTGGCATTTTTAAAAGTTTCTTGTGCCAATAATGAGACTTTGGTGGCCTCCATTGTGTTTTTCATTCGGCCTGTTTGGTACTGATCACCAGTATACAACCTTGTTTTTTTTTTTGGATCATACTTTATCTTCCTCTTTGTGAGGCAAAGTGCTAACTTGGTCATTTTATGATGTCCCATTTCCCTCCATATTTGGTCAAATCTGAATTTCACTGGGAACAGACAGCAGTTTTCTCCTGAGCAAGAGTCCTCTCATTGACATGACATTACAATATGCAACTTCTGCGAAACAGGATCAATTAAACAGCTACTCAACGTAGTACTTTTAAGACGCTGAGTGGCCTATACTATGTGGTATCCCATCCCTCACATGGACTGGCCTTTTACTTGCATCAGCCAGCCAATCTGCAGGGGAGATCTCTGTTAATGGGAAATCTGGTACAAGAGGTGTTATTCCAATATCATAGAGTTGAGATCTCTGAGCAATCACCACAAGCAATGACCTTAGCTATGTTGTGTTTTATGCACTCTGTTATTATTAGTCTTCAGGTTCACCTCTCCCCGAAGGTAAACAGTATGATTTTGGAAAAGTGTTGGGGATGTTTACGGTGTCCTTGGACTACTGTTTGGCTGCAGTTTCTGCAGCAGACCAGGTAAATTCTCTGCTGCATTGACGTGTTATGAAATCGAATCAAACCACTTTGATTTTCATGTTAGATGTCCTGCAGGCGTTTAGAGGCAGAATGCAATTTCAAATCACCCTCTGCAACGGCTATATCGGGTTGAGGTTTTTTTCTTCTTCTTTAATTTTCACTGTTAGGATTGAATAAAAGCGCCTTGAAATGAAAGCATGGTTAATAGCTCTTTGTTTTAGTCCAGTTTGATTCTTGCCATATTTCCATATTGACTTTCATTTCTGCTGTGACTGTACACTGCTTTGCATCTTTATAACATAACAACATGAAATGCCTTATGGTTGTTGGCACTTTAGACAGTTTGGTGCTGGATCATACATTTGAAATGTATGCCTTGAGTGTACACTGTTACTCTAGCATGGCTTTGGAGTGACGATAATCGCAAATAAAAGCAAATATATCATTGTATCATTTGTTCACTGCTTTCTACTCTGAGACAATAGTTTAGTGTGGTCTGCTGTATGTTTTCACTATATACATAAGATTTGGTCTGTGATCATAGACAAATTTGTGTCCAGATTTATAAAAGCTGTAATTTCATTTCTTGTGATACAACATTTAGCACACTCCAGGATTCCTAATTGTGACTCATACTTCAAAAAATATGATGAGTACAATTAGCCTTTGCCAATCATCCAGTCATTAGTCAGCAAGTCATTATTTCATCTAAAATTTGATAAGATTAAGCCTAATTTTCTTCCAAGTCTTTCCGATTGGAGTCACTGTAGTTTGCCTCAGTCCTGCCAAAATGTTCTCCATGTATGCCATCTTGTTTTTTCTCAGTAACTGTGGGTTCAGTGAGTGCATAACCATTTACCTATTTCAGCATGCCAAGTTTTTTTTTGTCATTGAATGAGTCATCACTCAATTATTAAGTGAGAATCAAATGCTGAAGCTCCGCCCACAGCATCTATTGCAGTTTCTGCCCTGTTTATTTGTAGTCGCATTCTCTGAGGTCAGGTTTGACACGAAGAAAAACTGGTTCATCAGCCAGTGATTACAGCATACAACATTTTAACAGTAACCAGAATTAACAGTTTGAGGGTGCCAGTCTATTACGTGAAATATCTAAATTGCAAATTTTGTTTCGTTCTAGATCATCCTGGTAATTTCGATATTAGAAGACACCATGAGTAAACCCCAAATGCAGCTTTTAAATGATAATTTCATTTAGTGAATGAAAAGAGTTCAAAACCTTTATTACCCATGTGAAAAAATAATTGCCCCCCCTGAACCTAATTACTGGTTGTGCTATTCTTGGCTGCAACAAGTTTGCAACAACAGGAAATCAGTGTTACATCATTGTGCAAGAAATCTGGCATACATTTTTTGCAGAATTATTTTAATTTAGCCACATTGATGGGTTTTTGAGCATAAACCTTTTTACGGTCATGCCACAGCATCCCAATCAGATTTAAGCTATTACTTTGTCTTAGTCACTTCAAAGCCCTGAATTTGTTTCATTTCTTTCATTTTTTCATTTGTTTTAATAAGAGGTGGGCTTACAAATGTGCTTTGGATCATTGCCCTGCTGCATAACCTAACTGCGCTTGAGCTTTAGAGCACAAACTAAAAAACCCAAAACTAGTGAAGTTGGCATGTTATGTAAATCGTAGATAAAAACAGAATACAATGATTTGCAAATCCTTTTCAACTTATATTCAATTGAATACACTGCAAAGACAAGATGTTTAATGTTCAAACTGAGAAACTTTTTTTTTGCAAATAATCATTAACTTAGAATTTAAAGGCAGCAACACATTGCAAAAAAGTTGGCACAGGGGCCTTTTTACCACTGTGTTACATCGCCTTTCCTTTTAACGACACTCAATAAACGTTTGGGAACTGAGGAGACCAATTTTTGAAGCTTTTCAGGTGGAACACTTTCCCATTCTTGCTTGATGTACAGCTTAAGTTGTTCAACAGTCCGGGGTCTCCGTTCTCGTATTTTACGCTTCATAATGCGCCACACATTTTCAATTGGAGACAGGTCTAGACTACAGGCAGGCCAGTCTAGTACCTGCACTCTTTTATAACGGAGCCATGCTGTTGTAACACGTGCAGAATGTGGCTTGGCATTGTCTTGCTGAAATAAGCAGGGGCGTCCACGAAAAAGACGTTGCTTGGATGGCTACATATGTTGCTCCAAAACCTGTATGTACCTTTCAGCATTAATGGTGCCTTCACATATGTGCAAGTTGCCCATGCCTTGGGCACTAATACACCCCCATACCATCACAGATGCTGGCTTCTGAACTTTGCGCCTATAACTAAAAGGAACGGGCTTAGACTCCAAGTGCAGTTCAGCATCGGCAGGGCGTTTATTGGGATTACCAAAGCTCATGGTCAAACAGAAACAGATCGATAGCCAGGCAAATAGGGTAATGCAGAATAGTCAGAATCAGAGTCAGGGGACAAGCAGAAATATTCGATAACCAATAAATCAATCTGCACAAAGACAGTAACAAAGGGGCTTAGCTAAGGGAGTGGAAGGGGAAGGAAAAAGGGAGTTGGATGGGATAAGGGAGAACAAAGGAGAAACTGAACAGTTGGGTACAAAATGGGAATTAGGGAGAACGAAGTACTAAGCAATCCACTAGCAATCAACCAACGTAATACAAACAATCAATAACAAGACTTACGGGAGATATAACAAGAAACGAGCAATCAATAATCGAAACCAAGAAAGCGCAGAAACGAGACTTAACCAAAGCGAGCTATGGGAAGAAACGAGTCGACAAGAAGCAGGGGGAAAAGTGGGTCTTTTAAACACATACTAATTAAGTGGAATCCCAGCTAAACACAGGACAGCTGTAGAGAGAGGCAGAACTAGAAAAGCAAGGACGGTGATAGGAGAGAGAGGGGAAACAGGAGGAGTTCTAACTCTGATCTAACTGATCACCCGTGCCTCTCTAAACTACTCTCAGGTGTGGATAGTCAATGAGAACAGCAAGAAAGAAGGAAGTGGAATTACCTCTCCGAAATACAGGGAAGAGAGTGTGATGAAAAAGACAAGACACCACAAGACAGAAACGAGAGGAAAACATTCAAGACTAAAGACAGCGCAATCTTACAGAAACATACATAATCTAAAAGAATAAATATGATACATAAATAAATAGTAACTAAAATTACTAAAACATACTAAAAACAAACATACAAATCACCGATTCTCAACAATAACAGTCCGGATGGTTCTTTTCCTCTTTGGTCCGGAGAACACGACGTCCACAGTTTCCAAAAACTATTTGAAATGTGGACTCGTCAGACCACAGAACCCTTTTCCACTTTGCATCAGTTCATCTTAGATGAGCTTGGGCCCAGCGAAGCCGGCAGCGTTTCTGGGTGTTATTGATAAATGGCTTTCTCTTTGCATTGTAGAGTTTTAACTTGCACTTGCAGATGTAGCGACGAACTGTAGTTACTGACAGTGGTTTTCTGAAGTGTTCTTGAGCCCTTGTGGTGATGTCCTTTACACACTGATGTCGGTTTTTCATGCAGTACCGCCTGAGGGATAGAAGGTCACGGGCGTTCAATGTTGGTTTTCGGCCTTGTCGCTTACGTGCAGTGATTTCTCCAGATTCTCTTTGACGATATTATGGACCGTAGATTATGAAATCCCTAAATTTTTTGCAATAGCTCGTTGAGGAATGTTGTTTTTAAACAGCTCACGCATTTGTTCACTAAGTGGTGACCCTCGCCCCATCCTTGTTTGTGAATGACTGAGCATTTCAGGGAAGCTGCTTTTATACCCAATCATGGCATCCACCTGTTCCCAGTGTATTCAATTGAATATAGGTTGAAAAGAATTTGCAAATCATTGTATTCTGATTTTATTTACGATTTACACAACATGCCAACTTCACTGGTTTTGGGTTTTGTAATGGCTGGTCAATTTCCCTCAGGTTTCTTTGGTAGATAGCAGAATTCATGGCTCTATCAATTATTGCAAGTCACCCAGATCCTCAAGCAGCAAAGTAGCCCCAGACCATAACTACCACCCACAGTGTTTGACTGCTCGCAGGGTTCAAATTAGTCATTGACTTTTGGAGTCAGCCCAATTTTCTGGTGAGCACCAGTACTAAAACATGTCACATACACGTCCCTGGATACAAGTGTGTAGCAGGATGGTCAATAACAGGGTTACTGTGCAGTTATACCACCAGTAATATTTCATAGAGGCACAGTCAGACTTCTGGGAAAAACAGAAGGATGAAATTGGTAATTAGCTTGGAAAGAATTCTGTATGCAACCTCCACCAATATCAAATGCAATCAGTACTTTTTTGGCTTACCTTGATGTTTGGGTACTCAGAAAAAACATTCAAGTGTTTGAGTACTGTGCTGCTGTACACAGTAATAGCATATAACAGCGGCAACCATGTTACTGATGACATATCGGTTTGCTAGGGCTGCGCAGCATATGCACTTGCAATATTAAATGTTAACATTACATTCTAAACTAACACAAAACCCAAAACCAGTGAAGTTTCACTGATTCAACAAGGCTTGCAGTAATCATGCCAGGGTGTGTCAAGTGAGATAGTGAGATAGAAACCAAATGTATTTATTTGGTTGACTTAGTTACCAAGTACTCAATTGCTTTTTTAGTCAGGGCAAGGTAGGATAGGTTTTCTTTCTTTCCTTCAGCTTTTTGTCCTTTGCTTTGTTTATCATGGTTTGATGTTACAGTTTGATGATCTTAAATATTTAGTTGTGACAAATGTGTAAAAATAGCAGAAATCAGAAAGGAACACATACTTTTTCATAGCATTGCTTGTCAATGGGCTACTTATAGCATAATAAATTTAATGGTGCATTGATTAACTTTTACAGTGGCATTTTAAAATGGAAATGTCATTTTTTAAAATGTTATTTATGAATAATTAATTTTCCTACTATATTTTGTACCTTCTTGTAGATGATCCAAGTGACAACACAAAAGTGTAGAAGTCAAGTCGTCACATAAACCATCAATATTAAAATTGAATGGAGGACGAACAACATCTTTGAAACTGAATGAACTGTTTCTATAAAACGGCAGCAGAGCCAATAGCCTCAGTATTTCTGGTGCTGACATAAATGAGACAAATGTTTGCCCAGTCTGGTTTTGCTCTAGGTTAAATGTTCTCATCCCACAGTGACCGGCCTATCGGTTTACTATTGTATTCGTCATGGAAAGGCTTTCATTGCTAGGACCAGATGTCCCCTAATCTGGTGAAAACTAGTAATTCACTTTTTCATGAAACTGAGAAAACTGAAAACAACTTAAATCCTTCAGGATAAACTCGCTGTAAAAAAAAAGATGAGAATGGGCATTCTCAATGACGACTGTAGGTACTTTATTTGGTGCATAGTAACCTAGTAACTGCAAAAATGGGTATAACTGAATTTCCACCAAAAAGTGAGTCACTAGGTTTTACCAGATTAGGGGAGACATCAGGAGCTAGATAGAAGAAATAATTGCTTTACGGTACAGTAACATGCATACAGCTGACTCATAGCTGCCAATTTTGTCCGGCCTATTTCTCTGTAACCACTTGGGTCACATAGTTCATATTGCATATGTGGACTCCCCATGGGGGTAGGTGTGCCTTTTCGAGGTTTCGTCCTAGTTTGACCTTTGACCTTGCTGCAGTGACCTTTGGGGCTGAGGGGTATTGCCCGCTTCAGCGAGGCCCATTTTTGATTTATTTATTTAACATAATGGGTCAATGGACAAGTCATGAGTCTCACTCAGTAAAACAGATTTCATAAATAGCTGTTATGGTCCTGACCAGGAATCAAATGCAGAGGTAGAGTACTGTCCACAGGGTAATTTATTGACCGCTCATACGGTAATTTGGGGATGGAACCCAAGAGGAGGACGTGGGGACAGAATCCAGATTAGGATAGCACAGCTCCACAGATGTTGTGGGCAAAGCTAACATGTCAATCGTCAGTATTTACTGCCAGTAGTTGTGCAGACTTCACCAACGCCAAACTGTCCCATAGGTGGATGGAGTAGCTTGAGGGGAAGGATTGGGAGCTTGTTCCTAACAAACTGGAAAGAGGAACAGACTTGAAAGAGTTAATGAGAATGCGATCCCAATCCTGACCTCGATTATGCTTGGGGGCTTGTTCCTCTTAAAGTATCATTTCTAGTGCTGCTATACAGGGTAACTTATAACTTCTAAGGTAACTTCTTGTTTCCATATCTCAAACTCCCCTAGACCAAAAGAACCTCAGAACTAGCTAACTAACGCCGAGGTGTTAACTTATTTAGCTGGCTGAGTAGCTACGTAGCTTGTTACTTAGACATAACCGATACATCTAGCAACTAACCTGAATGAGCCATCTGACAACCAAATCCATTTCTTCATACAGAAATACAACTTAGAATTTAGCTATAACATGAACATTGCTATGAGACAGGTCAAATTATACGGCTTGCTCGGTAGATGGTTAACACAGTGAGGTCGTGGGCTAATTGGATAACTGCAATGTGGCCATACCCTAGCAAGGTTGGCTGAGTAAGCAGACTACTTCAGGCGCTAGCTGTAGCCAGCTAGATGAGATGGTGAAGCTTATTTGGAGAAAGTGAAATTAGTGAACATGGCAAAATAAAGCATCATGCAGCTGAAATTTGTGCAATGATTGATAAGCTGAAGGTGCAGTCTGGCGTATGGAAACAAGAATTTACCGGCATATAATGACGGCAGCCATTGATGACAAACACTAAGTTGCTAGTGCTTGTGCAGCATATGCATTCGCGATATTAACATTTGATACTAATATTTTCAACCTCTTTTCACTTATTAAACCCCTGAAATATATCTGTTCCCCCTTTTGAAATTGTTCCAGCAAATAAAAAGCCGTTAAAAAGTCGAGGTTGCACATGGATATGTCTTTGCACTCACCTCTCTCTTCTCCGTAACTCCAGCGAGAGCAAATGGCCAGCAAACGCGTAATCGGTGCTGTACAAACAGGTCTTTATCAAGCTTTGCCAAGTTGTGAATACTTCCTTTTCTATCCATATCCTTTTGTGTCTGTCTTCCCATGCTTTCCTGGTTTTGAAAGAGTGATCGGGTGAAAGCATCGGTCTACTGATAATGCCTAGTCTCACATTTGTATTCCTTAAAGCCATATTTTGGCCTCAGGAAGTTGAAAATAACCAAAATTTCCTTCCCACGACATTGCCTAATAATGCCTCATAATAACCTAATAATTCTTTTATAAATATTTTGCGCACATGACATGAAAGAAAGCTGAATTAGTTTCGATTGTTGCGCTCCACCTTTGTGATGGTGAACGCTAGACTTTCCTGTGGCCCACGGAAAAGACAAGTTTCGCTACTAAACTGTGCATGCCCAGCTATTGACATTGCCCCTTTAAATGCCCGTCACATGGTCATTAAAGAATAACCGTGAAACAAGACTCAGCTGGGGAGCGTTTAACACGCTGGATGTAAACCTTTCAAAGGAGACTTACCTAGTTCTAACAGACACACAAGCTGCTGAATCAAAAGGGAGACGAAAGTTAATCACACTAGAGTTGTGACGGCTAAATATTTTTGGCTTTGTATTGAGGCGGCATGGTTCATACTAGCAAACACCCTTTCTTATGAAATGTTTTAATGACCACTGAGTAAAATTAACTGTTCCATACCAACTGTGCATACTCTGTAAGAGCTGGTTTAACTAAGAATGTCTTTGCAGGGCTTCCTCTGGATTTTTTTTATTTTGTAGCCAACCTGTTTATCAAAATCTTTTATTTAGTATCCACTTGATTTTTCTCTTAGCCAGTTTTTTTTTAGCCATTTTTCCTCTTCTGTAGCCACCACCCCTTGTGAGAACAACTGAACCCGGGGCTAGCAAACGGACTGTTTTTCAACTTATCCAGGTCAAAGTAGCAATGTTATCTCCTTGCCTTGCAGAAGAACTCCATTCCAGACAAGGAAGCCTACATGGACCGCCTTGGGACATGATAGATGGGGCATGGGAGATGAAGCTCAGTCAAGGCCACAACCTATTTGATCTTGTGCTAAGTTCATTGGGGAATGTTCAGCAACAGGAGAGACTGAGGCTGGCCACCCGTTCTCATTTTCATGCATATGACTATATGATTAGTTTAGGAAATGAAGGCAGAAGTATGATTCAACAATTTGTTTTATTTCTTTTCATAATGAAAAACAAAGTTTTCCACCAGACTTGGGATTCACATGACTCCAAAAGTACAAAAATGTTCAAACATCTTCATGTACCGGTACATGAACTTGAAGTGAAGGGAAAACTTTTAACAACAACCTACCGTGAGTGTAACATGTTGTATCAGTCTCTAACATCTCAAGCTGAGTGATGGGTGACTGTCCCTCAAGAAATCTCTGCTCATGAATTACATAATTGTCTCTAAACTTGAAAGAACACAAAGCAACAAAGCTGGAACCCTTCTTTATTTTGATTAGAAACAAGGCGATTAGTCACGCGCAGAGAACAGCAATGTTTGTGTACAGTGGCGTTGATAGAACTGCGAATAGGAGTGATCTGATATACAATACGGCACATCTCCAGGCGGAAATGAAGGCAGAAAATCGCGGGTCAAATGTAAAATTTCCCCTCATATCCGCGCACGGTCGAATGCTAGCTAATATAATGCCGATTTATAGCGTTTCGTTCCAAAACGTGAACTCCAGCTTTGACTCATTTGTAGCATTTATTTGAATTTTGCGGTATTTTCATGTTCATATCTGTATCCACGATGGTATTCGACTGCGAAGCTGCGCAATGCTCATTGCATTTTGTCATGCATGCATTGGTTTTGGCAAAGCTAGTCTTATAACCGGAAGTGCAGATGTCGACAAAAAAATCCCCTTCCTTCATCTCATCTTGTGAGGTACAGTTCAGGAATCGCATGCGAGAGGCAGGAATCCAAAAAAAAAAATGTATACCTTTAATGGAGTCCGAGTCAAAGCCAAAAAACACAGGAATTGCCAAGCCACAATACGAAATTCAAAAACAGTGTTGACTAGACAGGCAGGGGTCAGAACCAGTAAGATAGATGAGCAAAGGTACAAAAACG
The DNA here is from genome assembly GCA_029721435.1 of Gymnothorax reevesii. NCBI lineage: Eukaryota > Metazoa > Chordata > Actinopteri > Anguilliformes > Muraenidae > Gymnothorax > Gymnothorax reevesii. The sequence continues at coordinate 73,315,775 of CM056579.1, forward strand.
ATTGGGAGAAAGTCGTAGTAGATGAACAAAGCCAAGGGTCATGCACAGGGCATCCACAGAAATCGTGGTCATACAAAAATGGATCGAAATTGAGAAAGACAAAAACAATACAAAAAGGGCAATGGCAAGGATCGAAATCGGACAAACCAGTAGAAGGAAAACAATACTCAAAGGCATACAAGGCGTTCTGCACAATGAAATATTGATCAACATTCTGACAAGAGCTGTGAGTGAAATGACTGCTTAAATACACATAGGGGAAGTCACATGCTGCAAAGGGGAAGCAGATGAATTGGATCAGACTAATTACAAAGGAATGAACATGAGGAAGTTCCTTATTACAAGAAATTGGCAAAAGCCAAAAGGCGGACAGGGATCACAGAGACAGCCTACTGACAAACATACGGCTTCGGTTAGGGAGTTCTACCATACACAGAGTGAGAGGCAGAACAGTGATTAGCCAGGTGCAGAAAATCTGCTGAAACACAGCAAAGTAAATTGAGGGAAGGCAAGGGTCGGAGACTAGAGCAGAGCAAATGCTGAGAGCTTGTTAGTCAGTGGGTAATGTGCAGCCATACAATCCCCAGTGTTTGTTAGCATGTTAGTACTATGAACGATGTTAGTATTGGTTAGTAAGTTTAACTAAAACAACAAACTGTTAGTATTGTGAGCAAAATAGAAAAGCAAGGTGAAGGAAGTAAACGAGATTAGAAGGAATGGTTGAAATCCCAGAAACCATGAAATCACCGGAAAGTGTGGCACACAATACTGGGGCAGTGAGCAATGACATGACAAAAGACCAGACAGGGGGAGACAAAGTGCAATGCATGGTATGAGACAAAACATGGACTGGAATCTCACTGAGGGAATGGACTATGGGAGAATATGCAGGAATAAACAGGAACAAAACATGGAATGGATCAAGACATGGCAAAACATGAACAGAACAAGGCAGAATCGTAACACATCTCCCGATTTACACTTGTGCTATATCAGATCTCTGGGGGGGGACAGAGACATGTCCTTTATGACAACAATTAGTCCTGGCTAGTTCGCAATCATTTTCCTTCATTGAAGCGTTTTCCAATTATCGTAATTGACAACTGAAGACAGGGTTTCTCACCATATGCAATCCTCCAGCGAAGAAATTGTGGGATAAATTTAGTACAGTGGGGGGGCCAGAACTGAGAATTTGGATGCACAAAACATCAGTTTAAAAAATGTATTAGTCCTGACCTGTTCTCAGTCATTTTCATAATTAACAAAAACTTCACTTCAAGAGCACCCCACACTGAACAGGTGGTGCTTGTTCTCTCCGATTAAGTAAGACGGCAATCAATAATCAATTCGCCAAATATTTTCCTTTGTAGCCAATCATTTTTTAATTTCACTATTGGTGAATTTGGCGAGCGCATGCGGAAGCCCTGTTGTGGTGTTGACATTGTTTTAATTCCCTACCTCACAGAGAACAGTTACCTCAGTGCTCCAAGATTGGTGTTGCATTTGTATGTGCTGTAATGCTTATGACTCGTGCTGGACATGTGTGTGCTCATTACTGTTCCTCAACTTTCCGTCATTATGTCTCCCTCCCTAGGAAGGAGGGCAGACATATTGGTTTTGTACGGTCTCCCATCCACGTTCACATTTGTGTCCGTGTTGGTGTTCCCACTGTTGCTGGAGTGTAATTCTCCTTCAAATTATTTTTTTTATTTTTCTCGTTTCCATGGTAACTATTTGAACTTAGTCTCAAAATGAGGTTTGTTTCTGGACTGTATCTCAGAAACCTTTTAAGATTTCTGCATTAAACCTTGCACACCCTTTCAACATTGAATGTAGATATGCCGCTTGCTATTTTTGGTAAGATAACTTTTTTAGTTTTTCTTGTTTCCATGGTCTCAAGATAGGGGTATGATTCATTTCCGGGCTGCGTCTCAGAAACTAATTAATACATTTACATCAGACATTGCAGACGCTTTCTACTTGGTATGTAGATGTGCTTTTTGCCATTTTCCCTCAAATTACTTGTTTAAGAAATCTTTTTCCATAGTAACACTTCAGACCTACTCTCAAAATGGAGGTAGGGTTTGTATCCCAGGCTGTGTCTCAGAAATTTATTAAAATATTTATCTGAGAAAATCAGATGTGTCTTTTACCATTTTTATTCAAATTGTGTTTGTTTGATTTGATCAGTCTTGCACGTAAGATAAATTATAAAATTAGCGATCGTGTTTTCAAAAATAATTTATTCAATTCAGTTTCAAGTAACAGGGGTTTTGTAATAAAGGATGGGGTGACAGAAAAAAGAGGGAGAAGGTGGTTGGGGGGGAGACAGTTGTTTTTGCCTAAAAACACTCTAGTTGTGACCCCTCGGCCGACTCTGGCCGGAGGGGTATTGTCGTCACCTCTGTGTGCGTCTGTCGTCCATCATCCATCCATGATTTAGTCTGGGCCATTACTTGACAACTAATGATCGCAGCTTCACCAAATTTGGTATTGTAACTCAATATGAGCCATAGATGTGCAACGTCAGGTTTTTTGCTGTATTTGACCTTTGACCTTAGCGCTGTGACCTTGACCCTGGAAATCTTGTCCAGGTCAGTACTCGGCAACTAATTCTCACAGCTTTGCCAAATTTGGCTTGGTAACTCACTGTGACCCATAGATGGGCAAGGTCAGGTTTTTTGCTGGATTTGACCTTTGACCTTAGATCTGTGACCTTGACCCTGGAAATCTTTGACAGGTCAGTACTCGTCATTTAAATATCGCAGCTTCACCAAATTTGGTATGGTAACTCACCGTGACACATAGATGAGCTGGATTTCACCATTTGACCTTAGCGCTGTGACCTTGAGGCAGGAAATCTTGTCCGGGTTAGTACTCAGCAACTACTGATCGCTGCTTCACCAAATTTGGTGTGGTAACTCACTGTGACACATGGATGTGCAAGGTCATGTTTTTGCTGTATTTCACCTTTGACCTTAGCGCTGTGACCTTGAGGCAGGAAATCTTGTCCGGGCCGAGAGGTATTCAGCAACGCGTTATGTTTATATTTTATTATACTGTACAGAACATGAAATGAAACCATCAAAATGGACTCTTAAGAATTTCTGACAGTATTTCCCCATTTTAGTTCAATTTTTATGAATTCAATTTATGCAATTGTGTTCATGTTTTAATTTCTGAGCAACCTTAATCTTTCTGATGAATTGATCTGTTTAGACAAGAAAGGTCCATTCCTGTTTTTGAGATTGCCTATTCTAGCATGCCCTGCTTTTTTTTTTTTGCACTAAACAAAGTGTGTTTTGTGTAGTTTCATAAGCCAGCATGCAAAGATTGTTCAACAGCCAGCATCAAAAAGGCTTGTGTTTGCAAATCAAACTCACTGTAACTAGACTGTGTGTTTCATTTTCATTTTGACTTGTGTTATTTGGTTATTCTGGGCTTAATACATTAATGGCATTTTAATCCACCTTGTCCACTGCCTTGAGTTCCAAAACACAATGCATTGCACCAGAAAAGATATAACCAGAAAGTCACACACCAAATTAACTTTAACCTTTTCTTGTTTTGTCTACTCCTCCATCATTTTTTCCACCCAGTGCAGCATTACTTTGATGAGCTGTCAAAGGTCCTTGATAATGTTTCATTTAAATATATGTAATGTAGTATACTAATCAGTAAAAAATTGAAAATCAAAATGTGTACACTGTTCCCTAGGTTATGATGACTTGTGCACACAGAACTGGTTCCGGGAAGGTGCTTAAAGGCAAATAAAATTGACTTGAGTAAGGGTCAACAGTACTATCAATAGCTTCAAAGCGATGAAGATATTGTAGTTTCTCTGAATTCTCTTTTGTAAATCCAAAATATAGTCCCTAAGGGGACTGAAATATGCGATTTGAAATACAATATATTCTTTAATTCTCATAGTAGATGTATTATGCATGTATCCTAATTGTAAAGGATGAGTATAATTAGTTCAGAACTGTAATCACACACACACACACACACGTGTTGAGTGACAAATCGTAGATAAAGCCAGTAACTTTTTTTTCTGACTTGAAAGGCGTATTATGGTGTGTCATAGCGAACATGTATTCAATTACGTGATTATGTGTCAGGCTAATTTTTTGTTTACTTACAGCGTAAAGCTGGTTGATCACATGTCCGGGGGTTTTACAGGGAGATAAGAGACTGGCAGAAGGCTTTCACCTTACGAGTATTCACCACACTGCTAATCAGCCCAAGCCTCACTGGCAAGGCCTCATTCAGCAGGGTGAACTTGGTGTAATTAGTTGGCTGGATTAAGAGAGCAGTATTATAAGTTTAACAAGGGCAGGAGGCCACTCGCAGCGATATATTTATAGGCCTAGTGACTCGAGCCTGGGTTTAATATTTTGTTACATAGAGGACACCTGCTACAACAGTGTTCCCTCATTTCTGTTCTTTCTCACAGTTTTTTTTTAAGTTCCAGTAGAAAGTTTATTCCCCTTTACTGGCAATCAAATAAAATCTTTCAGCTTTAAAGCTTTCCCTATGAAGTTGGCCATACTGCTACTGACCAAAACTGGCCTGAGAGGTCTCAATGAAGGAGTGGCTTTGAAGCTACTAGATATAGGGTGGTGAAAACACAGGTTTTCTGAAGACAGTTTGAGTGAAGTGGTTTAAAATGGTGGCTTCCACGCTGAGAACATTGATTATCATCGTATACAGCACGCTTATTAGTAGCCCTTAGTGATTTCATTTATATATGTTTTGCAGTTTGGTATACTTCCTAAGGGGTTCGTGAATGCTATCATATTCCTTCTTGTGGTGTAATTGTGCCACACTGTAAATATTAGCTGTATATTTACAGCTAAGAATATGCCAGTACTATTAGGAAAATGCCAAAAAAATGAATAATACATAATATCAACGTCATTGTTGGTTGTATTTGCTAGAGATAATTTATTCACATTCTGGCTATTTAAATTCCCCTTGGTGTGAAAAGTAATTATTTGTTCCCTGAACAAAGTGGTGTAACATTTTATCACCTCATATTTCACTGCTAGAATGCAGCCCACTGCCAAAAAGCGTTATTAAAATGCAAAGAAACTTCACTGTTCACTGGAGTAACTGAGTGAGTTATATTTCAGGAAGAACTGTATCCAAATCTTTGCCATATATTTCCTCTCAAGCCTCTCCTAAAATATGAAACTGAGGACAGTAAGTTCGCCAAGTTGAACTTTCAAGAGACAATATTTGTTTAGTACCCATATGGAAAAGATATAGATAAATTTTATGAAGTTTTTATCTCTTTTATCTGAAACTTGTAAGTTACACATAGACGGTCAAACCAGATATAAAATCCTTGGTAAAATTATACAATATGAAACTTGTATGATTTGGGAACTTATAAGAACAATATTTGGTAGTAATTCCACATACAATATCCTTAGTAGATGTGTGTAATGTTGAACAACCATCAGTGAAACCAAAATCTTACAAGTATAGAAAACACTTACAAGACTTATGTGAGGTCCCACATATATAAGACATACAATTAAAAAAAACATCATTTTACAATAAAATTACATGGAAAAGCCCAAGATGAATTTAAAAAAACTGGGTTTTGACATATAATAATCAGGAGAGCTTTAAAACCTTACCCCTTAACTTTGGATAAATAACACAGAAAATACAGTTGTGCTGCTGCAACTCAATCAAGATTATCCACCTGGAAGTAAATTCTTTTAATGTTATGATGTCACACTGATTGGCTTTACTCATTATGGGGAAATTGTTATAAGTGAAGGGGTCTTGGCCCCGCTTAATTTTGCCCATGTTCATACAGTAGTAGAATAGAAGAATTTCCACAGTAGAGGTACCTGTGAAAACTCAGTTTTGTTAACTGTAAAGAAATAGGGTTGAAAAATCTGAGAAATTTACATACTCTGTCTGAATATTAGCATTATTTCACTGTTACAATTGTTTGCTGCTTATAAAGTCTGTCAAATTAAAAGGTTTGTCTAACAGCCATATTTTCAGTATTACAGACATTGAAAAACTGCATTTACAGATTGCATTTATGTAACTGGAATGAAATTGTAATTGTAGAAATTAATTGTCCTGGATGCTGACCAGGCAGTCTGTGCCATGCTAGTTTGATCCAACTGCAGTCAGTATAGGGTCACTTCAGTATGTGATTCATGTTTTTTACTATATACACTTGTATGAAATTGTATAAATTCATACATTAAAAGTGTTTATTTTATGTATTGCTATTGTAAATTTCATAGGCTAAAATATAAGAATTCTTATAGAAAAACATAAAGAAAACAGTTTATGATGACATCATATCCCATAACATACAAAAAACTTGTATGTAATAGTACATATTCATATATGTTTTTTATACTGATTTAGTCATTTTAATTAGATGACATATAATAAACTTATATAAAATATATAAAGAAAGCATAATTTCCTTTTTTTTATTCTTTCCAGTTTTCTGCATGTAAAGAGAATATAATTTGTAAGGAAATGAAACCTATATATAATGGTATCTTTTCATATATGAATAGCATATGTCTTTAAAACATAATTTTCCATTCAATTTCCCTATAGACCACATACATAATTTTTACTTGATTCATACTTAATTGTTTTTATCATCCTGTATGAAAAGAATGCAAAAGTGGCCACTTTCAAGAGTTTATCATAGTATGACACTTATAAGCCTTATAAGATGCACAGTGCATATAAAACATAAAGATTTACTTCTATAGGTGATGGAAACTTCTTTTTTACTATTTCTTTTCCAAATGGGTATGTGTATGTGAAAGTTTGAAATTTGTGCGATGATGGATAACTGTGAGTTCTTGTTGTTTCACTACTTTAAAAAGAGCGAGGTTTTTGTTGTGGAACAGTAATAAAGAATAAAGAAAATGGGAAAGTTACTATTATGGATTGCAATTTGCTACCTTTTTATTGTTGCATAATGTTCTTGACTTTTCAGTGGACTCCATAAAAACTTCTGAAACAAATTAAGATGTACATCCACTACTCAGGTTTGTATCTTTTGCATTCATTCATAAACCCTGACCGAGAGTAGTATTTTCTCTTACACTCTGACTTATGCCACCCTGACACTTGGACGACAAATGATTTGCGCCCCTGGTCCTCAAATCACTGCCCACAATGTACGAGAACTGCTGGTTTTCCACCCTCCCTTTACCTGGAAGTCAGGTGTTAACACAGTCTAGCCAATCTGAGGCACTAACGGTTCATTTACTAGCCTGGGATAACAGAAAACCTGGGCTGGATTTGGAATTGAGGTCCAGATTTGAGGATCCCCGGTTTACGCCATGGCATGCAATATGTACTCGTGACTTTGAATGGTGGTGTGGGGTAGGTGAAAAAGTGTGTGCCAGGCCTTTGTTCATATGTTCAAAATTTTTTCCTAGGTGTCAAGACCTAATTTTCATGCTACTCACATGAACAGCTCCTAAACTATCAGCAAACTACTAGGCACTTTGGTTGCATGAGAAGGCATATCAATCCATGTCCTTGGCGTGCCATTAAGCTTAGTGGTCCGCATTTTAGCTGATGGTCACAACACGTTAGCACATACACTCTACAAAAATATAAAAGCAACACTTTTGTTTTTGCTCCCATTTGTCATGAGATGGACTCAAAGATCTAAAATTCATTCCAGATACACAATATTACCATTTCTCTCAAACATTGTTCACAAATCTGTCTAAATGTGTGATAGTGAGCACTTTTGCTTTGCTGAGAAATGCATGACAATGAGGACAATACATGCCACTGTGGTAAATTATGTGTGAACAGTGCTTATCTTTGGCGCAAACATGGGTCATGCATTTCATGCACATTTCTTATCTTTCGCGTGACAGGTCTCCCCTAATCTGGTAAAACCTAGTAACTCACTTTTTGGTGGAAATTGAGTTTGACCCATTTTTGCGGTTACTATGAACTAAATAAAGTACCTACAGTCGTCATTGAGAATACCCATTCTTTTTTCTTTTTTTTTACAACGAGTTTATCCTGAAGGACTTAAGTTGTGTTCACTTTTCTAAGTTTCATGAAAAAGTCAGTTACTAGGTTTTCCCAGATTAGGGGAGAGGGGGCTCGACATAGCACAAACTATGCGTCACCTTGCCATCTTGATTTGCTTCGTGTCACTAAAATGACATGCCATATTAAGGGGCATTACAGGACCAAAATTTGTGCAAGTGTTGAGCAGGCATTATCTACTAACAGCGATACTGAGGAGTTGGGATTTAATATTAAATAAATTTAAACTGCCAGAGCCAATCATAAAGGAATAAGTCCTGAGAAGCAGTGGGTTACAGTGATTTTATAACGGGGGAGGGGCTTTCTAAGACACGACGTGCAGCCCCTCCGCCGTTATAAAATCACTGTAACCCAGTGCTTCAAGGGGCTTATTGCTTTTATAAAACAGTTACCCTACATATAGCCTATTAAATAAACACACAAGAAAAAAAATCGACAATTTTTTGGTAATAATGCAACAATAAAATTGAGAACTATTCGTTCTTCTACCAAGCAAGATAGAGTGGACAGAATGGTTAGCAAGCTATACAGACGCTAAGATAGCCTTTTTCATATAGCGCCATTATCATGTCACATCAGACTATTTGGTTTTGCTAATGTAGATATACTATGAAAGCAGGCTACTTTGAATGTCTCCTTCAGTCTCCCGAAGACCCCATTAAATAATTTTATGTTCGTTTCGGTCTTCGTGTCTTGCGCCGATCGGCCATATCATTACAACCAGCAGCGAGAGTAGGGAACGATTGACTTTTGTCCTCCATACTTGCCGGTGTCCAGGAAACTATGTTGAATTGTGCATTAGTTTGCTAGCCAGCTTGTCAACTAGCTAGCGTTCACTATAATGGATGTGGTTACCCTACACATAGCCCATGAAATAAACACACAAGAAGAAAAGTTGACAATTTATCGCAATATAGGCTACTGAAATAGTGAGCTAGTTAGCAACGTAGCTAGCAACGCAAAAGAGATATCAAACTCTTTAATGCAATCGCTAGCTTGGTAGATAGCCAACTGGTTGGCGGGTTAAAAGGCTAAACTTCGCTAACACTGAAATAGCGAGCTAAAAGTCTTGAAACAAACGTAACCTAAAAAGTCAGTTGAGCGCAGAGTAGTTCGTTGCGCGCAGGGATATTTTGTGCTGTGGCCTGCCACAGTGGGTTACAGTAATTTTATACTGCCATGGAACGCAGCTCAGCCAATCACATTTAAGGATGGGAAGCACCCGTTTTATAAATTAACATAATGTAAGGCCTGTATTCTGTGCTCCTGGTGCTCCCATTCACTTCAGAGTTTCATATGAGAAACCCCTCAACTGTAAAACCCAGCAATACTGATAACTCAATGCAGGTTTGGGAAGATACACATTTAAAACTTTTTTCTATATTTGGGCTCAACAGGTAGGGCTGACTGAGAAAGACATGAGAGAAATAACACCCACTCATCTGGCTATTGATTAGATGGGGGTGGCATGGACAGCAAGAGTGGCCTGAAGAATGGCCAACCATGGAGTGGGCAAGAAGGAGGGAACTGTATAGCTAAAATAAGTTGCAAGCACAACAGTTTAAACAGTTTCTTTGGGACCAGAAATTGGATTATTTGGCTGAAGTCCCTTTGTAAATTGAAACAAAGTTCTTGACTACAGCAATTGGAATATAAACTAAATTATAATATAATATTTAATATTTAATTATATAATATTTAATTATTATATAATATAATTGTGTCATAGCCTAAGATAGAAGAATGCTCATTGATATATATTTCGAATTTAGATATATCCCCAGTGGAACAATGTGTCACAGGTCACAGATATAGTGTTCAGTCAGTGACTGTTGCATCGACAGTATGGTACACTCTGAATTTCCTTTATCAGCATATTGAAAATAGTAATTTTTTTTCATTGACTGTTTGCTCTTTTTCTGCACCGACATAATGAAATGGTAATACTGCTTTTCTTTCCAGTCAGATTGACATACTTCTGAAATAAGCTGTCTGTATATGATGAGAGCTGAAAAATTTATAGCCCTAAATCAGAAAAGGTAGGGACAGTGTGTCAAATTGACCTCATCCACTAGGGATTTACCATTGGAGGGATTATTGCACAGCCCTCACCGTGCCTTAAAGCGCATTACTCCTCTATTACTTCCCATTTTTGCTTCCTAATTAGCAAGAAAGCCTTAATTCTTTCGGTTGGAAGGATCAATCAGGAGAATTACTGTCTATTTCCCCTCAGCTTACATTATTGTTCATTACAACAGTAATCAAGCATTTTCCTATCCACATTAATAGTGACATAAAACTTTGATGTGTTTCGAAGCCACTGAATGCCCTTAGCTCACAAAACGTTATATATGTAGATTTTTTTCTGTGTCAGAGTCCGATTGGCTTGTTATGCCTCAGAAAACATTTTAAAAAACGCAGTTTTGCTGACTCGTTTCTGTGTGTGAAGTTTGCATATGTAAAAATATAACAAGCAGTGACATTAGCAACTATAAGGCAGGTTAACTCTCAGTCTCTTTCTGATTAAGAATCAGGAAATAAATTGAATGAAGTTACAGAGTGAATAGGCTACCAATGAGCTGCATAGCCATTACTGATTATGACACATAGCTTTGGGTTAGAGGAAGGCTACAATATGAGATTGCAGGGACGGCAATGACTGAATTTCTTGAAATTCCATCTTAAAGTAGAATGTTATGTGGCAAATGCTGTTGAAGATGATAGATAAGGTTTATATTTTATTCCTTATTAATTCATCAGATAATTACCATTCATACTATCTCATATTATGAGTTTAAGGGTGAGAGGCTCACTGTACATCATTGAAAATCCCGTAACGCTGACGCTACTGCTAGGGGGATGTTGGGCTTTATGGCGTAAAAATTAAACCTGAAAGCAGTGATTTGTAAATTATCTCGTACCTGTATTATGTTGTAAACAATACTACAGCACATTATAAGATGTTTCAAAACAAGAATTTTAATGATTTTTCGAAATAACCACTCATGTAAAATTTGATTCTTGCAACATATTTTTATTATCCTCCGACATACAAATGGCAGGGGGATATAGTCATCAGTATGTCTGTCTGTCCATCCTTCCGTCTGTCCCTCTGTAATCATTTTCTTGTGCGGAACATATCTTCATAACTATGCATCGTAGGTTCACCAAACTTCAAAGATATATTAACGAGTATGAGTAGCTGTACCTTTTACTATTTTGAGGTTTCTTGATTTCTTAATTTTTGCGGTTTCCATGGAAAAGTGGAACTTAGATTGACTTTGAAGGTGTCTACCTTGTCCGGAGCATATCTCATAAACCGTATGGCCTAGGTTCACCAAACGTCACAGATATATTAACCACTATGAGTAGATGTGCCTTTTGCTATTTAGAAGCTTCTATATAATCTAATATTTGAGGTTTAATGGAAACACTGAACTTAGATTGACTTTGAGGGTGGCTGTCCTGTCCGGAGCATATCTCCTAAACCGCATGGCCTAGGTTCACCAAACGTCACAGATATATTAACCACTGTGAGTAGATGTGCCTTTTGCTATTTTGGAGTTTATTGATTCATTTTTCTTTTAAAGTTTCTATGGACACAGGGAACTTAGATTGGCTTTGAGGGTGGCTGTCTTGCTTGGGGCATATCTCCCAAACCATATGATGTAGGTTCATTAAACTTAATTCACAGACACATTATCCACTACGTCAAGATGTTTTCATGAATACAGAATCTGTTTACATGACCACTAGTGATCATGACATCTCTCTCACGTATGCAAACTCTGCATTCTAATATCTTCATCATAAAAGCTGAGTTACGATTTGTGGGGGTCGGAATATGTCATCTCCAGATGACTCTTGTTTATGCTTTTTTCTGAGGTTTTCCATGGAAAGATGATGCATAAAGTGATCATGTCTGGACTAGATATTCATAGTTCATAAAACATCATGCTTTCTGAGACATATTCTTCACAAATTTCTGTTCTACGATTTTGCTGGGGGTCGGGGGGATATGCCATCTCCTGATGGCGCTTGTTAAAAAGTTTGGACAGTCAAGTATTTACCTTTTCTATGTTTTCATCCACCCAGATTTTGAGCAATCATTGAATTACTTCATGTAAATGGAGAGATCCTTTCACTGTAGGTTTGTGAGAACAAAAGGGCCGAATAGAACAGATATCAAGTAACATTCAATTTCCATGCTCATGTGCGGTTGCATTCACATTTTGTAAGAGAATGGAGGAACTCTGCCTGAGACCTTAGACCACCTCTTCCAAGCAGACTCTCATACCATGCCAAGCTCTGGCACAGTATGCTTGTGTTCACACTGACCAAATGAACTGGATTTTGGGATTAAGTGTACTCGGATTAATGCCATGTCCCTTGTGTGAAAGCATCCTAAGATCCAAATACGACAGCTCTCCAGGTGGCTCCCCAATCTCTCAGATCCTTCAAAATCATAAAATAATCATATATTTAACACTAATCAACTTTTGATGCATAAAATTCAATGTGAAGTAATGATTTTCTGCTTGAATTTAGCATGAGTTTATCAATATAGGTGCAGTTGGACATCAATGGTCACCAGTCACCTCTCCAAACCCAAAACTATTCTCCATGATAAAGAATTTTGTCCATTATTCTTCAGAGTCCCACACGCGAGGGAACATACTTATTAAGGGAACTGCTTATAATGGTCATAAGATTCATCCTGCAATGTAAAGCTAGCTGTTCCCACTTCCAAGCACACAACCTTATATAAACACTTTCCACACCTTATAAGGAACAAGTATAACTCACTAACTGAGTAATATCCAAAATATACTTATTATAACAGAACAAACTTTCCACTATCAGGAAAAAAGCAGGCTATATGCTAACCTAGATTAAATAGAATGAGGCAAGGAACGTAGCAGGGGGTCAACCAAAGTGCTTGAGGTGTTCGTATTTTAAACGACCCTAAACCTTGGCATTGGATTTTGTTGAATACAGTATTAATTCTTCAACAAGGAACTACATCAAACAAAATGCTACCATATGCGTTATTGTTAATAAAGAATAATGGTTACTCTTACTAACCAATATGGCAAACAAACTCTGTGATCATCATGGCTACAGTAAACCGAGAATAATAAACAGCTTGCCAACCAGCCATAAGTAAAAAAAAAAAATCAAATTTCACTTACTCAGAAAATGAACAAAAACCATTCTTCACTGAATTGCTCCAGAGACATAGATCTATTCGGAAGAAGGAACCCTCCAGTCCTGTTTCATTTGGAAATATTCCCATTAACCAACTCTTTATCTCATCTAAATCTCATTAATGTAAGTGAGCACTTCAGGCTGGTTTTGGAAGTCTTTCTTTCTGTGCAATTGCGTCATATTCAGCTGTGCAACATTAAGAGAATACAAATTCACTAGCTGTTACACAAAGGTTTAAATAATTTTCTGATTGTCCTATCAATGTCTTTCAGTTACTGTGGAAATACTCTCTGGAATGGGATAAGGAATGCGTCAATCAATAGTTAATTATCAGGGCAGACTCATGTGGGCGTAAACTACTGTATAGCTTTGCGTCAAAGAGAAAGGCTACAATATGAGATTGCATCTAGAGCAATAACTGAAATTTATCGAAATTCCATGTAAATGCAGAATGTTTCCTCATAAATGTTGCTGAAGATGGTATTTCGATAAAGTTTTGTTTATTATAAATTATAATTTGATAGATGACATGAAAGAGGAAAGTCCACGGAATCCAGTCCACAGAATCCAGTGATATAAGCCATGTCATCTGTCAAACTCAACGAACAGCAGGCAAACACTTTACATTCTACAGTGATGAGCAAAAGAATTTTTCTTACCTTTGCCTTTTCAGATTTGCGGGTAAATCTGCGCTACCTATTGTTAGTCCAATGTGTCCCTGTTATATTTAAACTGGGTCTGCTGGTCTCCACGCATGTTTGTTTCCATGGCACTCCTTTCAATGAGGTCAAGCCCTGAGCATTTTGCTTGCATGCAAAGTATTGTCTTCTGTGATTGATTTGTGATGCTGTCCATTTGATTTTGGAGGTGGTCATTTGATTCTATGGGCTCTGAAATTTGCAGCGGCCCCTCAACCACCGTAATCGCACGAGCATAGCCTGAGATAGAGCCTTGAATTTCCGGTCCGTCCAACTATGAGTCCACATGCCACTATGCTCATGAACTCATGAGCACATCAATATAAACGCCAAACTAGTTAACTTCCATTAATTTTTCTTCATCACGTAACTATAGCACTTTTCCCACCATCAAACTCGTGACGTATTTTTGATATAATCATAGGTACATATCACTTTTGTGGAAACATGATTTCCTCAGAGCGTGAAAAAAAAAAACTGCGCCATGATAAGTCATGCTGTTAATATTTAGCCAAACTGAATCCAAGTGTAATGGTTAAATCGACAAGGCTTAGCACTGTTGCAGGGTAGCTAAGTGCCGCTCTCATTAGCTAAGTAACTTTAACTTAGTTATGTGCTCGCAGTGCCTTTCCGTAACCATTATGTAACATCAGTCTGTTAGCTAGTGAGCTAACATTAGCGAACCACTCAGTGAAAGAAAACTGTGATTTGGCATTTGTCCCATATTTTTCTCAATCACTTAACTGTAGTACTTTTCCCATAGCGCAACTTGTGACATGAAAGTGATCAATAATATAACAGAATGATGGCATTGTTGTTCTGGCGCCTACAGAGATCACATTGGTTTTCTATGAAATGTGCAATTCAGTTGTGTGATAAACAGAATTTTATACTCCCAGTCGTGACCTGATCAGCCCATCGCTATTGCTACAAATAATGGAACCACTGGAAATGTACCTGTATATCACGATAATAAAACCTCTGTAGTCCTGGCCTTTCATCTCTCCTTACGAAGAAAATCTTTCCGAAAACGATGAAAAATCAGATCAGACTGTAATCTGGTATCCCCAGTACATTGCGGGACACAACAGTGAAGTGCTGATGGGGACGCGGCCATTCTTAGTTTTGCTAGTCAAGCCTCGTTTTGGCATTGGAATATGTGGTATGCATAAAATTTAAAGGTGGTCAATATGATTAGAATATGCTGTAAAAATGCATGATAAGGAACCTACCTGAAATCAAAGGAAGGAACTGAGAGGAAGTCAAAAGCAGGTCTCAATTTTGCATATTTTGCTCATTAGTTGCTTTCAGCTGCACTTCCTTCTAATGTGGCTGCATGACACTAGTTATTTTGTCACATAACCTTTCAAAAGCTCTAGAACCGGTGTTACCAGTTGTGTCATTAAAAACAGGACTGCATTTATTGAATACTTTACATAGTGCAGCTTGTTTTTAAGCATGAAACAGGTCAGAATTTCCTGGACTCAGGGTTTTTGGGATATTATATTCAGTTTTTTTCACGGTTCAGACTTACTTGTCTGAATTAGCCACAGAGCATATAGAGTCATAAAAAGACATGTCTCCAAGTAGAAGCCCAGTAGACTAGTAATCCCCATATGCTCAAACCAAAATAATTCTTTCTATGAAGGCTTCTTCTCCATCAGATACTTCTTGTTGGGCTTTGTCTAGTTTATAAACCTCAAGACTTTATTCTTTTATCAGTGTTCAGCAATGTTTAAGGCCTTGCAATTTTCTGTCTCAGAAAATTGAAATAAATGAGTTTCGCATTAAAAAAATATATTTTAATGGCCTGATCACAGCTCTTCTTTTGCATGTAGATTTTTCATTCAAACAGGCTGTGTCCTGTTCCTGACAGGTGTTGCATTGTTGATCCAATGGCCATCTGGCTCAGTAATCCCTAGACAAGAACAAAACAAAAATTTTGAAAGGTCACAGGCAAGGACATTTTTGGGTTGACAGTAAATGGTGTCCTCTATCAGCGCCTTTAGCCAAAATCTGTAGCTTGACCTTTTAGAAAATGGCAGAGGTAGCTTTGTACCAAAATGTAGTAATATTTGTTGTACAACCACACTGACTGAAAACCTTTTATCAACTAGTGCTGTAGGTTGGTGCCATAGCTTCGGGGCAATGTGCTGTCTTCTTACAAAACCCAAAACCAGTGAAGTTGGCGCGTTATGTAAATCGTAGATAAAAACAGAATACAATGATTTGCAAATCCTTTTCATCTTATATTCAATTGAATACACTGCAAAGACAAGATGTTTATTGTTCAAACTGAGAAACTTTTTTTTTTTTTTGCAAATAATCATTAACTTAGAATTTAAAGGCAGCAAACATTGCAAAAGAGTTGGCACAGGGGCCTTTTTACCACTGTGTTACATCGCCTTTCCTTTTAACGACACTCAGTAAACGTTTGGTAACTGAGGAGACCAATTTTTGAAGCTTTTCAGGTGGAACTCTTTCCCATTCTTGCTTGATGTGCAGCTGAAGTTGTTCAACAGTCCAGGGTCTACGTTGTTGTATTTTATGCTTCATAATGCGCCACACATTTTCAATAGGAGACAAGTCTGGACTACAGGCAGGCCAGTCTAGTACCCGCACTCCTTTACTACAGAGCCATGCTGTTGTAACACGTGCAGAATGTGGCTTGGTATTGTCTTGCTGAAATAAGCAGGGGCGTCCATGAGAAAGACATTGCTTGGATGGCAACATATGTTGCTCCAAAACCTGTATGTACCTTTCAGCATTAATGGTGCCTTCAAATATGTGTAAGTTGCCCATGCCTTGGGCACTAATACACCCCCATACCATCACAGATGCCGGCTTTTGAAGTTTGCGGCTATAACAGTCCGGATGGTTCTTTTCCTCTTTGGCTCGGAGGACACGACGTCCACAGTTTCCAAAAACAATTTGAAATGTGGACTCGTCAGACCACAGAACACTTTTCCACTTTGCATCAGTCCATCTTAGATGAGCTTGGTCCCAGCGAAGCCGGTGGCATTTCTGAGTGCTGTCGATAAATGGCTTTCGCTTTGCATTGTAGAGTTTTAACTTGCACTTGCAGATGTAGCAATGAACTGTAGTTACTGACAGTGGTTTTCTGAAGTGTTCCTGAGCCCATGTGGTGATGTCCTGTACACACTGATGTCGGTTTTTGATGCAGTACCGCCTGAGGGATCGAAGGTCACAGGCATTCAATGTTGGTTTTCGGCCTTGTCACTTACGTGCAGTGATTTCTCCAGATTCTCTGAAACTTTTGACGATATTACGGACCGTAGATGATGAAATCCCTAAATTTCTTGCAATATCTCGTTGATGAATGTTGTTTTTAAATTGTTCGACAATCAGCTCACGCATTTGATCACTAAGTGGTGACCCTCGCCCCATCCTTGTTTGTGAATGACTGAGCATTTCAGGGAAGCTGCTTTTATACCCAATCATGGCACCCACCTGTTCCCAATTAGCCCGTTCACCCATGGAATGTTCCAAATAAGTGTTTGATGAGCATTCCTCAACTCTCTCAGTCTTTTTTGCCACTTGTGCCAGCTTTTTTGAAACATGTTGCAGGCATCAAGTTCCAAATGAGCTAATATTTGCAAAAAATTACAAAGTTTACCTGTTGGAACATTAAGTAACTTGTCTTTGCAGTGTATTCTATTGAATATAGGTTGAAAAGGATTTGCAAATCATTGTATTCTGTTTTTATTTACGATTTACACAACGTGCCAACTTCACTGGTTTTGGGTTTTGTACATTTGTCAATCGTGCCCAACAACTGAAACATTTATCTGGTTCTATTATTGTCAAAATGGCCTAGAATATCAGTTTTGACCACATAAAGATGAATGTGGTAATTTTTGACAGGACAATATTTAAGTCAATAAGAGTTTGTAAATCTTAATTAAAATTATGATGTATTATTCAAGGTAAATTAAATGAATAAATGCTCCCTCAGTAAAATTTGATAGGCTGCATTAGCACAGCATTGTTTAGGATTTATTAGCTTAGTCTTGACTGCCAAGTCAATTTTGTGCAGGTGACTCAGCATGGAACTATCAAGAGAGAATCCTGTAAATTTAGTTTTTATGGGAACGGAAACTCTATCCCTCAATGTAGTAAATGGCTCTGCCACACCCCTTCCCACCTTCCTCCCCTCATGTGAGGGTGTGTTGGTCTGTAGGATTTCCAAGTAACACATTTTATATAGTGGATAAGTCCATCATTCTGTTAAAACATTACAGCTATTTCTTGACAACAATAATCCATTGGCACTAGCAAAAAAATGTGTAAAACACAACCCGAGATTATTAAACTCTGAAGTTAAATAAATAACATTATTTTTCCAAGTGCTGTGAAAAAGTATTTGCCCCCTTCATGATTTCTTTTTTTTTTTTGCATATTTGTCACACTTTAGATCAAACAATTTTAATATTCGACTATGATAACCTGAGTAAATACAAAATGCAGTTTTTAAATGATGATTGCCCCCTAAACCTAATCAAAAATTTGCAATAACTGGCAATGAATCTTTCACATCGCTGTGGAAGAATTTTGACCCACTCTCCTTGACATAATAGTTTCAATTCAGCCACATTGGAGGATTTTCAAGCATGAGCGGCCCGATTAAGGCCATGCCACAGCGTCTCAATCGGATTTAAGTCCGGACTTTGACAAGGAAACTTTTTTAAGCTATTCAGTGGTGGACCTGCTGGTGTGTGTCCTGCTGAATAACCAAAGTGCGCTTGAACTTGAGGTCATGAACTGATGTTTGGACATTCTCCTTCATCATTTTCCAGTTGTAATGTGAATATAGGCCACTGGATGGCAGTATTTACCTTTTTTTGTTAAGCCCAGACTGGAGCTAGGTTTGGACATGTTCTGGGCATGTCTGAAACAAGTCCCAGAGAAAAGAAAAAAAAAGTCCAAAAGGTGGGAGGGGTTTGCAAAAGAGTATATAAGGAGGGAGAATTGAGACAGTAAAGTAGTAGGAGAAATTGCAAGGAGAAGGATACATGTGACCAGACGTGTCATTCTGTTTAAGACCTGTGAAGCTTACAGTGGATTTTTGCCTATGTTAGAGCATTTTCCTTACCCAGGACATCACCAAGGAACCCAACCAAAAGGGACTGTAAATATTTCTGTTTTTCTAGTTAATCAGTCTTGGTCATTAGATTAGTCAGTAGATTAGTTAGTTGATAGTTGTCTTTTTTAATTAAATCTGTTTAAGTTTTAAAATTGTGTCTGTCATCCCTTGCTGTTGTGGATGTTGTAAATGTAATAACAAATTGGGGGCTAAAGTCCGGGATAGAACATTGTGTGAGTCATTTATTGAAAATCAAACATTTCAAATTGTAAAATTGTTTTTTTGAATTTTCCTATATATATATTTATATAGAAAGATCAACAACAATGGATGATTTCTTGGCATCACCAACCATAGGGGTTTTGAAGTCTTTTGAAAAGACAGAACTGTTGGAAATATGCAGACATTTGGAGCTGACAGAGGTAAAACCAGCCATGCGAAAAGCAAGACTGGCTAGAGAGATAGTTGAATATGACATTGATAAAAATGTGTTTGCACCAGGAGATCTGGAACAATTTCCTGCGGAAAATCCAAATATAGAAATGGAACTTAAATTAAAAATGCGAGAGATTGAAAGGGAGGAAAAAGAAAAACAAAGGCAGTTTGATTTAGAAAAATTAGCAAGAGAAAAAAGAAAGGGAGGAAAAAGAAAAACAAAGAGAATTTGAGTTAGAAAAATTAGCAAGACAGAGAGATTTTGAATTAGAGAAATTCGATAGAGAAGAAAGACTCAAAATGGAGCAGCTAAAAATTTAAATTGAAACTAAAAATAAATTTTGTGCCAGTCAGGAGGTAAAACTGGTGCCTCCATTTTCGGAAAAGGACGTAGACAACCATTTCCAGTGTTTTAAAAAGGTAGGAAAGAGTTGCCAGTGGCCAAAGGAACACTGGCCTCTGATGTTGCAAACTGTCCTCAAGGGTAAAGCTCAACAAGCCTATTCGGCTTTGTCTGCAGATGATTCCTCTGATTATGAGGTTGTCAAAAAGGTTATTTTGAGAGCTTATGAGTTGGTTCCAGAGGCTTACCGACTGAAATTCAGAGGTCTGAAGAAATCTGAAAATCAGACTTATGTGGAATTTGCTAATGAGAAGAAGGTTTGCTTTGAGCGCTGGTGTACTTCTATGGAGGTCAAGGATGATTTCAACTCACTAAAAGAGATGGTGTTAGTTGAAGAATTTAAGAACTGTGTTAAGGATGATATTAAGACCTACCTTAATGAGAAGCAAGCACTGAATTTGCAATCAGCTGCCAAATTTTCTCACACATAAGTCCGAATTTCACTCTAGCAGTAACAATAGATGGTTCCAATTTCAGAAAAAAGGTTACGGTGATACCCAAGATTCCTCACCCAAAGACAAAGACAAATCTGGTGATGGTGCTCAGAAATCCAGTAACAGGTCTGATCAAAGTGTGAAAGCTGACAGTGACAAAAGTGGTCTAGTTTGCAGTTATTGCAAGAAATCTGGTCATGTTACAACTAACTGTTGGTCCCTAAAAGCTAAAAAAGAAAAAGAAAAGGATACCAAGCCAAATGCCTTTGTGAAAACAAGGTTAGAAACCCCTGTAGTCGATGATCAATCTGCTAAATTGCCAGCTTCTTGTGGAGCTAAAAAGCCTGATACTGCTGACTTTGTGAGGGAGGAATTTTTTCCATTTGTGTCAGAGGGATTTGTGGCTCTGAATGAGCATTCTCCTCCTGTCCCCATATATATCCTAAGGGATACCGGAGCTTCTCAGTCACTTTTGTTGATGGACTCCTTGGAGTTACGTGATGAGACCGCTTCAGGGGATTTCATACTTGTACAAGGTATTGAAGGGAGGACTGTATCTGTACCCCTGCGCTCTATATTCTTGAAGTCAGATTTAGTTACAGGACAGGATTGTAGGTGGGAAGGTGGGACTTATGTCAAGTCTATCTATCAAAGGTGTTTCTCTGTTGCTAGGCAATGACCTGGCTGGGGGCAAAGTAGTTCCCCCTGTACATCTTACTTCACACCCGAGCACTGAAGATGGGGATGAGGACCCATCTCTGTATCCTTTTAGCGCAGTGACTCGTGCTATGGCTAAGAAGGCTCAAGAAGTAGATGATGTGGTGCCGTCCAGCACATTGAATAGTCATGACTCAGGTGGTTCGCTTTATGACTCTGTTCGGCCTACTATGGTTTCTCCGTTTGAGGACTTATCAGATACTTTTATCAGTTCTCTATTCAGCCAGCCGGATGGGTCTGGTGATTCTGATGTGTCTGGAGACTTATTCTGTCCAGAAAGCGGTTGATTGAGGAGCAAACTAATGATCCTGAAATTTGTGTACTAAAGAGGAGAGCCCTTCCTGAAAAAGAAATAGACGGAGTTCCAGTTGGGTATTATCTCAAGGATGGTGTGTTGCTGCGGAAGTGGCATCCTCCTGATATCCCTGCCAATGCAGATTCGGCAGTAGTCAAGCAAATTGTTGTTCCGATGGTCTACAGGAATGAGATCTTAACAATGGCTCATAGTTTACCTTTAGGAGGTCATCTTGGTGTTAACAAGACCGTTGATAAGATCATGAAAGCCCGGGCTTTGGAAAAATGTTTCCAACTTTTGCAAAACCTGTCACACTTGTCAGGTAGTTGGAAAACACCAGTTAGACCCACCTGTAGCTCCATTGCAGCCTATCCCAGCATTTGGGGAGCCCTTCTCTAAGGTCATTGTTGATTGTGTTGGTCTATTACCCAAGAGTAGATCTGGAAATCAGTACTTGTTGACAATCATGTGTGCATCTACCAGATTCCCTGAAGCCATACCTCTACGCAACATCAAGGCAACTGCAATCTTAAAGGCTTTGATAAAGTTCTTCACGTTGTTTGGCCTTCCCAGGGAAATTCAGTCAGACCAAGGTAGCAATTTCACTTCCGGATTGTTTCAGCAGGTTGTGTATGAACTAGGTGCAAAGCAGATTCTTTCTAGTGCCTATCATCCAGAAGGTCAGGGTGCCTTAGAGCGGTTTCATTCCACTCTCATGACAATGATGAGGACTTATTGTTATGACCATGAGAAAGACTGGGATGAAGGTGTTCATTTGCTGTTGTTTGCAGCTTGAGAAGCAGTGCAGGAGTCTACTGGATTTAGTCCGTTTGAGCTAGTGTTTGGCCATGAAGTGAGAGGACCTTTGCTATTGTTGAGTGAACAATGGCAAGAGAAAGAACCGCATATCAGTCTGTTAGACTATGTTAGCAAGTTCAAAGATAGACTGCGTGCAGCTTGTGACCTAGCCAAAGAGAACTTGAAATCAAGTCAGGGAAAAATGAAAACTTGCTATGATCATAAGGCTAGAAGCCGTGAGTTTAAACCAGGAGATAAGGTTCTTGTGTTGTTTCCCTTGCAGTCCAATCCATCGCAGGCTAGATTTCATGGTCCTTAT
This sequence comes from Gymnothorax reevesii, assembly GCA_029721435.1. NCBI lineage: Eukaryota > Metazoa > Chordata > Actinopteri > Anguilliformes > Muraenidae > Gymnothorax > Gymnothorax reevesii. The sequence goes on from CM056579.1 coordinate 73,338,265, forward strand.
GAAATTCTGACAAAACTCAATGATCTCAATTACATTGTGAAGACTCCAGATCGGAGAAAACCAGAACAATTGTGTCACATTAACATGCTGAAGCCTTATCATGACAGAAATGCTAGGGTTGCAGCTGTCAATTCAGATTCTTCTATGGTCGAAACGTGTGAAGATGAGGGGGAGTTTCAAGATGATGAACCTAGAATTAAAGCTGAAGTTCTTTCATGTAAATTGTCAAATTCTGATGTGTTGCAAAACATTGATGTAAAACTCCAGCACTTAGAACCCTCACAGAGAGATCAGTTTGAGAGGTTGATCAAGAAATATGAGGATCTGTTTCCTGATGTTCCAAAGAGAGTTTCTATAGCCTCTCATGATGTAGATGTTGGTGATGCCAAACCAATAAAACAGCATCAGTACCGGATGAATCCTGAAAAGAGAAAGATTGCTGAGAAAGAGGTTGAGTACATGATATTATCAGACCCTCCAACTCAGATTGGAATTCACCCTGTGTGCTAGTTCCAAAACCTGATGGAAGTAGTAGATTCTGTACAGATTATCGCAAAGTCAATGCTCTAACTAGAACTGATGTGTTTCCAATACCTAGGATCGATGATTGTATCGATAGAGAAGGGCAAGCAAAGTTTCTGTCCAAGTTTGATTTATTGAAGGGTTATTGGTGTGTGCCTTTAACTGAGAGGGCCAAGAGCATCTCTGCTTTTGCCACACCATCTGGGTTTACCGTATGAAGTCTTACCCTTTGGCATGAAAAATGCCCCAGCCACGTTCCAAAGGATGATACAGTCTACAATCACCGGATTGCCACACACGGGTGTGTACATCAATGACCTGATCACACGGAGTGACTCCTGGGAAGAACATCTAAAAGATGTAGAGACTTTGTTCCAGCGCCTGACCCAGGCTAACCTGATTGTTAACCTGAGCAAGAGTGACTTTGGTTGTGCTACTGTCACCTATCTTGGCTACGTCATAGGCCAGGGTAAGGTGGCACCCATAAATGCTAAAGTCCAAGCCATCATGGACTTTCCAGTTCCTGACGACAAAAAAGCTTTGCGCCGCTTCCTTGGAATGATCGGGTACTACCACAAGTTCTGCAAGAACTTTGCTGAAATTGCTCTCAGTCTAACTAACCAACTGAAGAAAGTTCACTTGGGATAATGCATGCCAGAGAGCCTTCGATTGCCCGAAGTCTCTGTTGTGTCACTTCCCCGTGCTCAAATCTGCTGACTTCAACAAACCGTTCTCCATTGCGGTCGATGCTAGCGACCAAGCTTGTGGATCTGTGCTCCTACAGAGAAGTGACTCTAATGACATTGAGCATCCTGTGGCATACTTCTCCAGGAAGTTCAATCGCCACCAAAGGAACTATTCCACGATAGAGAAGGAGCTGTTGGCTCGGGTTCTATCTTTACAACACTTTGAAGTTTATGTTTGTACTGGGCAAAAGCCAATGATTGTGTACACTGACCACAATCCGTTAATGTTTTTGAGTAAGATGAAAAACAAGAATCGGAGATTGTTGAATTGGAGTTTGATTTTACAGGAGTTTGACTTGGAAATTAAGCATGTAAAGGGTACTGACAATGCAATTGCTGATTGCTTATCCCGTGTTTGAATATGTATATATATATCACGTGTTTATTTGAATATTGTATGATATGTATATATAGACAAGTGTCCACTTAACCATTTTGTATTGAAAAGAAAAATTTTGCCTTTATGAGTCAAAATTTTTCCTTTTGGAATGGAGGTGTATTGCGAATATAGGCCACTGGATGGCAGTATTTACCTTTTTTTGTTAAGCCCAGACTGGAGCTAGGTTTGGACATGTTCTGGGCATGTCTGAAACAAGTCCCAGAGAGAAGAAAAGAAAAAAGTCTAAAAGGTGGGAGGGGTTTGCGAAAGAGTATATAAGGAGGGAGAATTGAGACAGTAAAGTAGTAGGAGAAATTGCAAGGAGAACGATGCATGTGACCAGACGTGTCATTCTGTTTAAGACCTGTGAAGCTTATAGTGGATTTTTGCCTGTGTTTGAGCATTTTCCCCACCCAGGACATCACCAAGGAACCCAACCAAAAGGGACTGTAAATATTTCTGTTTTTCTAGTTAATCAGTCTTGGTCATTAGATTAGTCAGTAGATTAGTTAGTTGTTAGTTGTCTTTGTTAATTAAATGTGTTTAAGTTTTAAAATTTTGTCTGTCATCCCTTGTTGTTGTGGATGTTGTAAATGTAATAACGAATTGGGGCCATTACACGGTATAGAGCAGAATTCATAGTTCCATCAATTACGGCAAGTCGTCCAGGTCCTGAAGCAGCGAAGCAGCACCAGCATACTACCACCACCATATTTGACTGTTGGTATGATGTTCTTTTTATGAAATGCTGTGTTAGGTTTACGCCAGATGTAACAGGAGGCACACCTTCCAAAAAGTTTAACTTTTGTCTAGTCAGTCCACAGAATATTTTTCCAAGAGTCTTGGGGATCATCAAGATGTATTTTGGCAAGTGAGAGAGAAGACTTTGTGTTATTCTTGGTCAGCAGTGGTTTTCGCCTTGGAACTCTCCCATGGATGCCATTTTTGCTCAGTCTCTTTCTTTTTGTTGAATCATGAACACTGACTTCGACTGAGGCAAGTGAGGCCTGCAGTTCTTTTGATGTTGTTCTGGGCTCTTTTGTGACTACCTGGATGAGTCGTCAGTGCTCTCTTGGAGTCATTTCGGTCGGCTGGCCACTCCTGGGAAGGTTCACTGCTGTTCCAAGTTTTCTCCATTTGTGGATAAGGGCTCTCAGCGTGGAGTTCCAAAGCCTTAAAAATAGCTTTATAACCCTTTCCAGACTGATGGATGTCAATAACTTTGTTTCCCATCTGTTCTTGAATTTCTTTAGTTCACGGCATGATGTATTGCTTTTAGAGATCTTTTCGCATTGTTTAATTTTTTTGACAAGTTCTATTGAAGTGATTTCTTGATTCAACAGGTCTGCCAATAATCAGGCCTGGGTGTGGCCAGTGAAATTGAACTAAAAAAGTGTGGCGAGTCACAGTTAATTCATAATTTAACGGGGGGGGGGGGCAATTACTTTTTCACACAGGGCCAGGTGGGTTTAGATAGCTTTTTCCCCGTAATGAATTCAATAATCATTTCAAAACTGTACTTTGTATTTACTTGGGTTATCTTTGTCTAATTTTAAAATTTGTTTGATGATTTGAAACATTTCAGACAAATAACAAAAGAAATAAGAAATCAGGAAGGGGGCAAATATTTTTTAACGGCCCTGTATATTAAAGTCACGGGACTGTTACCATAGGGCTTGGAAATACTCAGATAAATTAGGGCATACACCAAAACTTCTAATGAATTTAATGTTTACTTCTGTGTTGTGGCATAGGTTTTGTTACTGACTCAGGTTTTTGGTAGATCAAACATAATTGTTCAATGAACATGTGCATAAGAGAGAAAAGACCAGTTGGCTAAATGACAATCACTGTGGTAACTGGTTGTTTCGCCACTTTGGCTTTTCGCTACTGCTCTTTTGCTACTGCACATAGGACTTCTGCTACTTAGTCCAAGTCCATTCGCTACTATAATCAAACAAAGGGTTGGTTGTGGTAGGTTTACCAGGGCTCATATTTTGACATGGTGGCTGGACTGGTTCATATTGCACACGTAAAGCAAGTACATAAGCAAGCAAAATTTTTTATTGCTTACCACCAGCTGCAGAATTTTGCATTAATGGTGACCGTTCGCGTGAAATTGAGTTTGCTTAACCGTCACGTAACCTGAATGATCATTCTCGCCAAAAATTAAGGCCTGTGTACGTGTATTGAACACCAGTAGGAAGTCGTATTGGAAGTTTCATTTGGTGACCTTGAACTTGACCTTTGGTGACCAAAGTGACAATTCAATGACTTGTATCACCAAAATCATTTCAGATAGAGCCTAGGTTTGTATTAGGGACTTCTTAGGAGGTCATATATGGACTTTCATTTGGTAAGCTTCAAATTGACCTTTGAAGGTCAAACTTCTTGTGCAAAGGAACCGACAAAACCAAACCAATAGCCTGCTATTGATATATCATGATAATAACTATCATAGTTGCAACTTGCAATACAGCACCACAAAACTAAGGATCAATTTGACACAGCAAGCTTCAATAAGACAAACACAGGCACACAGAGCCGCCAGTAGCCTGTGCACAAGAACTGGCAAAACTGAGAGCCTACAATTCGCACTAGTACAGTAACTTTATCATTGTTAGAATACAATGCTGCAAAACCAAGGATCAATTTGCTACGGCAGTCAACGCTTAAATAAAGCTTTGTAAAATTGACTGCTGTCAGCACAACAGTGGGCTAAAAACACATGTCCTACCTTAAATCTGTAGAGTTTAAGTCTCTGGTTTGGAGTTGAGTTGAATCTTCGAGGAAGGCGATCCTTCCACTTCTGCGTAAAATTTCTGCTCAGGACATTCTCGAACTGATCAAATTGGCTTTTCATCTGTGCAACATGCTGCGCCTGTAGGTAGTATTTCTAGGGTTTGTACTGTAAACCCAAGCCAATTCTTTGTTCTGTTTCAGAGTGTAATCAAAAAGCGACAGGAAAAGCCCGCATCCCGCTTCACTCCTGCTGTCCGTGGCATCGATTGAACCACTCAATGGCAATTCATTTAACACAAGGAATGCAATTGCATCCACAATCCCAGCGACAAATCCCAGTGACAAATCCCAGCTCGGTTTCATGAGAGCGGCTCTGAATTAACCATAGTTGAAATTTTGCTGTCTGTTGCACATCGCAGCTCTCTACGCTAGGTGCTCGTTGCTGGTAGTATGTTTGCCGAATCCCTTAGCCTTATCCATAGCATGTTTCCAGGTGCTAAAGCCCATAGTTGCAAATGCAGAAGCGATGCCGCCAAACTTTCTACATGTGAAACAAAACGCAGTGTCTACTTCGACAGAATATTCCAAACAATCCCTTCCCTTATACTATGTGCCCCCAAATGATTGGAAACAGTCATTTTTGTTCAGTTGTTTGTTTGGGTATTGCTTTAGGCTTGGGGTTGGCTGAGCAGCATTCTCATGGCCAAGGCTGAGACTCTGCATTACCGTCACCACTGGTAGCATCAGCAGCTCTGTCTTCGCCTGGCTCCCACTCCCAGGCAGCGTCGTCTGACTTGGCTCTACTGCTGCTGTTGGCGTGCCTGTTCCAGGTGGTCCTGTGCTTGGTCCAGTGTCCTCTGAAGTGGATGGTCCTTTTGAAAGACTCTTATAAATCCATTTCCGAATATCCATTTTGAAAGACTCTCTTTCTCTCTTACACGCTCTCACTATCTACCGCGAATGTGAACTCGAGCCCACACCAAATGTAACAACTTTCCCGCTCCTCTGCATCCCAACAACCAATCGAATGGATTTTAAAATGTAGGCTGACTGTCACTTTGGTTCTTTAAAAATTAGGCTATGCTTACTGAATAAGACCATTTATATTTTGAATTGAGTTTAATTATTATTTTGAACATGAAATAAAATACATTTAAAGACAATAAACAAACAGTTCCAGTAAGGGGGCAGGGGCATTTACGGCCCCTCATGGCGCCCGGGCTGGTAATAGGCAAAAAATTTAAGCACCCCATCCCAAAGGTATCAAAGTTAATGCGTGAGAACTATGTTCATAAAACATGGTAAGCCCAGAAGTACAAATTCAGATCATCTCTATGCAAGGAGTTTTCTTTCTAAGTAGTGACAATATTGATCGCTTAGTAACCAGAATTGATAATGACCATGACAGAGCACTAATTGACTACAACATTCCCACAGTTCATTTACTCCCCAGTGTGCTACCCCTGCTGCCCTTAATGTGAAAAAGTCACTTATTTTAGAAGGAATACTGGCAGCAATAGTATCTTTTGGCCTTTGGACTATTTAGAATTGGAATTACATTGTCAGGATGTGAGTTCAGTTATCATTTTACGGTTTCTGCAGGTATGTCGCTTAAACATACCTACAGCAAGATATTTCAAGAAGGGATTTTCTTGAACACATTACAGCTTTCAACAGATAGTGGAAAATAATGTACTATAATGTACTACAATGACATATAGATACCCAAGGTTAGAGAAGATTGTTTCTTTCCTCCTCTAAAAAGGAGTCATCCTTGGATAGTGTGGTTGTGGGCTTTTGTGCGAGAGTATTAACCAGGATGTATGTGTCATTCAAATTGCTGTTTTGCTTGTTTGATCTAAAAATGTAGCAGAGTTTATTTTCTTTAAACAGTGTCTATGTAGATTTATTTTCTCTCCCAGTGCGGCCAATTTTGTGTCTTTGCACCTGGGTTACAGCACAAGTTTGGATGCCTTCATTCTTCTCAGTTGTTGATCAGGGAAAATGTCATGCATGAAAGGAAGCAATGCTAATTTTATATGTGTTCTGTTGTTTGGAATACTTGTTTCAGCTTTGATTCTTTTTATTAGAGTTGACTGTGCGTTTGACATAATTTTCAACTTTCTCTGTTGTGTGTCTGGAAGTTCATGTGTCATACATATCTGTGCCAAACCAACCAACAAACAGCCTGCAAAGATATTTCCCTAAGGAAATGACAGCTTTCAATTTTCTTGTGAGAGAACCTTTATTAGGCCACATGCAGAATGCAACATTGTGGTGAAACTGAGTCATGATTGACATCTTGCTGGGCAGTTACAGTCTGACAGCAAAATAATTTCAAACGGCTGCAGAAGATGAATGCGAGAAGACTCTTTCTGAGCTGGGGAACCAATACCTTTCAAAACCAAAAAACTTGTCAAACTCAACAGTTATTTCAGTTTCATAAGACTTTACATTGTATTCAATTAATATCCCAGTTTTGCTTAATATATCAAAAAAATATGACTCAAGGCAAAAAGGGTTGAACAGTTTCGCAGGTCCAGCGCATGGGAACTTCAACCAAGTTAATATTAGCAGCATGAGAAAAAAAAATGGTGTTTGATGTTTTGTAGCGCTGGAATTAAGTGAACATTTTTGCCATGTATTACTTCATGTGTTTCACGTGTCTAATGAACCCTAACTGGAAGTATTAAATAGCAGTGGCATTCTGGAGCAGAATGTGTTGGCCCTGTGCAGACTGGTTGGATAAGTGCCAATGGGCTTTCAGCTGTTGCACTGCCTCTCAACAGAGATGGGTTGCTCTGATTGAGGCATCAGACACTGCATCTTTGTGAATCACTCAATAATAATTTGTGCAAATGGTAAACATCTCAGATCAGACAGGTGTTTACTCTGCATAAGTCTCTGTTATAGTTAAATAATGCACCTTATTGGCCTGATGAGTGTAAGCTGGAGCTAAAGATGCAGCCCTGGCCAGCTTGTAGTTACACACACAAAGGATTAATGCACTTCAATCTACAGTGAGACCTTGTTTTGTTACCTTAATATGTTACCTGGGAACATACCTGGGAATGTTTGTCTGAATGTACAAGAGAAATCAGTGAATAAGCTACACTTTAGGCTTATACCTGTTTTAAGTCCCTTCTGAGTCCTATTGTGTGTGTGTGTGCGTGTGCGTGTGCGTGTGCGTGTGCGTGTGCGTGTGCGTGTGTGTGTGTGTGTGTGCATGAAAAGGATCTGAACTCGACTTTGACCAAGAGAGTAATGGCAGTTTTGGGAAGTGAGGACATTTTCACCAGTCCTCACAATTATAAGGGAAAATTGTGACTTACTGGTTAAGGTTAGGGTTAAATTCAGAATGAAGGATAGGTTAAGATTAGGGTTTAGGTTAGAATGAGGGATAGGTTAAGATTAAGCCTGATGGCTTATATCCTAGAGTGGTCAGGGAGTTTAGTGAGATCATCTTTAAGCTGCTATATGCCATCTTCAGACAGTCTTTAGAAACTGGAGAAATACCAAATGATTGGAAACAGGGCAATATAATACCAATATATAAGAAAGCGGAGCGTACTGAGCCAGGAAATTACAGGTCAGTCAGTTTTACTTGCATTGCATGCAAAATATTGGAATCTATCATAACAAATGAGCTGGACTTATTTCTTGAACGTCTTGAGGGATAGCCAACATGGTTTATGTAAGGGAAGGTCATGCCTGACAAACCTGGAATTTTTTGAAGAGGCCACCAAGAACAGGGCTTATGACATCATGTATTTGGATTTTCAGAAAGCATTTGACACAGTACTGCATAAGAGACTAATTTTTAAAATGATCTACATTAATGATCTTGATAGGAATATTGAGAGCAGATTAGTTAAATTTGCAGATAATATTAAATTGGGATGTTTGGCAAATAGTTTAGAGTACACTAAAGTGATTCAGGATGATTTGGATAGAATCCAGAATTGGGTAGGAATATGGGAGGTTTTAAACTGGAATGTGCTCCACACGAAAAAGATCTGGGAGTGATTGTTGACCAAATCCTCACAGGGTCTAGCCTTGGTGCTGTAGCAGGTAAAGAAGCCAATCGGATGCTGGGATACATTACCAAAAGTATTGAGTTCAAATCCAAGGAGGTGATGCTTCTTTTGTACAACACATTCGTCAGACCACATCTAGAGTATTGTGTACAGGTCTTGGGAGAATACTTTAAGAAAGACAGAGAGGCTCTAGAGAAAGTTCAGAGAAGAGCCACTAAGCTAATTCCGGGTATAAAAGATGAAAGCTATGAGCAAAGACTGAAGATCCTTAATCTCATTAGTCTTAGGAAAAGGAGACTAAGGGGTGATCTGATTGAGGTCTTTAAATATGTTATAGGGATTAACAAAGTAAATTATGTAGGATTCCTTCAATCTAGAAGAAGAACTCTGGGTCACAAATGGAAGCAAAGGTAAATTTAGTGCTGATATTCAGAAATATTTTTTCACCCAAAGAATAATTTTGATGTGGAACTGCTTGCCTGACCATATTGTTGAGGCAGAGACCTAGAGAGTTTTCAAGAGCAGGCTTGACTTAAAGCTAGATGCCATTGAGTCATTGAGTATCTGAAGTGATATATTCTCAATAGTATAAAGAAACTGGTGAGCCTAGTTGGGCTGAACGGCCCGTTCTCGCCATTCATGTTATGTTATGTTATTAGGGTTAAGGTTAGAATTAAGGATAGGTTAAGATTAGGGTTAAGGTTTGAATTAGGGTTAGGTTAAGGGTTCAGGTTAGAATAGGGGTCAAGTTAAGGTTAGGGTAAAGGTTTAGGTTAGGAATGTGTTGATAATGTTTAAGAGTGGAAAATTTCTGTGGAGGGACTCAAAAAATGAATGGAAGTCAATGTAATGTCCTTACAAGGATAGAAGTTCAAGGATGGGTGCGTGATAGGGGGTGTGACTGTGTGTATGTATTTGTCCGTGTGAATTTCTGTTCACCTTCATATGACCATTGTACGCAGGCATGTTCAACCGAAAGCGATTGGCAAAAATATGAATATTGCCTTAAGGTGCTGGAAACATTTGCTCATTCTTATAGAACAAAAATCATTTTCTGTTGTGGGGCAACTCCAAGGCTATTCTTTGTATTGAGCAAAAAGCCATTGATATTTTGGTGCTGCTGGATGTCTGTCCATTTGTATTTATGACAAAATAACAATGTCTGCTCTTGATGTCTTCGTGTACTTCTTGATTTTAATGTCTAATCATCTCTTGACTGTAGTGAAATACCCAAACTTTCTCCCAATCTGTGGTAATTCCAGGAAGTAGTTGGCTATGTGTGTTTAAGTTGATGGTTTGTCTTTGACTTTTTTAAATGGAAAGAATGGTGTCCCACAAGGCTCTATGTTGGGTCCCTTTTTATTTATTAATCATATTAATAATTAATGTAAAAATGTAACTGATGCAAAGTTCCACTTTTATGCTGACAATACAGTTATATATACTACTTTATCTTCTTTAATAAGTGCAATTCACGACCAACAAGGTGCTTTTAACATAGTTCAGCAGAATTTATGTAGATTAAGCCTCGAACTTAATGCAAACAAGACCAAAATGATGATCTTCTCAAGGTCAAAAAGAAAAAATGAAAGACTGTTATCAGATTTTAACTCTGAATAATGAGGTGATTGAATGTGTATCAACATATAAATATTTGGGTTGCCTCCTAGATGAAAAGCTGTCTTTTTATCATCATATTGAGTATCTAACAAAAAAACGTTGAGGGGAAAAATTAGGATTCTTTTATGAAACAAAAGTTTTTTTTGTCGCAAGAAAAAGACTGATTCAAGCAACATTTTTGTCGGTAATGGACTATGGTGATGTTCTTTATATGCATGTAACCGCATCATCTCTGAAAATGTTGGACTCTGTGTACCATGCTGCATTGCGATTTATTTTTGATCTGGGTTTCTGCACGCATCATTGTCTGTTGTATTAGAAAGTTGGCTGGTCTTCATTGTACATTGGAAGAAAGGAACATTGGTACATCTTCCTGTATAAGGCCATCCTGCATGAACTGCCGTTGTATCTATGTTCTCTGCTAACTCCAAAAAATGTAAGCAGTTTTAATGTGCATCCATACGGACACAATATGTTGGCCATCCCTCGAACTCGCTCTGTTTTTGGAAATCAAGCTTTCTGTTTTTGCTCCCTCATCACTGTCCGGGCTACAGAATTATCTTAAACTGGATCATGGCATAAGTTTACATGTTTTTAAAACCAGAATTAAGGTTTACTTAACCAGTGCATGTACATGCTTTACTGCTAAAACTGGTTAATGTATTTTTTGTCTTGTCATTGTTTGTATTATTGACATATAGGAAGTCATATATGACCTATATTTTGGCAATATGAAATTTCTCCACAGATGACTTTGAAAGGTCAAACTCGAGGTCAGGGAATATAATAACAATGTTAAAAGACATGACTTGAAATTTCAAAAAATTATTCCTCAAGAACTGTTTGATAATTTTTGTCTAAATCTGGCAATCAACTCACCTTGATACACTTTATGTCCCGTGCCATTTTGATTGAATTGACGGAAATGGGTCCAGTGGGGACGCTGCACTTTAACATTGGGTCTCATGGAAAATAGGCCAAATTGCCTGTGGAAGCTAAATGATTGCAGATAGACATTAGGTTTGTATTACTGACATATAGAAAGCAATATATGACCTATATTTTGGTTGTGTTAAAGTTGACCTCACATGGCCTTGAAAGGTCAAACTTGAGGTCAAGCAAAATGTTACAATTTTCAAAGGTTTCTAGGCTTGAAAATGTTGAAGATTACAACATATGTGCATTGAACACTTATAGGATGTCATGTATGAACTTTCATTTGGTGGCCTTGAACTTGACCTTCCGTGACCTTCGAAGCTCAAACTTCACATAGTGAAATTTCATTGACTTCTATCACCAGAACTATTACAGATAGAGCTTAGGATTGTATTGTGGCCATATAGGAAGTCATGTATGAAATTTCATTGGGTGACCTTGAACTTGACCTTCAGGGACCTTCAACGCCAAACTATACAATGAAATTTCAGTTACTTATATCAGCAAAATTGTTACAGATCGAGTGTAGGTTTGTATTGGAAACGTATAGGAAGTCATGTATGAACTTTCATTAGGTGACCTTCATATTGATCTTTGAAGGTCTAACTTGACCTAGAGAAGATCCAATGACTTCTCTCATTAAAAAGGTCACCAATGGAGGCAATGTTTGTGTTACTGACATAGGAAGTCACATATGAACTTTCATTTGGTGACATTCAGCTTGACTATTGATGACATTTGAAGGCCAAACTTGACATAGTACAATAACAATGACTTGTATTGCCAAAACGGCCACAGATGGAATCTAGGTTTGTATTGGAGACATAAAGGAAGTCGAATGTAACGCAACGCATGGTTACGACTCAAACTGCCAGAACCAAGATGGTGAATGTAGAGAACGACGCTTTGATAAAGAAATCGCTTGAATATCTTGAAATTCACGACTGAAAGATTACTCTAAAGATCGAACAACCTGAGGCGATCAATCATTTAGTAGATGATTTGATCTCCACGCATCACTTGAGCTCTCAAATTACACTCAAGTTTCATTGGTTTAAAAAAAGGGTGGTCCGTCGCGGCTCATTGCGCAAGGAAGTGGGCGGCTACTCAAAATCCCTAGGTTATCGTGCAGGCGGTCTTTCCTCTCCTTTCTCCCGCCAGCCGCTGACCGCCAGCAACACAGGCTAGTGACCTTTGTATTGACCTTCAAAGGTCAAATGTGACCTAGTGAAAATTTAATGACTTGAATCACTAAAACGGTCACAGATGGAGCCTATGTTTGTGTTACTGACATCTAGGAAGTCACATATGAACTTGACTTGACCTTTGAGGGTCAAACTCGACAGTGAAATTACAATGACTTGTATTACCAAAATGGACAAAGATTGAGCCAAGGTTTGAATAGAAACATTTAGAAAGTCATAAATGAAGTCCATTTGCTGACCGTGACTTGACATTCAGTGACCTTTAAAGTTCACAATTGACATATTGAATACATATTGACATATTATAATGACTTGTATCACCAAAACTGCTTCAGAGCTTAGGATTGTATTGCAGAAGGTCTTATAAATGTATGTGAACTTTTATTTTGTGACCTTGGCATTGATTTTCATTGATTAAAATGTCAAACTTGACACGAAATTTTCGTAACTTGTATCATCACTGTGAGACTGCTTGCTGGTAAGCTACAGGACCTTTGGTCATATTTTTTTAAGCTTATTTTGATGACTCAATCCTCTTGCCGATGCAGACGATATTCTAAGCCAGATCAGATGGAGGTCCCAGTGTTCAAGTTAATGTATGGCAGGTTTGTTTTTTTTAATTGCGTTTACATCTGGTTATTAATTCAGCCTTTACTCCCTAATTTTTCATTTCACAATCCACATCTTAATGTTTCTTTTATAGTCACAAAACAGTGAGGAAGGTGCATATTATTGATGTGGACACAAACCATTTTTAATCTTGATGTCTGACACGGCCATTCCTAAATCACATCTTTGTCTAAATAAATAGATAATAAAAGCCATGACAAATTTACACCCATGTTTGTTGTATGTGTGTGCCAATAGGGATATTTTATTAAACAGCCAGGTGCATTTAACTAGGACACCAGACTGTGGTGCAAGTTAGATGTTTTGTAGCCAAAGAAATATTTGTTCCTAACTGTCACTGAATAGATCACTAAGCTGCCAGTGTAGTTCTTGGGATGGATGTACCATTCAAATAAACGGTACCTCGTTGCTGAAATCTCATATTTAATTCCTTTTCATGATCACTGAACTTGTCTGACATTTTGAGCACAGAAAAACAGCATTTGAATGTGATTGTGAGCCAATGATGAGAACAAATATTGATTTATTGAACTGACAGAATCTAAGCTGTGCCCCTGCATAGAGATTATCCTTGAGAGGGGAGTCTTTTTTAGTTTCACAATGGCCCCTGTATCTACTGATGCTTTGGTCAATACCATTGGATTTCCCATCCTACTGAGTTATTTTGCACAGACTGACTGAGCAGGCTGCCATAATGAAAATTCTTCTGTGAACATGGACACAAGAAAACAGGACTGATAATGTGACACTACCATTATCTCTTGTTGCTTTTGACCACTCTTTTCTGTCCCCTTGTCAGGCCTTTGTCAGGAAATGTCTTACGAAGTTTTGAAAAAGTAATTTCTGTACTAAGTACAGTATTGATCGGAGATTTACAGACTAAAATTCATGCAGGGGTATCAAAACCTGTATTATATTTATAGGAGTTTCAGTACTGTTTCATACATTTAGACAGATCTTTTTTGTTACTACAATACTTAGGGTGAAAAAAACCTGACACTTTTAACCCAAAAAATATTCCAGGGCACAATGGAAAAATAAAGTTTATGCCCTGAATAGCCGCCTTAAATGTATGTGAACTTCAAGGTTTGAAAATTTGCATGAATATTTTCTCACTTATGAACATTAGTGTCAGTGCTGCATTAATACAGTAATTCTGGCAAGGCATTTTAGCGTAAATAAAAAACAAGTATGCAATGATAAAAAACATATAGCTTAATCACCTCATTTGCAAAACAACTTCAGTTTCCCTCAGGATCTCCCCCGTCGCTGATGAGCCTTACAAAACGCACTTGTTGACACACAGGAGAAATGAGTTTCCAACTGGCTGTGCCATAGAGGGGAAGTCCACTTTTTTGTTTTTGGCTCCTCTGTAAATATGATATGTCTGGTTGATAATTTGCTATCACTGACAAGTGTGTAAATGTTTGACTTCTAGAATTTGTATACTGCTTATTTGTTGCTGTGGGCTTTGGAAGAAGCAGGGTTGCCCTTTGTTATTGTCCTCTTGACACTATGAGAGTGGTTATGTTTGGAGTGCGTGGGTTTTTCAAGCGAGAGAAAGGGTGCCCCGTACTCCGGTCATTTTCTCATGAAGCTTAGTGTACAATCTTTTTTCTTTCAATTGGCAGCATAGGTGAGGACACTACCATGTATCATGTGGGAACTCACATTTCTAGTAATTTGACTTCTTAAGAATGTGTGATATCTCTTATCAGCTCTGTGGCTCTGTGGGGGGGGAATGACAATTCAGGCAATGGGCCCCTTGGACTTTTTGATTCTCGTCCATCAGGTTCATTAGCAACACATCTGGTGCTAGCCTAAGCCATAACGATCACAGAAATGAATCTTAGCTCGAGTTAGCAAATATTACGTTTCATTAGAACAGCCGCACTGGGGATAATGGATGATAGTGCTGCACAGCCTGGGGCACCTCTTCAGGGGGGTGCAACTTAAATTATTAAGACAACGATTATAAATCTTTTACCTGAGTCTTTTCATAAAAAACACATTTTTGGTCAAATTTATGGTCAATCATGAGGCATGACAATGTATATTTGTTTTGACCCTATCACTTTTGGCCCTGAAGATTACAGAAACATGTCATCTCTGTGTCCTGTCTATGTTATGCTAATATTCCTGTACGGTGTTGTGCTGTCATTCATTATATCTGCTCCTGTTGCATATCTCAAATACAGTATCAGAATCTCTGATGAGGTGCTGGATGTGGGAAGCCATCAGGAAAGGTTAGGTTCTTTGCGTTATTCTGAGGGCAGAGAGAAACCTTGCATCACACGTTTCTTTTTACAAGCCTGATCGCAAAACGATAATAATTGAACAGCAAGGCATTCCTCTTTGTGCTTGATCTTTCCAAAAGTCCAAAAAGGAGCACCTTACCTTCCAGTGTCATAATTTTTAACTTTGTTTCCAAATTGTAGACCTAGATGCATTCCAAAAGGCCATGTTTGTGCTTGTTAACTGAAGCATGACAAGATTCCATGGCACACAACGCCAACTGTAAGGTATTGCGATAAGTCAGTTGCATTTTGCAGCATCACTCCACGTGTTGCGATATGAGCCCAACCCCCCCAAGTCAAACTGAATTGGTTTGTCACGTAGGCACACCACCAGACCTGAAAATCTGGTTCACCTGTTTCCAGCTCCCATTTCTCGCGCAGGGTGGGAGAAGGATATCTGTGATGCTGTGATAATGTATGGCGTCTACTGCGTTGAACAGGAAGCAGACGCAAGCTGCTTCAATGTCAGTTGAGCATGCGTTCGTTTTATGTACAACGAGGCATGTTTACCGTCAAAAAGTTTATTAACCGTAGACTAATTCTCTTCAAGGTTAGCTAATGTTGGGCAATTCTTACATTGTCAAATGCATATTGAAAGAATGGAGTGACAATTCATTTTGCGAATAGATCAAAAACTGTCTAGTCATTTGGCCAATATATAGTTGCATTGTTACTCACCATCTAATTGATGCAGTTTGGTCAATTTAAGTTGACAGCAAACTATTAAAAACCTTTTGAATGTAGTCCTTACAGTATGGATGTTGAATGCTGGTAGTGTTTACTGTTAATCTTTCACAGTCTGTGATGCAGGACTGCCAAGCTGTTTTTTGTTGGCACTGAGTGTGAAAGGTAGAATATACTCAATTTGATAGACATTGACTGCCGGTTAAACAGTCACTGTCATGGTCTATTTGTGAAATAGAAATCATGTATTTTACTTGCTAAATAAGCTGTCATTTTAAGAGATGATAATTAGTTTAAAAAAAACTGCGTCCTATTTCCTTATAAAGAAGAAAATATGGAAAATAAACCGCTTTTGGTGGTAATTTATAAGTTAATGTAAGTTTATATATGATTTCCTGTTACTTTTTAATCTGCATGACTACTACTGAGAAATATGTAGTAGCTTGTGTAATGCATAGTGGTTGCTTGATGGGTGACTCCAAACAACACTTTCATCCTTTTCCGATAAAATCAATCA
The DNA here is from genome assembly GCA_029721435.1 of Gymnothorax reevesii. NCBI lineage: Eukaryota > Metazoa > Chordata > Actinopteri > Anguilliformes > Muraenidae > Gymnothorax > Gymnothorax reevesii. The sequence goes on from CM056579.1 coordinate 73,354,580, forward strand.
ACAGTACTGGCACCAGACTGTGTTTTCTTTTTGTCTCCCAACTAGCTCGACATGCTCTCACCCCTTCCCACATAAACTACCTTTGGTAATAGACAGAAAAGGTATAGCCAGTAATCGCAATGTCCTTTGACTTTTCACCATAGTGCTTATTTTCAATTGCTGTAAATTAATTCATGAACTGGGCTGCACATTATAAGCTGGCTGTTTTTTCTATAAGATGATGAAGAAGGATCTATATGGGGAACACATGGACACCTGCAGGGAGGGGGCTGTAATCCGAGTATTGGTGGAAGGTGTATGATTTATTGTGCAGGGTCACTTTCACGTCTAAAACAGAAAGAAAACAATTCCCACTCCATGAATGAGTTAACGCTAGCTGGCCGCTCACTAAAACTTCCTCTGTGAAATTGAGAGCACGCATAGAGATGATGGTAAGAGCGTCTGATGGTTGTAGCAAAACCCTGTTGCCTTTACCAATGTATAATCCACCTTTAGTATTTGAGAGCTAGAAGAACACATTACATAAGATCTCAGAACTATACAGGCAGCCAATTTCTGGCATACAGTAGAAGAGTGTACAAAGAGTGAGTACATAATCCAAATTTTTGTTTGCTGCAAAATGTGGCCAAACATTCAAATATTTGGAGCCTTCAAGTGTCCTAATTGAAAATCCTATGCATTTATATCTCATATGTGTGCTTGCATATTAATTTTGTAATACGCATACGATTTTATTTATGAAATTTCTGCAGCTCTGTCAGTCATGGGCGGAAATAGTATTAAAGTAACTGTATCTGTAGCAGGTAGATGGTATTAGACGTAGAGCTGAAACTGTAAATTAGGTGTACTGGAGGGCACTCCAATTGGATATCTCTTAATGAGATTTTAAAGTGTGTATGATATGTCTAATTAAACTTTTTTTCCTGGAGGAAGGCCCAGTATATATAATGAAACTTCTGATGTTCTTTGTTGATTGCTACTTTCTGTGCTGTTCACCCATTTTTCAACTTAATGAGGGTAAAACGAACAAGTGAACTTTTCCTGCTCTGTTTCAATCTGAGTTTTGTCACTGAAACATCACTGATTCTGTTTATTTTACATTGTCTTTTCATACTGGTTTACACTGCACACAGCCCTTATGACCGCAGGTTTCCACAGATCCTGGGCATGGTTATACTCGGCCATTGGTATTCATTATTTCATTATTACATTTATAAATTAAACGACCATAAAAGTGTGTGTTTGTGTGCATGTGTGTGTGTGTGTGTGTGTGTGTGTGTGTGTGCGCGTGTGTGTGTGTGTGTGTGTAGTATATTGGAAACTAAAAACTGAAATTACTATATTCTATATATTTTCATACTTGTTGCATAGCCACCATGAATAGTTGGGGATCAGTACCACTCTTTTCCGCAGGTACATGCACAAGAAAACGCCTAATGTAGTCAGATCATGACTTTTTCAGAATGTATGTGGGGGCCTGTCTGTGAGCACATAGTGACTCAGTCATCTATAATGCTCCTGTTATCCTCTGAGACGCAGGTTATAAGATACTATTCAGGCAATTGTCAGTAAGTCAAATTTTATTGCTGACCATTTAGCAAATTGCAGATAAAACACAATATAAATGAAGAAATGAATGTTACTACCACCTACTCATGAACTAAAGGAAAGGAAAGTGCCCTGGTTGCTGCATACTGTGCACTGTATTTCACATCTATAAATGGCGCACATATACTCATTTATAAAGCCCTCTCAGACTTCCTGAGCTGCTTTTGGCTCAGGGAACTCCAGCAGATGCCCAATGGAGATTTGAACTTGTGGCCTTGGAGTACTGGAGTCCAACATTTTTATCTGCTGCACCAGTTCATGTCCATCGTGTTCAATCTCAGTCCTCAAATGTAAAGTTGATGCTACTTCAGCTTTGTGGTTATCACCCCCACTTTGAATCGTTATCACATGTCACTTTAAGGGTGAGTGAACTTCTGGCGCATTATCAGGTTTTCCATTCATCTGTCCCATCCTCTGCATTGTAAGCTTTCTGCATCTTAGCCAAGTTTTCCCTAGGGATCCCTTGATCTCTGGAGCTGACCTATTTTCTCGACATTTAAGGCTCTTTGGCTTAAGAGGTCTGGGAACAGAACTGGGCCATAGCAGCAAGTCATTTTGCACATTTGGGCAGTAAACAGGATGCTTAGTCCCTGGTCTCAGAACAGTACTCAACTGGAGGGGTGTTCCTGAATTTCTGTCTTCACATTGCCGACAACCTCTAATGACTCATGCAACTGCAGATAGATATATGAATACAGTGCAGCTGACTCAGCAATTCTGAGATATAGAGGAAGTATGTAAACTATGAAGAGTTGTGGCGTATGCTTTTACATGATCAAATACAGTCTTTGTGCCATGTTCCCAGTAATGCCATCAATACAAAAATCTGTTCATCTGAAGTTCCATTCATAGCCTCCTGCATTCTGGAAGGATTCATGGTGAGATTTTTTTAATGTGCATTTTTTTCTCTTTTTTAGTTGAAGGGGACATGATTGGTTTGGAGTCATTAACAAATTATGACTTGAGGAAATACCCAGATTTATATATAGCGCCCTCAATAATTATTGGCACCCCTGGTTAAGATGTGTTCTTTAGCTTCTAATAAATTCAGTTTTTTTCTAAATAATATAGGACCACAATGAAAAAAAAGGAAAATCCAACCTTTAATTCAAGTGTATTTATTCAGTGGGAAAAATCCCACATTAAGAAATAATTCTTTTACATAAATTCTTGTGTGCCACAATTATTAGCACCCCTGATGTTAATACTTTGTACAACCCCCTTTTGCCAACAAAACAGCACCTAATCTTCTCCTATAATGTTTCACAAGATGGGAGAAAAAAGAAAGAAGGATCTTTGACCATTCTTCTTTGCACAATCTCTGTAAATCATCCAGCGACCTGGGTCCTCTCCTCTGCCCTCTCCTCTTCAGCTCACTCCTCAGGTTTTCAATGGGGTTGAGGTCTGGGGACTGAGAGGGCTATGGGGCGTGCTTGAATCTGTGTCTGGTGAACCATTTCTGTGTAGATTTGGCCACATGTTTAGGGTTATTATCTTGCTGAAAGGCCCAGTGATGACCCATTTTCAGCTTTATGGCAGAGGCCACCTGATTGATTTTATTTAAAATGTCCTGACGTAGTGTTCAGGAACCAAAGGCAAGAGATGGAAATCCAAAAAACGTACGCCTTTAATGAGGTTCGAGTCAATGCCAAAAAAACAAGAATTGCCAAGCCACAATACAAAATCCAAAAACAGTGTCAACTAGACAGGCAGGGGTCAGAACCAGGAAGACAGATGAGCAAAGGTAAATAAACGGTAGGCAAAAAGTCGTAGTCAATGAACAAAGCCAAGGGTCATACACGGGCATCCAAACACAGAAATACAAAAATGGGTTGAAATCCAGAAAGACAAAAACAATACAAAAAGGGCAATGGCAAGAATCAAAGTCGGACAAACCAGTAGAAGAAAAACAATACTCAATGGTATACAAGGCGCTCTGCACAATTAAATATTAATCAACGTTCTGACAAGGAGCTGGCTGTGAAAAGACTGGTTAAATAGACGAGAGGGAAGTCACATGCTATGCAGGAAGCAGGTGTAATGGATCAGACTAATTACAACGGGTGAGTCAAATGAGGGAAACCCAAACCACGAAAATTGGTGAAAGCCAAGACACGGACGGGAATCACACAAACAGCCTATGACATTTAAACAGCTCCGGTCAAGGAGTTCTAAGCGCACGGAAAATGAGCGCAGGAAAGTAATGAAGCACGTGCGAGAGATCTCGCTGAAACTCAGGAGATGATAGGGACAGCTGAGCAAGAGGCGGATATTAGAACAGGGCGATTGCTGAGAGGGAATTCGTGTAAATTAGTAGGGGTGCAACTTTTCAGATTTAACTAGAGTGCTCGTTAGTAAGTTAGAAATCTATATACATGGATTAGTTGTGTTAGTAGACTATGATACAAAATACAAATGTTCGTCTTGTTAGTAATCAGAACAGAAAGACGAAGGAAGTAAACGAGAATGGAATATTTTAAATACCGGAATTCATTTAAGTCACCCAAAGTAAGTGGGCACGCGGACAGGGAAGACAGACTGAACCAACTAGATCACAAGACAGGGGAGACAAGTGCAATGGAACTGAGAAATGGAATGAATAATGAATAATCTGAGTATTACAATAACTAAATAGAATAACTAAAAGACAGTCATGAACGACATAAAAGTCATGAACACAGAACATGAACATAAACATGACCAAAAACCATAACCACAACATGGTATTTCAAAGCGTTCATGATGCCATGCACCCTCACAACGTTCCCAGGGCCTCTGGAAGACAAGCAGGCCCACATCATCAGCGATCCTCCCCCATACTTCACAGTGGGCATGAGGTGCTTTTCTGCATACTCATCTTTCGTGTTCTACCAGAGCCACCTAGAGTGTTTGTTGCCAAAAAGTTCCATCTTGGTCTCATCTGACCAAAGCACACAGTCCCAGTTGAAGTCCTAGTACCGCATAGCAAACTATGATTGTGAGTGAGAAAAGGTTTTTTCTGTGCATGCCTCCTTAACAGCTTGTTGGCATGTAGATAGTGCCTGATGATTGTTTTGGAGACTTTGTGACCCCAAGATGCTACCATTTGTTACAATTCTTTAACAGTGAGCTTTGGAGAACTCTTTATCCTCCTCACTGTGCGTGGTGGCAAAATAACCTCGTCCAGCCTTGTTTACCACTGTTCCAGTTGTTTTAAACTTCTTAATGATTCCTCTGACAGTAGATATGGGCAGGTGCAGGCGAGTGGCTATTTTCTTGTAGCCATTGCCTGACTTGTGAAGGTCAACATGCATCTGCCTTACTTGAATGGTGTGTTCCTTTGTCTTTCCCATGTTGAAGAGTGGATAAGAGAAATGGCCTCTGTGTCATGTCATATTTATACCCCAGGGAAACAGGAAGTAATGATTTACTAATAAAATGTTCCTGGATACTCTGATCAACTTTGTAAACTACTGTAGAAATGACAGAAATACTTCAATTACATTTAATTCCTGGGAATTGTTAGCGGTGCCAATACTTGTGGAAGAGGTGATTTTATGAAAAATAATTATTTCTTAGTCAGGAATTTTTCTCCCTTAAAATTCACTTGAGTTGAAGGTTACATTTTTCTACAATTTTCAGTGTGAGAGTATGCTTCTGCTGTAAAAATGGAATTTATTTTAAGGCTTTTAACACATCTTAACCAGGGATGCCAATAATTATGGGGGCAGCTGTATACAGCAAAAAAATACAGTATATATGGCATTTATGGTATGTAACAGAAAAAAATCTGGGTTATAATGTGGTCTAAATGGAGATGTCTGTGAATAAGTTGGACAGATGCCTTGTATGAGTCTCGAACCAGAGAAGTATGTTGTAACTGACTGACATAAATAGCAGGTAGACTTGTTTCGAAAATGTTCAATTTATAATCAGAACCTAGCAGATGGCTGTGATGGCAAAACTGGTTTGTTTTGATTTATTCTTTCTGGTAGTGTCAAAAGGCTCTTTGAATTTACGCAAGCTCAGTTTTGCGATTGATTGTCAAGATGATGAAATGGCCATCATTGTGCTTTTGCATGGGGGGAAATACTTATTTTTTATATGGTGGCTTAACCAGTATTCTGAATAGAATAGACAAGAATACTGATAATGCTGGGTAGAGAGGGTTGGGGTGAGTGCACAGCTTATCACGGAAGAATGAAACTCATGGTCCAAATTGGTACTTCTGCCATTGGCTTAATGGACATAAATTGTACTGCAGTGGCCGTAGAAATCATGGAATGCTTAGTAGAGCAAGTAAAGCATGAGCCTGGCTTTTAAATTCATATGTGGGTTATAGCGATGAGAAAGTACAATCAGCACATATAAAGTTCTTTTGGGGAAATGTAATATTATGGATGATGATTAATTAAAAAATGTTAATGTATTAATGTGACATATTGAGTTTCGCTGAACCAAAAGTTTATCGACAGTGATAAGTATATAAATTTGCTGTTTTTTGTTTGTGTTTTCTGACTCAAACTGTTTTAATTGCTAGCTAATTGTTATTTGCTCATTGAAAACAATTGAGACTAATTGTGTTTTATGTGGTATGTTTTGAGTTGAGAAAAGTAATTAACTTCAGTTTCATCAAAAGAAGCTTTTGATCTCAAATTTTTTAGGTCCCCTGTGCATCTTCCTGGTACTGTTATTGATTTTTGCATATATTTCTTCGTGCGCCACTAATGAAAGGGCAATCTGTTAGTCACCGCTGATGAACGCCACCAAACATTTGGCTGGACTGTGTAGCACCAGATGGAAGCATGACGCTAACACCATGTCTGGCTTTAGCATTACGAGGCGGAAATTTCGCGAACAAGCTGTCTTCCCTTGAACAGAACTGAGTTCCGTCTGTAAATGATGCATGGGAGTGCAAATGATGGTTGAGGGGTAGAAGTAATTCCACAGCAGAAATACAAAGCCAGCTTTTATAGTCCTCGTTTACCCAGCTCTTTCGAAAATGGAATATTCAATGAGTTGAACCTATTCTTCTGCATGGAGGAGGGGTCTACTTTTTGTTAGTTCTCTCTTTCATCTTTTCTGTACATTGACAATTGGCTTATGCGACCCATAGCACTGAAACATAAAAAGTGAACCACTTAGACCACTGCGAGATAACTCACTCTGCCAGCAGTACAGACTGCATGAAATGGCAATGTCTAAACATAGCCTTTATGCGTTTGTGTTAAATGGATCTCGACAAACAGGCTGGTAAGGAGCAGGGCTTCAATCAACAGGCAGGCTTGACGGAGGAGATGAAGCGAGCTTAATTCTAATCTTATGTCTGCTGAAAATGAGAATTCGCTGGAGACTTTTGAGAGCAAGCAAATTGAATGTGTTTGCGGTTGGATGCAGCACAGTTGAATAACATCTCCTGATTGTGTTTGAAGTGTTTTTGTTTCAGCAGGCTCGTGGGGTGTAATACAGGGGCCGGACTCTGACAGCAAACAGCTCGTGTTGTGACGCTTATGAAGAGAATCCTAAATGAACCGTCAGCCCGTAGTGTTCATTAAAACAATGTGGACACACCCTGGGCATAGTGCTTATGGCCACTGTCCCTGCAGCCTAAAGTGCGATGAGGAGATATTGCATTAGCCAAAACCTTTGATTTTATATTTTATGATAATCCGATGAAATGCAATGGCAACATCACATAAGTGATGCCCACTTAAAATGCAATTTTCCATTTTTAAATATTGTTATGTGACATGTCAGAAATGTGTATTTACGTTGTATACATGAATGAATTTTTATGTATTAAAATACATGTATCAGTCGACTATTTACTGATTCTTCACTGCTTTTTCAGTGATTTAAGGAAGTAGACAATATGGATTACTGTGTCACTGTGGGGACTGGGCTGATATTGTTTTGCCAGTGGTGTAATCCTAAGCAGTGACATTTTGCTTGGCCCATTTCACCAGCGCCTCCTCGGTCAGATCCTCCTACTCAGTGTGATGACTCACCTAGCAAGAGTAAACCCTGGTCATCTCTGGCAGAAATGAAGGTTAATTACCTCAGGCCATCGTCTACACCATGGGTCCATGTAAACAGTGACAGATGCGCCATGCCTTGTTTCCATGAAGATAAATAAATGTGAACATTAGCTCAGAGTTACTGTAACTGGGAGCCAGCAAGTTCACACATCACAAAATATTCCAACAGCTATATCACACGAATTAAACGTCATTTTGCTCTTCTGTAAAATTCAATTGCTAAGGATGATTAAATTGAGATGGTGCTTGAATGCATTAGGTAAAATGGGACAAAAAAAGTTCAGCTAAAATGGGACACTTTTTGTTGTGAAACCTGCATGCATCTACGCTACCAGGTGGCATAAAATCATGAGTTTCTTTGCTATTGTGTGCCATCCTGTCCTATTGTAGACATTTCCACACGTATGTCAAGTAAAAATATTGAAGATGATGCATCGAGTCAGTGTAAGCCATAATAGCCCAGAATTAGGCACCATTGTTACACACAGGCCAGCACATGCACGCATGTGTCTGTGCATTCTACACATACATACACACAGAATGCCAGTGGCTCTGTTTGTATGCACACTTGCATGTCTCTCTCCCTCTCTTTCACACTCACTTACACGCATCCAGATGGGGAAGTGAGGTATAATAAAGAGATTTTTACCTTAATAGCTGTCACATCTATATGGACCTATCCATGGAGTGAGGTAGGGGTTCTGCATGTGTTTGAAGACCCTGAGAATTTAATGGTACAACACATTCTCTTAATAGAAATATGGCAGAGATCCACAGCAAGTTTTTTTTTTTATTTTTTATTTGGCATCTCCAATCCCACCCGAATCTGGAATGCCCAGTTGGTGAACTATGTACAAGGCTTGCTCGTTTGCGATCCCTTGTGGCCAATTCAGGATAGTGAAGACAGTTCACAGCTTAACCAAGACAGCTATCCGGCAGCTCAGAAAATTCTTAAAGTAACATTTTCTGGGCAATCTACCAAGTATCCCAAAATATCTGACTTTACCCTGCGCAATTGTGATTGGTTGAAGGACGCTCTAAGTATTTGCATTATTTTCGTATTGTGCACACTCATGAAGTAGTTCTGAAACATGTTAACGTGTTAATCTAGGCAAAATTGAAATGGTACTTTGAGCCACAAACTTTGGAGGTGAAGGCTAAAATAGACGCAGACAGCATGTTGAATTCTATCGATATATTATTAAAATCTTTGGCCAAGTATGGTGATTATGATAAATGGGAGAAAGCACAGAGCGAAAACGACTGCGTGAATGGAACTATGATGTTGAATTCCAAACCAGAGCTCTTTCATAGCTACCAAATGAAATGGGACTCTTGCACAAAGAAATTGAAATTTCAGCTGTTTCAAAGCTACTTCATGTAATGGTAGCGGAAGAAAAAAGTCCACAGATAAATGCAATTTTGGGACGAAAACACAAAAATTAAGTCTTTAGCTAAGCACGCCTGTGTGGTAACTGTGGTATAAAAGCATTAAACTACTCCATGCCATTTTCCATTATAAAAAAACAATTGCACACCTTGGTAGTTAGTAATTTGCAATTATTTTTGTTTAGTGACCGGCATGTCATGGTTTATTGCTTACTTTACCATTCCTTAAATTAAGAACTGGGAGTTTCATATATCTCAGATAAATCGATTGCAGCTATAAATTATATCCTAGCTGGCATTTGGAGTAACAAAATAAATTTAAGCTGCAAACAGCGATGAGCGAGCCCTCGCAGCTCCACGCATGTTGGGGCATGAGGTAGCCGCCACCTCTTTGAAACGTTAAGTTTTTGGCAGATTTGGTCATGTACACTGAAGTTAAAGCAACTTCCTTTGTAATGGCGAGACATTGATGTTCACAGTACCGCCAGAGCAACGCCTTTTGGCGATATGTGACAATCTTCAACATAATCAAGGTCTTGAGGCTATTCTGACCATTTTTGAGTTGAATCTGCTGAACGTGCTACGAGTACCACGTCAAAGTGGAAGACATGTCATTTCCTGTTGTCAGCGGATCGCGCCATGACTTTGACAGGATATTGTCATGTAGACGTGTTCAGGGCAGGACTCTTATTAAACGTGAAGTTTGGTGCAGATTGGACAATAAACATTGAAGTTACAGCAACTTCTTGTTTCATGGTGAATACTGGAAATTCAACGCCACACCACCGCCACGCCATTCAATGCTGACTGGATCTTTTAATAACTTTTGGTCATAAGTTAGTCGAGATGTCTCACACTGATTTTGCAGGGGATCCAATAAATCCTGCAGGAGGAGTTCTTATATCCCCGAACGCCGAATGGCGTTCCGGGGATATTATGTTTTTGGTCCGACCGCCGCCGCCGCCGCGCCGCCCTACGTGTTAACACGATAACTTCAGTAATATTTCAATTTGAAATTCCAAGTTTTGAATATAAGTAAGTATCATAAAGAGGAAGAATTTATTCGATTTTGGACAATTTACAATTTCTAGATTGGCCACCAGGGGCCAAAAACGGAAAAAATCACTGTTTTGATCATATTGCTGGAAATATTTGTCCGATTGACCTCAAATCAAGTGCAAATGAAAGGTCATGACCTGAAGATGTGTCTATCAATGACATTATACCTGTTTGGTTCAAAATTTTGACACAAGGTGGAGCTTTGTCACATAAAATTCTTTTTTTTTTCCATATCTTTGGAACTATTTCTCCAATTGACATGAAACTATGTGCAACTGCAAGGTCATGACCTCACAATGTGTCACATGATGACGTCATACCTCATACCTGTATGTTTCAATATTTTGCCACCAGGAGGCGCTTTCTGATGGAAAATTACCATTTTGGCCATATCTTCAGAACCATTTGTCCAATTGACCTGAAATTAAGTTCAAATGAAAGATCATGACCTGAGGGGCTTTATATTGTATTGGGTCTATTCAAGGATTGGGTAATTGGAGGATTGGGGGCGTTCGGGGATATACCCCAAGCCGTCGCCTCCAACGGCATAAGCCTACAGTATCTCACAAAAGTGAGTACACCCTTCACATTTCGACTATTAATTTAAGATATCATTTTAAGGGACAACGTTACAGAAATGAAAACTGAATATATTCTAGAGTAGTCATTGCACAATAGGTGTAGCAGTGTAGATTTACTGCACTGTCCAAATAACTGAACAGTGCAGTACACTATTACACATATTGTACCATGACTACTCAAGGATATATAGAAGTTTCATTTCTGTAGCATTGTCCCTTGAAAAGATATAATAAATTAATTGTCACAATGTGACGGGTGTACTCACTTTTGTGAGATACTCTAGTTTAAAATACAAAGCATGCAGATCGGCAAAAATGACCACTAAAATCAAAATGGCTGACTTCCTCTTGGGTTTAGCCCATGGGTCCAAGAGGCTTTTTAGTACATCTGGGCATGATCCATGGGCGAGCTGATGTTCGTGCATGTCGGTTAAAAATGCCGTAGGGGTTGCTGTTTAAAGGGCATGGCCAATCCATTTGGCCACACCCATACCCAAAAAATAAATCACACATATCAGATTTTGAGTGGCATCATACATGTGAAGTTTCAGGCAGATTTGACCATGTACACTGTAGTTAAAGCAACGTCCTGTGTAATGACAAAATATTGATGTTCGGCATGCCGCCAGGGTAACGCCGTTTGACGATAGGTAACAGTCTTCATAATACAGTATAACCAACGTCTTAAGGCTTAGCTGACCTCATTTAAGATGGATTACATGAACCTCCTATGAGGAGTGCATGAAAGTGTAAAACATGTCATTTCCTGTTGCCAGCAGGTGGCGCTATGGCAATATTATCGGGATATTGTCATGTAGATGTGTTCAAGGCGGACTCTTATCAAACGTGAAGTTTGGTGGAGATTGGAGCATTTACGGAAAAGTTATAGCAATTTTGTGTTTCATGGCGAGACATCAGAACTGGACGCCATGCCACAGCCACTCCGTTGAACGATGACTAGATCTTCTGTTAAATTTTGGTCAGAAACTAGCCTGGATGACACACACCTTTTTTGAAGTCAATCTGATAAATCCTATAGGAGACGTTCGTTAAAATGGGAAGCGTGGAAAACACCAAACTTCAACCTATTATTTTACCAAAAGAGTCACATTTTTGGAAGCTTTATCATATTGGAAATTACGCCAATTTTGCGCAGTGAAAATTGATGTCTTTTATGGTCTTCTTAGGTGGGCGTGGCCAAATGCCTTAACCACGTAAATTTTCACTGCGACTGATGCATGTACCAAAATTGGCGTGATTTAGAATATGATAAAGCTCCCAAAAATGTGATTCTTTTGGTAAAATAATAATAATAGTAATGATAATAATAATAATTCCTTAAATTTCAATAGCGTCCTCACTGTGTTCACTGCTCAGGCCCTAAATATAAATCATTCATGTTGCCTCGTGGCAAATAATAAGCTTTCCCACCGTTTCTTTTGGTCTTATACGTGTTCAATAATACCTATTGATTTTCTTTTATTTATTTATTTATTTTTTTTTTATAAATTTGGCATCTCCAATCCCACCTGAATCTGGAATGCCCAATTGGGGAACTATGTACAAAGCTTGCTCGTATGCGACCCCTTGCTGCCAACTCAGGATAGTGAGACAGTTCACGGCTCTCCACCGCAGCACGTGCCTGTCTGCCACTGATTCTTATACACTCGTTGGTTGAATCTTCGCAAGTTCAGAACTAGGGCGGAGGGTACACGGACATGAACCAACCCGGAGTCTTCCTGACGAGCGCCTGTTGCTGGAGCAACGAACAAAGCTGTTATTGAAAACCGAGATCCGGCAGTCCCTTCCCAATTTGAAACCCTGTAGCGCGATAGCCAATTGTCCGCTACTCTGAAAAAGCTGCCGACCCCTGCTGGTAGGTACGCCGGGGCTCGAACTCGCGACGTGGTGATCACCTCTGCTCTGCGGAGCAGTGCCTTAACTGTGTGAGCGACCCGGCAGCCTTGATTTTCTTTTATTAGTTATAACTGGCTCAGTATAGGAAGGTAGGGGATGGCAATAATGTGCATTTGAAAGGACTACATTAAAGGCAATGAAAAGGTCACTTCAGTTATGGTAATGGTTGCCCTTGTGTAAGATGCACTGAGACTATGTCAGGTTTCTGATGATTCGGCTGATCTATTTTCAGTGCATGGTTCATTTTCTATTGTTGATGCCACAATTGGAGGGCATATCTGGAAGAATCTGTCTATCTTAGCCTGTAACTTCAATCCTCACATTCTTTTTTCTTTCTCTCTTTGTCTTTCATCCTCTAATTCGATTTTTGTCTCTCTCTCCCTCTCTCTCTCTCTCTGCCTTTGCAGAGACTCTATGAGTCCTTTGTGATTTACAGCATGGCTAGAGCTATCCCTGAGTAAACTTTGACATACTGCATATTTGACTTACATAGGTATTCACGCAAAATTTTACTGGTGATTTTAGGTAACCACTGTTGCCAGAGATCCACACAGACCCACTCACGCACACGCATGTACGCAAGCAGGCAAGCACACAAGACTTGTTTAACCCACTCAAACAGATACTGTTCATGTGTTCAAATTAAAAGAAAATTTTAAGTAAAAGGAATCCTGACACATCAGACATGGCCCTTGCCCAAAAACGGCTAACTGTTAAGACAAAGTGATTCTTCTCACTGGGCTATTTCTCAACCACAACATTTTATACAGTCAATTTTTTACTATAAACAGCTTCTCACACCCCAAAACTTTCCCCTCTCTACCCAATTTATCCATCTCTCTGGCCTCCATGACAACCTGGGGGAATTAGGGTTGGGGTGTCATTGAACCTTTTAGGTGAGGGATCACAATCATCACATATATGAGGGTTCAGATTTCAGCGCTCCTCAGTGTGTTGGAGTATGTGCAATATTTCTTTGTTGCCTTGAGTTGCCTGCAAGTAATTACTAATCTAATCTTTTCTCACCATTTTAAAATAAGGCAAAAAAATGTGGCAACTCATGTGTTGTTGTTGTTTTTTTATTTTCAGCTCAAATCGGAACTCATCGTCAAGTTCGTCTTCAGCCAAAGTGTGTCTGGTGTGTGGGGACGAAGCATCTGGATGTCACTACGGGGTGGTCACGTGTGGTAGTTGTAAAGTGTTCTTCAAAAGAGCCATCGAAGGTAGAGTGCTGTTTGCTGAAACTGTTCTGTTACATATTTGTACTTGTGATGGGAAAAGCTGGATCTGTATTGAATGCTTGTTGAGATAAAATACACTCGGACATTTAGGATGGAATCTGTTGGGTAAACATCTATTCAATGCAGATTGACTGCAAATCGGTAGCATTGTAAAGTTCTAGTCACCCTTATTTGCTAGGCAGCAAAGTAAGGTGACTGATGATGCTGCTTTCGGTATTCGCCCACAAAGCTTTTATTCAGTGCAGGGTTAGTTTGAAGGAAACAGTGGGTTTTGATGCTTACAGTGTTAACCCAATTTCAGGTGCTACTGATGAGTTTTTTATGTTCAGTCATCATGAAACTCTAGCAGGCTTGCTGTATATGTGAATGGGCAAGCATAAAGCTGTAAGATGAAAGATGAGGCGTATTTAAAACGATGCAAGTTTCCTCCACTAAAAATACGAGCCTCCAAAAAGATTCAATTTGGTATTTAGAGTGACTCTGTTGTCCAGCTCATTAGATTCAAAAACTGTTGACAAGAGGTTAAGTTGGAGACTATCAGCTTTCATTTTTATGAGCATTTATATTTGATTCATGGGAAATCCTGCTGTTTTCATATAGCTGTCTGAGTACATGTAATTTGTTAAAATAATCATCTTCTGGGTGGTTTTCTTTCTTTCATTTTGCTTAAGGTCATAGGCATAGATTTGAATAGGTTTTCAGACAGCAAAAATCTCCTGGACAACTTAAGGTCAGTGGGGAAAATGAAATATATGTGCAATTGTAAATCTGACATGATCTAGTGAGATTTATTGCTCAGTTTGCGGCTTTGACCAATTCATAAATAGTCATTGGTCCAATTCGAAGTGTTTATCTTGGCTGCTGTCGCGTTACTAACTTTCTTTCAAGGAAACAACACCGCACATACAGATGCTTAATAGACAGCATTGCTAACTGGCTGGATAATGTAGCTACATGTCCACTCACTTGGTTTCAATATCTGCTGTACTAGAACTGAGCGGGCTTCCGGAGTGCGCTGAGATGATTTGTAGAAGTTAGCTAAGCTGTGAATAGTGATCAAAATTCAAACTTTAGTTGATATTCAAGCACTTGATGACCAGTGACGGAAACATCAGTGGTGCAATTACACCTGAGCCCGCGTGTGATGGCACTTAAACTCATGGCTGAGGCGTTATGATTGCTGTGGCAATCTGAAAGAAAATTGAGCTTAAGCAGTAACAGCAATAAAAGATTAAATGAATAAGACAAACCATAATGTACTCTTAAGGAAATGAGAAATGTTTTAATA
Source organism: Gymnothorax reevesii (assembly GCA_029721435.1). Classification (NCBI taxonomy): domain Eukaryota; kingdom Metazoa; phylum Chordata; class Actinopteri; order Anguilliformes; family Muraenidae; genus Gymnothorax; species Gymnothorax reevesii. The sequence goes on from CM056579.1 coordinate 73,369,680, forward strand.
TTGTAAATGACAGCAAAGACAAACAGGAAGGGCACACAGTAGAGTGCATACCACCCTCACGCCATATATCAGTATTATTTGTTATATAAGGGACAATCATTATATTCAAGTATATTTCAACTTTTTCCGGATCTAGAATCCAGAATGTGTTCTGGATCACTTCCACATTGAATCAACTCATCCCTGGACTACCATCTACCCCACCCTCCCCCGCTGCTGCGCCAAGGCCCATCACAATTACGCTACTGCCCTGTGCCGCCTGCACAACATCAGCCCTGCTTACTTTCCATACATCAATGCATCAGCAATCACTCATGATTGCAGTTTCACTTTATGACTCTCATGACAAAAATGCTTTTTAGATATCAAATAGAAGCTTACATGCAGTATATTCAATAAAACAATACAGAAATTGCATCTCTAAAAAGTATAAAGACTACCTTACTGTAGGATAATGTACATCTCTCTTACAGATAGCTCACACATTTGTGCACCTACACACAAAAGCAAAAACGCACAGCTGAGGTTGAGCGCTTTGCTGAATAATTCTGAAGGGCCACAATAAAAGGGAGCATAAATTTCCAAAAAGAAAACTCATGCACAACACACACACGCAGTATATCCCTCTGTTTACCCATGCTCGAACATGCCAAGCCAGTTTTCTGCTAACTGCAATATTTCCACACAGCCTATCAGCAATGGAGATGTCAGCACTGCCAGCAGGTTATGATTGTTTTTGTGACTCTTGTTTTTGGCAAAAAATATGACATTCATTTCTAGGCTGCAAGCACTGCAGAAAAGAGATTTTCCGATTTATCCGTTGATAATGCCTTTCCCATTAATGGACATAGTTTTCTCCCCATTGGGAGACTGAGCGGCAGACTTGCAAAAAAAAAAAAAAAGACAGTGTACGATCGTGGAAGAGTATTACAAACTGTTTTGGAAACACAGAAATGTGATATTGACTGACACTTCTGTGCATATTAGGGACGGGCAGATCTCACTAAATTGGTAAACATGTAAACGGTGAAAAATTAAACAATTCAATTTTCAAACAACCAGGGGGACTTTGTACCATTGAATACTTTATGCTTATGCTGAGATCAATCTACACAATGTTCATTTTGTTCTAAAGATCGCTAAGTCAGATTAAGCGATCATAAAGTCAGAAATGCTTGCCGTTACGTGGCTGAGAGACATGGCATACTACATGTAGCTCCACGAACAATCATCATTTGCAGTTGGTCACGACATGCGTCACTGGAATGGCCTGTAACCTTTCCCATAATACCTTAAAAACTAAGGATTCTCAGACCGTGTATAGATAGTAATAACCAGGGTAAGGTGTAAACATGTTGAAATATTCCGGTTATTAGTTATGTAACAGAGCTATTAGGGTTTCTCATAACCAGAATAAGGGCTTAATAGGGAAATGTTTAGGTTCTTACATGAGTCACTGCTGAGTACATGAGTCGCAGTTCCTCAATACCTTGGGCAGTAATCAGAATATGGTAGTTGTGTAGCTAAATGTTGTCAACTGATTTGCTAATGGAAATGCCTATCAGGTTGCTGAAGTGTCTCGGCTACTTCTGGTCAACATTTATCTTTTTCCCTTAGTCATGATTGTCCCTTAAGGAAACATCAAAAAGGCAAGGATGTTGTTGCCATCGGTCGATGACCCTTTCCTGCATTTCACTGCTTCACCTTGTATAACAGCATCGCTCTTCTATCTCTTGGCCTTGTTTACAAATGTGCAGGCTGCGGCTTCATCTCTTCCAGCAGAGCGCTGTCAGCTATGCTTCTATTGGTCAATGTGACAGAAGCAATGCAATCTGTCGAGGGAGAGAAAGAAAAAAGTAAACATGCTAGGCTTTCTGTCGGGGCGCTGTGAGGCATCGCAGATGCGACAGCAGTTGTTGTCCGAGATAGCACACGACTACAGGGCATAAAAAGTCGCCCCCAGTGACCATTTATGAACTCTCATCCCACTCGACACCCTATGACTTCCAGATTGGGCTAAAATTGGGCTGAAATCGTCTGATCCCGGCATTACACAGCACTAGTGACAGTTTAAAGACTTTAGTTCCACTTTAAATTGGCAATAAAATAAAATATGAATACTAACTCTCTGAACGCATGTTCTAGGTGAATTTATTTTGCTGAGCTTGGATATTTAGTACATACACTGCACTAGTCCCAAAGACCGCAAATTCTAGCTTCCAATTATTTGCAACTCACTGTCCCATAAAAATCATTCTTTCAAAAAAAAAGGAAAATCCTGGTTATCATAGCTAACAGCTATGCGTATAGTTCAAGAGCAAAGCCCATGCATTAAAACGGCGTGGGGAGCACAGGCCGACCACCATCAACTGCAGGTAATACTTTTCCATGAATAAGTACCTCCTACAACCCCTCAGCAAAGAATCCAGATTAACCCTTCAATCATTTAGTGTCTGCAGTGCGTAAATTTTTATTGTGTTGTGAATATGAATGACAACATTGCAAATTAGTAAATACTTTTATGTCCCAAATTTTTTTTGAAATGTCTTGCAATAATAAAAATTGAAGGGAGAGATTATTTTGAAAATCAACAAAACTCATGTGATGAAACATAAAATAAGCCTATTGATGTCAATGTAGTGCAGGTCAAGAAATAAATAAATAAATAAATAAATAAATAAAGCACTGCTATCAGTTTTTATGTCAATTTAACCCACCATCCCAACATTTTCTGATTTGGGGTCGTAGTTTCACGGTGGATTATGCATGGCATATCTTGCTGCATTAAACCATTCATGATATGAAATCTGGCTACCTGCTTGCTAGCTAACCAACTGTGTACAAAGACTCCATCTGAGTCACCCTGCTTGTTTGACACCCTGTGTTCCTCATTCAATTTCATATTCTCCCTTGTCTTCCATAATTTACATTCCTGAAATCAATTCATTTAAAATGGCTTTTGAGAATCTCCAGAGAGCACCAGATAAAATTATCAAAGGAAGCGCTTTACTCTGCTCCTTACAAAAAAGGGAACTGAATTTTAAACAAGAGAGAAAACATCTTTGAATTTATTATGACACTGTTGGGAAAAATAAATGTAATTTGATATGGCTATAAAAGAGTCCAGTGTAGCAACTGTACATACAGTAATTATAGGCTACATTATTCTTATTATGTAATGAATAAGAAAACTGTAGCAGGTCTCGTACTTAATTCAGTTAGATTTTTTGTGTTTGTAGACCATTTCTTTCACACAGAAAGACATTTTCGTCATCTCAAAAGTTTGCACAGAGTAGGTCTGGCGGCCTTGTGCATGAGGATGAAAGTGAAGGCGTGGTATTTGCAAGAAAAGATTCTTTTGCACTTTTCTAGCTGCTTGAATCAACTGAGGCACTTCTCTGGTCCTCACTTAATATTGATATGAGTGGCAAGAGTGACACTACATGTGGAATTGTGTTTAATTAATCTTAGAATGCACTAACTGGCCAGCGTTGACACTGAGCGCAGCATCACTCCTGGTGGAGCCTATTTATATTCCGAATGTTGTACTGTAGCAGCAATTCTCACTGCCTGCTTGGCTACCTCATCTAACCCTGGCGCAGTGGGGAGGGGGAGGGGAACAGAGAGGAAGGAAGGAGTAAAGGAAGAATGGGATTTCTGTTTCTTATGTCGCTCAGAGGGGGTGTTGACATTGTGCACTGAAAAAGGATAGCAAAGGGTTGGTCAGGAAACCAAGTAGGATATTTCAGTTAAGTCTCTGATAATGGCATGCAGAGTAGAGCATACTTGATTTTGGTGACACAAAGGAGCGCAGCAGTGGGTGTACATGATTTCATCCACAAGTTTCCTCTCCTAAAAAATATTTTCAGGGGGCATTTATAAATGGCTTGTGCAGTTTCCAACAAAGGATTTGAAACTTGTTTTTGAAATTTGAAGTTGAAAGAGTTTTTGGGGATTTTGTTAATTTATAGGATTTTATTCAAACTCCATTGACAGGATGTTCATGCCTAATGTTGTTCATTAGCACCCACACTGTAAACCCAGATAGTGAGGCAAACTCAAATGTTTTGTGGAAACCTATTACCTCAAAAAAATAATGCAAGTCAACTTAATTGCACTGTGTGGACAATACTTAATGAACACAAGGTAAAAGTTATTCTTACTATGTTTTTAAGTGCTGTGAATGCAAAATCACGAAGTTGGTTTACGCAATTTTTTGAGGTCATCAGTTTCCACAAAAAAATTGAGTGCACCACACTATCTGGGTTTACAGTGCAGCACTGTGCCTCTGCGAATGCTCCATGTTTATGAATCTATTTAATAATCAGTTTTCTGTGATATTAACCAAAATTGATGCTATTTAAAGATTTTGGGTCTGTGATTGAACTAATCATTGGTTTTACATACTTAAAAATCAAATGGTAAATTACTTAAGATGCCGTTTTATGGAAAAGGCTTTTGTTGTGAAGAGGCACTGTATGTCTGTATGTATTTCATGTGAATTTTTTAAGTTCACCTCTGAAAAGAAATGTGACAAGGCTGTTAGGAGCATTGTGACCATTTATGTCGGAAATTGGAATAAGTGTTTGGATATATTTTTGGAACTTAATTCTTTGCTGACAGTTCCAGTTTTGTGACTTAAGCCAGCGTTCAGATCTGTTGTAGAAAAACATTTTGTGTAATTCCCTGCCCTGGAGTTGGACGTGTTAAACTTCTCCTCTCAATAGCGGAGGAGATTGCAAAAACATTACCAAGGAGACTGTACAGCTGGGAGTTCATACATATCTTCTTCTCTGTTTGTGTAGCCCTCTCAAGGGAAATAAGCCATTTTCGGTCCGTGGCAGATGTAAGCTTACACTGCAACACTTGGTTCGACTGAGTATTAACTCTTGTGGATGTAAAAACAAGGAGTAGTAACTTTACATTCACATTCCTTTGTGGAAAATATGACTATTTTGATTGTTCAAAGGCTGTTTCCTTGTTTTATGGGAGCATAGACAGAAGTGAGAATGCATTCTAACAGCATTTTGTTCTGGTTATTAGCTTGGAAGTGGTTACATGCAACCCAGACCTTGGCTAAATGGGCATGGCATCTTAGGCCAATCATGAGATTACTCTCAAGCAAAGAATTTAGTTTCAGCTGCTGGCATGAAGCATATAACAGTAGAATAATAATGATGAACATCATCCAAAAGAATGCACAATTTGCAATTACATTGAACTTTCACTGCTGTTCTCATACTGTCATTAATATTTAGTGAGAACAATAATTCATTGGACAATGGCACATTTTTGTTATTTTTATGGTCCTTGCTGTAATTCTTAGGTACTATTTCCTGTTTGAATTTCCCACTGTACGTCCACCGATATTGTGCCTTAAGCTTTCATACATTTTTGACAGAAATATATGCATAAGAAAGATTACATGTGAAGAAATTTGTGTCAATCCACTCGATTTGATGTACAAAAGCATTGCTCCACTTTGATTGGTGATTCTTCTTGGGCTTGACGAGAGACACCTCTGACAACAATCCCACTATACAGTTATAATGTCTACCAATGTGGTTTCCTGATGTACACTGTTGCTTATAAAGTTGGAATTTTTTTTTTTGTTTGTTTAACTCTTTTCATGACATGTTTGTGACAAATTGATTTATTCCTGGTAGATAAAGTTCCCGAACACAAAATTATTCCAACCTCATAGGCAACAGTATTCAACATCAGTTATTGTTATTTTCCGAGAATTTCCTCAATTTTTTTGCCTAACGGTGTATTGTTAGTACATTTACCCTTGTCCTGCAGTTAGTACGTACCTTCGGTCACACCACTGTGAAAGGTTTGCTATGAGCACCTGTATCAAAACAGGACCAGACCAGTCAAATATAGACAGTATTCAACATTTACAGCTGGTGAGAGCTGTGGGGCCAGTAAGCACAGTAGATTAGGGATATTACTAGATGCAATGTCCAAGGGTCAAATCCAAGAACTTCACCTTTGTTGCATGAATCTCTCGCATTTTCATTCCCATTATTACTGTCTCTTTGGATTATCCTGTCAAAATAAAGCTGAAAAAGACCTAAAATATATTTATTTATGTTTTAAATATTTTTAACAATCTATTTCGGTGGTCAAGTATGCAAGTGGGCAAACAGGTGGACTGTCTAACAACTGGACTCTCCACTAGTGCACAGCCAGATGACAAATTCAAACTGAATTTAAAGAAAACATGGCTTCCTCCCAGCTGCCCAGATAGCACACCACTGCGCAAACTTCACAGAAATCAGCATAAAAAGCACACCACTGCGCAAACTTCACAGAAATCAGCATAAAATCCTGACAATTCAGTGTCAGTATGCATTTGTGCTTGGTGTTTTTGAGAAATGATAAAGCATCCAGCCTCCCATGTTATTCGGGTACAGGGCTAATCACTTTGACATTTATAAATGATCTAATTAAACCAGTATATTCAGGAAATGGCTTTTCAGTTTTACAACTAACGTCTAGCTGAAAAGAAATTTGTTCCTGCCATTTCACTTCAAGGCTTGTAATTGCAACTTTGCTTGCATCCTCAAACCAATCATTCCATGTGAAAAAAATGTTTTTTTAAGTGCTCAAAATGAATGCTCTGTAATGAAGGCAGCACTGTAAAACACGCCCACACTGCTTACAACAGTTTCAGAATACCACATATAACATCTCTGAGATGGAAAAGATAAAAGATATAAAAAAAATATATAGGCGGCAAGGGAGAATTTCAGTACGGCGTGAATTAAGGTCATGTAAATGTGGTTTGGTGTTTCAGCAGTCACCTGAGGGAAACTGGATAGTTTGGCACTTCCTGCCATTGTACAGTGTTGATGACATAACATTATTAATGTGCTTAGACCATAGCCACTTCCTCCCTCTGCCCCACCAATCACAACTTTACACGTTACCCATTTAAAAAGTGGCGTGGTCAGGCCAGAGATTTGAAATAGTCGCCTTTCTCAAGGGTAGGAGGCCATCCAGTGTCCTTCCATTTTTTAACGCACTTATTCCTGGTCAATGTCCCAGGGTGTCTCTAGCCTGTCCCAGCATACAGTGGATATGTACAAGTATTATCCAGGATTCAGACCAGAAACTTATTGTTGAAATTCCAATAGACGCTAAGCTGCTGACATGTAAAAACTGCCATTTCTACAGTACAGTGTTGGTGTCAATTGATTGACTTGGAAACATGATTGCACAGATTTTCCATGATAGTAACACTATGGAATCGGGAGCAAGGGGAATGTGTGAGAACTGGGCAACAAAGATTTATTCAGTGTGTCCTGAACATTTACTATATTAAGTTAAAACATGGGTAGTTTGGCCCACTGTACGTACATATTCAGACAGCTCGTGCAAGAAACTTTGTCTATGGCTGGCTACCTGTGACCAAGGCAACTAAGTGAGCCACTTTCAACCTCCGACACATTCAAACCTTGCAGTTTCTCTGAGGTGAAGCTGGACTGGCTTGGACACTCTCAGAGCTGCAGTTCAAAGCCATTAATTAATGGGATAAATGTCTGTAAATACCCATAATCCCAATGTTGCGCAACCCTTCTGAAGACCATCATTAAAGGCAAGTCTCTAACTATCTAGACTGAAATTTTGTTGGCAGAAAGTGCTTGATATTTACATGCATGCTTACAAGCTCAATATGGGATTCACTGACCTTTATGTGCAAATTTGTATCGCATTCAAAGGATTATATGTCACGATTGTACTGTACTTTGTCCACAAGGCACCCAAACCAGTAGCTTCTGCTGACACTAAGTTGTAAGTAGAATGTAAAGGGATCCCAGCCACATTCAGAAGTGATAGATTTGAGTCCAGTTAAGAGGCAGTCATTGTATATATGGCAGCAATCAGTGACACTCTGCAAGGCAGAAGGCATACATCTGAGCTGAAGTGGAAGCTGTTTGGCCACTGATTGGCAGGTCATTCTGCAGAGCCTCATGCTCGGACTGCACTGGGCCCTGCGGACATGGCCAGAGGGTGATGAGACTGCACCTCAATGGAGATCTGCGCGTGTTTAGAAGTGCTCACTCACTCAAATGGAAACAAGAAGCAAGTGAGAAAAGAAGGGAAGGACATTTTGAAAAGGAAGGAGAGAGGATGGGTCTTTTTTTCCATTGTGTTATGCTACACATACTACACTGTGGAATGCATTTGTAAAATGTGGTGGGCGTGACACCATGAAATGTATTCACATTCTTGTATGATTGATTTAAGGACAAAATCTTAAATCTGTGCCTTAAAACTGACGTTGTTTTCTTCCATTATCGACTTCACCTCACCGTCTTCCTGTATACGTTGCTTTGTCGAATTAACTCACTGCTGTTCAGTCTTATTTTTATCTCTGGTGGACCTAGAGAAGCTTTCTCATCACAGAAATCAGTCACGCCCTCCAGTAAATCAAATTTGTGAAATTTTTTACGAACAGGGAAAGTGGGTGCAATGTGAAATTAAAGCATTCTCTATTGTATTGCCTTTTTTGAGCAAAACTAAGAACATAAAATATAAGTAAAAAGTTTTTGTGCGCTTTGATCATTTTCCATGTTTTTCATTTAATGTGAGCAGTTTTAACTTAAAGAAGCTATGTTATGCCAGTTTCACATTTAAATTTTGTGGTCTATCTATGAACTTTTGCATATTTTATATGGTTGGAAAGCACCTAATTAAAGGCTTACCGATTGTGTAAGCAGCATCTCAGGCTCACGGAAATGCCTGAAATGGGCTGTTTTGACTCCTGTCTCTTTAAGGCCCCCGCCTTTGATGCCCACTCTTTAGTGATTGGCCAACCGCTCACAGTTTCTTTTGGAAATGTAATGCTCCCTACCAATGCAGCTCCAGAGCTTTCCTGAACAGCTGAAAATGCAGCTGTTATGAGGGCGTGCCAAACTAGCTGCTAGGCATGCATTATGCCAATGTGTTACATGGTGACATACGTAGACATTGGATGAAAAGGCAGGACCACAAATGAGTCTGTGAGTTTGTTTAAAGATGTGAATAGTGAGTCAAAAGTCAAAAGATAGCTGTCATATCACAGAATTTCTGCCCAAATTTCAGTTAAATATAATTTACAAAAAGCTATATTTGGTAGAAATTAACAGTAAAAATAATTATTTAGATTTTTGAACAGCAAGAGTGAAATCCAGAAAGCTAATTATTGGAAGGATTAGACAAAATAATGAAGAAGAATTAACCCATAAATATAGTGGATTAGTTGGAAAGGTCTCAGTAGTTTTAGGTTGCCCATATAGTGAAAAAAGCTATGAACCCTTCAATTTTTACTATGGAAAAAGGACAGCAATTTTAAAAATCAAAAATATGATGTTTTTTTTTTCCCAACAAAGGTTTATGTGTCTTTACCCATATTTGAGTGCTTGAAAATTGTGTCTAAACAATGCCCTAAAATGATTGATGGCCTGGGTATGTCCCAATGAAATGAAATACATGCAAAGTCCACCGCGATATTAAATGTAAAAGAAGTTACGAGTCAGATGGGGATAGTTTGATTGCCCCTTTCAAGCTCATGACTAACTTAGACAATGGTTATCTGGGTTTTAAGGTATGGGCTGCTGCTCCCTAGGTAGAGAGCAGTGTTGTTAAGTCCTGGGGTCTGAAAGTAAAAACCTGCCATGTTTTTTTTTTCCAGGGTTGAGCTCAGCTGTCTGATTTCTTCAGTTAGTTCTATCACTTGACTGAAAGATTGCACTAAGTAACCAATCTTGGTCTTGGAATTTTGCTTTTCTGAAACTGGATTCTGCACTTCTGCCTTGAAGTTTTCCAGAGTGACTTTGCCAAGGTCGGAGCCATCGTCTTACTTCCTCTGCGGCCCGGTTTATTGTTTTTCGGAGCGAGAAAAATGGGCTTATGTAACGGTCACATGACCGGGCTACAGCTGGCCTCGCTCCTCCCTCCCATGGTTCTTGCTTGGCTCTCGGCAGCCGCCAGGGCGAGTGCGGTGTATTTGTTCTGCCCCAGTACCTCCTTTTTTTCAAGGCATCTTCCACTCCCATCAGCATAGCAGGGAAATAAGCTAATCACTCCAGTCCTGCTCGAAGATCAGTGGGGGAAAAGAAAGCAGGCTGCATGGCAGAGTTGATGCCAAGCCTGAGAGAGAGGAAGGCGTGGGTGTGTTGATAGCAGCATTGTGGAGCTGCGGGAGTAAGACAGGCCTGCAAGGAGTAACCCATCACTGCAAACTCACCAGAGATGGGCCACTCTTTGAAAATTACATCTTAAACTAAACATCTCAAGTTATGTTTTCGGCAAATTACGACTGCTTTTAGTTGGTTGACCCTTTTAGCATTTTGGTTTCAGCTAGTCCGCCAGTTTAGTCCCTTGGTTAACCTGCTTTGACAAGTCAGTGACTAGCAATAATGTGTGATAAACTGGCTATGATTGGCTAGAAGTGTTAAAAATATAGCCATTTTAGAATCCTACCAAGTTTTTTTATTTATGTTGGGGGGTGATTCTCCCAGTTAAACCTCTGTCACAACTCTTGGAATCTAGCATTTTTGTTTGTCTTGTGACCGCTGGCCAGGTTGCCATTTTTATTTTGGTTTGGTAGTTACGCAACATCTCCGGAGATCATAACTTGAATATGCGTGGTAATAAAGTTCAAGACTACTGTTCCAAGTGTGGCTGATTCATTCCTGAGCGGCCATATATCACAGGAGGCTATTTTCAGCTTTGGCTCTGCCATTGCTATGATTTATATACATGATGAGGATACATATTTTAATGCGTATTTGAGCCTAAGGAGTTTGATGGTATATTTTTCTGGAAAGCACAACAAGAGTAAGTGTAACAGTAACTGAAATTTGTTGTACTGACAGTGATTCCTAACCTGTATTCAAATGCGATTTTCATAGGCATGGACCTTCAATATGTGTCATGTTTGGTGTGTTTTTAAATGTTCCTGAGACTCAATGAGACATAAGACTTTATTTGTCTTGTTACAGGTCAGCATAACTACCTGTGTGCTGGACGAAATGACTGCATCATCGACAAGATCCGGAGGAAAAACTGCCCGGCTTGTCGAGTGCGCAAGTGCCTACAAGCTGGGATGAACTTGGGAGGTAAGGCATGGAAAACTCTAGTCCCATATGACAGGGATCCCTCTTCCGGAGATCTACCGTGCTGTAAGTCAGGGATCACCAAATCTGGCCCTCAAATCTAGATACAGTCCTGTTTTTTTCTTTCCATCTTTTTCTTTCTCCTTGGTAGTGAACTGATGAACATAACACCCGGTGCTTCTGATTGGCCAGACTGTCTTAACATATGACTCCTAGGTACAGGGAAGGTGGAAAACAATTCTTGAATCTTTGAGGCTATGATTAGATGATCCCTGCTGTAGGCATTTATTTAAAATCTTACTAGGCTCTCTCCTTAAAATTTCAGCTCTCAAGGGTTGAGAACTTTTGGTTTCCCCCTCCTTTTCCTGGGAGTCATAAATCTATGGCACTGATTGTTAATAACTTAATCTAAGATCCCTACTGGTTGGGACTCTGGAATCCCATAAATTTTGCATGGCAAGTCAACTTGTGCAGACTTTAATTTCTTTTCTGCTGATTGGGGCAAAGCTATTGTGACAGGAACCCTCTGATATTCTACCTGCCTCGTGATCAAATGTTATGTTTCTAAACAATTAAAAAAAATAGTGCTTATTAAAGGAACAATTTAATTTAAATTTGAGTCGTGAATGTGTGTACACCCTGGATAAAAAGTTAATTATTTATTTTCAAAGATGTCTTGTATTTTCTGAAATTTTGTAGTTTAGGTTTCTACATAAGAATATATATTTTTGAATGATGGGAGACTTCTGTGTCTTCTGGGGGAATAAATTAACTTGAATTTTGAGGGGTTATGTGAGAGGAAAGAAAACCAGACCCACACTGGATCCTGCTTTGTTAAATTTGGATTGGAAATCAACTGGATGCTGGATCTCCAGGACCGGGGTTGTGCAGCCATATGAAATTAGAGCTGGCGCATGTTTCTGCAGGTCATTTCCCCTTGTCTCTTTACCCTAGGATAGCGTCGTGTTGAAATAGCCCCTTGAGTTATACTTGGCTGCCTTACGTTACTGAGGTCTGTGTTGCTGTAGGCATTTAGGAACCAGGCTTGTAACCTGAATTTCAGAGTGTTAAAATTTACCAAGGAGGCAGGGGCGGGAGGGGGATCGCTGCATCTGAACCTTGAGAAAGGACCGTGTAACTGTAACTGAGAAAGGACTGCTCCAATATCCGGCACTATCCATTCTATGAGTAATAGAATGTGTGAGTACTATTGTACACATTTGAAAACAGCTTGTTTTTGTTCTCAGGATGAAATACAGTCAGCAGTGTGTGATCAGACAAATCTAGCAATTAATTTCCATCACTGATGACACTGCAACCTTTGACCAATGTTCTTTATCTAACATTATCTATGATAGCTTTGTCTAGCACAGACAGGTTACAAATGTGCTGCAGGGTTTTTTTGGTTTTTTTTTGTGTGTGTGTGTGTGTGGATGTTTTGAATAATGCTAAGGGGGTCAGAATGCTCAACCCTGAGCGGGCCTTTCCTTTATCTAGTGCTGCAGTTATGAATTTGATTTGTGGGCAATTGTATTGATTTGCAGCCAACTCTTGCTGTGGAATGGCTTCCCACTGGTGATTTTCACTTTGGATGTGATGACGTCACCTTGGATCTTGATGCAGCGTTTCGGTGCAAAATTATCTCCGCTAATCTGTGAAATAACAGTGCATTGAGGAAGCTACTTTTTTCACACTTAAGTATTTGCTCTTCTCACTTCTAGATCCAGGAAATGCTCCTGCTGAGCTCAGGACAGTTTATCATTCAAACCATTGCACATGCTTGTACACTGGGAATATTTATTTATGGAGTTTTACTAAAGGCCTGTCACAATTTTCTCTTTTTAAATTGTTTTACTTTAGAAAATAGTAGATACACTATGTAGAGTCCTCTAAATGCAATGTTGATTAAATTATTAAATAGGGCTGATTAAAAGATGGAATGTTTTAAAGTTTTCAACTCCATTGAAAGTTGTGAATGGAAAACAGGATTATGGGAATTCTTGAACAGAAAGGATTTCTGCATTGGTAATTGTCTCGGGAAGTTTCTTTGCTTTTGAAGTGCTTGATGTTCTTTACCATCTCAGCCATCTGACCTGCGAGATAATATGAATTGTTCTGAGGCATCAGTGTGGATAAATAAAAATATGGTGAATCTTGTGGTCGATCGACTTTCTCAGGGACTCTGATGTTAGTAGAAATGTCTGCATTGGGGAGTTCTCCACAGACCGTGTGTGAAGTTTTTTTTGATACCTGGATGTATCCAGTTGAGTCCTCAAGAAATGAGAAGGAAAAGCCTCTTCCTTTTATTTTGACTGTACAGTAGTTGTTTAGGTTTGTTGTTTGCTACTGGTAAGTTATGTCTGAGTGTAGAACAGTGGACAATGAGCATGTGGCATGTTTGATTGTTTGATTGTGTGCGTGTGTGTGTGTGTGTAAGTGTGCTTGTTTATGTGCGCATGCGTATGTGTTTAAATGCGTGTGCATATGTGTGTGTGTGAATGTGTGTGCACTTGCAGTCTGTCCAGTACCACATATTGGATGACCTTGTCTCCTGGACTTTTTGTTTATTTATTTTTAGCTCTTTCTGCTTTCTCAAGGTGTCCTTTTTGCCACTGTTTCCTCAAATTATGCTTGGTGATAAATTCCATCCAGCTACAGCCTTCTCCATTATTTTTGTTCATTATTTGGCTGATCCCTCCCTCACGGGGACCTACAGAGAATTATAATAGAACATGAACCTACAACAATTTATATTTTAAACAAAGAAATATTAAAACTATTTGGCTTTAGAAAAAGGATTGTCAAAACCTCACTGGCCCAGCCGTGGTATTGAATTTTGAAGTAGACACTGGGCAATGTCCCAATGAGAAATTAAACACAAACCTCAGATTTATTTGAGCCCCTTAGAACAATAGTGGTCTAACTCCAAGTTTCAAATTTTCTGAGTTAGACCCACATTTTTCATGCTAAAGGTAAAATCTATTCATGCAGTAATGGGCCAGAAGATTGTTAGTTCCACCTCTGAAATATAGATATTAGTGCAAGAGTGGTCTCACTCCAAAATTCTTAGTTTTAAGCAAAACATGCAAAGATAACAAAAATCGTCAACATTGACAACACAATAATTTCTGACCATGAAAGCGAAGATTCAAAGGATGTCATTTCAAGACAGGTCTAAATACTTACTGGCATGCTGAATTTGACAACATTGAAACTTTGGAAGCTGTTTTCTCAGAATGATAAAAAATGGAGTTAGACCACTATTGTTCTTAAGGGCTCGTTGGTCCATGAAAACAAAACATATTTTCGGAGGAAAAATTTGATTAATTTGAGTGTTCTAAAATGAGTGCTGCTGTTCATTTTTTAACAAATCAGTTACTCTGCTTTAGCACAGCACAGTCATTTCCGGGGATTTGCAACTTGTAATTTTACTTACTTACATATATGTAATCTACTTAGATTTTATTCATTGATGATGAAAAAAATAATATTTGATTTGCCTGTCTGACTTCTTTTTCTGATTGCACCCCTCTGAGCAAGCATTTTCCATCTTGAATTTTAAGCTCCTAATATTTTTTTCCCGAAGAAGCTATTATGTTTTTAATCTAAAATGAGTGCATCAAGAAATACATTTAAGCACAAATGGATCAGATGTTCAATGATAAACGCTCCTTGTGGACACAAACAAGAAAAACATAGGCCGTGGTTAAACGGCAAAATTAGAGGTGCTACCAAAATTAGTGTCTGGAGCGTGTCTTCTTGGGGAGTGTTGTTGCCGTGACTGTCAAGTTCAGTAGTTACTGTGCTTGGAAAAAGTATTTGCCCCTGTCAAATTTCTTGTATTTTTGTAAATTTGTCAAACTTAAATGTTCCAGATCATCAAACTAAGTTCCATTGCAGACAGACTCAAAATGCCATTTTTAAATGATTATTTAAATTATTGAAGGAAAAAAACTATCCAAACCTATCAGACCCTATATGAAAAGGTAATTGCCCACTGAGTTAATAAATCAACCAATGAAACTTAATTTAATTTAATTGATAACTAGGTCAATATCACTAGACACACCCAGGCATGATTACAGCTGGCCCTGCTAAATCTCAACACCACGCAACCTGTCTTGCAATGAGAAGTATGCAAAGTGCAGCACATGATGCCTCAATGTTATGGAATTCAAGTACAGATGAGAAACAAAGTTGTTTCCAACTATTAGTGGAAAGGGTTACAAATCCATGAATCTGGCCCCCCATAAATCTGCCAAGGGCACATTGACAAGTCATCCAGGAGGTCACAAAAGAACCCAGAATAAGATTTAAGGATTAACATCACTTGTCTCAGATAAAGTTAAAATTCAGGATTCCACAATAAGTGAGTGCCAAAGGCTAGTTTCACACTAACCAAAAAACACCTTTATGTCCTTCAAGACCCTTGAGCTAATATTCTGTGGACTGATTGGTAAAAAGTGAAAGTTTTTGGAAGTCATGGGCCTTTTTATATCTGGCATAGAGCTAACATAGTTTTCCATAATAAGAACATCTTAACAACAGTCAAACACAGAGTTGGTAGTATTATAGTCTGGGGCTGCTTTGCTACTTCAGGACCTGGGCAACTTGCAGTAATTGATGGAACAATGAATTCTGCTCTCTAACAAAAAAAATCCTGAAAGATAATGTCCAGCCATCAGTTAATAACCTAAAGCTCAAGCGCAGTCAGATTTTGCAGCAGGACAATGATCTAAAGCACGAGAGCAAGTTAATTTCGAATGGCTTAAAAGAAACAAAATTTAGGTTCTTGAGTAGTCTATTCAAACTCTTGACTTGAATCTGTTTGTGATACCGTAGCAAGACCCGAAACAGGCAGCTCATATTTCTAAATTCTCAAATGTGGCTGAATTAAAACAATTCTGCGAAGAAGACTAGGCCAAAAGTCATCCACAATGATGTGAAAGACTTGTTGGCAGTTATTTCAGTTGTTGCTGCCTACTGTGGTTAGACCAGCTCGCTGCCACTCGCTGGTCTGCAGCATAGTGGGCATGGATACACACTATCTGCAACTAGTTATTTGGGGTTTTTTTTTTTTTTTTTGGGAGGGGGGTATTATTTTCTCACATGGGTGGTATATACATTTACCTTCAATAAATGAGATAATCATTTAAAACTGCATTTTGTGTTAACTCACATTGACTTGTAATAAAATTTGTTGGATGAGCTGAAATATTTAAGCATAACAAATAAGGGGAAAATACTTTTTCCACAATACTTTAGTTGTCATGGTTTAGCTGATGATTTTAGTCATAGAAACTAGCAGTTAACTAGAACCAGCAGTGGTCTATGCCATTGGAGCAGTGTGGGAGTAAGAGCCATGCTCAAGAGGAAGGAGGTCAGTATCATTGAGCAGCCTTGTTGTGTCTCTGTCCACAGCCCGCAAGTCTAAGAAGCTAGGAAAATTAAAAGTAATTGGAGAGGAGGCATCTCTGCACATGTCCAAGGAAGGCCAGACGTACCTGATGCCCGAGAAGGAGCTTAGCAACAGTGCCGCTCTGGTGACCCACAGTGGGATGACGCCATACCTGTCCCCGTCCATCTGCAGTGTGCTGGAGCTCATCGAGCCCGAGGTGGTGTACGCTGGCTATGACAACTCCCAACCGGACACCACAGACCACCTGCTCTCCAGCCTCAATCAGCTTGGTGGGAAACAGATGATCCGACTCGTCAAATGGGCCAAACTACTTCCAGGTCAGACTGGCCATTGTTGAATCCCATGTTGCAAAATTGCACTTCGAAGATGACATATTGTTTTTCAGAAAAAGGGTCTACCCCAAAATCACATAAAAATCCTGGTTACTCGCATGCTTCTAGTCAGAGCTTTAATAAAAATGAAGCCAGTCTTTCAAATGTCTTTGAAGTACATCAAATGCATTGCAGTTATCGGTTTCTTTGCTGCTTGGGCCATGGGCATGGGCAGTCTCACGTCCGTCCATTTCACTGTGATTTACTTTCTGTTGAATCTGATTTGCTGCTTCCAAATGTGCATACTGATAGAACTATGTAATTGTGACAGTACGACGTGAATTATAATTGACAGTGAATGGCTGAAATTTAAAAAATCAAATAGCTTTGTGTTACTTTCCAAACCATCTGTCTATCTGAGCATGCAGTCCCACCCAGAAAACCAGGATATCGTCTTTTGAAATGTTTAATATGCTGTATTGCAAATATTTGATACTTCTACAGTGTCTGCTTGCTTTATCCAGATGTATAAATAGATGCCCACACGCATAGTCAGTCTGGCTCTTTCTTGTTGACTTTGAAAATGCCATGACCTAGAGCCTACGGCATTTGCTGTACAACACACAAAGCTGCTGAGTGAAGCCGACAGAAAGCGGAGGAAATCTGGCTTAGATTTCATGACTTCTAACTTCAGTGGCACTGGCAGGCACTGTGTGCTGAAGTCATGATACATTACTGCAGCTCACTGCCACACGCTGGTCTGCAGCATGGTGGGCATGGATACACACCATCTGCAACTTCCTTAGCCTTTGATATATTCTGCTCAATTCTTTTGTTATTGTTTATTCTGCTGAGGGACTGTCTTAAGGGCGCATTGCAGAGTAGCAAAATGGCAGATGTCAAGGGCTGAGTCTTCAAAATGGCTTATTAGGCAAATGAACTCCCATTTGGGATTGTTCTCTCTCAAACAGCGATGAGAAAAATCCCGGCCTGAAGGGATGAAATATCTGGAGGAACTCGACTATAATGGGGCAGCCCATCCTTCACTGGCTGTAAAATTCGAAGCTATTATAATATAGATTATAAGTAGTTTGTTATGATGATTATGTGCTTATGCTACCTTGTTAAGTGCTTGGATCAGTAAGGTTGTAGACCTTTTGGGCTTTTGATTACAGAACCAGTTGAAATTTGATTTGGTTTGTTGTTTCGGTTTAGGAAAACAAATATGAAAAGAAAACATAGTCACTCGGGAAGGTATGATGCCACTTTTTGTCTTAGATGCACTACCGTAGCCAGCTAAAAGGTGCTTGAGGTCCGTATCTTTTTCGCTTCTCAGGCTGATGTTTGCATTTTATATGTGGATGTCTGTGTGAGAAACAGAACCTCAGTGTGGAAGCGAAAGTCTTTTGACAAATTCCTCCCACTGTCAACAAATTTGAACATATCTGACGTGTTTTCAGTCAACTTATTAGCCATGGTGTTTCTGTCAGAGCCTAATATTACCTGGAGTGATATGAATAACTTGAGCTAGTGAGTAGCCTAACATTTTAGTATCTGAGGAAAGGATTCTGTATCCAACCTTCACTTTTTTCGGCTTTTTATTTCCCAGAAGTATTTTAAAAGGGGGTGCCAGTATATTTTGGGGGGTTTTATTAGTAAGAGGGGGGTTCAGAATTTAATACTTATATATAATATCATGAATACATATGCTACGCATGCCCTGGGAACCTGATGCATCATCACTAACATGTCTGCCGCCGATTTATGATATAATCGTGTATAGCAGCCCTAAAAATCAAGCCCTAAATTTTCTTAACTGGATATGTGCTTGATGTTTTTACACACCCAAATGTTTCTTTAGGTACTCAAACATTAAAATAAGCTGAAAAAGTACTGATCTATTCTTATATTGGTGGAGGTTGAATACGTAATTCTTTTCACTCGTGATATCCTTCAACGATTACGTGATCATCTGTCGACTACCTGTGGGGCTACAGTGCTCCCAAATTACATTTTAGGCTTGCTAGCAACCCATTCTTGCGGAATATAGCTTACTGAGTTATTTTCAGTCTTGGAAGTAATTTCACTTCATATGGCTATATGGCTCTGTATTCCGTTAAAATTGTAGGCTAGGGCTAATAACGTTAAAGTTAGACCATGATCAACTGCAGAGGAGGGCTAACTCTTTGTTCAAATGTCACCAAACTATGATCGCCACGATCACAACACGGAATGATACCTAAAATGAGCAGATAATGCTAAGACATGTTTGGGGAGATCCCAATTAATTAGCCAAACTCCTGAAACCTGCCTGACAATGTGAAAAAATCGCACATCATCTTCAGTCCAATAAATAAGTCAAAACGTGAGCAGACATGACAATATAAGCTACTTAACACCACACATGCAGGCACGCACACAGGTACACACACACAGTTACCACAGCGGAGTGCAGGGTAATCGCCGCTTGTCAAAGTAAAATTGTCTATCAAAAAATCCATCAGGAACATGATTAAAATATCAGTCCTTGTAATTTTAAGATCTTGCCTGTTAACATCCTTTCCTGTTGTTAGTTTCACCTCCTGTGGGCAGTTTGTTATATACCCAAGTAATCGAAGTGATTGTCATGGCTTCAGCCAACTCTTTTCGACATGCACGCTATAACCGAGGTGTCATAGCAACAGCTAATTACCATTTGAGGAGGTCAGACCACCTGACCTCAGATCATGGGAGCGGTCTTAAAGAAGTATGGGTAACTGAGTCCTTATTTCTCCCCAAATGGAAGAACACAAAAACTTGGAAAGAGAAAAAAAAAAAGAAAAGCAAAAATGGCACATACATCAAAATATGTGAAGAGGATTTAGTGTAATCTGTGTACTGAAAAATAAGTGGAAATTCCAAAGAAAAAGACAATTGACAATATTCAGTGTGGGATAATACCCCAGTCCAACGCCAAAGGGTTGCCCAGTGTACGCTATCGACGTCTTCTGGTCTATGGCACCACCCCAGTTCGACACCCTATTCAGGACAGCTCCCTTAAACTGTCTTATTGATATGTTGGTAATCACAAACTCACACCCTTTGCGAGTCAGAGGGGAGTCGGTTTCCCTCTTTTAAACCTGGTTCCTCCCAAAGTACTTCATATCTATTCCCTGCAGGGATTTTTTTTGAAGGAACTGAGATGGCCATTGCAGAACATTGATTTTGTTTCCACTGAACCATGTCCATGTGGATCTTGAGGTATGCTTTGGGTCATTGCTTTGTTGGAAAGTCTGCCCAGGGCCAAGTCGCAGCCTTCTGGCAGTGGCAACCAGATTTTCAGCCAAAATACCCTGATACTTGTTGGAATTCATTATGCCATTAATCTTAACCAGTGCCCTTAGACCTCTTGAATTAAAAAATATGACTGACCCACCATGATATTTCACTGTGGTTATGAGGTGCTGCTCCTTATATACATCTCTGTTTCAATGCCAAACATGCCAATGCTGTATCTGCGGGAAATGTGCGATTTTGGTCTCATCTGACCAAAGCGCCTTGCTCCAGTCATAATTTAAATGACATTTTGCAAACTCCAAGTGCTTGCTTCCATGTCTTCTGGTCAGAAAAGGCTTTCTTTGAACAAAACTTCCAACGAGCCTGTGGTTGTGGAGGTGGCGCCTGATGGTGCTTTTTGAAACCTGGTGACCCCAAGATGCCACCAAGCCCTGCAATTCCTTCAGAGTGATTCTTGGGGATTTTTTGCATTTCTTAGCATCCGTCTCGGTATGCTGGGAGGCATAATGCTGTTGCATCCTCTACCCCTCTTCTTTATCATTGGAAGTTTTTAAAAATTGCCCTGACAGTGCTCAGTGGCATATTCAATCGTTTTTGAATCTTCTTTTAGTCATTACCAGTCATTTATCAAGGTCTATGACCATCTGCCTTTTTTTAAATGACAGTTGTTTTGTCTTCTTCATGGGGTTGGATGACAATGGGATATTGCATGTGTGCTACCTCATTTTTATACCCTGGTGAAACAAGAAGTGATGTAATAGCTCAATATAGTTCCTTAAGACTAAGATAAGACTTAGCATTTAATACCTGGTTTAATTTTGGTAGATGTAATTTGCAGTAATCTATTAGGCTGTTATAATTGTAAAACCTTGATTAGGAGGAAACTTTTTTTTTAAATGAAATGAGTAAATGATTTTGGTTGGTTCCATTGGAACATGTACAGTATTTCTCACGAATCGGTATTTAGAGTTTCTCTGTAAATATATTTTTTTGAATTGCTGTTTGCGCATTTCCAGTCAGAGGTGCCAGTAATTTTGGAGGTCAATGTATATATTTTTTATGAAGCTGATTAGATCCTTGCTGGAATGGGCAGGCGTGAGAGTAGAAAATCCCCATCTGCGCTGTCCTTTAGTTCAAAGCTCCGATGCAAGTATGCACTATTGATGATATATTTTTAACGCAAGAAAGCGTAGTGAGGGGCTTGGACCAGTGGGCACATGGGAAATTGAAGGGGAGGAGCATTCGTGATAACCTGAAATGTTTTTATCTAAATGCAAGAAGCATAAAAAATAAATGATTAGTGAGGGCTATGACATAGTTGGGATTACAGAGACATGGCTTAATGAAGAGGATGGAGATGAATATAATATAGAAGGTTATAAGCTTTTTAGGAAGGATAGATGCAATAGGCGAGGAGGGGGTGTAGCACTCTTTGTGAACGAAAACATAAATGTGCCGGAAATTCCCGAAATTGAACAGTCCTTGCCCTGTAAAGATATCTGGGTCACGCTCATTGGCAAGTACCAGACGGGTTTAAACAGTTGAGTGTGCTATTGACCGCCAGCTTTGGACAGTATTGTCAATGAAAAGCTCTTTAAGAAGATTATGCAAGCTTGTAGAGGAGGAGGGACAATTATTATGGGAGACTTAAATTATCCTGGTATCAATTGGGAAATGGTGAAAGGACAGGGTAGGGGGGAAGAAGAATTTCTAGATGTTATAAATTATAATTTTTTGGTGTAGTATGTCAATAAACCTGCAAGAGAGAAGGCAATTTTAGACTTAGTGCTCTGTAATGACCCAGGTAGAATTAGCAATGTTGAGGTACTGGAGCCACTTGGGACAAGTGATGACTCTACCATTAATTTTGATGTTTCATGGGAAGTTAAAAAGGTATCTTCAAAAACAAAAATTTAAAATTTTAGGTGAGCAAACTTTGACAGGATGCGCTCATATCTAAGTGAAATAAAATGGGAGACACTCCTGGTAGGTGAGTCTTTCGATGAGATGTGGGAAAGATTTAAGGGGGTTTTACTTGATTCACAATGCAAATTCATTCCAAAGGTGTCCAAAAGTAAGCTGAAAAAGCAGAATCCTCAGTGGATGACCACTGCTATTCTTAGAATTTTGAGGGAAAAGAGGAATCTTTATAAGATGTACATAAAGTATAACAATGAGAACACTAAGGCTGAATACTGTAAAATGCAGGCTGTGGTCAAAAAAGAGCTGAGGAATGCTAGAAGAATGTATGAAAGACAAATTGTAGAGGGGGCAAAAATTAACCCTAAGCGCTTCTTTCAGTACTGTAGCAGGAAAAGGAAAGTCAAAGAGCAGGTTAAGTGCATAAAGAATAAATATGGATCGCTGCTATATGATAACAAGGATATTGCGGATACCTTAAACAGTTACTTTGTTGAGAATTTTACCTCAGAGTGGGTTTTTATTCGGCTAGAGGGCATGTCCAATGCTCAAGATTATTTAGTGGAAACTGAGGTTCAGGATAATGAAGTATTAGATAAGTTGCATAAACTAAAGGCAGATAAGGTCCTGATGGCTTATATCCTAGAGTGCTCAGGGAAGTTGGTGAGATCATCTTTAAGCTGCTATCTGCCAGCTTCAAACGGTCTTTAAAAACTGGAGAAATACCGGGCAATATAATACCAATATATAAGAAAGGGGATACTGATACATACTGAGCCAGGAAATTACAGTGTTGTGATTCCGTCTTTGTCATGGCTTGTCCCATGATTTATGTCCATGCCTAGTTTAAGTTCTGTGCCTGGCCTTGCCATGATGATTGATTCTGGTATTTAGAGACCACTGCTTTGTCTGACCATTCTTAGGATTATGTATTGTGTTTTTGGTTATTTGGATTTCTGGTTTACTTTCATGTTTTAGTTTCCATAGTCCCCTTGCCATGTTTTCATTTCATTGCCATGTATCAGTTTCCCGTGCCATGTTAATTTTCTATGCTTTGCACTTTGTCTCCCCTGTCTTGTCATGTGTGTATCTTTGCTCACGGTCCCTTTTCTTGCGTGCCACTCATTCGGGTGATTTATTGGTTTCTGGGTTTCAATCTTCTTTCATTATCTCGTGTTCTTCCTTCCTCCTACTTTACTATCTTACTAACACATACTAACAGTTTATTGTTTTCGCTAATTACTAACCCACACTAACCTTGTATATTTTGACTAACTTACTAACAAGCACTCCGAATTGTATAGCTGCACTTACTAATTGACTAATGATCTCTCAGCAGTCGCCCTATTCTAGTCTCCGCCTCCTTGCCTTTCCCTAATTATCTCTGCTGCTATTTTCTGTGGATCTCCACAAATACTTTGTGCTTTCCTTTCTCTAATCTATACACTTTAGTACTCCTTGACCGGAGCTGTTGATCTGTTCATAGGTTTGTCTTGTGATCCCTGTCTGCATTTTGGCTACAGCCGAATTCATGTAATTAGTTTATTCCTAATGTGTCACTCCCTGATTATTGTTACCATTGATTGCACCTGTTCTCCCTGTTCATGTGTTCACCCCGGATGTGTATTTAAGATGTCTGTTTGATTCACTTCCTTGTAAGATCGTTCTTCCTTGTTTCCTGTGCCACGCTTCTCTCGCCTTGATTCATAGTGATTTATCTTTCTGACTGGACCGTCCTTGATATCGAGCTTTGCCTATTCCCTGTACTGTTATCGCATTCTTGGTTTTTTTTTACCTCTTTTTGTCTGACTACGATTTTTGTGATTGGTACCCTGTGTATGACTCTGGATTTCGCCCCTTGGACTCTGATTTTGGATTGCGGACTTTGTACTGTTGCCAGCTCTGTTGGGGGGTTTCCCCTTTCAGAAATAAAGCCTCCTTTTGCATTTTACTGGAGTTTGCTCTTGGTTCATTTCGTGAAAACCTCACATACAGGCCAGTCAGTTTAACTTGCATTGGGTGCCAAAATACTGAAATCTATCATGAATGATGAGCTGGACTTATTTCTTGAACGTTATAATATCTTGAGGGATAGCCAACATGGTTTTCGTAAGGGAAGGTCATGCCTGACAAATCTTCTGGAATTTTTTGAAGAAGCCACCAAGATTTATGACCAGAGCAGGGATTATGACATCATATACTTGGATTTTCAAAAAGCATTTGATACAGTGACTAATTTTTAAAATGAGCTCCATTAGAGTTACAGGAGGTGTTCTGACAGGTTACAGGATAGAACACAAAGAGCAGTGGTCAGTGGTATCTCAATCTGAGCTTGGCATGGTGGGGAGTGGCGTCCCCCAGGGATCGGTGTTGGGACCCCTGCTGTTCCTTATCTACATTAATAACCTTGATAGGAATATTGAGAGCAGATTAGTTAAGTTTGCAGATGGGATACTTCATTGGAGGTGTAAAACTGGAATATGCTCCTCACGAAAAGGATCTGGGAGTTATTGATGCACAAACCCTCACAGACTCTAGCCATTGTGCTGCAGCAGTTAAAAAAGCCAATCAGACGCTCAGATACATTGCCAAAAGTATTGAGTACAAATCCTAGGAGGTGATGTTTCTTTGGTACAACACATTCGCCAGACCACATCTGGAGTATTGAGTACAGTTCTGGGGACCATGCTTTAACAAAGATATTGAGGCTCTAGAAAAAGTTAAGAGAAAATCCACCAAGCCAATTCTGGGTATAAAAGATGAAAGCTATGAGAAGAGGCTGAAGATCCTTAATCTCTTGAGTCTTAAGAAAAGGAGACTTAGCGGTGATCTGATTGAGGTCTTTAAATATGTCAAAGGGATTAACAAAGTGAATTATGTCAGATTTCTTCGACCAAGTGTTGTTAGTAGAACTTGGGGTGACAGGGTCACAAATGGAAGTTGACCAAAGGTAAATTTAGCACTGATATTCAGAAATACTTCTTCACCCAAAGAGTAATTTAGATGTGGGATAGCTTGCCTGACCATATTGTTGAGGCAGAGACCTTGGGAGTTTTCAAGAGCAGTCTTGACTTAAAGCTAGATACCATTGAGTCATTGAGTATCTGAAGTGATATGTTCACAATAGTGTAAAGAAACTGCCGTGCCAAGTGAGGCTGAATGGCCTGTTCTTGCCTGTTATGTTATGTTATACACTCAGCAAAAATATAAACGCAACACTTTTGTTTTTGCGCCCATTTGACATGAGATGGACTCAAAGATCTAAAATTCATTCCAGATACACAATATTACCATTTCTCTCAAACATTGTTCACAAATCTGTCTAAATGTGTGATAATGAGCACTTTTGCTACACAACTGTACATCCGATCCAGTGCTTTTGGCCGGTATTGCACCAATACCAATACTGAATAACGAACGGATCAATACATCTTAATTTGTCTCCTCCAAGTATGATAAGATATATTGCAGGTTTTATGGAAGGGAGTTTACATCGAGCTTGTCTAGACACATGTACAGTCTGTGCTCTTATTTTAACTTCTCAGCTTGTTCATTGTTCCTTTGGCATATGGTGCAACATGCAAATATCTCATGACCGTTAGACATTTGGCAAATTTCCCGTGAAATATGCTCTGAAATATGAAAACCGTGTCAGTAGGTTTAAGGGAATTATAAACAAAGTCTCTTAAGCTCTTACAAGTGCTTAGGGTGTTTACAATTTTTTTCAATTGCTTAAGCACAATTTTTAAAACAGGGCCCGGTTTTTCACTTCACACAATTAGCACAACACTACACCCAAGTAGTACAGCACCTCAGATCATCTGCAAAATGGAACACTTTAGTCAAAACTATACAATTTCTTATAAAAACCCTATTTTCTTGTCATAACATAAACACATCCCTCATATGATCTGATTCTGTCTGAATCAATTAAACACTCCTGTGCTCAACCTTAAACAACTTTTAGCATTTACACAGAGAAAGTGTAAAAATAAATTCACCAGCACTACATGACACCAATTGTGCAGACGAATGAAACAATGAACGTTGCTTACAGTAGTACTGTAACATAAATTACGTAACCAATTCAGTACTGAAAATAAAAGAAAACTAAACATCATCTCTCCACCTAGCTGGACCTGGCCACTGGGCCTCATCAACATCACAGGCTATATTTTCATTTGCAAGGCAACGTGGGAAGAGTCTCCTGGAGTGACGAATACACCCTTGTATTAATGCTGCATCAATTTGATCACATGCTTCCTCCATAGCTTGAATGAGGGGCATCTGGACATATAGCTAGAGATCATAAACCTTCCACCGCCATGCTGAGAAGAACTCCTTGATGGGGCTTAGGAAGGGGGAGTATGGTGGACGGTATTGAACTGTAAATCATGGGTGTTGATGAAACCAGTTTTTGCCTGGAGCAGAAGGTCCCTATGGTTTGCTGCTGTGATAATAAATGTAATAAATCTGTTCTAAAAATGTTACAATGAGGTCAGTGTTGTAAGTTGTAAGTTGGCATGGCGGTGGAGGACCTCATTCTGTGTAATGGCAGGACAAAGGGTAATGTTGCCTCTACGTTGCCTTGGTACATTGACAATAGCCCTGTGGCCAATGATGTTTCTTCCCTTCTTCTCACTTTTGTTAGGTTAAATCCAGCCTCATCAATGTATATAAACTCATGTGGGACTTCTTCCGCATCCATTTGCAAAACTCTCTGAAATACAGCAAAAGATCACTGTGTGGATCAATACACTGTAGGCATGCTATACAGTAAAATTACATGTACAGAAAAATGTTATGTGTGCAGTACACAATACTACAGTCAGTGAACAAAACTTACCTACACATATTAACGCCTCAGGACTTTCACCCCGTCTGAATTTCTTTCAAATGGCACCCTACACAGTTGTTTCATCAGAACTTGATGTTTTTTAAAGATACTGACTGTTGTTGACAGAGAGACCTGTTGGACAATATTTTTGTGTGTTTGCTCCCGCCGCTCGCGGTGTGGGAGCTATGGTATCGGGCTCCGTCCGTGCATGCGTATGTGCATGCGAGCGTCCGTCAACACATTTTGCTTTATCTCATCAATGATTACAGTAACAGGCTCCTAATTTTTACTGGACATGCATCTCATAAAGCCCTAAAAATGACATGCCTAAAGGTCACCTTGGCCCATTTTTTTTCAAGGTCACTGGCCTCAAAATATCACCAAAAACCTGGACATTTTGTTTTATCTCATCAACTATTTTACAAAACCCAAAACCAGTGAAGTTGGCACGTTGTGTAAATTGTAAATAAAAACAGAATACAAGGATTTGCAAATCCTTTTCAACCTATATTCAATTGAATACACTGCAAAGACAAGTTACTTAATGTTTGAAACTTTGTAATTTTTTGCAAATATTAGCTCATTTGGAATTTGATGCCTGCAACATGTTTCAAAAAGGCTGGCACAAGTGGCAAAAAAGACTGAGAGAGTTGAGGAATGCTCATCAAACACTTATTTGGAACATCCCACAGGTGAACGCGCTAATTGGGAACAGGTGGGTGCCATGATTGGGTATAAAAGCAGCTTCCCGGAAATGCTCAGTCATTCACAAACAAGGATGGGGCGAGGGTCACCACTTAGTGAACAAATGCATGAGCTGATTGTCGAACAGTTTAAAAACAGCATTCCAAACAGCTATTGCAAGAAATTTAGGGATTTCATCGTCTACGGTCTGTAATATCGTCAAAAGTTTCAGAGAATCTGGAGAAATCACTGCACGTAAGCGAAAAGGCCGAAAACCAACAATGAATACCCGTGACCTTCGATCCCTCAGGCGATACTGCATCAAAAACCGACATCAGTGTGTAAAGGACATCACCCCATGGGCTCAGGAACACTTCAGTGTTCTTCAGAAAACCACTGTCAGTAACTACAGTTCATTGCTACATCTGCAAGTGCATGTTAAAACTACAATCCAAAGCGAAAGCCATTTATCAACAGCACCCAGAAACGCCGCCGGCTTCGCTGGGCCCAAGCTCATCTAAGATGGACTGATGCAAAGTGGAAAAGTGTTCTGTGGTCTGATGAGTCCACATTTCAAATTGTTTTTGGAAACTAAAAACGTTGTGTCCTCCGGACCAAAGAGGAAAAGAACCATCCGGACTGTTATAGGCGCAAAGTTCAAAAGCCAGCATCTGTGATGGTATGGGGGTGTATTAGTGCCCAAGGCATGGGCAACTTACACATATGTGAAGGCACCATTAATGCTGAAAAGTACATACAGGTTTTGGAGCAACATATGTTGCCATCCAAGCAACGTTTTTTTCATGGACGCCCCTGCTTATTTCAGAAAAAGAATGCCAAGCCACATTCTGCACGTGTTACATCAACATGGCTCTGTAGTAAAAGAGTGCGGGCACTAGACTGGCCTGCCTGCAGTCCAGACCTGTCTCCCATTGAAAATGTGTGGTGCATTATGAAGCGTAAAATACGCAATGGAGACCCTGGATTGTTGAACAACTTAAGCTGTACATCAAGCAAGAATGGGAAAGAGTTCCACCTGAAAAGCTTCAAAAATTGGTCTCCTCAGTTCCCAAACGTTTACTGAGTGTCGTTAAAATGAAAGGCGATGTAACACAGTGGTAAAAAGGCCCCTGTGCCAACTTTTTTGCACTCTGTTGCTGCCTTTAAATGCTAAGTTGATGATTATTTGCAAAAAAAAAAAGTTTCTCAGTTTGAACATTAAACATCTTGTCTTTGCAGTGTATTCAATTGAATATAAGTTGAAATGGATTTGCAAATCATTGTATTCTGTTTTTCTCAAGGTCACTGGCTTAAAAATATTACCAAAAACTTTGACAATTTGCTTTATCTTATCGACATTTTCAGTTACAGGCTCCTAATATGTTCCCGCCGCCCGAATGGCACAGGAGCTATGGTATCAAGCTCCATCTGTGCGTGTGTCCATCCGTGCATGCGTCCGTCAACAAAAAGTTTGACATTTTGTTTATCATAACGGCGAGAGCTTCTGGGGCTGCCAGTGCCATATATTTGAAAGTTGTGATCTTTGACAATATGGGTTTGAATTTCTCTGTCTGATTGCATTATTGGCCAAAACAAGGTTTATGATCTCGCTCTTTTGCTATTGTGTGAATGTGGGGCCCCTCCCTCCCTTGATGTTCTTGACGTTCAATCCTATGTAGACCGAATAAAATACATGTTGCTTACTGGAAAATGATACAGGAATAAATACCAAAACTGTTGATATAGTACAAGCAGTTCGCTATGGATTTTCTGTTGACAGAAGATGCTTCTCACCTGTGCTCTTGACGAAATGTCCGAACTATTGATGCCACCGTGTACCTGCTTAGGTTAGGCTGTGCTCTGTGCCGCAGATAGAACTGGGAATTGGGGGGGACACAGACATGTCTTTTAGGACAACAATTAGTCCTGGCTAGTTCTCAATCATTTTCCTTCATAGAAGTGTTTTCCAATTATCGTAATTGGCAACTGAAGACACGGTTTCTCTCCATATGCGATCTAACAGCAATGAAATCATGGGCTAAATTTAGTACAGAAAAATAATTTACTCATTAATAGGCCAATGCTTTGCCTCGATTGAACTGGTCCGCATTCTAATGAAATATCGCCTTTCACTCTCGATATTGCGTGGGTTGATAAAAAAGTGGCACTCGGCAGTTAGTAGGCTATAAAAAGTGTGCAGCTCAAGCTACTTGCGTGAGAGTCGACAGATATGCAATTTTGAATAACGTCAATTTAAATACAGCAAATACGCGTCCAAAAGTAAGACTGTCATCTTACTTAATCGGAGAGAATAAGCAGCACTAGTTCCGTGTGGACTGCTCTTGGAGTGAAGCTTTTGTTACAGTTTTTTTCAATTGCTTAAGCAAAATTTTGAAAACAGGGCCCAGTTTTTCAAAACACTACACACAATTAGCACAACCATGCACCTAATAAGCAGAGCACCTCAGATCCATTGCAAAAAATTATACACTAATTACATATACTATACACTATACACTAATTTATAAAAAACATATTTTGTTTCTATATGAAACACACATGTCATATAACTTAATTTTGTTTGAACAAGTTACACACTGCTGTGCTCAACCCAAAACATTTTTAGCAATTCTACGTCCCGGTGATTAGAGTACTGTAAGTGAAGTACATAGAGAAAGTATAAACATACAGTAAATTCACCAAACACTGTACAAGACCAATGCTGCAGACTGATGAAAATATAATTTCTCTCCATATACCTAAATCAGTCAACATCATGTAGAATCACAACAAACTATTTTGTAGTTTTCATGCTACCACAATAGTGTGCATAATACTGTTAGCTCAGCAAATATCAGACAAACATACAATACTATATCCAGTACAGGTTACAATTTAAGTAAGAAAAATGATGACTATAGTGCAGAAAATATTAGACACTATGTATCTTTTTGCGGAGCTGGATCTGGCCAGAGAATTTCATCAACATCACAGGCAATACCCTTTTTGGCAAGACAACGTTGGAAGTACTGTCTTGAATGTTGAATCCATTTTTGCTCAGCTGCACCGTCAATTTGATCAAAGGCCTCCTCCATGGCCTGAATGAGGGGCACCTGAGCCTGGGCTGCAGATCGTAAACTTTCCACTGTCATTCTGAGACCCAATCCTGTGTAATGATTATGCAAATTGTGATGTTACCTCCACGTTGCCCTGGGACATTGATTATAGCCCTGTGGCCAATGATATTTCTGCCCCTTCTTGCTTTTGCGAGGTTCAGCCCTGCCTCATCAATGTAATTTAATTCATGCAGGATTTCCTCAACATCAATTTGTAAAACTCCCTGAAATGCAAAGAAAGACAAGATTGTGTAGTTCAGCATTGATCAAATATACAGTCAGTTTACATGTATATCTGCTAAGATTTGGCAGAACTCTTTGTCCAGCCTCCCTTAGCGTCAGTCTGTGGTTCATGACATGGTCAGCTAGTGAGGCACAAATTTAATTTCATAAATTTGGTCCTGTTTTCCTTTGAGCACATTCTCCTCCTGCTCCAGGTCTTCCTCTTCCTCCACCTCGGCCTCTACCTCTGGCAAGGTCTCTGCCCCTTCCTCTACCTCCTACTCCTCCTCCTCTTCATTGGATTCCCCCTCTTTCCCTCACTCCTCTTCTTCCGATTCCTTCCATTTTGGTTGAAGACAGGTGACCTCACCGCTGCATTTTTATAGTGTTTCAACCTGACTGGTGTGTCCTCAATTAAGCAATCGTGTTTCTGCACCTGATGGCTGTGTTTAACCGATTGACTCATAGGTGTGATTATTTGATAGTCAGTGCTTTGGAATTGCAAGGAAGTGGCATCTTGATATAATTCATATAATGTATGCAAGTATGTTTAGTGATTTGCAAATCACGGTGTGTATTGTTTTGCAAAGAGTGTAAGGCTGAAATTGTGCTTACAGTTGTTCAAATCTGGGCCGATGTTTTGCTCCTTGTGTGTAAGGTTTAGATAATTGTGTAATACTTTTGATTTTTGTGTTTATGCGGTTTAAAAAAACTGTAATTATGAAAATGACTGAGAACAGGTCAGGACTAAGAAACTGATGTTTTGTGCATCCCAATTCTCAGTTCTGGCTCCACCACTGTACTGAATTTATCCCACGATTTCATCACTGGTAGATCGCATATTAAGAGAGACCGTATCTTCAGTTGCCAATTACGATAATTGGAAAATGCGTCAATAACGGGAAATGATTGGGAACTAGCCAGGACTAATTGTTGTCATAAAGGACGTGTCTGTGTCCCCCCCAATTCCCAGTTCTATCTGCGCCACTGGCTGTACTCCCAGTTCAGCCTCCCTCAGTGTTAGTCCCTGGTTTATTACATGGTCCACAAGTGTAGCATGAATTTCATTGGACAGATTTGGTTGTCTTCTTCTTTGTGCACGTCCCAACCCTCCTCCAGGTCTTCCGCTCCCTCTACCTCTTCCTCCACCTTGTTCTCTTCAGATTCTCCCTCTCATCTGCACCCTCCCTCTTCCTCTGACACCGTTGAAGACGGGTCGACTTACCTGTTGCCTTTTTATAGTGCTTAAACCTGGTTGCTGTGTCCACAATTAAGCACCTGTGTGTGCACACCTGGTGGCTGTCTTTAACCAGTTGGTTCATGGGTTTGTTCATTTGAAAGCCTTTGCATTGAAATTGCAAGGAAATGACATCATGATAAATTTATTTGTCAAATGTATACAAGTGTGTGTAGTGTTTTGCAAAAAGTTTGAAGCTGACAATGTGCTTATAGTTGTGCAAATCTGGGCTGGTGTTTTGCTCCTTGAGTGTAAGGATTTGCTAATTGTGGGAAAGTTTTAATTTTAGTGTGTAAGGAATCGTAAAAAAACTGTAATCTTAACATAAAATTGGCTAATGCACTGCTCCCCTAATGGAAGCATTGCTTCTCAGGTAGATATTGAATTCATTGTGCTCATAGTTCACATTCACGATTGCTATGCTGCAACAGCATAACATTGTTAACTGGAATAGATCTTATTTGGATACATGCATTAAAAGTCCTGTACAATGTTTTGTTTCAATGAACTTGGTTTACCAATGACTTTAATTGCTCAATTTTTCATAGAACTACTTGGTGAAAGTAGCTTGCTGTGTTCATCCTTTGAAGAAACACATGGCAAGATTCTTACTTTCTGACCATGGACTTCTTTTCTCTGGTTGTAGTTGCTTGCATCTGATTTTCCTGTTATTCTCATTAAATTTTGGACTTTATATCCGTGCTGTGTTACGCTGGCAGGTTTCCTAACAGGGCCGCTCATCAGTCTGTGTTTGTGTGCAGGGTTCAGGAGCTTGCCAATCGAGGACCAAATCACCCTCATTCAGTATTCCTGGATGTGTCTGTCATCGTTTGCCCTCAGCTGGCGGTCCTATAAGCACACGAATGGACAGATGTTATACTTCGCCCCTGACCTTGTCTTCAACGAGTGAGTTGTAGCTATGTAGCATTTGTTTTTGTTGCTAAACATTAACCATGTTTCCGATTTCTTCCCTTTTTTTTTTTTTAACAGAAATATAGTTTTTTCATCTGAAATTGTGTTATGGACCCATGATATCCCCATCATCTCCCCTCAAGCTAATTTTATATACCTACACCAATTCACCCCCACTGTCCCCCAGCACGATCCTATCACAGCTTTTATTGGTTATATAAATTATTCGTTTTGTAACGGGAAATTATTTCATAATGTACCATATTATGTCCTTGTTTCATTTTGTAATGCCTCCATGCCTAAACCCTCCCCAGTGACTGCTGTTAAAATTGCTGTGACTACGGTTATGCAGTTTCGTTGCCAAATAAATAAATACAAAGAGAACAGTGGAAGTGATATAAACACAGCTCCAGTTCAGACTGAACATGGCCACAACATGCTAAAACAGGTCTGAGGTACTGGAAGCTTCTGAGCCTATGGAAGTCCTCTACTTACGCGACATAATGGGGGGAGGGGATGACAGTAGCCTCTGCTCCTCACTCAAAGAGATAGAACCATAATGCAAGGAGAAAGCAAATTTCAGCTTTAGCGTGCTTCCGTAATCTTATCTACTATTTGCAGTGAATTAGTATGAACCTTTTGAAGATGGCCTTTAAATTATTCACTTTTAGGTCTGGAGCTCTAGTGACGTGCGGTCGGAGGTTAGTTTGGTGAGGCACAATCCTCCCCTTTGCTTGAATAGCAATCAGACGATTAACTAGTTTAGTAAGACTATTCGGCAGAATGATGGGCCAGTTTAAGTTTCTGCGGCATTATTACTCAGTACATCAAACCTGAAATGCTCACAAAACTGCGGATTTGCGCGTATACCTGCTTCCAGGAAGCCGAAGCAATGTCATCAACAAATATTAAAACACTTCGAATTATGCAGAGTTCAATGCTTGATCAATGTTCAATGTACTCCCCTTTAAATATGCGCTTTTACACCCAAAAAAAAAAAGGTGGGCGTTTATTTTCAGTCTTCTTTCATAATCTGATTAACAAAAGGTTAAAACGATATACAGAATTACTGAGAGCCCTGAATTCTTCCTAATTGATTATTCAGATTCCCATCCTTGCAGTCTGGAATTGGAGTATATACGTGAACTAGCTGCCACCCGCTGTGTAGCCTATTAGTTAGTCTCTTTTAGATCGCATGAGGGAGAGAAGCCGTGTCTTCAATTGCCACTTGATTATTCTTGAATTGGAAAATGTGTTAATCAAGGGAAACCATCTAGAATCAGCCAGGACTAATTTTTGTGAATAATTGCTGCCGAATTTTCAGGTGTTCCGCCTCATTCACTCATATCGCTACTCGCCCATCGCCCCTCGCTGCTTGCTGAAATTGTACTCGCCGGCAGAAAAATTCTGTGCCGTCAGTTGCTATGGCTTCCCGATGGTTTACTTCCCACTGCAAACGTGTCAGAGGCAAGCAAGTTGTGGCTGTATAAAATACCAGCGGGTGCATACAAATCATTATCTGCCTTGATTAAGATCGCTGACAATTCTAAATGCATAAATTTAACAGTACCACTTAAAATTAATAGTACCACTTATAGGTCGCCTTTTCTTTTTTCTATTGTCAGCTAAGGCATGGTTTGATGTCCACAGTTAGCTGACAATTAGCTTCCAAAAGCATATTCGGTTAAAGAGAAAAATGTAATTTAAAACATGCTCTCACCTGAAACGCAGATGATTGCAGACGCTCTGTTCCATGCGTCATCCTTTCGGTTTTTATTTGTATAATTTTTGAGGGTGGTATCATAGAGCTCCGGCTGGTTTGAGGTGGCTATTATTAGCTGCTTGTCAAACATGATGTAGGAACCAAAATTCTTGTGCGTTGCGGTGTTCAAACTATCTGTGGAACTGTCTGTTCACGTCAAGTGAATCATCTCTTTCCTACATTCCCACTGGTAACTCGTTTCACTCCCATCGCTGACAGTAAAAAATATTTTTTGTCCGTACCCGCCCACATCGCATCGCTAGTCCTCGAGTTGCCAGTCCTTGCCACATCCTGCTGGAAGACGTTCACATTCAATTGACGGTTCTCCCTCAGAGATGGGCGAGTAGCGATGTGTGAATGAGGCTTAATGCCAGCCCTGTGAGTGTTCAACTGTCAAATTTGAATATGGGATCTGTGAAGTTCAACTAATCAGAATGCTGCATTCGTGGACGAACGCGGTGCTCTGTCAAAAGCCCGGGTTTCGTGCAGGCTCTCTTATCACTCCCTCGGCCCCATTGCTAACAGTAACCTGCTCGCAGGTTACCTCAAAGCCCGTTCATAAGGACACTGCGGCTCCTAGCGGTGCAGCCGGATATTGCTACGCGCATCATCATCAGGTTATATAAGTTTACTCACTACCCGGAGTGAAATTGCCATTTTTTGCGAGCATGACCGTTTTCGTCATTGAAACCTGGCTTAGGTGTTAGTTTGGAAGCACAGGTATCACTGTGTGAAATTAGAAAAAAAATCCAAGCACAAATATGGCCGTGTATGGCGAACACACAGACACACACCGTCTTCCTTATATATAAGATGAATCTTTTTGTCATTATCTCGGGCTTCCTATACGGGCTTCCTATGGCCTTGATCTTAATTGTTTTGATTGTCAATCAGGCATATTACGTGTGAGCAGGTTTCCGAAATCCTGTGATAAAAGTTTGAGTCACTGTCTCACCTCACCGCACATCTCTGGCTTCCTGTAAGCAAGTACGCGCAAATCTGCAGTTTCGTGAGCATTTCAAGGTTGATGTTCTGAGTAATAACATACAGAAACTTAAACAGGTCAATCTGCCGAAGAGTCTCACTAAACTAGTTAATCGTCTGATTGCTAATCAAGCAAAGGGGAGGATTGTGCCTCACCAAACTAACCTCCGACTGCACGTCATCAGTGTTCATGTTACCACATACAATGGGTTGCAAAAATTTGGGCACCCCTGGTTTAAATGTCTGTTACAATTCATCTCCAAGTGATTGAAAGCAAACCTGAACATTAAATGCTACAAAGTTAAACATGACACATTTCATCACATTTTAAAGCAAGAGTAAATTTTATTTTTAACTTTTTGCAGTTTCAAAATAATTAAACAAGGAAAAAGGCCTTGACAAAAAGTTTGGAAAATCTGTCAACTAGTACTTTGTGGGCTCCAATTTCTTGCCGCAGCACAGGTGGCGAAGTGTGGCGCAGCCCATGCAGTGGTAATTTCATCCGGCGCAGCCTGTGCAGTGGTAATTTTGTGAGGTGCAACAGAGGAACGTGCGCCGAGATGGGTGTGGCGGCGTAGTAGGGGGAGGTGTCACTTATTCATCAAGACGCAGTGACAATTTCGTGGAAAAAGTCTTCGCTGCAGTTTCCCAGAAAGCTCGCCAGCTCCAACCTGGTTCACTTTCTGTGTAGTGGTAATTTGGCTGACCGGCGCGCAGTGCGCACACGTCACCGAGACCTCACAGGCAGGTTTCCAGAGTGTCAGGCACATTTCAATACAGTAAATAAATACAGCAACCACTGTTTAATGTATCTATTTGAATCAGCACATAAATTATAGTATCTATATCGATTGTCCTGATGTCAGATCAAAGGCGGTTGGCACGCGTGATGGAAACTTGACCTGACTTAATCAACGCAACTGAATCAATGATGCAAATTAACGACTTCACATCTTTCTTAGCCAACCACAAACTGCCTCGGCATCAGGCAGTGCTTAAATAATACTTGCGTTCTATGCTCGGTAAAGCCGCTTGCACACTGGACGCGAAACAAACTTTTCGCACGACTGATTACAGTCAAAGTCAATGCAAAGAGCCATCGGCTTTTCTTGGTCTTTTTATTCGTCTGTTTTCGTCCTTTGAAGATAGACAACAGTCTTTATTCGGTCTTTCTTTTGAAATTTAGTCAGATGGATCGGACAGATTCACGCTTTATTTCCACAGCAGAGATAAAATAGTGCTTGCGATCAGAGAGCAAATCAATTCCATGACCATTGACAGTGTGAATAAATTATCGCATGCACGATCAAGACTGTCCGACGCGAGATGCAAAATACTCCATGTCCGGCACCGAGCAAAAAATAAAAGTATTGATATGAGAACAGATTTACAACGGAATAAAGAACAAAAATACCTATACATCACCAACCAACAGAACATCCAAAAAAGATGACCCGCTAGTAAATTAATCTCAATGTTCGTTGGATGTTCTGTTGTTAAAATTTTTCTTTTTATTCTTTATTTCGTTATCAATCTGTTCTAATCGTCCTCTTTTTTTTTTTTTTTGGCTGTCAGACACGGAGGCATTGTACATTGTCTCGCACCAATGTCGACTCACTTTATTGAGCAGAGCTCAAAAAGAAACATTGATTGAAATTCTCGGTTCTCATCTTAAAGAACTGAGCCCTCTTATCAAAACATTCATGTTTAATTTCTTAAAGAGTCAGCAGATTTGAAGAAATTAAAAACAATAATAGACTGTCGGACACGGAGATATATTAAAACCCTGTCAGACTTTCTGACACAAGACACTGCTTTCAACGCAATCTGTCGAGCGAAAAATTCATTTCGCGTCCAGTGCACAAGCGGCTTAATACTAGGCTACTATCATTGTCACTTAGGTTCTATCGTTTTTAGTGGGGGAGAGGAATACAACCTGATTGCTATGATCTCGTACTGAGTTAAGATCACATATTGAAAATAAATGTGTAACGTATCTTGCATTGTTGTCCATGCAAGTTAAACCCAAAATTTTAAGCAGCAACAGGTTGTAATAATAGGAACACGCTATCCATCGTTTCTCTTGCCATTGAGCAATATTTGACTCGGCTGTGTTATACCCTAACACGCCTTCTTTGCCAACTTGCGCTGGAATGAGGGACAGAGGCGGGACAGAGGAGGACTTGCGCCAGGCTACGCCGAGCACGAAATTGCAACATACACCTGGACACACCCCGCTGGCGCGGCGCACCCCCCATTCGCCGCGCCTGCGCCTGGTCTACGAAATTAGAGCCCTGTAACTCCTCCTCGGGAAGCTATAACAGCTTGCAAACGCTTCCTGTAGCCAGCGAAGAGTCTTTCAATTCTTGTCTTTGGAATTTTCCCCCATTCTTCCTGACAGAACACCTTCATCTCAGAAATATTCTTTGGCCTTCTTACATGCACGGCATGTTTGAGGTCTCTCCACAGATTTTCAATAATATTCAAGTCTGAGAACTGTGATGGCCATTCCAAAACCTTAATCCGTCTTTCCTGGAGGTACTCCATGGTGGATTTTGAGGAATGCTTCGGGTCATTGTCTTGCTGGAATACCCAACGTCTCTTCAACTCCACTTTCTGGACTGAGCTTTGAACATTAGCCTCTCGAATGTCTTGATATTTGGTGGAATCCATTCTTTCATCCACCCGCACAAAATATTGCCTGTGCCCCCAGCTGCTACACAACCCCAAAGTATAATGGATCCACCCCCCACGCTTAACAGTTGGCAGTGTGTTCTTCCCTACAAATGCTTCACCCTTTGCTCCATACATACCTTCTTTCTTTGTGGCCAAAAAGTTCAATTTTGGCTTCTTTCTTGCAACTCTGCCATGTAGGTCTGTTGTTGTTTAAGGTACGCTGTATTGTTGCCCTGTGAACAAGTGGACCTGTGTCTACTACTCTTTTCAGTGGCGTCTCTGGCATGAGTCCAGTGGGGCACAACAGACCAGTTATACGTAGCCTCTGACTTTTCTGTGACGCTGCCTACAACCCATATTTGCTCAATATTAAATGAGCCACATACTAGAAATGCTATTTTATATAAATGGGGTTAATATAAAATGGGGTTTGTGTAAAAGGTTTCAACCTTTTTTACTGCATAACAAAACAAATATTAATGGGTTAATAAAAATGGTCACTCTTTCTTGAAAGGAAAAGATGCACTTCGATCTTTCATCTGAGAAAACTTTCAATGACCCTTCTGTCAAAGTACCGTAATCCATGGATGAATTCATTTTTAATGGATAGCCAGTGCATTTAACCTCTGCTGCCCCATTGTGTTCTTGTAAATGTTTTGATCCTTTTTAATTTTGAAAAGTTTCTCTCTCCGACTCAGCAGTGGTCATTGGTGTTGTGATGATTTCTAGCAGTGACATAGTCTCAGATTAGGCATCCTGGAGGTTGTTGTCATAAATCAACTGCAGCAGTGACAGAATATTCCCTGCGAGCAACTCTGAGTGACTGTACAGTGATTTCAGTTCAGTTTCGAGCTTAACTTTATTTCGAATTGGCCACATTTTGATAGTACATTCAAATTCAGCACTTGAAAATTAATCCCTGAACTTACTGAAAAGTGCGCAGTCCACAAGCTTTGCGGCTATAAGGTGATCACTCTTGTGATATCTCACCTCCACCTGAACTGACACAGTATCACAAACCTCTCTCATAACAGCAGCTGTGTTTTTTTTTTTCCTTCGTTTCGTTGGAGCCGTCTCTCTCGCTTGTGCAATATCATCCACTTTCTCTCTAAATCAGCCCATGCCTACTCTGAAGCTCGCCATGGCGCGGTTGATCGTAGCTGCATTAATGTTTCATTTTTGCAGTGTATTATAGAATTTCCACTTCTGGTATCAGCTGGTAAAAAAACTGCAAAAACTGCACTCGGGGGTGAAGGAGCGGGCTTTCCAGCTTGGATGATGTTAAAATCCGCTGGCTGGTGAGGTCCTAAACGTTTTATTTCTAATTTTTGCTCAAGTGGCAAAGTACTAAATTTTACTTTGATTGAAAAGTCTACTTCTTTCATTATTTCGCATTGGTAAGTTGGTAACTAACAAAAATAGCCAATCAAGCTAGCTGTGGTTGAACTACTGCACATTACATACTGACGGCAAGTCATCTTAATATTTTAATTGGATGGTCTCAGCGTGGGGCCGTCGTGATTGTGCTCCACAGCGATCTATTGAGACCGTGTTGGACATGCGCACTAAGATTTCAGCGGTTAATTACTTAAACAAGCGCCAGAAGGCCGGCCCCATTTTCAGGTGCTTTGAGAGGAATATGGGCTTAGGCAACTAAGCCTGTCAGCATTCTGACAAATATCTTTGACTATATACATATATATTTTTATTACTTCAAGGTAGCATATTGCTCCAGAGCGACATCTGGTGGGGCCTGGCCCCACGGGCCCCAAATGCAGAGATGCCACTGCTCTTTTTTGCAGCTCTTTTGCAGTGATGTATGGGTTCTTCTGAGCATTTCTCGCCAGATCTTGAACCATTCCATCTGGAATTTTTCTTGCTCTTCCAGATCTTGCCTCGACTTCAATTGTTCCATTTATTTTCCATTTTCTTATGATGTTTCTGACAGTAGAAATGGGTAGATTGAAACGTGGTGAGAGTTTTTTGTAGCCCCCTCCTTTTGTAGCCCCAAAATCAAAATAATTTTGATTTTGACATCCTTGGACAACTGTTTAGAGCAACACATGGTTTTTAACACCAGACACAACAGCCACCACAGTTGGATATTTTAGAAAGCATGGAGTTACTTCAGAATATATATAGTTCGACCCTGGAAATATATTCACCTGACTCACTGAAGCCCTAACAATTAAATCACCTGGGTTTGGGCCTTAATAATCATCTTCTTAAACGGTTACAAAGAATAATCCAGAAGGGTTCCCAAAATCTTGTACAGGGGCCTTTTTCCTTTCTTATCATTTAAAAACTCAGAAAAATTAAATAAAAAGAAACCTTGCTTTTCAATTTGCAGAAAGGTGTCGTGTTTCACTTTGCAGCATTTAGTGTTGTTCAAGTTTGCGTTCAATCACTGAGATTAATTGTAACAGACATTTAACCAGGGGTGCCCAAATTTTTGTACCCCACTTTAGCTGTTGGCTGTGATTTAACTTTTGTATGAAGGTCACCTCTAATGTGTTGTTGTCCCCCGTTGCCCCGCGGAACGGGGGACATAGAAATGCTGTTCGTCCATCCGTCTGTCCGTGCGTCCGTCCGTCCGGGAACAGTGTACTCGGTACTCGCAATAACTTTTGACAGCTTTGATGGAGGATCACCAAATTCACACCACATATGCCTCTCATGAAGGTCTTGCTCAAGTTTAATGATGATTGACCTTGACCTACTTTTCAAGGTCACTGAGAAAAACATGTGAAGAACACTGTACTCGCAATAACTTTTGACAGCTTTGACTGAGGATCACCAAATTCACACCACATATGCCTCTAATGAAGGCCTTGCTCAAGTTTAATGACGATTGACCTTGACCTAGTTTTCAAGGTCACTGAGCAAAAACATGTGAAGAACACTGTACGTGCAATAACTTTTGACAGCTTTGATGGAGGATCACCAAATTCACACCACATATGCCTCTCATGAAGGCCTTGCTCAAGTTTAATGATGATTGACCTTGACCTACTTCTCAAGGTCACTGAGCAAAAACATGTGAAGAACACTGTACTCGCAATAACTTTTGACAGCTTTGACAGAGGATCACCAAATTCACACCACATATGCCTCTCATGAAGGCCTTGCTCAAGTTCAATGATGATTGACCTTGACCTAGTTTTCAAGGTCACTGAGCAAAAACATGTGAAGAACACTGTACGTGCAATAACTTTTGACAGCTTTGATGGAGAATCACCAAATTCACACCAAATATGCCTCCCATGAAGGCCTTGCTCTAGTTCAATGATGAGTGACCTTTGCCTAGTTTTAAAGGTCACTGAGCAAAAAGATATGAGGAACACTGTACTCTCAATAACTTTTGACAGCTTTGATGGAGGCTCACCAAATTCATATGACATTCTTATTGGCTTGTTTGCTTGATCTCAGCCATGGGCACAAAACTATGCCATGGCGATGCGTCCATCATCCGCAAGTCATGAAAATTGTCATCTCTCTCATAACCCATGGTTATATTTAGCTCATATCACAATGATCCATCCCTCATCCATCTCTCTGTTCAACCAATGACCAATGAGCTACAGTGTCATTGTACTTCACATTATTAGTGGTACAGTGCACCATATTATTTTCAGCCATCAAAACAGTTTTTGCCACATGTTTCTGGTCACTTCTGCGACAGGGGACACAAGGCCTTCAGGCCAGCAGGCCATTTTTGGAACATTGACAGAATTACCGGGGCTTGAATTTGAATGATCCCGTCTGTCCTTTCAGCAGTGGCAGTAAGATTAGAGTTACAAATGTGAGCTGCTTTTATCGATGAAATGCACCTTCATTTGCAGAGCACAACCT
Source organism: Gymnothorax reevesii (assembly GCA_029721435.1). Classification (NCBI taxonomy): domain Eukaryota; kingdom Metazoa; phylum Chordata; class Actinopteri; order Anguilliformes; family Muraenidae; genus Gymnothorax; species Gymnothorax reevesii. The sequence continues at coordinate 73,411,996 of CM056579.1, forward strand.
TACTAACTTCAATGTGGCCCTCACATTTAGTGACCAGGGGGCTGTTTCAATAAAAACAACAGACTGTCCGGGTTGGAAGGTCCGCCTTTTTCTGGGTGTTTCATTAAATAGCCCGTCGTTCCCCAATCAGGTTGGACTGTTCGTCTTTCTGGAACCACTCGAAAGTTATCCTAAAACCTGGTTGGATCTGAAGAAAATATGGTGTGATTTTTTGGTGTTGCCTTACTGAAAGACAACTCAAAATATTTTGAGACAGGAAAGAAATATAAGCAATACCCGCAAAACCCATGTATGGGTTCCGCAATCAACCCTGGGGGGCAAAATGAAATCAGTCCACAGCAAACCATCGGAAAAGACACCTGCTTAATACATTAATGAATTTTTCTAACTACCACGAATAGCAAATTGATATAAAATATAAGAATGATTTTTTTTAGTCATTGGTGCCATTTTCCTTTGTAGCGACAAAAAGTTGCGCTTTTATTGAGGCTAAGAGAACATCAATGGGACATTACCTTAAGCGTGTTCTCGGCTTGGTTCTAAGTGGATGGTATTAATCATTGCATTCGTGGTGAATACGCGTGACCGAGAGTGGAGCTCTGTTTACCGCCTGTCTTTTACTCAACTCAAGTCTGTAAAATGAGCTATCATCATGAATCAAATGTTTAAATGTCTTTTTATACAACCCCAATTCCGAAATTGTTCGGACAAAGTGTAAATTGTGAATAAAATCAAAATGCAATGACTTTCAGATCACATGAGTCAATATGCTATTTACAAGAGAACAAAGATTACATTTCAAATGTTGAAACTGAGACATTTTACACTTTTGTCCACAAAATGAGCTTATTTAAAATTTTCTGGCTGCAACGGGTTCAAAAAAGTTGGGACACAGGCAAAAACGAGCTGAAAAAGCAATTAATATATAAGAGAATCAGCTGAAAGAACATTTCACAAGTGATTAAGTTAACTGGCATCAGGTGCGTAACATGATTGGCTGTCTTAGAGAGGCTGAGTCTCTCAGAAGTTAAGATGGCCAGAGGCTCTCCAACCTGTGAAGGCTTGCGTAAAAAAATTGTGGAATACTTTAAAAACTGTGTTCCTCAAAGTCAAATTGCAAAGGCTTTGAAGGTCTCATTATTGACAGTGCATAACATCATCTAAAGATTCAGAGAAACTGGAAAAATCTTGCGTGAAATCTGCACGTGAGGACAAGGCCGAAGACCTTTACTGGATGCCCATGATCTTCCTGCCCTTAGACGCCACTGCATCACTTACCAGCATGATTCATTGACATTACTAAATGGGCACAGGAATACTTCAAAAAACCACTGTCTGTAAACACAGTCCACCATGCCATCCACATATGCCACCTAAAATCTGGCAAAAAGAAAGCCATTGTTGAGCATGATCCAGAAGCACCACTGTGTTCTGTGGCCCAAGGCTTATTTAAAATGGAGCAAAGTGTCCTATGGTCAGACAAGTCCAAATTTGACATTCTTGTTGGAAATCATGGGCGTTGTGTCCTCCAGACTGAAGAAGAGAAAAACCACCACTTTTCTTATCAGCGTTCAGCTCAAAAGCCTCTGATGGAATGGGGATGCATTAGTGCATATGATGTGGGACATTTGCATGTTTTAAAAAGCACAATGAATGCTGAAAGGTATATAAAGGTTTTAGAGATTTTAGAGAATAGATGTCCGGATGACATCTATTCCTGAGAAGGCCTTGTGAATTTCAACAGGACAATGCAAACCACATACTCCAGCTATTACAATAGCATGGCTTTGTAGTAGAAGAGTCCGTGTGTTGGCCTGCCTGAAGTCCTGATCTTTCAGCAATTGAGAACATTTGGCGCATAATTAAACGAAAAGTCCGTCAAAGGAGACCCAAAACTCTCCAGCAGCTGGAAGACTGAATTAAACAAGAGTGGGATCAAATTCCCATGGCTAAACTCAAGAAATTTGTCTCCTCAATGCCCAGACGCCTCCACTCTGTGTTAAAAAGAAGAGGGGATGCTACACCATGGTAAACGGGCCCCTGTCCCCACTTTTTTGAGACCTGTAGCAGCCATCAAATTTGAAATGAGCTCATTTTTATGGATAAAATTGAAGCATTTCTCAGTTTCAATATTTGCCTTGTAATCTCTTTGTGAATGGAATACTGACTGGTGTGATATGAAAGTCATCGCGTTTGTATTTTATTCACAATTTACACTTTGTCCCAACTATTTCTGAATTGGGGTTGTATGATGAATAGCTTTGTTTTGTTGCAGCTTTGTAGCTACTCATAGCTTTTAGTACAGAATGCACAGTAAGCTAAGGCTGTTTTTGATTAGCTGGATAGTTTGTATTCGGTCAATATTGAAATTGACCATAACACCCTATAGCTGTGTGCGCAGTTAGCAGTGGTGGTGCCAGAACTGGAAATTGGGGCTATAGAACGTCCCTTTATGATAACAATTAGTCCTGGCTAGTTCACAATCGCTTTGCTATAGTAACACATTTTCAAATTATAGTAATAATCAATTGGCAATCGAAGACTTGGTTTCAATCCCCCGTGCGATCTAACAGCGACAAAATAATGGGATAAATTCAGTACAGAAAAATAATTTACTCATAAATAAGCCAATGCTTTACAAAACTGCTCTGGAACTTCTGTTCCAGCTTTTCGGCACATCAGGCGATCTAACCTGCGCTTCATGATCGTTTAAATTATGGAAATGAAATAAAAGACCATTTGACTTATTGCAATTTCATAGCTTCCAACCCCAGAGAAAAGAGAAGCTTGAGAAGGCCAGAGTCATAATCAGTTTCCATGTTACCTGTGGTGAAATCCACCATTACTCGCGTGAAACTGCAAATTTGCCAGGCACAAGGACTTCAATCCGCATGAGAATCTCTCAAATATGCATTGATTGAATCATGACTGGTACATGTTGAAATGACTTATCACTGTTCACTCTCGGTACAGTATGGGTCGATTAAAAAGTTTCTCGAAAATTTTAAACCATCAATTTTGTTTTCAAATGAAAGACTGCTGACTATGGCGTGAGGACGTGTTATGCTACTAAAAAGCATGTGACTCAATGTCTTTTGCGGTACAGTTGATTCGTGTGCAGTTTTCAATAACACTGGGTTAAAAACACCAAATTACACGTCCAAATGAATGACTATATCTTACCTAAATGGGGAGAAATAGCAACGCCGGATAGTGTGGAGTGTTTTTGGACTGAATTTATAATTCATTTAGAAAATGATTGAGAACAAGTCAGGACAATTAATTGTTCGAAAGGGTAGTTCTGTGCCCCCAAATTTCCAGTTCTGGCGCCACCACTGGAGTTCGTTTACTTTTTCATCGTAGTTAAAGATCTACCTAATCAGATTTGTTTTTTTCATTTAATGTTAATGTATTTTGAACCTTCAAGCACCAAAATACAGAGCTGTGCGTTGCTCAGGTGTAAATTATGCCGCAGCTTTGAACGGGCAGTGGTGAACAGTACGTCTGTGTCGGACTATGGTGGGGCATCCTACTTATGTTTCTTTGAAACACCTGACGGATATGGTCTGTTGAAAGTCTGAGTTTTCAAACGATGGATGGTCTGACTCAGTTTGACAAGTTAAGTTTATTGAAACAGCCCTCGGATAATGGTTCAAGCCTTTAATAATTTTATTTGTTTTTGTTCTTTGTTTTTGGAAATTTAAACAGCTCTTTAGTCTCTTTGTGTTTCTGAATTAATTAATTTGCAGGAATACACTGAAAAACATTGCTCAGAAATTAAATCAAATTTACAAACTGCATTCCATTTGAAATTAAAATAGTATTATGCCAGCTCTGTAGAAGCCGTTGGAAGCTTCTCTCTCAGTGATTGATGATGGTTCAGGGGCCCTGCAAGATGTTTCATAAATTTCCAATCAATATTTTCCCAAAGAAAAGTTTGCATTCGGAATTATATTGTGAATTTTCGTGTTTCAACATGTCCTCCAGTGGTTTTCCGGGATGCGAGGCAGATAGCTGAGGTCTGCTGTGCTTTTACTGCTACTCAGAACAACTACATGAGTGGCTGTGCTCCAATACTTGGCACAGTACTGATGTTGTGTCTCAGAAGAAAGCTCTCAGCCCCGCCTTCTCCTTTAAACATACATTTAATAATGTAAAATAATGGCTCTGTATGTCAAAGTAAGTGTGAGAGAACAATTGAAATTGATTTCAACCCTTTGTGGAAGTTTCTTTGAGGATAAATTCTCTCTGAAGTACACCTTTCTTCCGTCCTTTATGACTGAATATTGAAGGCATAGACTTTGTTCGGTATGCACAGCCAGAGATATGGCCCAACTAAAAACTCTTACACGCTGAAATTTTTCTTACAGCAACTAAAGGAGGGTGGGAAATTGTTGAACTGTCCACAGTTGCTAAATGTGTGTGGCTTTGGCTTCAATAACTTCAGTTACCGAGAAACCATGAAAAATGAAAACAAAAACAAAAAAAACATATGTTACTATATACATTATGGAGTACTGTCCAGCTCTTTTGATTGGACATGATTAATCAATCATTAGAAAAATGCATGCGTAATCTGAAGGCAAAGGGTCAGATTGGTTACTTCCAAAAGGCATGAGGAAGTCAAGTAGACATCCTCTGATTTCAATGAATTTGTATGACGTATGCTACAATGCATTACGAGGTTTTACAATCTCTGATGAGTTTGATCTAATTGAAGGGCAATGTTGTTCAGAGGTGTGTAAAGATTCTTCACTAAGCTACTTTGCGATTAAGGAAGTAGGCTACAGGTTCACCTCAGGTGAGCCTTTGTGAGAATGGATTTTGTGTAAAAATAAAGCTGTTACACAGAATGAGGGTATGAGCTTCATGAGTCAATGGGAACAGTTTTCATCATATTTTCTATTTTGCAAATTATTTCCAAATAAGTCCCCTTAAACAAATGCGTATTTATTTGGAACAAATGTTGCAAATATATAAAGATAGCATTGCAGTGTCATTATCAAATTTCATGCACAACACCCCTTGAGAAAAGGATTATGAACTAATGGGATTACTAGCTCTATTTTTTCTGTAATCAGAAGATGTGGCACAAATTAAGTCTTATCTGTGCTTTGGTGAAGTCTCAAGGTCAGTCTGTCTACTGTGAAAGAGGGGATTTCTCGGCTTATATAATAACTAGGTTTGTGGTTTATTACTTGTCAGGTTTTAGGTCAAACCTCACAGCAGACACTCTAGGGGATTTTTTGATGCAGCAATATGCCAATTACATCCTGTTGACAATTGATGAATATGGTAATTTTATAAATATGCTTACCTTTTGAAAACTGAGTATATGCTCCACTTCTGCTAAACTTTGAGCGGTGAACCATTTATGAAATGAACCAAAAAAATTATAAACACTGCAGTAAGGTTTTATGTTTACTATTGGTTTTCTTTTCTAGCACATAGCACATTCTGAGGTGTAACCTAGGTGTGAAATAAAATGTGAGAAACATATTTGGCTCAACACATTAACAATATGCTTACTAGGCTAGGTACAGTAGTGTGCAGTGATGATTACACACCACCAGTTTCATCAAAAAGGATCCTAATTTATTTCTTCCCTATAATTTTTTGGTGAAAAACATCGAACAATACTATTGTAAGCAATGATAACAACAAAAAAAAATTTTCCAGTATATTAAGATAAAAATATGGGAAATAAACAAATACATTGAAAACATTCATTTTTACAACAATTGAAAGGCTTCACAAATTTTATTTTTCTGATCCTTGCATAGCCTGAATGCATGTTTGCAGGCTCATTCCATGATCATTAATGGTGATTTGATTACACTGGTCTAGGTCAAAATTACTCTGCAAAATTTCCTCTGGTGGTCAGTTTTACCCATATATAATACCCCCAGTTCCACAGAGCTTTCTGGCTCATCGGTCACTGGTCAGAAGCAGTTCATTTATAAATTTATTTCTTTGATCCCATGAAGCGAAATCGTCCAATGAAGGAACTATGCTCATGAAGTTCCTTCATCAAACGATTTCACCTCATCAGATCACGCCCGACATGTCAGACATTGACCTGATAGTGGAAAAACATGAATCGGATTCATCGGCCTGTGATACGATAGTCTTCCGTGGGTGACCAGAAGAAATAAACTTTGCCTCTGACGAGTGACCGATGAGCCAGAAAGCTCTGTGAAACGGGGGTATTATAAGGTGGGATGAACTTTGAGTTGTGTAACAGTGTGAAACACTATGGCATGACAGAAAAAGCTCTCTGAGATTGTTCATGGGCTCACATGATGCTGAAGACGTTAAATGCTGCTATGGCACTGTAAGAAACAGGATCACGCGTTTGAAAGAGACTGGTTCGCTGAAAACTAGTGACAATAGACCTGCAAAATGGAAGTTCAGTGCCTCAGATTTTTGTTTTTTGTGTATGACAAGTAAAAAAAATAAAAAATTGGCCGCACGACAACTCCATGATGGTATTAATAGCGCCAGAAGTGAAGAGATGAAAGTATCGAGATCTACTGATTCCGGATGCCCGTGTGAAAATGGTCTTATTGGTCATCGAAAAAAGACTTGAGTTTGCCAAGAAATTCAAGGATTTGATTCCAGTGGACTGGGAACAAGTCCTTTGGATCAATTAAAATTTGAAATTTTCTCACCCAAATACAGAACTTATGTACACCATAGAGTTGGAGAAATTTTCAAAAATGACTGTTTAACCCCTTCAGTAAAATATAGAGGTGGTAATATTATGGTTTGGGGTTCAGTCTGCTCAAAAGGAGCCGGTAATCTCATAAAAATGGATGGAATCATTGATGAAAAGAAATATCACAGCTTTTGCAGGATGCCTCGCCATCTGGAAAGAGACTGATTGGTTGGGGATTTTATTCTCCACAAGATGATGACCCTAAACACGCTTCTAATTAGTGCAAGAAATATCTGTCAGAAAGAAAGATCTAGTTATGACTTGGCCTGCTCAAAATTCAGACCATAATCCGATCGTGCAAATCTGTTTTAACAACGAAAGAATGTCTTTGGAATGAACTTCAAACCATATGGAATGCTTTAGCGAGTGTGGAAATAAAACAAATGTGAAAACTACGCCTGAAAGATTAAATGTTGTGATCAAAGCGAATGGTGGCCGCACTAGATATTGATTTTTTCTCTCAAAAAGACATTATTATTTTTGTTTTAACTATATATTATTATCGGTTTACTTATTTTTATCTATCAAATATTACATGAAAAACTTCATTTGTACCGGCTTTCTGATTTTTCTTTATTTTGTCAAGAGTATAATCATCACCGCACCCGACTGTATGTGATAGTGTTTCTGCAATAAGCAGCCATTGACTTTCAAGGTTCAGAATGAAAATAGTATTCTTAACTATTTACTCAAAGTAGTGCAAACTATGCCAGCATATTTCATTCCTTATCATGATTTTTTGAAAACATTTATTAGCTCACTCAATGCTTTTCATTTTCATTTTAACCCTTATAATGCTTAACTTTCTGTCACCCTATACTTCCAAAAGTTAATTATTACCTCCACCAACGAAGTTGGGGCGGAGGTTATGTTTTCGCCCGTTTGTTTGTTGTCTGTTTGTGAACAACATAACTCAAAAAGTCATGCACAGATTGGTCTGAAAATTTGTGGGTGGATTGCTATTACGTCAACGATGGACCCTATTGATTTTCACCGTGATCAATGAAACAATATGGCCGCCACGGCAGCCCTGTTGAAATCCTATTACGCGACAACTCAAAAACTCATGCACGGATTTGTCTGTAATTTTGTGGGTGGATTGCTATTTCGTCAAGGATGGACCCTAATGATTTTGACCACGATCAGTGAAACAATATGGCCACCACGGCAGGCATCTTGAAATCCTATCACACGTGTTAACTCAACTTTGCTCCCAGTCCTGCACATTTGGATTGTACTGCCTCGGGGGAGTTTTGCACTCTATGAGCGCTTCTAGTTTCTTATTTAGTTGATAAATGACCCTCAGAAGGACTTGGAGGTATCTGTGAACCCTTCTGTAGGTCATTGCTGACAATTGACAAAATGGTTGACCTTCTGAAGTCTGAAATTTTGTGCCATATATTTTGTGTCTTGTGTGACGATAGCAGTGATTAGTACTTTAAGGGCTGAGATGACCAAAATCACATAGAAAACCTCAATCAAGACTCTGATTTACTAATTTTGTGCTTTAATAGTTTAATAGTAATTACATATTTTTACAGATGGTTACTACCTGGAACGCTGACCTACAAACATTTTATTTCAGTCAAGTGCTTGTGGAGATGGCTGGGTGGCTTTAGCATTTAATTAATTAATTCTTAACTCCAGAAGCTTGTACCATGAAACAGGATGACTTCAGTAACTGGATAACTACACTGTGTTAAACTCTAACTTAAGTCTGCATTCTAAATTTGGGAGGGTTTTGCATACGGCTCTGACACCCAGTGAACTCTGAAATCCAGCTTCATATTACTGGGCCCTGGACTGTAATGCATTATATTGGGATTAAAAATCCTACTTACAAGGAAAGTGTAAGGCAAAAATGCACATGCATGACCTATAGCCTCGTGGCAAGAGCATTTTACTGGGACTCAGAGGGTTGATATTTCTAGTACCAATGCAGCCACAATAACATCGCAGTAGAATCAAATACTGTCCTCCCCCATGCGCAGTATAAGTGCCGGCATAGACAAATCAATGTCCTATGTGTTTTATTGTCCTGCCTGACCAGTTAGAGCAGGCTGCACCCCTCGTGTTTCAGAAAACCCTTTCTGTGTTTCCAGGGAGCGTATGCAGCAGTCGGCCATGTATGAGCTGTGCGTGGGCATGCGGCAGGTCAGTCGGGAGTTCGTCCGTCTGCAGCTCACAGACGAGGAGTTTCTGTCCATGAAGGTTCTGCTGCTCCTCAGCACAGGTCAGTTTTTCCTTCCTCAGTGATGGCACGCAACATCAACATCACACTGCCAATGAGTGAGGTGTTACAATGGGTACTCATCCATCCTGCCTATTCCTGCATCCACTGGGTAGTTGGGCAGTCATCGCAAGAGAAGCACCATTCACTTGTACACAGACACCTAAGGGATAATTTAGAGTCTGTGTGTAGATACTCTCATGCATGTCTTTGGGCCAGAGAACCCAAAGAAACCCAAACAAACACAGGGAGAACATACAGTCTCCTCACAGAAAGGGCCTAGGCCAGACTCGAGCATAAAACCTTCTCCAGTGAGGCAACAGTGCTACCCATCACGTCATCTTGCCAGCTCATAATCAGGGGTGGTAATTTCCAAGTATATACTTGGAATACTTGTAGAATACTTCTTTCTGTAGAAGCAATGATCCATTGGGCCGAACTGGATTAGATCCAGCTCCTCCCACAGCTCTATTATGTTTAATAGTTAGCTCAGATACGTGGATTAGGGTAAGGGTTAGGGCTTGGTCAGCCATTAGAATGTGGATGTGGGTGGATATGGACCACCCTCTGGATCATTGGTTTGCAGTGAGAAGTGTCTCAGTAAATCAGCTTCAAAAAGTAAAAGCTCCCAGTGTTGTTATGGTTGTGTTTTAGCTGTAATTACTCCTTAGTTTGTTTACTTAATTGATTTCCATCACTTCTGGCCCAGTTCACAGGGCTCTTCCACTGTCTGGTCTACATTTTCCATTCATAACTTGTAATGAGTTATTTTTTAAATCGTGCCTTATCTGATCTATGCTGCATAGCTGTTCCTCTGACATTCTGTACTTACTTCTTGTATGTCGCTTTGGATAAAAACATCTGCCAAATCAATGTAGAGTAATGCTATTTTGTTCCAATCAACTGGATTTGACAGCTAAATTGGGTCTTCTGTGAGGTTGAAGATAGTTATGACAGGAATTTTGCTTACGGACTCCTGGATGTAATGCTTTTGCTTGTGAATAGTGAGATCTTAGTCACTCATGATAATCATTATTCTGGTATTAAAGCTACTTTTACAAAGAAATAAATCAGCCACCTATGAGGTCTATTAGGGATTATGAGGTCATCACCATTGAAGCCCGGTACCCCATATTATGCTATGAGTTTGTGTGTTTATTATATGATCTGTATGTTTGCAGAGGTTTCTGTTAATATGAGAGGCTTGATACACTGAACAAAAATATAGACGACCCATGTCAAATATTGATGCCACGTGGAGTTAACCACTCTCAGTGAGCATATGCTGACTTTTACTTGTACAATAGGGGTATTTCTCTTGATTTTTGTACCATTTTTTAATCCATCTCTCTGTCAGTGAGCATTTGCTCAGTGATGCAGTGATTTCACTGGGTGTGGCATTTCCAGACGGTGATCAGACAGAATGAGCAGTACCCAGACACTCCTGATACTGTGGCATTTCCAGACGGTGATCAGACAGACGAGCAGTACCAGACACTCCTGATACTGGGGACAATGAAAGGTCACCCCAAAATGTCATATTTTGTCAAAAGTCATCATGCCTCAGATGTCTCAGGTCATGGGGGAACGTGCCATTGGCATGCTGGATGCAGGGATGTCCACCAGAGCGGTCACTGTGCAGCTGAATGTTAACTATCGGACGATAGGCCGTTTTCAGAGTTTGTTTCCGACAGACGGGCAGTACTGCAAATCGACCTCATCCATGTCGGCCACATGTGACCACACCAGCACAAGATCCCTACATCCAGCTTGTCCACCTGCGGTATCGGCTCAGATCAGCGACACGCACAGCGGATGAGACCGTTGGTCTGCACAACAAACGGATCACACCACAGACAGTCTGTAACCGCCTGCAAAAATCCAACTTGCACGCCTGGCGTCCTCACCGTGGTCTGGATCTTACCGAAGTCCGGCATCGGAACCGACTCGCATGGGAAAAACGCACACGTTCGATGGCCCTTGGCACGCTGGAGAAGAGTGTTATTCACAGACGAATCCCAGTTTAAATTTTTTGTTAATAAAAACTCAAGAGCTTGACACGGGGCGTTTATATTTTTGTTCAGTGTACATGCATCATATAGAAAATATTAAAATTGATATGAGTGCCTCTTCACTAGCTTCAGTCCAGGTGTTTATTTTGTCCCTTCAATGGTGGAGCTACTTGAGTTTTAAAAACTGTGCACTGAATGATCATTTGAACAGAGAGATTTAAATCTCAGAGTACTTCTATTAAAAAGATACAATAAGACATCAAACAGATATGTTTTTGAAGCTGACAACATAATTAGGGTCGTTTACCTGAATTGATGATGTGGATGATGCTTTTCTACATTCTGATCAACGCTTAATCAGCTTGAAAGCAGAGCATAAATTTCCATCGGTCTCTATATCTGTCTGTCTGCATATCTCTGCGGCCGGAAGTCGCCTTGCCTCAAATAAACACGCGGCTGTCGAATTGAATCTACCGGGGGATGGGATAAACCAGCCACGCCGACTGTATGTTATGGCAAATTGTGACTGATGTGTCTGTGATTGTGTACTTTGTAGCCTTTGGGTGCAATAATAAATAGTAAAACTGCCGGAGAATGGGTTAGCCAGCTGTGGAGGCCGACCTGAGGGAGGGGTGATTTGAGTGAGTGATCTGTGGTGAGGGAGAGGTGGCTGCGAAGCTGCCTGTTCAAACACAGCATGATTTGTGGAAATATTTATTGCTGTTGTCAGTAGAGAGATGCTCACTGATGCCAAATAAGGGTGGCTTTGCCTTCTAAGCATGCAGTGGAGTGACTGCAAACCCCACTTTTAGGCTCTTTCCTCAGTACTGCTGGAGTGTCTGTTCTTGGGGGAAAAAAATTATTTCTCATGGTGTTGATAAACAAAAATACATCTATTGGATCCTGGCTTGATTTATTTTTTTTGGGAAAGGGATAAAGATTATTGGGTTGTCGGCAGTGATTTTACGGTCTTTGTTTTCTGACCAGAGCAGATATTACGCAAACTCAGTGCTATCTTGTTCTATCTCCTTTGTTCTCATTTTGAGAAAGCAAACTGGGTCAGTCCATATCTAAGCATCCAGGCCCTCCCAGATGATCTGGCCATCACTTCAAAACTATTTGGGATATTGGTCTAATACTTGGAATAATTTCATAAGACATGATGTTTAATGTTCAAACTGAGAAATTGTTTTTTTTTTGCAAATAATCATTAACCTAGAATTTAAAGGCAGCAACACATTGCAAAAAAGTTGGCACAGGGGCCTTTTTACCACTGTGTTATCGCCTTTCCTTTTAACGACACTCAGTAAATGTTTGGGAACTGAGGAGACCAATTTTTGAAGCTTTTCAGGTGGAACCCTTTCCCATTCTTGCTTGATGTACAGCTTAAGTTGTTCAGCAGTCCGGGGTCTCTGTTGTCGTTTTTTACGCTTCATAATGCACCACACATTTTCAATGGGAGACAGGTCTGGACTACAGGCAGGCCAGTCTAGTACTCGCACTCTTTTACTATGGAGCCATGCTGTTGTAACACGTGCAGAATGTGGCTTGGCATTGTCTTGCTGAAATAAGCAGGGGCGTCCATGAAAAAGACGTTGCTTGGATGGCAACATATGTTGCTCCAAAGCCTGAATGTACCTTTCAGCATTAATGGTGCCTTCACATATGTGTAAGTTGCCCATGCCTTGGGCACTAATACACCCCCATACCATCACAGATGCTGGCTTTTCAACTTTGCGCCTATAACAGTCTGGATGCTTCTTTTCCTCTTTGGTCCGGAGGACACGACGTCCACAGTTTCCAAAAACAATTTGAAATGTGGACTCGTCAGACCACAGAACACTTTTCCACTTTGCATCAGTCCATCTTAGATGAGCTTGGGCCCAGCGAAGCCGGTGGCGTTTCTGGGTGCTGTTTATAAATGGCTTTCGCTTTGCATTGTAGAGTTTTAACTTGCACTTGCAGATGTAGCGACGAACTGTAGTTACTGACAGTGGTTTTCTGAAGTGTTCCTGAGCCCATGTGGTGATATCCTTTACACACTGATGTCGGTTTTTGATGCAGTACAGCCTGAGGGATCGAAGGTCACGGGCATTCAATGTTGGTTTTTGGCCTTGTCGCTTTCGTGCACTGATTTCTCCAGATTCTCTGAATCTTTTGACGATATTACGGACCGTAGATGATGAAATCCCAAAATTTCTTGCAATAGCTCGTTGAGGAATGTTGTTTTTAAACTGTTCGACAATCAGCTCACGCATTTGTTCACTAAGTGGCGACCCTCGCCTTATCCTTGTTTGTGAATGACTGAGCATTTCAGGGCAGCTGCTTTTATACCCAATCATGGCACCCTCCTGTTCCCAATTAGCCCGTTCACCTGTGGGATGTTCCAAATAAGTGTTTGATGAGTACTCCTCTACTCTCTCAGTAATTTTTGCCACTTGTGCCAGCTTTTTTGAAACATGTTGCAGGCATCAAATTCCAAATGAGCTAATATTTGCAGAAAATTACAAAGTTTACCTGTTTGAACATTACGTAACTTGTCTTTGCAGTGTATTCAATTGAATATAGGTTGAAAAGGATTTGCAAATCATTGTATTCTGTTATTAATTACGATTTACACAACGTGCCAACTTCACTGGTTTTGGGTTTGAATATGAATTTTTTGATAAATTTCTGAGGGGGTGACCCAGGAATTTTCTGATTTTCTGGATACTTTCACTTGGACTGACCCAGCTGTCTATGTTTAACAAAGTATGCCTTATCCCTTTATCCACAACCATACAGTATATTGTATTATACTGGTATCTGCAAAAGTCTTCATATTTGACTTAAATTTCAGAATAGTTAATGCATCTATCAGGAAATTTCAAAGAACTAAAAAATCACTTTGAGAATTATTTGATGATTGTTTGGACTTAAGATTGGTGCCATTTTGTTCCATCTCTCTTGAGTATGGAACTACTTTATCATACTTTATGCCATTTCCTTTTTAACTATGTACACTACCGTTCAAAAGTTGGGGATCACTTGCAAATTTCTTTGTTTTCCCAAAGAAAAATACATTTTCATGCATTTCACAAACATTTTTTTTTCAAATCACATACATTTTTATCCATTTCACAAACGATTAAAATTAATCAGCTGATTTTCAAAGAACGATCTACATTTTTGCATAGAGGCCTATTGTTAGTAACTGTCAGTCCTCCGCATCAATCTCCTGTTATGGCTGCTAATCCAAGTTAAGCATTTTATAAGGCTAATTGATTATTATAAAACCTCCTGCAAATGTGTTGCACAGCTGAAAACTGTAGAACTAATAAGGGAGCGCAAAAGGAAGCATGGCATTCTTGAGGTTGTTTTAGTACCTGAAGCATCAGCAAGTGTTTACAGGCTCAAAATTGCCAGAAAGAAAGAACTTCCTTTAGAGACCCATCGGTCTATTTTTGTGCTTAGAAAACAAGGCTATTCAATGCGAGAAATTGAAAACTTAAAATCACTTACCATGTTGTCAACTGCTCCCTTCAGAGAGCAGCACAAACTGGCACAAACAAGGACAGAAAAAAAAGGAGTGGGAGGCCCCGATGCACAACTGTGCAAGTTGACAAATATCTGAGAGTGTGTAGTTTACACAGGTTGTCAACTAGCAGCTGCACTAAATAGTTCCTGTCAAACACCTGTTTCAGTATCAACAGTGAAGGTGGTTATTTTTGTTTGATGAAGGCAAGAACATGTTCATCATTTCCCACTAAAATCATTATTTCTAACTCAGACAATGTCAGCATGTTCTGTTCGTTTGCTATATTTCCTATTCAGACTAATTTCATGTGTGTTTCCATGGAAAACAAGAACATTTCCAGGTGTAATGTGAATATAGGCCACGAGATGGCAGTATTTACCTTTTTTTGTTAAGCTCAGACTGGAGTCATGTTTAGACATGTCCTGGACATGTCTGGGGCAAGTCTCAGAAAATTAAAAAAAAGAGGTCTAAATGTGGGTGGGGTCTGCAAAAGAGTATATAAGGAAAAGAATTGAGACAGTAAAGTAGTAGGAGAAATTGCAAGAAGATGACCAGACCTGCCATTCTGTTCAAGACCTGTGACGTTTCTTTTGTGGATTTCTTTGCCTGTGTTTGAGCATTTTCTTCATCCAGGACATCACCAAGCCACCCCACTAAAAAGGGACTGTAATTATTTCTGTTTTTTCTTATTTATCAATCTTGGTCTTTAGTTGTAGGTTGTTATTAGTCTTTGTCTTTGTTAAAAATTAAATGTGTTTAGTTGTTAAAACTGTGTTTGTCATCCCTTGCTGTTGCTGTTGTGTTATAAATGTAATAAAAAATTGGGGCCATAACAAATTGGGGGCTCAAGGTCCGGGATAGACCATTGTGTGAGTAATTTATTGAAAATCTAACATTCCAAATTGTGAAATTGTTTTTGTGAATTTTCCTGGATATATATTGACAACAGCAATGGATGATTTCTTGGCATCACCAACCGTAGGGGTTTTGAAGTCTTTTAAAAAGACAGAACTGCTAGAAATTTGCAGACAGTTGGAGCTGACAGAGGTAAAACCAGCCATGCGAAAAGCAAGACTGGCTAGAGAGATAGTTGAATATTACATTGATGAAAATGTGTTTGCACCAGGAGATCTGGAACAGTTTCCAGTGGAAAATCCAAATATAGAAATGGAACTTAAATTAAAAATGCTAGAGATTGAAAGGGAGGAAAGAGAAAAAGAAAGGGAGGAAAAAGAAAAACAAAGAGAATTTGAGAGGGAAGAAAAAGAAAAACAAAGGCAGTTTGAGTTAGAAAAATTAGCATGAGAAGAAAAACAAAGAGAATTTGAGAGAGAGAAAGAGGAAAGAGCAGAAAGAGAGAGACAGAGACAGAGAGATTTTGAATTAGAGAAATTCGATAGAGAAGAAAGACTCCAAATGGAGCAACTAAAAATTAAAATTGAAACTAAAAATAAATTTTGTGCCAGTCAGGAGGTAAAACTGGTGCCTCCATTTTCAGAAAAGGATGTTGACAACTATTTCCAGTGTTTTGAAAAGGTAGCAAAGAGTTGCCAGTGGCCAAAGGAACACTGGCCTCTGATGTTGCAAACTGTCCTCAAGGGTAAAGCTCAACAAGCCTATTCAGCTTTGTCTGCAGATGATTCCTCTGATTATGAGGTTGTCAAAAAGGTTATTTTGAGAGCTTATGAGTTAGTTCCAGAGGCTTACCGACAGAAATTCAGAGGTCTGAAGAAATCTGAAAATCAGACTTATGTTGAATTTGCTAATGAGAAGCAGGTTTGCTTTGAGCGCTGGTGTACTTCTATGGAGGTCAAGGATGATTTCAACTCACTAAAAGAGATGGTGTTAGTTGAAGAATTCAAGAACTGTGTTAAGGATGATGTTAAGACCTACCTTAATGAGAAGCAAGCACTGAACTTGCAATCAGCTGCCAAATTTGCAGATGAATATGTTCTCACTCATAAGTCCAAATTTCAGTCTAGCAGTAACAATAAATGGTCCCAATTTCAGAAAAAGGGTGACGGTGATACCCAAGATTCCTCACCCAAAGACAAAGACAAATCTGGTGATGGTGCTCAGAAATCCAGTAACAGGTCTGATCAAAGTGTGAAAGCTGACAGTGACAAAAGTGGTCTAGTTTGCAGTTATTGCAAGAAATCTGGTCATGTTACAACTAACTGTTGGTTCCTTAAAGCTAAGAAAGAAAAAGAAAAGGATACCAAACCAAATGCCTTTGTGAAAACAAGGTTAGAAACCCCTGTAGTAGATAACCAATCTGCTAAATTGCCTGCTTCTTGTGGGGCTAAAAAGCCTAATACAGCTGACTTTGTGAGGGAGGAATTTCTTCCATTTGTGTCAGAGGGATTTGTGGCTCTGAATGAGCATACTACTCCTGTCCCCATATATATCCTAAGGGATACCGGAGCTTCTCAGTCACTTTTGTTGATGGACTCCTTGGAGTTACGTGATGAGACCGCTTCAGGGGATTTCATACTTGTACAAGGTATTGAAGGGAGGACTGTATCTGTACCCCTGCGCTCTATATTCTTGAAGTCAGATTTAGTTACAGGACAGGTAAAGGTGGGACTTATGTCAAGTCTACCTATAAAGGGTGTTTCTCTGTTGCTAGGCAATGACCTGGCTGGGGGCAAAGTAGTTCCCCCTGTACATCTTACTTCACAGCCGAGCACTGAAAATGGGGATGAGGACCCATCTCTGTATCCTTCTTGCGCAGTGACTCGTGCTATGGCCAAGAAGGCTAAAGAAGATGATGTTGTGGTGCCGTCCAGTACATTGAATAGTCAGGACTCAGGTGGTTCGCCTCATGACTCTGATTGGCCTACTATGGTTTCTCCGTTTGAGGACTTATCAGATACTTTTATCAGTTCTCTATTCAGCCAGCCGGATGGGTCTGGTGATTCTGATGTGTCTGGAGACTTGTCTCTGTCCAGAAAGCGGTTGATTGAGGAGCAAACTAATGATCCTGAAATTGGTGTACTAAAGAGGAGAGCCCTTCCTGAAAAAGAAATAGATGCAGTTCCAGTTGGGTATTATCTCAAGGATGGTGTGTTAATGCGGAAGTGGCGACCTCCTGATATCCCTGCCAATGCAGATTGGGCAGTGGTCAGGCAAATTGTTGTTCCGAAGGTCTATAGGAATGAGATCTTAACAATGGCTCATAGTTTACCTTTAGGAGGTCATCTTGGTGTTAACAAGACTGTTGATAAGATCATGAAACACTTCTTTTGGCCTGGGCTTCGGAAAGACGTTTCCAACTTTTGCAAAACCTGTCACACTTGTCAGGTAGTTGGAAAACACCAGTTAGACCCACCTGTAGCTCCATTGCAGCCTATCCCAGCATTTGGGGAGCCATTCTCTAGGGTCATTGTTGATTGCGTTGGTCCATTACCCAAGACTAGATCTGGAAATCAGTACTTGTTGACAATCATGTGTGCATCTACCAGATTCCCCGAAGCCATACCTCTACGTAACATCAAGGCAACTGCAATCTCGAAGGCTTTGATAAAGTTCTTCACGTTGTTTGGTCTTCCCAGGGAAATTCAGTCAGACCAAGGTAGCAATTTCACTTCAGGATTGCTTCAGCAGGTTGTGTATGAACTAGGTGCAAAACAGATTCTTTCTAGTGCCTATCATCCAGAAAGTCAGGGTGCCTTAGAGCGGTTTCATTCCACTCTCAAGACAATGATGAGGACTTATTGTTATGACTATGAGAAAGACTGGGATGAAGGGGTTCATTTGCTGTTGTTTGCAGCTAGAGAAGCAGTGCAGGAGTCTACTGGATTCAGTCCATTTGAGCTAGTGTTTGGTCATGAAGTGAGAGGACCTTTGCTATTATTGAGTGAACAATGGCAAGAGGAAGAGCCGCAAATCAGTCTGTTAGACTATGTTAGCAAGTTCAAGGAAAGATTGCGTGCAGCTTGTGACCTTGCCAAAGAGAACTTGAAATCAAGTCAGGGAAAAATGAAAACTTGGTATGATCATAAGGCTAGAAGCCGTGAGTTTAAACCAGGAGACAAGGTCCTTGTGTTGTTTCCCTTGCAGTCCAATCCATTGCAGGCTAGATTTCATGGTCCTTATGAAATTCTGACAAAACTCAATGATCTCAATTACATTGTGAAGACTCCAGATAGGAGAAAACCAAAACAATTGTGTCATATTAACATGCTAAAGCCTTATCATGACAGAAATGCTAGGGTTGCAGCTGTCACTTCAGATTCCCCAATTGTCGAAACGTGTGAAGATGAGGGGGAGTTTCAAGATGATGAACCAAGAATTAAAGCTGAAGTTCTTTCATGTAAATTGTCAAACACTGAAGTGTTGCAAAATCTTGATGTAAAACTCCAGCACTTAGAACCCTCACAGAGAGATCAGTTTGAAAGGTTGATCAAGAAATATGAGGATTTGTTTCCTGATGTTCCAAAGAGAGTTACTATAGCCTCTCATGATGTAGATGTTGGTGATGCCAAACCAATAAAACAGCATCCATACCGGATGAATCCTGAAAAGAGAAAGATTGCTGAGAAAGAGGTTGAGTACATGTTAAAACATGATATTATCAGACCCTCCAACTCCGATTGGAGTTCACCCTGTGTGCTAGTTCCAAAACCTGATGGAAGTACTAGATTCTGTACAGATTATCGCAAAGTAAATGCTGTAACTAGAACTGATGTGTTTCCAATACCTAGGATTGATGATTGTATTGATAGAGTAGGGCAAGCAAAGTTTCTGACCAAGATTGATTTATTGAAGGGTTATTGGTGTGTGCCTTTAACTGAGAGGGCCAAGAGCATCTCTGCTTTTGCCACACCATCTGGATTGTACCAGTATGAAGTCCTACCCTTTGGCATGAAAAATGCCCCAGCCACGTTCCAAAGGATGATACAGTCTACAATCGCCAGATTGCCACACACCGGTGCGTACATCGATGACCTGATCACATGGAGTGACTCCTGGGAAGAACATCTAAAAGATGTAGAGACGTTGTTCCAGCGCCTGACCCAGGCTAACCTGACTGTTAACCTGAACAAGAGTGACTTTGGTTGTGCTACTGTCACCTATCTTGGCTACGTCATAGGCCAGGGTAAGGTGGCACCCATAAATGCTAAAGTCCAAGCCATCATGGACTTTCCAGTTCCTGACAACAAAAAAGCTTTGCGCCGCTTCCTTGGAATGATCGGGTACTACCGCAAGTTCTGCAAGAACTTTGCTGAGATTGCTCTCAGTCTAACTAACCAACTGAAGAAAGGCGTAAAGTTCACCTGGGATGATGCATGCCAGAGAGCCTTCGATCGCCTGAAGTCTCTGCTGTGTCACTTCCCCGTGCTCAAATCTCCTGACTTCAACAAACCGTTCTCCATCGCGGTCGATGCTAGCGACCAAGCTTGTGGATCTGTGCTCCTACAGAGAAGTGACTCTGATGACATTGAGCATCCCGTGGCATACTTCTCCAGGAAGTTCAATCGCCACCAAAGGAACTATTCCACAATAGAGAAGGAACTGTTGGCTCTGGTCCTTTCTTTACAACACTTTGAGGTTTATGTTTGTACAGAACAAAAGCCAATGATTGTGTACACTGACCACAATCCGTTAATGTTTTAGAGTAAGATGAAAAACAAGAATCGGAGATTGTTGAATTGGAGTTTGATTTTACAGGAGTTTGACTTGGAAATTAAGCATGTGAAGGGTACAGACAATGTAATTGCTGATTGCTTATCCCGTTTTTGAATGTGTATATCATGTGTTTGAATATTGTATGATATGTATATATAGACAAGTGTTCACTTAACCATTTTGTATTGAAAAGAAAAATTTTGCCTTTATGAGTCAAAATTTTTCCCTTTTGGAATGGAGGTGTAATGTGAATATAGGCCACTAGATGGCAGTATTTACCTTTTTTTGTTAAGCTCAGACTGGAGTCATGTTTAGACATGTCCTGGACATGTCTGGGGCAAGTCTCAGAAAATTAAAAAAAAGAGGTCTAAATGTGGGTGGGGTCTGCAAAAGAGTATATAAGGAAAAGAATTGAGACAGTAAAGTAGTAGGAGAATTGCAAGAAGATGACCGGACCTGCCATTCTGTTCAAGACCTGTGACGTTTCTTTTGTGGATTTCTTTGCCTGTGTTTGAGCATTTTCTTCATCCAGGACATCACCAAGCCACCCCACTAAAAAGGGACTGTAATTATTTCTGTTTTTTCTTATTTATCAATCTTGGTCTTTAGTTGTAGGTTGTTATTAGTCTTTGTCTTTGTTAAAAATTAAATGTGGTTTAGTTGTTAAAACTGTGTTTGTCATCCCTTGCTGTTGCTGTTGTGTTATAAATGTAATAACAAATTGGGGCCATAACACAGGTGATACCAAACTTTTGAGCGGTAGTGTATCTCTGTGAAAAGCTAGGATAAAAACAATAAATGACTTCAGCTGTAGATAAAGTTGCTTTGATATTCAAGCAGAGAAAATTTTGAAGGAAGTGTATTCATTGAGTAATTTTAACATAGTGAAAATCCAGAATTTCGATTAATTTTTCAAAGTTGGATCCATTTTTCCAAAATGAGAATGATAGCATTATTTTTGAAGTGTCATATAGTGGATTTTATGTCATAGTTTTATACATGGATGTGCTCATTCAAGACTGACAAAGATTTGGGGGTCAAGGTTTTCAAAACATGTTGCAGATACATATATATGTCTTTTTACTATTGTGAATATATCATTTCAGATACTCAATGACTCAGTGGTATCTAGCTTTAAGTCAAGCTTGCTCTTGAAAATCCCCAAGGTTTCTGCCCCAACAATATGGTCAGGCAAGCTATTCCACATTGAAACTAGGCTTATGCCGTCGGAGGAGACGGCTGGGGGCATAACCCCGAATGCCCCCAATCCTCCAATTCCCCAATAGACCTTGAATAGACTTTCATTTGAACTTAATTTCAGGTCAATCGGTCAAATGGTTCTGAAGATATGGCCAAAATGGTAATTGTCCATCTCAAAGCGCCAGCTGGTAGCAAAATATTGAACCATACAGGTATGATGTCATGTGACACGTTGTGAGGTCATGACCTTGCAGTTGCACATAGTTTCATGTCAATTGGAGAAATAGTTCCAAAGATATAGCAAAAATGGTGAATTTTATGTGACAAAGCTCCACCTTGTGTCAAAATTTTGAACCAAACAGGTATAATGTCATCGTGGGACACATCCTCAGATCATGACCTTTCATTTGCACTTGATTTGAGGTCAATCGGACAAATATTTCCAGAGATATGATAAAAACAGTGATTTTTCCAGTTTTTGGCCCCTGGTGGCCAATCTAGAAATTGTAAATTGTCCAAAATCAAATCAGTTCTTCCTCTTTATGATACTTATTTGCAAAACTTGGAATTTCTAATTGAAATATTACTGAATTTGTAATTGAAATATTACTGAAGTTATCGCGTTAACACGTAGTGCGGCAGCGGTGGTGGCGGCCAGACCAAAAACATAATATCCCCCGGAACGCCATACGGTGTTCGGGGATATAATTATCATTGGTCAACTTCCATTTTTGACGCCAAGTTCTCCTAACAAAACTTGGCCAAAGGAATCCAACATAATTCACTTTGTTGATCCCTTGAACATATGTAAAGACCTCAATCAGATCACCCCTAAGTCTCCTTTTCCTAAGACTAAAGAGGTTTAGGATCTTCAGCCTCTTCTAATAGCTTTCATCTTTTATACCTGGAATTAGCTTAATGGCCCTTCTCTGAACTTTTTCTAGAGCCTCTATATCTTTCTTAAAGTATGGTTCCCAAAACTGTGCACAATACTCCAGACGTAGTCTGACAAATGTGTTGTACAGGAGAAGTTTCACCCCCTTGGATTTGTACTCAATACTTCTGGCAATGTATCCCAGCATCCGATTGGCTTTTTTAACTGCTACGGCACAATGGCTAGAACCTGTGAGGGTTTGGTCAAGAATCACTCCCAGATCTTTCATGTGGAGCACATTCCAGTTTTAAACCTGCCATGAAGTAATCCTGTCCAATGTTTTTATTACCTACATGTACAACTTAACATATCGCAACATTAAATTTCATTTGCCACATGATGACCATGTTTACCGGACTGTGCTTAATTAAGCCATCAAAAACGTATTCTCCTGTTGACTTTCGTGATCCTCAAACATTTAAAAGCGAGTGAATGATGACCAGCACTTTTATGTTCAAACATCTCAATTCAATTCAAATCAATTCAAGCCTTTATTTAAACTCGGAACCCACTGAGGGAGACCCTCATTTTCGGTGGCCAAGTGCCCAAATGGACAATTATAAAAACAACAAATTATATAAACAAAAAAAGAGGGAACACAAAGCACTGAATTAAAAAAGTTAATAAATTCATTAAAATATTAATGAAAACACATACATGATGATACCGAAAACCCTCAGGTCTGGGCCTTAAGCTGATTTAATGATGGAAGAGAGACCAGTTTTAAAATGCTTTGTAGCAAATTGCCAGAATATGGAGCAGAGAATTGGAAGGTGGTCTTAACAAGCTCAGGCCAAGCACAAGGGACCTCAAGCAGAAGCCAGTCATTTGAACGAGTTAGGATAAGGGTTATACTGCGTTAGTAACATGGAGATGTAAGGTGGCAATTTACCAAGAAGTGCCTTCAGTATAAACAACAACCAGTGCCTATTTCGCCTCATTTCAAGAGATGACCACTTAACCCTATCATATAAAAGTCGGGGGTGAGTATAACTTGCTCCTGTGACAAATCTAAGAGCAGAATGACAACTGAACCCAACGACTTTAACGTTGTAGAGGCAGCATGTCTATAAATCACATCTGAATAATCCAAAACAGACAAGAAAGTTGCTTCCACAATTCTCTTCCTGCAAGACATGGGAAGGCAAGATTTGTTTTTGTACATGAAGCCAAGTTTCTGATGGAGTTTAGTGACAAGGTTACCAATATGATATTTGAAATTGAATTTATGATCAATCCATATTCCAAGATGCTTGTACTCTGAGACTCTCTCAATGGAAGAGCCATTTGCCATAGTGATACATAGACTATCAGGATCAATGTTTTTTGCATTTGTAAAAAGCATAAATTTAGTCTTGCATTTAAAATGAGTTTAAGGCTTAAGAGTGCCTCTTGCAGGGCATTAAATGCCATCTGGAGTCTTTCAGTTGCCAGTTGTACAGAATCTGCTATACAATAGACAATCGTATCATCAGCGTAAAAATTGGCTTGGCAGTTTTTTTAGTGTAGCGATATCATTTATGAACAAAGTAAAAGGGACAGGACCCAAAATGGAGCCCTGCGCTACTTGTTTTGAGATAGGTAACAGCTGTGATAGGAAATTTCCTGCCTTCGCGCACTGATGCCTCTCATGCAGATAATTCTTTCAGAACTTTCAAGCAGTTTTAGCCATACCAATAAGTGTTCGTAGGAGCAATTGATGGTCTACTGTATCAAATGCCTAAGAAAGGTCTACGAAAAGGACAGTGCAATACTTATTTCTATCTTATGCAGTTAAAATGTCATTTGTAACCAAAGTGACAGCAGTAATTGTACCTTGATTTGATCTAAAACCAGATTAAATATGATGAGAGGTAGGATTTGAGTTGAGTGTTAACTAAGGTTTCTAAAATTTTTGCCAAATATGGTAGCTTAGAAATTGGCCGGTAATTATTTAACTCATTAGTGTTGCCACCTTTATGTAATGGAGTTACATGGGCAGTCTTCCAGGCCATAGGCAAATAACCGGAGGCAATACAGAGATTAAAAACATGAGTTAACTGTTCAATGATGGATGAAGCTGCCAATTTTATCAGGTAAGCATCAATGTTATCCTCTCCAGCCGGACATCTGGCATTTATGGCTTGCATAGTATCCAGAATGTCAATAGATGAGAAGGGTCGGAAGGTGAAAGAGGAAGTAGAATCCATTTTACCCACACATGAAGGAGCACTGGGATGATCAGAGTAGATTTTTTCAAATAAGTGGCCGGCACTAATGAACTGGTCATTAAAGATTGAACAAACTTCTTTTTGATCAGCAATTTACACTCATTTAATTTAATATGCAAAGGAAGTGAAGCAGTAGATTTTCAATTTATGGAGTTTACTGCAGTAATGGCCGATAGAAGCGGGTGGCCAAGAGCAGTGGCAAGAGAGAAACAGATTAGCACAGACCCAATACACTCAGAGAGAGACACAGATCCAATGACAGGAACAGCTCTTGCATTTCCTAAAAGGATGCCCAACCATCCGACGAAAAGGAAGCAAAGTGAGGGAGAGAAAAAGAATCTCGGGAACCGAGAAAAAACAAATCACCTAAAATAGTGCGATCCAAAGATAAGAGAGGGGAATGAAGAAAAGGGAAATACCCTAGATAGATAGAAATTCCTACAATGACTAGAAGATTAACCGTCAGAGCAAATCTGACTACAGAAAATCTACGGCTGAAGTGCTTAACTAAATCAGACACTCTAGCAAAGAAGGCATGGCGGACTTCCGGCTTATATACGTAGAGTCTGGGGAAGGCGCCGCCTAGGTTCAATCATCCAGCTGGGTAAAAACTACGATAGAGAAGGAACTTGATATTGTGCCGGGATGAGAGCCACAGAGAAAAGTCCTTAACGCATGCACACACCCTAAACCATAACAACTGCTTTCCAAAACTTGGCTGGATTAGAGGATGAATTGGTTATTAGATTCAGATAGTAGTTAGATTCGGTGGAGAACTCTGGGATAAACCAAGGAGTAATTCTGTCTTTAATTCTATTCTTTTTGAGTGGAGCATGAGCATTAACAACTTAGTTGAATGTCTCAGTGAAGAAGTCCATCATACCATCTGAGCATCATAGTAATTAGATGTGGAACTAATGTCACTATGAGCAATATCTGCCAAAAAGGATTGTTCATTAAAATGTTTAACATTTCTTCTCAGGGCCACATAAGATTTGTTCTTTCCGGCACGAGTGCTTCTGATACATGCAGTGGGGCAATGATCACTAAAACCTAATTCAAACACTCCACTGGCAACAATTTTGTCTGTTCTATTGGGAAAAAAAATAACATCAATGTCAACTTTGAACAATCGTTTAAATCAGGCCTAGTGGGATCAACTAACTACTAGGTCAGGTTTAGGTTCCCTCTGATCTCTTTAAGATAAACTGGTTTAATTCAAATTCAGATTAAGTTAAAATAGCCAGTTATAGTAAGTTCAGCATTTGCATATTGTGCAATTAGATTCCCAAGTGCATCAACAGAATCGTTGCCAGTACATGGAGGTCTGTAGATACCAGCAATGACAAAAGCGGTAGGCCTAGGTGAACTCTCAGACTAATTAATTCAAAATATTTAGGCTTGGTTACAGAGTGCAATTCAGTGACTGAGATATTAGATTTTATATAAATGACTTCCCCCCCACCCCTTCCAACCCCTATCCACCTTAAAAACCATTATAGCCCCCCAAGGCAATATCAGAGTTAGTTATACATTTTTTTGGGCCATGATTCACTCAAAACAAGAATATCTGGGTCAGTCTGTGCTACAATTGTGCTATTGTGTTGCCGGACGTGACATCACCGGAGTGGTTGGCTCAACTCGTCAAGCTAGCGATCGCACTGAAACTACATCCATTCATTCAAAATGACAGAGAAAGAGAAGCAAATAAAAAAGCAAGTAAAGGAAGGCATGTTTTGCATAGCCGATGGATTTTTAACTAAATTTTACAAAGTCAAAGATTGGGAGAAACCAGTACATTTCCATTATTTGCCACTTAAACGACCACCTGTTCTCTGACGTTGGCTAGCTGCACTCCAAAGGAAGAACCCACCAGTTAGCAGCAATGCTAGAGTTTGTAGTGATCACTTTGTAGCTGAAGACTACCTGGAGGGAGAATTTTTTGATGAGGCAGGAGTACTGGTGACTCGTAGAAACAACAGGTTGAAACCAGATGCAACTCCCTCAGTGTTTGACTTTTCTTCCTATGATGCACGGAAGACAGACCGTCCCACGCAGTCCACTGATGTTAGTTCAGAAGTGGCTGTGCGCCGTATAACGGCGTAACTATTTAACTGAACAGAGAGAGATAATTATACGACCAGCAAATGTTCCACAACCCAGTTCAATCTCAATCATGATCATCCCTTCAATTGCTTATAAGACAATAATTTCACGGACCGGCCTTCAATGTGCAGCAGATAAATACAACAAAAAATAATACAAACGGCATTAAAACAAATGTTAAATTTATTAAGAAACATAACTCACCATTAGGCTGAATCAGTAGGAGCCCTGAATTCGTTTCCCTGCTACAAGACAATCACACCTGGTGGTAATGAGGGACACTAGCTATGTTTCCTTCCACTTGTCAATCGAACTATCTGAAGTTCACAAACATATTCATGCGAAAAAAGCAGGTGAAAATGCGTTTCCATCAAACGACATTAAAGTGAAGAAAAGGTTGTGCTTAAATGACGCCACATGCTGTTATGCGACTAAAGTGGTGTAACGAATAGATATCTGACATTTTAAGCTGTTTCCATTCATTTTCGCACTGAATCGCAGAACCTTCAAGCAAACAAAAGTACTGTTAGCTCATTGATTTAGCTGGTTAGCCTAAATGGATCGCGTCTAACGTTACCGACAAATGATGATAATTGCACAAACTGTACGTGCTTATGTGCCAGCTATTAGCAACATGGCAAACCATTATCAGAAGGCAACAATGGCATCAAAACAAAGTCACGGTGCAATAGCAGATTTATTAAGCAAATAACGTTTCCATCAGCATTTATCGCATCAGCCTTTTACCGATAGAGAGAAAATCCGATTGGACCAACCGCATAAACTTTGTGTCGATGTTCTTGAAATCAAGTAGAATTTCACCATTTCCATAAGGCATTTTAATTCGAAATGACTCAATTTGCTTAAGAACGCGCGGATGGGAACATGGCTAATGACACATGTAGCTCTCTGTAATAGGGCTGTGACCTTAAAAAAAAAAAAACAACAACTTTGAATATGACAACGTGATGTTGGAATATATTCGACGCAACGCACGTTAAAAAAACTTCCTCTTCAGAAATAACCTTTTCTGGCTCGTCCTTTTCTGGACATTTTCCCTCCCTCTACAACTCGTGAAAACTCGATACTCAAGCCAACTAAATCACCTACAAACCACTCCGATGACGTAGGCAGTCGCTTAAAATAAAGATGGCGGAGAGTACGCGAGAGAGTACGAGTTATTATTTTTAATAAATGGCCAATTTTCAGAGTGGCCTTTTATTGTGGGCAGTATAAGGTACACCTGTGCACTAATCATGGTGTCTGATGAGCATCTTGATGTGGCACACCTGTGAGGTGGGATGGATTGTCTCAGCAAAGCAAAAGTGCTCACTATCACACATTTAGACAGATTTGTGAACAATGTTTGAGAGAAATGGTAATATTGTGTATCTGGAATGAATTTTAGATCTTTGAGTCCATCTCATGACAAATGGGAGCAAAAACAAAAGTGTTGCGTTTATATTTTTGTTGAGTGTATTTGACTTGTAGGATATAGAGGTCCTCAAGTATGACGCCCCCATCCAATTTTCTGCATTTGCACATTGCACAGTATCAAATTTGAAGGCCATTTATTAAAAATTTCCACCACAGAATCTCTTTATATTTGGTGGGCTTATAGTAGCATCCATGTACTATCATATTTATGCGTTACTGTTCACTAACTTTTTGAATGGCAAGAAATAGATGTTCCCAACTATGATGCCCCCCATCCAATTTTCTGCATTTGCACATTGCGCAGCACTAACTTTGATGGCCATTTATTAAAAATTTCCACCACAGAATCTCTTCATATTCGATGGGCTTATAGTAGGATCCATATTCCATTATATGCAAGTGGAATTTTCACTAACTTATTGATTTGCAAGAAATAGAGGTCCTGAAGTATGCAGCTCCCCATCCAATTGTCTGCATTCACACATTGCACAGTATTAACTTTGATGGCCATTTATTTAATATATCCAACATTGAATTTCTTCCTATTCAGACATCCCGTACTGGAATGCAGGCAGTGTTGCATGCAACTGCTACATTTTTCAATTTCAAGCATTACAGCCCCTCAGCCATGCCCCATTTAGTTGTGTTGCAAAGCACATACTTTGATGGCTGTTTACATGTTGATTCACCCATGCAATCTCTCTTTATTCAATAAGCTTTTACTACAGCGTGTGCAGTATGGTTTGGGGCCCCTAATTTCCACAAACATTTTGAATTACACAAGTATTATGGTCCCTGCTTTAATTTTCTCGTATTTTGTCCACCTAAAAAGAGCTATTTTAATGGGAATTCTTCAATTAATGCCACGGTGATATATACCTTTTTTTCCTTTTGCTTTAAGTAAAACATTATTACAGTTACATGCAATTATTTGTCATCTGGATTAACAACAGCAGCTCGCCAAAATCTCACATTTCAATCTGCACAAAATGTCAACTATTTATTGAAAAAAGAAAAAGAAAAGTCATTTTCAAACCACATTATGGAAGTTGTTGACGATTTTTTTTCTGAAGAAAATATACGCATTCTTTCGTTGAATAAGCTTCGGTTTTTGTCTCAACAAGCCGAATTTTGACAGCATTTGTATCATGTGACCAAAGTACCGCGCTATCCGCTATAATTGCGCATCGAATTTTTAGCGGTGATAGTTTGACCGTCGTTTTGCGAACCGGTGATAGCTTGACCGCAGTGACATAGCGGAGTTTGATTGAGAGTATAGCTAAAGTTTTCCCCCGAAAGACACTGCTATTGCAGTCAATTACCCCTGTGTGCGCTTGGATTAGCGCTGCTTCCACTGAAATTGTGTGCTTTACACTCAGATCTATCGATCTTCGGATGGGTTATCTGCGCATCGTCTGCTCAGTAGTTCAGTCGGTTACAAAGCAAGTTCATACGCCCCCGCTCTCTTGGACTTCAGCTTCATGTACTTCCATTGCTTTCTTCACGAATTTGGAGTGAAAGAACGGTTCGTATTAATACACCAGTACCTATACGTCTCATTACCTTAATAGCTGGCTACATACCATGGTAGCCGTGTAACACGTCGACCTCCAGTTTTCTATTATGCGAGTCTGTGGATGAATCGCAGAGGTTGACTAAGCTAAGAAATGGGCAGATTCATCCTGTTCGCTTGCATCCTGCTGCTGCAGAAGAAAGGCTTGCGAAATCTATGGATCTATGAATTGTCTTATTATGCCAGATGTCGGCACAGTGATATGTTTCGGCCAATCGATGTGTTTTTCCTGAACGGTAACATCATTAGACTATCGCAACGTTAATTAGCTAGCTAACTACTTTCCTGCAAGATGACGAACATTACGAACAACTATAGCATAAAACTTGCTTCCAGTCCATTTAACTTGACCACAGTACGATCGGTTTCACACGTCTGTTTTTATGAGGTAACACTATGCTTGCAGCAAGATGCGCCTCTCTCCTGCAGCTCAGTGCACCCCTGTGATGCATGACCCGATGTGTTTGTTACCCGGCAACCCTTAAGTGCAGCAGCAATAAGGTAGAGGAGAAGTATGGGCACGGATATATTGATATATAAGCGGTCCTTTTATTCCAAAATCGTGAAGAAAGCCACGCAAGTAGCCACTTATGCAGGACCGTAGGCCTATGAACCTGCAAAAGATAGAGTGCAGATAATCTGTCCAACAATTAAATTATCAAGTGTAAGCACACGGTTTGAGTGGAAGCAGGTATAATCCCAGTGTACGCGGGGGCAGTGTGCGAGAGCAGGATCATTGCAATTTTAGTCTGACGATGTTATCCGTTCATGAAAAACATTTAGATCGGCCTAAACATATCAATGTGTCGACGGCTAGCTATGGTCTGCGACAACATATTATTATAAGTGACTTTACGGTATAATAAGAGAAATCATAGATCTACAGATTTCGCAAGCCTTTCTTCTGCAACCACAGGATGCAAGCAAACAGGATGAATCTGACCCTCTCTTAGCTATAACTGTTTCTAACTCCCCTCTCACTCCAAATTCATGAAGAAATCAATGGAAGTACATAAAGCTCAAAAGAGCAGGAGCGTATGAACTTTGTTTGTAACCGACTGAACTACAAAACGGATGATGCACAGATAACCCGTCTGAAGATCGACAGATCTGAGTGTAAAGCACAGAATTTCAGTGGAAGCAGCGTTAATTCAAGCGCACTCAGGAGTAATTGAGCGCAAGAGCAGCAGTGTCTCTCTGGGAAAAACTTTTAGTGGGGCAGATTGCTGAAACAATCTTTCACTTGGTGATACAAGCACCAAATTTGCCACACAAGTGCTTCAGAACCTACTCACTCAGAGAAGTATGTTATACACTTGAGAAAACAAAATGGCCACCATTTTTCAAGATGGCCGCCATTCGAAGTGGTTTTTAACGGTGTTTGAACTATATATTGATTGAATAATCCTATTTTGATGGTCTATACGTTGAAATATATGTTTTTGAGTGTGAGAAATCCACTTGAGCCTCTCATTTAGCTGCATGGTCATGGCTTGTTGCAGCTCTGATGTTGGTTCCATCTTTTCACGTAAGAAACATCGCTGCACTTCAATGCTAGTCCTTCGCATTTTTGAGTGTCCTTCACCAGGATCATTCTGAATTCCAGCTGCTCTTTTACTAGCTCGAGGATGCAGTTGCTAAACATTTGGCAACAATTTTGGTGATACTTTGGTGATATCCTCAATACCACCTCCATCATCCAATCTCGATGGGTCTAACCTGATGGGCAACAGGTTGATTGCCTGAAACTGTGATATGTTTTTGGCTATCATGGAATAGCCATCAGAACTACACTCGTACTCCTCTTTCATACCTATCTGACAGAGGCAACACTTCCTCCAGTCAGTTTTAGTAGTGCAACTCAATGGCTTATTGGCAGACATCTTAGATAGCTTTTTAGTTTGCCGGGACGAATGTCGTCCGGAGAGCTATTGTCGTACCCCCGGCGTCCGCGTCCGCGTCCGTCCGCGTGCAGAAAAACTTTAACCTTGCCCCCCGGCAAGCTTTGTTGTCTTTCTGACAACTCTTGTTTTTTTTTTATTCGCATATAAGGCCCAGAGGCCAAGAGTACAATGTAAAGTACCTAAAAAACATGGTACCAGCACTACCGTGTAATACCACATAGACAGCATATTCATCAAACAAACAATATCAATCTCAATTACAGCCTGTGAGCTGTAATGGCAGACATCTTGTGTTATATGGTTAAAGGCACATTGAAATATGGAATGCAACTAGGTTCAAGCATCTGATGCCCTACACCAAGCCCGATCGTTCATTCAGTGCCATTTAAGTCCCGTGCGATCTGTACAATATCCAGGTAACTGAAGCCCCTTTACCCTTGGCTCGGCTCTCCTGCGCTGGCACATCCTGTCAATTCAAAATCTAACTACAATACTACAGCTAACTAAACTTCTAGTTGAGATATATATAGGGGCTTATTAGATAGCATTTGGGACACTAAAGTATACTACAAATTACAGTGACTCCACCACTACAACAGTTAGTAAACTACAACTACAGCGAGGACACTACAAGCCGACACTGAATCCCATGCTGAGTCTCACAGCAGTGATGTCACCAGTGTGCCCTGGTTGTGCTTTGACATCACTCTTATAAAATAATACAAACCAATAGTGCTAGGCTAGACCACAGCATTTCAATGAATGATCATGGGTATTGCCCTTCAACTAAATACAATATCTGTGATCAGACAGCTTTCGAAAATGCTAATTTTGAGTCACGTAATAGCTGCCATCTTGAAAACTGGTGGCCATATTGGAATTCAGTTGACACCATTGAGTTCCTCCAGTCAGAATACATTCATTTTGATGTTTGGGTCATTAACACATTTCTGTTTATTCAAGTTCTACTTCAAAAACCATTTTTTGCATTTGACACGGTGGCCATCTTGAAAACTGGCAGCCGTCTTGGATTTTCAGCTGGATAACATACTTTTCTTAAAAAGTACATCCTGGACATCATTTCTGCCAAATTTGGTGCTTGTATCTCCAAGTGAAATATTCTTATGGAATATTGAATTAATCTGCCCCACTATAATAGTCACCATCTTGAAAACTGGCAGCCATATTGGAATTCAGTTGACACCATTGAGTTCTTCCAGTCAGAATACATTCATTTTGATGTTTTGATCATTAACATAGTTCTGTTCATTCGAGTTCTACTTTGAATACCATTTTTTTGCATTTGACGAGGCAGCCATCTTGAAAACTGGTGGCCATCTTGGATTTTCAGCTGGATAACGTACTTTTCTTAAAAAGCACATCCCGGATATCATTTGTGCCAAATTTGGTGCTTGTATCACCAAGTGAAAGATTCTTATGGAATATTGACTTAATCTGCCCCACTATTTAGCTATAATCTCAAACTCCGCAATGTCCTGAGAGCATTCATGCGCAGTCAGTGGCTCCAATTATTGTATCCCCCGAAAGAGTTCAGAGGATACTATGGATTTGGCCTCGTCACGCGTCCGCGTCCGTAGAGATTTTCTTGTGAACGCTCTACAGCCCACATAAGTGTACCGATTCTTTTCAAATTTTGTAGTGTTATGGCCCCAATTTCTTATTACAATCTACAACACAACAGCAACAGCAAGGGATGACAGACAGTTTTAAAAACTTAAACACATTTCATTTTTAAACAAAGACAAAGACTAATAACAACTAACTAACTGACCAAGATTGATTAGTAAAAAAAAACAGAAATATTTACAGTTTCCTGGTGATGTGCTGGGTGAGGAAAAAAAACTCAAACACAGGCAAAAATCCACAAAAGAAACTTCACAGGTCTTGAACAGAAATGACAGGTCTGGTCACACGTATCCTTCTTCTTGCAATTTCTCCGACTACTTTACTGTCTCAATTCTTTTCTTTATATACTCTTTTGCAGACCCCACCCACATTTAGACCTCTTTTTTTTTATTTTCGGGGACTTGCCCCAGACATGTCTAGGACATGTCTAAACATAGCTCCAGTCTGAGCTGAATAAAAAAAAGGTAAATACTGCCATCCAGTGGCCTATATTCACATTACAGTAGGGACATGTATTATGGTAAGTTCACTACACCTATTGATTTTGGGTACTCTGGGACCATCTGGGCTCAACTGGGGGACCTTCGGGGGATACATGTACTCGGTTGCCGAGTGCTCTAGTTTAAGTTGCCATTTGGGCATTGACATAAACGTACGTGTAGCGGCAGTTTCGCCCTGATTGATAACCAAAGAGATCGATTGTATTTGTTAATATTCAATCCCTACCAAATTGTGGAGGAACTCCCACCTTCTCATAGACAGGGCACACCCAACTAGGGAGGGTATTTTCTTTTTAATTTTGTTAGGAAAAGTGCGTGGGGACCTCGAAATCGAAAATGCAAGGCCAGGCAGGGCAGTCTGTCACGAAAATGAAAAAGAAAAGTAGCGAACTGCATTAGCGATTTAATTAAGTGACAGATATGACGTCTGCTCCTTTAAAAAGAAAAAGCATTTCCGAGAATGTAGCCTATTTGCTTTATGAGATCAATGCCCTGTTTACACCAAAATACGACTGAAATGGCGACTGCTGCGACTTGTGAGATCACAAGGATTTGATGAACTCCCACAAGTCTTGTATACTCTAGTATACTCTCCAGTCTAACCGCTAATTTGCGTTCACACTAAGCTTCCAGTGAGACCACATTCGAGATATATTAATAAAAATTAGGCGATCTATGCGACATAATTTACGATGACTCTCCTTTCTCTCGTTTGGTCTCTCTTAGTCTTGTGTTGTTGATGCGATCGTTGCAGCAAGTGATTAACCGATTAAAACAATGGCTTTATATAGGAAACCCACTCTCAGAAAGAGTCGCATGGAAGCTCGCCATTGGTCACAATTTCACTCTCACTGATCGCCATTGGTCAAATTTCGATCCCATCCATCACTGATGCTCTCGCAATTTCACTCGCCATGACTTTTTTGCTCTTGAAGGCATTGCAATGGGCTCTTGTTCAGCTCGCAAAAACGATCGCCATAGTTGCATTTTGAAAAATATTCCGATATTTGGAGATTATTTATGCAACCTGTTTGAGAGTCCATCAAGATCAGTGAGACCGAGTTAAAAGTGACTTGAGAGTTATGAGAGCTCATTACGATTGTTTTTGAGATCTGCATTTATTTCTGACCACTCGCACACATTCGGAAAAGTTGTGCGATTTTTTTTTGAACCGCTCAAAACAATCGTAAACCCCTTCAAGATCGATAGAGAGTGAAAGAGATCAGAGAGATTGAATTTGAGACCATTGAGAGTTTATTGAGAGTTACTTGCAACCTCATCAAGAGTCAGTGAGAGTGATGGCGATTTTTGTCCATTTTTCGGTCGCAACCTGCTTGCAAGTCTGGTGTAAACAGGGTTTTACAAAGCTAAATCGAAAACGCTAGAGATATTGCGGGGCACGTCTTTGCAAATGAAAACAATGCCTACATGGACTTGAAAATGCAAACGCAAAGTGGAGCATTACTTTAGTATTTTTGTGATGATACAAATAATGCGCGTGCTTCTCGAAAACGAAAAAGCATTTCCGAGAATGTATTTGCTTTATACGATTAGCGTTTTCGGTTTGTTAGTGATGTTGCAGGGCACTTCTCGAAAATGCAAATGTAATTGAGGAATGTATTTTCATTTTCCAATTGTTATAAAAATTACACACATGGGCTTGAAAATGAAAATGCAAAGTGGAGGATTACATTTGCATTTTCATTATGATACAAATAATGCGCTTGTATCTTGACAATGAAAATGCATTTCTGACATTGCATTTTCATTTTAACTTTGTTAACTATATGCTTCCATATTAAAACGGCTGATTTTGAAAAATGTTTATTTCGGTAGTATGTATTAAATTTATACACATATCCTATGTTGTTGTCTATTCTGTTGTTTCATGTCCTTTTTAAAAGTGGAAGAATTAATAGGAGACAGCTGAGACTGGATTTCGGGATTGGTAACAGACACTAAAGAGATTTTAATTAAATTAGACCTAATAGCTGTGTCCTTTAAAATAGGTGGAGTTTTAGTTTGAAGATGTAACAGATTTCTGGAATGCCTGGTAATGACATTGTTATGGCAATTATTTTTATTCACAGGAATCGTAGATGCAGTTTTGGAAGATATATTATATTGGTGATTTGGCGGTGAACAATTGGGGGGCTACCATGGTTTTTAGTAGAGAGAGAGAGATTCGCTGATGGATAGAGGGTGATGTGGTCAAATATGGCTTCAGAGGAATTTTTACAAGATTTGATGGTAATATTGCGGTTTGAATTATGGAGAGGGGAATCTTAAAGTAATTCGGGTTGGGGTAGAAAATAAGGCTCCTGGCACCATATGAGCAATGGTAGGGAAGCATCTATGGGACTGGCGCTAGGACCCAGACAAAGTCACTGGTCGTATGTCTCATCATGACGTGTCGATGATGTACGGGTGCTTTGATTTTCTGATAATTTGACTGAGGTGGAGTAGCGTACAAAATGTTTGCAGCAAGAGCACGGGCTCCCTGTAGGCTGGGGTAAATACCGTCTCTTTTAGTAAAGGCTGCACGTTCCCAAAAAAATTAACCCTTTGGCATTCAAGCATGTTTTACATTGCAGTACCTTAAGAATTTAAGCATGTTCTCCATGGTGGTACCTTAAGAATTCAAGCAGGTTTTAGGTAATTTCACAATTTTATGCGCATCATTTTTGAAGCCTTGTAGCTCTGAAACCATAAGTCCGATCATCTTACTGCAAATGAAAAGATTGTAGGGAATTGTCCATAGTATCAGATGGTACCAATTATGTTGGTATGCTACCCACCATTTTGGGGTAAAAAAACATGAAAATGTGTATAAAATGCATCGGAACCCTCAACATCAGAACCCTCCGACTGATCGCCAGAATCATCGTTATTTTCCTTGTCTCTCAAATGATTGCTCTGAGCACCATCTATTGTTAGAGAAACAAACAAAGAGTGGAGACCGAATTCTGGAGGTAGCATTTCCGGTGAGGTCAAGACCAACTTCTGAATGGTGCAGTTCTTGTCTCAACCTAGGGTCGAGGCTGACCGTCCCAGGGTTAAAATTATCAATAAAAACAATGTTAGGCAAGAAGCACTGACTGCAAGCAGGTATTGAGGCTGAGAAACCTGCTAAAACACCCTACACCCCGATGATGAGAGGGAACCGGCCCAGAAATAAAATACGTTTTTTCCGCAGTCCTCCAGAAGTTTAAAAAGCATGATAAAATCACGCTTTAGAACTTCAGGTTGCTGATGGGCACTGTCGTTGGTGCCAACGTGAATTACATTTTTAGTGTGAGAATGTTTGGTAAGAGGAGACGGGACCAGTGGTTTAACCATGTCTGAAACCGTAGCGCCCGAATAGCAGTAAGTTTTGGCGGCATTCGATTGAATGTTTCTGACAATGGAATCCCAAATAATCACAGACTCAGTACGACAGGGCCCAGAGTTCCGAACCAGAGTGGTAGCTGCAGAACGAGCAATGGACTGCATTGTGTTGTATCGTGGACGAGTGGCGAGACTTAATTGATGATTAATTGATGCAGCAGACTGCTTCAGCCGTGTCCACAGGGCCATTAGACTCTTGGGACTAGGGTCGGTTGTGGTGACCGGTTCAAGGGGGGACATCCCACTCAGCCAGAATGAAAAATCTATTGTTCAGCTGGCCCTGGGATGGATGGACAGGAGAAGGACGAAACTGGAGCTTCCCACCTCATTTGCCTTTACAGGCAGCGGTCCATGGCTGCTCAAGGCTAGGAGTGGAGCTAATCGGGGCCTTGGATCCAGCTCCCAACTCATTCCTGTGGTCTGCGGCCGGGGATGAGGTGACCTCATAGGCGTCCTTACCTATGTTTCAACCATTTCAGTTGAAACGAGCCCCGGCCTCCAGGGGGCCCCCAACTGCCAGGCAAGAATTAACATCCTAAGCATGACTGAATGAAAACATGCAGAGGTGCACTGCCAGGAAAGGCAAACCTGGCAAATATTTGAGTCACCCCAAACAGGGGAATGTTTGGGATCCCCGAGGGCTACTCAAATTGTCACATTTTGCAATGACTTGCAATGACCCATTAAGCCTTCTATGAAGGCATTGTAGCGCACCCCCGGCCGGTGCTTCGAAAGCCCCCTGAACGGGTCCCCTTCTCTGAGTTGTTGCGAATGCGCAGGGTCGGAGTTACTGATTTATCATACTATGGTAGTTGCATGGACACTGAGCTGGCGAAGAAGTGTAGTAATTATTCATTGTCTACAAATGATGGCAGCAAAAGAGCAGTGGTAGCTGATACTCTGGGAATTTCGGAAATACAGCTGTCACCTTAGCCAATGTTGCTAGCGCCTCGGACTTATCAGTTGGCCTGTGAACAAATAGAAAAGTAATTCTCTAGCTGCATTCCGGGGGTATCTAATATTTTTCATAACAGTGAGCTTTGATGTGCACATTTTAAAGCATTATTTAGCAATTTTATGCGTTTTTATGACTTAAATTATCCATGAATATCATGGAAATTTCTAAATTTGGGCCAGGTCACGGTCCGGAGGCCTCCAGAATCAGCCCAGTCAAAATAGCTTCTGATCGGTAAAATGCAATGATAATTCACAAAATTTAAGTTGCTATATTAAAGAACTCGTCTGCTTTGCTTTTATTGGTGTCTGATCAGTATTTCACATTTTGAAATTAAGCACCTTGAAAATGAACGTATGCTTCCAGCTTTTCATTGAAATGGATAACGTGCGCAGATTCTCAAAATTAGAAGTTACAACTATGTGGTAACTTTTGGCTACTTTATAAACAAGGAGTTTCTGGACATAACCCAACCAAAGTCAGAGTTCAGGCTTTTCCGCACAGAAACAGAAATCGGGCAGAAAATTACCGGTGCGGACCTGTTCGTTTTTCGCCTGTCATCAGTACATAATATTAATGTTACACACTGTGCCGCGTTTTAATATAACGTTAGCTGGAAGTACTTTGCGCTAAAACATGCTCCTTAATTCACTTGGCATTGTGACTGAATGAAAACATTAAAATGGTGAACATGTTGAAAACGTATTCTTGGTATTGTATACATCTTCATGGCTATGGCAAAGGCAGCCTCATCCTCTGACAAAGCAGAGGGATACTGCGTGTTGTGTATTGTTTATAGCTATTCAAATTTGAATTCAGGTCTGGCAATCAGCCTGGTGCCCGTGCCTCATTGCGCTTGCACTCAAAGTGAGGCCCTGGTAAAAATGACTTTATGGCTGCCTCCAGTGAAGGAAATCGAAGATGGCGGACCAGGTTGGTTTATCATTGAAATGTCTTCGTTTTGATATTTTGTAGGTGTCATGAAACGTCATTGTGGTCATAAATACATTTCGATATACCATGTTGATTACCAATCTCTATAAATTTTTAAAACAAAGGGATAATTTTATTTTGGCACGTGTACTTGCCGACAGTGGCGTAGCCAGCGGGGTTGCTGAGACACGTCCCTTTTTGACTGCAATTCGTAGTTCTCAATCATTTTAATTTATTGACGCGTTTTCCAATTATCGTAATTGGCAACCGAAGGCACGGTTTCTCTCCGTATGCGATCTAACAGTGATTAAATCATGGGCTAAATTCAGTCCAGTTGCGGAACACGAACAGAGAATTGGGTTGCACAAAACCTCTGTTTAGAACAATTATTAGTCCTGACCTGCTCCTAATCGGGGAGAACAAGCCAGGCCTGTTAACTGTGGAGTGCTCTCGGAGTGAACCTTCTGTTAATTATGAAAATGACTGAGAACAGGTCAGGACTAATAATTGTTTTAAACGGAAGTTTAGTGCAACTCAATTCTCTGTTCGTGTTCCGCAACTGGACTGAATTTAGCCCATGATTTAATCGTTGTTAGATTGCATACGGAGAGAACCTGTGTCTTCAGTTGCAAATTACGATAATTGGAAAACGCGTCAATAAATGAAAATGATTGAGAACTACGAATTGCAGTCAAAAAGGGACGTGTCTCAGCACCCCCGTTGGCTGCGCCACTGTCGGCAAGTACACATGCCAAAATAAAATTATCCCTTTGTTCTAAAAATTTATAGAGATCGGTAATCAACATGGTATATCGAAATGTATTTTATGACAACAATGACTTTTCATGACACCTCCTAGAGATATCAAAACGAAGACATTTCAATGATAAAGCTGCCTGGTCCGCCATCTTCGATTTCCTTTACTGGAGGCAGCCATTGGGCTCTAATTTCTTGGTGCAGCGCAGGTGGCGAAGCGTGGTGCAGCCCACGCAGTGGTAATTTCGTCCGGCGCAGCCCGTGCAGTGGTAATTTCGTGAGGTGCAACACCATGCGCAGACGAACGTGCTCCGAGATGGGTGTGGCGGCGTAGTAGGGGAAGGTGTCACTTATTCATCAAGACGCAGTGACAATTTCGTAGAAAAAGTCTTCGCTGCAGTTGCGCAGAAAGCTCGCCAGCTCCAACCTGGTTCACTTTCTGTGCAGTGGTAATTTGGCTGACCGGCGCGCAGTGCGCACACGTTACCAAAACCTCACAGGCAGGTTTCCAGAATGTCAGGCACATTTCAATACAGTAAATAATTACAGCAACCACTGTTTTATGTAACTATTTGAATCAGCACATAAATTATAGTATCTATATCGATTGTCCTAATGTCAGATCAAAGGCGGTTGGAAACTCAACCTGACTTAATCAACGCAACTGAATCAATAATTCAAAT
This sequence comes from Gymnothorax reevesii, assembly GCA_029721435.1. Taxonomy (NCBI): domain Eukaryota; kingdom Metazoa; phylum Chordata; class Actinopteri; order Anguilliformes; family Muraenidae; genus Gymnothorax; species Gymnothorax reevesii. The sequence goes on from CM056579.1 coordinate 73,452,329, forward strand.
TAACGACTTCACATCTTTCTCAGCCAACCACAAACTGCCTCGGCATCAGGCAGTGCATAGGCCTACATAATGCTTGCGTTCTATGCTCGGTAAAGCCGTTTGCACACTGGACGCGAAACAAATTGTAGTAAAAGAGGCTGGATGCATTTCATAATTTTTGGCATGAGTTGTAGACACCGCCCCCCCCCACCTGCCAACCAACAACATGTGCACAGTGCAATCCTGAGGTATTTGGACTGCAATACTGTATGAAAAGGTCTGCAATTCCTACATGATGCATACAATATTGATGTCAATACATGGAATTTAACCTGTCTCAGTTTCAACCTCCTGTTGATTGTTTTCAAATCCAACATACTGGTGTATCGAGCCAAGAACAGTTGTGTCTTTGAAAATACCAACCGCACTGTTACTGTTGCTGTAGAATATTCCTTCAAGGCCAGTTCTGTGGTTGTCTCTCTTTTAAGATGTAGGAATATCACAGAGGCAACGGTGATTAGGGATTGATATTGACACCGAAATGCAGCCACACTTTGCCCAAATGGGAGGCCATTTTTTTTGTTTTCATGTAACTGAGCGCGTCTTGCACATCCGTCTACGCTTTTACTAACTTCCAGGCAAGAGCTCTGGAGCAGATCCAAATAGCTGAGCTGTGCTCAATAAGTCAAGTCAAACTCTGGGCTCTGCTCCAGCAGCCAGTGTTTTCTCTCAACTTCCTTCTTGCAAGGGGGTTGACTTTTGTAGGAAAATGAAAAGTGAACTGAGTTCAGCTTTACGTCTTCTTAGAAAGCAATGCTTTTTAGTCGCAATTGAAGCTTTGTGTTAGTCAGACAGTCTGGGTGAAGATGATGGAATGTTTTGATCAATTGCATTGTCTGATAGAGAACTGTCCGAAACACCTGCAACTGGAAAATTTTTTGTTTCTATGAATATTTTACACAGGATTTTTCACCATGAGAATGAAAATAAAAAAAGAAATTCAAATTCTAAAATATGAGTTGTGGTGTAAAAAAAAAAATAAAAATATATATATATATATATATATGTATATAATTCTGAAGAGTGAAAGATTACTTTTGTTTTATTGAATCCCTCAACGGAACAATTTACATAGGTATTTTGCAAATGTGACTGTCTGAATTAGAAAAAAAAAGTTATTTTTATTGCTCGATAGCTTTTTGAAGAATCATTAATATGGATATTTCCGAGAGCAGAGCTTGGGTTGCAATCTTTGCAGTCACATGAAACAACAACAAGACGCCCTCAAAGAATTCCGACTGACAATGCAAGTTCCAAATCAGCAGCGGCTATGCAGTGCTTGAATTAGGTCTACGTGGGACTTATAGATTTACAGTAGTTGCCATGAAAACGTACATATGGCAGTTTCCTTAATGCCACTGCTGTGACTCTTTATACTATGTACTTGTCATAATCCAGGGAGGTTTCCATTGTACAGTGCAGGCAAGGGGTTTGTTCCGATGTGCTTTTTGGTTGTGGTTAAACTGGTAATATTTATAGATCGGCCTATTTCCTGACTGCAGAAGCATCTGGTGGGAAGTACAATAGCGTTCTCATTTAAGGGAAACTGCATCTTCCTGTGACTCACAGGATGTTTGAGCCTATTAACGGCTGGGAATGTCTGCGCAATTTGTCAGCATTAATAACATGCCATATTTACTATAAAAGGCCACAGAGGCTTCTGACTGCGCTGAGAATCAAAGTCGTGGTCAATTGCTTGTTTTCCCACAGCTATGGAGAACGGTGAAGTTGATGGTTGCGCATGGCCGTTGGCTTCGATGCGTATTCAGCCAGTGCAGGGGAAAAGTCTTTTCTTGGAGCACAGACCTTTTGGAAAAAGATTTTACAAAGATTTTATAATGTCAACCAGTTTTTCATGACATCACCCATTTTGCCATGACATGAGTGAAGTGAGTGGTTATAGAAGAGGGGGATTACGTGTGTTTACACAAGATTTCACCACACTGAATTAGGGCATTTTCATCACCTGCCAAAGGTTATCACTTTGGTTTTATTGTTGATTGCAAATATGATCTGAAAAGAATAAATTAGGATGTGAATATAAAAATAAATTAGGACAAATATGAGTAATTTGACTAATAAATACATTTTATTAATTTTTTCTATTTATGTGCATATTTATCTATCCTCAAATTGACCTGCACATTTATTAAAAACATTTTTATAATTCAGCCTTTTATTTCAGCATTATTTTTCTGCACTATTTAATGTATTTATTTATTTATTTTTACATTTATTATTTATTTTGGCAGTTTTCACCTTCCATAGCAAATGACTGTTAATGCAGACTTATTCAAAATCACTTAAAAGGAATAGTTTGAAGAAGGACTATTTTTCTAAATTCTGGCACAAACTGACAGTTGTCTCAATATTTTTCCTTGTAACTTGCTTCCACTCAGACTACATACAAACATGAATGGTGATCCAGAGGTGGGCTGGACTGTTACTTGATATGAAACATTTTTTTTGGCTTAAAAATGATCTATCCATAACAATGAAAAATAAGTAATCCTTGTGGTTCATTCAAAATTACTATCACAATTTTTGTCCTTAGTATCATTATTATAATATGATGTTATGGATTGGCTACTGCTGTTATTGCTTGTCTGTAAATTTGCCTGTAACTTGCAGTTCCCAAGGAGGGTCTGAAGAACCAGGTGGCATTTGAGGAGATGAGGGTGAACTACATCAAAGAGCTTCGCAGGTCTGTGGGGAAGGCCACCAGCCACTCCGGGCAGACCTGGCCACGCTTTTACCAGCTCACCAAACTGCTGGACGCCATGCATGATGTGAGTAAGCCCAAATCTCCTGAATGCGTTTCACACAGCAAGATTGCTGACTTGGCTGGATAAGTGCTCGGAGACAATCCTTGTACCCACCAAAATCTGGAACACAGACTTAATTAACCAAGCACTTTTTCTGGTTTTACTCTGGTGGAGTTATCTCTCTTACTGAGCAGAAGATATGTGCACTGTATAAATCCTGAAGCCCTAATAAATTACTCACATGCCATTACTTAGCTAACCTGAGAATACTGCTATTTGAAATACCCGCCGTAATACATGTAAGAGCTTAATCTCTGCAACATTATAGCAATAAAAAATGTCCTACTGTTAAACTCAGCAATTATTCAGCGAGGTGCTGAAAATAAAAAGGAACCATGTCAATTAATTAGTTTTCACTGAAATACAGTCATGGATACACTGCTTTCCTACTCAGCACCTGCTGATCATAAAAAAAGTTCTTGAATTTTGATCTGTGTAGGCAAAAGTGTGTCATCATGTTGTGACTGCAGTTTGGTTTAATCCCTTTGCGCAGAAGCCAAATCTGGCTATTTAGGTGTTACCTGATTTAAGGCTTTATAATTCAAGATTGCAGCTTTACAGACAGAAAAACTTTGGCTCAATAGAGTCTAGACACTTGAATGCATTTGCACCATTGTATTTCAGTTTATTTTTATGATTTTGGTGGAGAAAAGGGGCTACAAACACAAAAAATCTTCATGAAAATTAAACTTTGAATTAGCAAAAAAAAAATAATTCTGACAATTGAAAAACTGCTGGGGCCTAAAACTAAACATTTCTGGAAGCATAAACTTCTTGACCACAAGTACGAAACCCAAAACCAGTGAAGTTGGCACGTTGTGTAAATCGTAAATAAAAACAGAATACAATGATTTGCAAATCCTTTTCAACCTATATTCAATTGAATACACTGCAAAGACAAGTTACTTAATGTTCGAACAGGTAAACTTGGTAATTTTTTGAAAATATGAGCTCATTTGATATGTTATGCCTGCAACATGTTTCAGAAAAGCTGGCACAAGTGGCAAAAAAGACTGAGACAGTTGAGGAATGCTCAACAAACACTTATTTGGAACATTCCACAGGTGAACAGGCTAATTGGGAACAGGTGGGTGCCATTATTGGGTATAAAAGCAGCTTCCCTGAAATGCTCAGTCATTCACAAACAAGGACGGGGCGAGGGTTACCACTTATTGAACAAATGCGTGAGCTGATTGTCGAACAGTTTAAAAAACAACATTCCTCAACAAGCTATTGCAAGAAATTTAGGGATTTCATCATCTAAGGTTCGTAATATCGTCAAAAGGTTCAGAGAATCTGGAGAAATCACTGCACTGAAGTCACAAGGCCGAAAACCAACATTGAATGCCCGTGACCTTCGATCCCTCAGGCGGTACTGCATCAAAAACCGACATCAGTGTGTAAAGGACATCACCACATGGGCTCAGGAACACTTCAGAAAACCACTGTCAGTAACTACAGTTTGTCGCTACATCTGCAAGTGCAAGTTAAAACTCGACAATGCAAAGCGAAAGCCATTTACCAACAGCACCCAGAAACACCGCCGGCTTCGCTGGGCCCAAGCTCATCTAAGATGGACTGATGCAAAGTGGAAAAGTGTTTTGTGGTCTGACGAGTCCACATTTCAAATTGATTTTGGGAACTGTGGACGTTGTGTCCTCCGGACCAAAGAGGAAAAGAACCATCCGGACTGTTATAGGCGTAAAGTTCAAGAGCCAGCATCTGTGATGGTATGGTGGTGTATTAGTGCCCAAGGCATGGGCAACTTACACATATGTGAAGGCACCATTAATGCTGAAAGGTACATACAGGTTTTGGAGCAACATATGTTGCCATCCAAGCAACGTCTTTTTCATGGACACCCCTGCTTATTTCAGCAAGACAATGCCAAGCCACATTCTGCACCTGTTTCAACATCATGGCTCTGTAGTAAAAGAGTGCGGGTACTAGACTGGCCTGCCTGTAGTCCAGACCTGTCTCCCATTGAATATGTGTGGCGCATTATGAAGCGTAAAATACGGAGACCCCGGACTGTTGATCAACTTAAGCTGTACATCAAGCAAGGATGGGAAAGAGTTCCATCAGAAAAGCTTCAAAAATTGGTCTCCTCTCTTCATAAACGTTTACTGAGTGTCGTTAAAAGGAAAGGCGATATAACACAGTGGTAAAAAGGCCCCTGTGCCAACTTTTTTGCAATGTGTTGCTGCCTTTAAATTCTAAGTTAATGATTATTTGCAAAAAAAAAAAGTTTCTCTGTTTGAACATTAAACATCTTGTTTTTGCAGTGTATTTAATTGAATACAAGTTGAAAAGGATTTGCAAATCATTGTATTCTGTTTTTATCTACGATTTACATAACGTGCCAACTTCACTGGTTTTGGGGTTTGTACAATTCATCTTAAACATTACATTCTAGATTACCTGCTTGCTATGAGCCAAATTAGACAGCTATCCAGGTGTCTCCCCAAAGTCTGAGATCCATCAAAATGGTTCACTGTCAAATCATACATTAATCATATATTTAACACAAATTAACTTTTGGGTCATGAAATTCAGCATGAACTAATGATTTTCTGGTTGAGCTTAGCATGAATTTATCAATATCAGTGCAGTTGAACATCATTGGTCACCAGTACCCTCTCAACACAAAACATGCCTTTTCTCCATAATAAAGTTAATAATATTGTCCATTTTTCTTCGAAGTCCCCCAAGCATTAAATAAAGTGCTGATCAAACAGCCATAACATTCACGCTGCAATTAAAAGCTAACTGCTCTCACATCCGAGCTCATAACCTTACACCTTATAAGGGTAAAAACTCACTAACTCAGTAACATCTGAATTCTGAAATATACCTTATTTTAACAGAACAGAAATTTCACTTTCAGGAAAAATCAAACGACACATGCCTCCATATTCAACAGAATGGTGTAATGAACGTACCGAGCGATCTACTGACGTGCGTGAGCTGCATGCATTTGGAGAAACAAAAACCTCGGCATTCGAGGTCTTTAAACGCGGTATAAATTCTACAGCAAAAAGCCATATTGAGCAAAATACAAACAGAGTAGAAGTATAACCTGTTTTCTTCATTGATGCCCTCCTCCAGAGACAGATGTATGGGGTAGAAGGAACCCTCCAGTACTGTTTCATTTGGAATAATTCCCATTGAGCGCGTCCATACAACATTTATCTCGTAAATGAAACTGAACACTTCAGGCCGGTTTCGGGTGTCTTTGTTTCTTTGATATCTTATCATTTTCAGCTGCGCAACCGTGGCCAACATTCGAAGAATACAACCGACCATACTTTTACACTTAGCCTTGTATCCTATTCTTATTGTCCAATCAATGTATTTCAGTTATTGAGGAAAGTTTAAACACTCAGGAATTGGATAAGAAACGAGTCTATCAATACATCGTTACCGGGCAAGCTTCACGAGTGCGTGAACTGTAGAGTTACGCAGATGAATCTGAGTATATAATTGAGTGACTGGCTATTGACACCAGTACTTGGGTGGATAGAAGGGAGCGCTAAATTTGTCAGTGGAGGAATCTACGCGTTAATCCATGGGAGGGAACTACGCATATATTGTGTGTGATGACTGTAATTGACAGTAGAATGTGAGAGAATCAATACAATTTCGGATTTTTTGCTTCACAAAACGTATTTTTTTAACCACTAATTGGAATACCGTTGGCTCACTGTAGCAAAATGGTTGCTACAGAGTGCTACGTTTTTTTTCTGTCGCAAGTGATAATTTTTTTAAAGAACTGGATGGATACTATGGGCATTCCTTGCACATCAGGCTTAGCTGAGGAGTTTAATTCATGCAACTCCTGAAAAACAGGGATTGGAGGGAAGTTCTCCACACTCTAAATCGCATTTCAGCTCTGCCTGCTTGGGGAAATTCAATGGCTGATCCGGGGTGTCATCTCATGGTCGAGTACTGTAACTAAGTGCTTAAATTTTCAGGTCTATAGACGCGAGCGTCTACATCTGCAGAAAGGGGTTAATGATGTTTGTAGCCTGATTTATAGTTCATCACATCTGCATTATACAAGAAAACAGCCCAAGCTTGTTCATTGTTTGTCAGTCATTTGTGAACATCTTTTCCAAAACCATTTGGCAGATCAAATTGAAAATGTAGGTACATGTTCCTCTCCATGAGCACGCCACAGTTTGCTAAGGGAATTTTGAACCGATCTCAAATTGGCCGCCAGGCAGCCATCTTTAAAACACCTATTTCTGCTATATTTAAGGCATTTTTGCACAGAACAAGCTGAAATTTGGTATAGAAGCCAAGTAGCAAGACTCAGGACATTCACTACCCATCCAGAAAAAAGTCCCCGTTTGGATTTAACCAGCAAATGCTCAATAGCCTATGATTGAATCATTATTACAGTGATGAATGTGTTTCAGCTGAAAATAATTATTTTGATCCTCGCTTATCAGTACATAACTACTCATATCTTAAAAAACCATGCTGGAAGACGTGCAGTCCTGTTAAAAAAATAGCAGTGCGACAACAATAACCTGATTGCTACTACTGTTATTAGTAGTAGTGATATTTCTGCATGGCAGATAATTTACTTGCAGATGTTGTAGTGTAATAGAAAAACAACAGACTCCACTGTAATGACATGCATGCTGCTTGTTCTGAGTAATGGACTCATTCATTGAAAGGGGTATGCTCAAAATAATAGCTGTGTGGAGTTTTGAGAATTCATTCATTCTTTGAAGAAACAGGTGTCATTAAGGAAGAAGGGAAACACATGTTTCACATTATTATAAAATATCTTTCCTTCTGAACTGCAAAGCAAAATGGGCTTTTTATGAATGTGGTGCACTGCCCAAAACATAATTTGTTTAAAAAGTTGATTGGAGAGGGGAAAATGTGGAGTGCAGCGAAATAAAAACCTGAAACTCACAGAAAGAAATGAGCAACTACTGTTAAAGCGGATTGAAGAATGGTCAGAATGGCAAAGATTCAGCCAATCAACACCTCCAGAAAAATCAAAGATGATATAAAATTACCTGTAAGTGCTTTTACAGTCAGAAGATGTTTGATGGAAGCTGAGCTATCAGCAACAAGCCCCCATAAAGCACCATCAATTAAAACATCAATTTACCCAAGGAGAAATGGTGTAACATTCTGCGGACTGATGAGCGTGAAATTGTTTTTTTCGGGTCTAGTGGTGGTCGAATGTATGTCACACTACCTCTGGGTATTGAATTCAAGCCACAGTACACTGTGAAGACAGTGAAGCATGATGGCATGAAAATCATGGTATGGGGGTGTTTTTCATAATGTAGTGTTGGGCCTGTTTATCGTATACCAGGGATTATGGATCAGTTTGAATGCATCAATATACGTGGCGATTATGTTGCCATATGTCAAAGAGGAAATGCCTCTGACATGACCCCAAACACACGAGTAAGTGAGCAACATCTTGCTTCTAGACAAACAGGATTGAGGTAATGGAGTGGCCAGCTCAATCCCCTGACCTTTGAAAACTTGTGGGATGACATTAAAAATGCATTTTCTGAAGCAAAACCCAAAAATTCACAGGAATTGTGGACTGTGTTTTCTTCATCCTGGGCTGAAATATCTGTTTCTAGGTGCCAGAAGTTTGTTGACTCGATGCAACGCAAATGGCCAGCAGTAATCAAAAAAATGGTTATGCAACTCAATATTAGTTCAGTAATTTAAAGTGAAGTTAAATCTTGAGTCAAATTTAGCATTTGGAGAGAAAATTGTTGATACTTTTTGTTTTAAACAGATTAACATTTCTTTTCTTTGCTTCCTGCAAAAAACTAACACAGACTTGATAAAATTTGTTTATGCTTTGATTTGGAATTGAAAGTGTAATGTTTCCTGTACATTTGAAAATACAGTGCTGAAGGCTATGAAAAAATATTTGCACTTTTTTTTTTAATTCACATTTTTGAAAACACTATTTTTTTTAACACAACTGTATCTCATGATCATTGAAAAGATGTTGCTGTTTCAAGAGGGGCAAATTATTGACCAGCATCAAGCAAAGAAAACAGCTAAGGAGATCGCTGTAATCACTGGAATTGGGTTAGGAACTGCCAACAATTCATGAAAACATAAAAGGATAGTGGTGAACTGTCAACTTTGTGGAAGAAATGGGTCGGAGAAAAATCATGACTGATTTGCTCTGCAAAGTCTCATCTTCAAAAAAAATCAACAGAAGAACTCAGGGCTGTGTTTAATTATGAAGGTCAGTGCATTTGCACATGCATGATGCTACTAGAACTTGGGGTGCTGTGACTAAATAGCTGCGTGGCCACAAGAAAGCCATTCATTTGTGAGGTTTTTTGGGGATAAAATGACTTCAATTTGCAAGGGAGCAAAAACATTGAACGGAGGAGCAATGAGTCCAGATTTACCCTATTCCAGAGTGTTGGGCACGTCGGGGTAAAAAAAGGAAGCCCATGAAGTGATGTACCCATCATGCATAGTGCCCACTGTACATGCCTCTGGAGGCCGTGTTATGAACTTAAATTCGTCAGGTCTAGGCTCAGCACTGTTCTGCAGCAATAAACTAAATTCAGCTGACTACCTGACCACCTACTGAATGACCAGTAACCTACCAATGGAGTTTCTAATCCCTGATGGCACAGGCAAATTTCAGGATGACAATCCTAAGATTCCTCAGGCTCAAATTGGGAAAAAGTGGTTCATCGTCCATGAGGAATCATTTTTACACATCAGTTGGCTGCCACAGAGTCTGGACCTTAATGAATTGAAAGTCTTTGGGATGTGCAGGAGAAGGCTTCATGGAGGGGTTTGACTCACCCATCGTCAAAACCATATCTCAGTCAAAAATGAATGCAAATATGGCCAAAAATAAATGTTCTAACATTGGATAAGATAGTCGAAACAATCCCACGACGAAAGTGTGCCATGATCAATTTTCACTTTCATTTGATCTTTGTCATCATGCCACGCTTAGTAGTGTTTCTGTCATCTGTGAACATCATCTTCTCCAAAACTGTCCAGTCAATGAAGCTGAAACTTGGCATACCTATTCCTACCTAGGAGTACACCAAAATTTTTTATGGCATTTTGATTTGATTTTGAATATGGCCGCTGGGCGATTATTTTGAAAATGCCTAATTCTCATGCCTTGTATCTCAGCCTTTTCTGCACCAGTTGAGTATGGTATTCAGGTGCTAAGCAGTAAGACCCACAACATACATCACAAAATTATCTCATTTTTGGCATATTGACCTTGATTTTACCTTAGTAATTATGCCATCCGTGCAAATTTTTCCAAAAAGTTAATTCAGAAACTTGCACCAAATAAGGTGAAACTTTATGTGTCTTCCTCCTGCACATGAATTCAGGAAAATTATTTGAATAGTTTCGATTTTATTTTGAACATCTTGGAATTGTCTCTTTTTTGCAGCAATTGAGCTGATAGAATTTTGGTATCCATAGGGTCTAATTATGCATTAGCAAGAGTCCAGACATTATCTGATTTTTACTACAAGTCATTTCAAACATTAAAGATTTTCACCTTTGTTCGTATGTTATTGAAAGAAATAAACATTTAATCAGTTCACAGTATTAATTACAATTATTCAATAGGTAAATTTCAAGTTTTCAAATGAAGATTTGTTTAAAGTTTGACTGAATATTCAAATTTTAACCAAAGAATAATCATAACATTTCAAAATTTTTAAAGCATAACCAATAATTAACGAGCTAAGTTTTATGCCATAGTTTGGGGTAACACGATAACATTTATGTGTAACAAGTGTTGATTAATGTGTCAGAGATCAAGTGATTAATACATGTAAAATTTTTACTTGTGGTCACTGGAGATTTATTGTTGGGATGAGCTACGGTGCCTGGCCTCTTTTATTTGCTTTTTAGGAACTGCTGTGACTTCTGATTGAGGAAGAAAGAAATTTCACCGGGTCATTGTTTTTGTGTTGCATGACCAAGATTAATGAAGGCAATATTGCTGTGTCAGAGTGGCTGGGTGAACATTTTGTCATCCATGTTATGTTCCTACTGAGTTGGTCTGGACTGTTAATTGATTACATTCCGAGGATTGCCTATAAGTGAGAGCTGAGAGCACAGCTTGATCTTCCCAGAGGTAAAATGCTTTTGCTTTATTGACAGCGACCTTGGCGGGATTTGTGGAAGTGTCTGTAGAGTCACTTTGTGAATGTCTACTCTCTGTAAATCAAAATCAGAGTGCTGTGACACTGTGATTTCCACTGAAGTACCAGCACCCTCATCTAACCACTGCAAATTAATTTCTCAGAAACTTGAGTTATATGAAGTATTCACATATTAAACATCTGATCTCAAATGATGGTTTTTAATGTCCTTCCAAGAAGGCAAATGAGGGCTCTGCGGCCTTTTTTGTGGAGGTCCATTGCTCTCTGTTCTATTCAGGATACCGCCTCAGTAACCGACTCTTGCCATTTCTGTCTTTAATTTGAGATGGCAAAGCAACCATTTTCCTTGGTTTGGTCCTCTGAATGATATTCAAAGCCAGAATTTCATTTGCCTAATGCAAGCCTGATTCCAAAATGGATGTCCTCAAATACATTTTTTATCTTTTGTGAGTATTGTTTGCTTATCACTCTTCAATGGTTTATCTAACAGTCTGCAAGTCCTCAAAAAAGAAAATGAAACCGTTAAAACCAAGCTAGACTTTTTGGCTCTGTGTTTACTGAGTGTTATAGTGGTATAACAGCACTTGAGGTGGAAGAATCTTAATGCTTGTTTGGGTGTAGAAAATGCAGCAAAATGTTCTGAAGACACACAACTTCTGAGCTGTATTACTGAGATAGCTGGATGACTATATCAAGGAACAGGCTTAAAGAACTTCTGTGTATGCATAATCTCTTGACTACTGCCAAACTAATAACAAGACCAATGATTTCACAGGTTATTGGATTTGCACCAACCATAACTTTTATAACAGCAAAACCAATTGCAAAAGATTTAGTAAATGCAAAAGACCATATTAAATCAGACTGAGTAGAACCTCAAACCCTCGGAAATTAGTGACATGGGCCGAGCTGAACTGTTATCCAGGTTACTCATTCATTATACTTTGGAAAATACACTCCCTGGTAAAAGTGTGAAGTCTCACAGCTGATCTCTGTGCTCTCTTTCCAGTTGGTGGGGGATCTTCTTGACTTCTGCTTCTACACGTTCCGTGAGTCTCAGGCCCTGAAAGTGGAGTTTCCGGAGATGCTGGTGGAGATCATCAGTGACCAACTACCAAAGGTGGAGTCAGGGCTCACTCAGACTCTCTACTTTCACAAGAAGTGACATCACACGTGGAGGACGAAGGGCATTGCCCTTAAAGTCGCCTGTACCAGTGCGCCACACTTCCTCCTACCCGCACCCTGCCCTCACAGCCAAGATGGGAGAGACTCTCACTGATTGGCTGTCGCTGCCACTCTTTTGCTGTTGAGGTGATCAGCAAGTTCATAGGAGGAAATAAATATCTGGGAAAGACTCTAGTCATGTTAAAGAGCATCCCGCCCCAAAGGCTGTGATTTTAATGGAGAAGCCATACAGACTTTTTTTTGCCTCACACGCAGTTGCACATACAAACACGCTAAATTACTTTCCTCTTCCTGAAAATCAATAACTGTGGTTTTTATATAAAATGAAGTACATGAAGGAAATTCTTACTTTATGAGGCAGTAGATTGTTTTGAGAGCAGTCCTGCAAAATTTTACTACAAACTGTTATTCTGCATAGGGCACACGATGAGCCCTTTGTAAGGGGGAAAAGGTTTGGCATTTTCTAATGGATGATTGAGTTTAATAAAAACTTTCACGAAACACCAGAACAGATTGATCGATCCTAAATTCCTTATTGGTTTGTGATTATGATACTCACATTTGCATGTATGTATACTCAGTCTACATCAATCAAGCTTTTACTGATAGAGCTGTACAAACATACACTATATAACTGAATGGAAAACATTGAGGCTCAATGAGTGGACAACTTTGCTCTAAACTTACACAGAAAGTCAACCAGTTAGTTGTTTTCTGAATTTGTTGGGTCAGCTCGAGCCGTTCATTGAGAAGTCAATTTTATGCAACTTCATTTTTTCCTGGCACTAGTTATGGTGTAGAAAAAAGGCACTATTTACCTTGACTCACAAAAAATGAACCTAATGTTTATGACTCATGACAATTGTAACTTATATATAGTCTTTTCCAGAAGTAATGATCTTACATATTAAAGACACTTAATCATTTTAATAGGCTGATAATCCAATCAGTTAAAACCAGCTCTTTGTGAAACACAACAGGTGCTCCAAATGGCTTTATTTCAAGGCGCCTAAAAGATTCATGAAACATTTTTATGAATCACTCTTGTGATTTTTTTTAAAGTAGATGAACTTGTAACATTTTATAACAAGGTACTTTTTCCTTCTGCAAAAACAAAAAAAAATCTGCATAATTTTGTGATAGCTGCAGCACATCATAATTTGACGGAATATTGTCCGTTTTATTGTAGCACTTGTCAAAAGGAGCCTTGGAATAAAGCAAAACCCGCATGTTTCATGTTTCGTTCATTTAACTCTTAACGAGTTAAATTTTGCATAAATATACACACGTACACACAAACACACACACACACACACACAAATATATGCACATTAGCTTACTAGCTTACCTGTAAATGGCAGGGAAACAAAAAGTTACGAAATGCTATAGGCTAAACTGGCGAGACACAAAGTAATCTGTGATACTGGCATATTGGATGCGTTATTGAGCAGCTTCCTCTATTCTACCCTCCACTGCTTCAGTAGAGTCTGGTAGTATGACTTCATTGGACCATTTTCTTTCTTGTATTCATGACATTAAATATAAACCAGACTCTGGCAATGAAACAGTGGATAAGATGTAAAATGTGATGTGATCGTGTGTCTGACTACAGAAAGCAGGTCAGCAGTTGTTTCGGCTTCCAAAAGCAAATGGCAGTAGATACTGAATTTGAGGGTAGTATATTGCTCTCAAAGAGATAATGGACTTCCTGCTGTCTGATGTAGATTTTACACAGAGGAGTAACTCTGACACTTGGGGCATTAGTTGATGTTTTATAGCTCAAAATGTTATTTAAATTTAGTTAGTTGCTCTTTAATCCCAGAAATAACACTGGGGCATATTTTTGTGCTCTTTTTTCTTATATCAGGCTGATAGAAGAAAATATGTTACAGCAAACTTCACAGATATGACATTACTTAAATTAATGAAAGAATTAAAAATACATCTCCAGGCTTTTACAAATCATTTTTGCAATCTTTGCTGTTCTGTATATTGCTGTATAAAATATTGTGAAGGACCTGAAATAAGCTGAAAGTGAGGTTTTTTTTGTTTTGTTTTGTTTATATGAATATATAAACAAATGAAAGATAATTGTCAATGGTTGATGGGAAGAATGGGAAAGTATTTTTGAAAGATCTCTATTTTGTTGGGAAAAAAATATTTAAGTATTTTGTTGAAAAGATTGTTTTTTAATGTAAAGTGAAATGTTGAAGCATGCTCACAAAAGAGATTTTAATGGTGTGTTCATGAAGGGAAAGTTGTGCCTTTATCCTATTTTACATTTTCCAGGATCTGTTGTAAATAACTACACTGAATAACTTCATTTATTTGCATAAAACATTTCTGCTTCATTGTGGCCTCTTGTTTGGAAAACCCATATATCATGTATTAATTACAATGCTTTACATAACATATAATGGTGCTCACCTCTCAATCAGAAGCCAATGATCTGAAAAAGAATGGATGTTCTTAATCTTTTATTGCGGGCTCTAAAAGCTGAAGGCAAGATTAATGAAAGTGAAGCATATGCTGTACACATTGTGGACAACAGTGAATAGAAAATGATGTATACTTTTTTGTACTTTATCACAATTCAGTTGATCCCCTGAAAGGTGAGGTTGTGGGGTTGATGAGAATCAGGGGTTAACAATCCAGGTTCAGAAAGTGATTATTCTCCACAATATTTTCTCCTAACCACCTGGATTTCCTTATTGGAACAAACCTTCAGCCAAGAGGTAGAATAAACTAGAAAAACACTCGGAGAGCGCAGACCTCCGCCAAGCACAACATTTCCCTCCATATTGCGACTTCCACCATAGATATTAGTCTTACATTTATTTTATCTTCATTTTTAGATTCCTTGACCATGAAAACATGGCAATTTGATTCATAATGCTATATCAATATTAGTTCCACAGCATCTTAGCTGTTTAAAGATGTCTGTTGCATGTTTCTAGCTTCATTTGTTTCTTTTTTCTCATGATGCAACATTTCCCCTCATGTTGTGATTTACACAAATATTACTCCTACATTTATTTCATCTATTTTTTCAGATTCCCTGACCAAGAAAACATACCATTAGCAACTGAATTCATAATGATATCAATATTAGTTCAGTAGTTATTCACAAAAATCAAATTTTCCGTAATGGTGGTTTTGTTCTGGATCTAGTTCCCTGGCTTTTGAAGATACAGTAAATCCGGTGACACCTTCCTAATTCTGCAATATCTTGGCTATATAATGGTGTTTGTCGCATGTTTGTAGCTTCATTTGTTCTCTTCCTATAATGAAAGTTCCGAAGGTCCCCTACTTTCGTATTCTGGATCATAGTATCCGGAATTATTCCATTTTCAGGATCAGTCTTTGATATATTGTAGAACATGTTCGAAACTTGTCCTGTATTTTTTTTCCAAGTGCCCTGACTATTTTTGGTGGAGTTATATGCATAAATGTTGAATGTCCCAATGTTAAAGAATCCTTTAAAAAATTCCTGGATCCAGACGGAGATCCGGATCACTTCCAAAATCTAATCATTTCATCCTTATACCAAACTGTACAATCCCTGAAAATTTCATCAAAATCTGTCCATAACTTTTTGAGTTATTTGGAAACCAACAGACAAACAAACAAACAAACAAACCCAGGCAAAAACATAACCTCCTTGGCAGAGGTTATTAGAGAAATCAACTGGCTGAGCTCAAGGGTAGGGGCAAATCCTGGCAGAACTTCCACTTTCTGATCTCTGGCATGTGCATCTCAGATTTTAACGATACCCTCATGCAAGAAGGGCGTAAGTGATATTTTACAAATTCTACAGGAGAGGCAAAAAAACTACTCCATGTAAATCTCGACCATAAGGTTTAAAATTTCCACGGTGAATGAGTGGATCATTTGATGATATTGAAGTCTGAAAAAGATTGATTCCTAATGATTACTCAATGAAGAGATAATCCAGATTATGTCCCTTACGCCTTTTCTGCACGAGTCAGGATGAGAAGTTCAATATATTTAACACACATCTTAAAAGGGTGTATCTGTAACACTCTACCAAAAATGTAGGTTATCCAGTGAAAGTGCCCAGAGTCTGTTCGATTTTCTGAATTTCTTATTTCTGAATACACATAATAGTTTCCTGGTGCCTTAATTAATGCTTTAAATGTGTGAAACATAAAGATGCAAGGAAAGGATATGGCAGGATATACATTTTGCTTTCCATTGTCAAAATTTTAAAGGATTCTGTAAAATGTGTACTGCATGAAATTGCTGTCACACTGAAAAGAACTTGAGCATGTAAAAGTGAATCATCAAATCTAAAGATACTCTTTACACCCCAGAGGCTAAAAACAATGCAAGGTATTTCTGAATTAAGGTCACTATGTCACCTCTGTGCTGACACTGATATTTGAAGCCATAAACAACAGATAATACAAAGGATAATACAGTGTGCTTTGACTGGGGGCGTATGATAGTGCCACCAAAGACTGGCAATATGAAAAAAGGTGCAAGTGAAAGATACGCCTAGACTGAAATTGCATATTGTTTGTAAAAAATTTAAAAAAAGGCATAACTACCACTTTTGTCCATTTAGCATGGGGATCGTTACATGCGCCCTACAAGCAAATAAGAAACATTGGTTAGAAAATTTCACTTGTAGATATGCCTTTTTTAAAAAAGGCCCTTATCCCTCAAGGATAAGAATTCAGACCTGAAATTTTGCCAGAAGATGGGTCCTAAATGGATGTATAGAAAAGTGAAAAACATTATTTTTGTCCAAAATATCACTCATGCCCTTATTGCATGAGGGTATCAAAATAAAAGCTGGACACCACAGAATGCCTTTATTGAGAAAAAATGCCCTGTAATAAACTGAATTGAATATACATTTTCAAAACAGCTCTAAAAACCAGACATATTTTGCCGTATACAGTTCAACAACCATTATAAATAATATCAAGATGGCATTTCACTTTTTTACATTCTTTATAAACTAGGATTTTGCTGCAATTATGAATGGTTTTGAGCTTGTTGAAGTATTTTTCACCACATTCCATTCTATATAGGCTTCAAAATATTAGCTTTAAGGACCTATCACCTCTGCTGCTGGTTACACTTTTCAAAAATGCCCGTGGTATACACATTTTTCTTAATTTTCTTTGCAATCTGCAGTACCTTCGGTTGATAGGATGCATTGCAAACATGCCAGCTAGTTACTAAATGCACAGCTGGTCACAGCAACTGCAGATTTATTAGAGGACATTGAACACTTTGACATTCTTAGCGCAAGATAGGTAGTAAGCTAGGGGAAAGAAAATTCACAGTCAAGCATCAACACTTTCAGATTTTTAAAATTGTGGTTTTTAATTGTGGAAATTCTAAAGCATAGACTTGAAAATCCAAGACAGAAATCCAACATGTGAAAGAAGGCTGATATGTGAAAGTACAAACATAATCCTGTTTTCCCCAAAGTACTTTGAGTTCAGTTTCAAAGTGGGAGCAGCATTTAGTTTCTGTTGTCTGACCCCAGTTCATTGATTTAGTAAACAAGCCATGTCCTCACTGCATTCCCAAAAAAGCCCTCAATAATCATTAGTTTTACAGAATGACTTTTTACTTTCATCCGGTAATTTCTATAATATTTCTGTTGCTGTGTGAAGAAGATTAGTACTTTTCCACTATAACACCAGCGAAACAGTGAATATAATAGGACTGTGTAGCTGTTACACAGATATGGCTTTAACTGTATTTGCAAAGAAAAGTTACAAGGGATTCAAATAAACCCTTTAACAAAGACAAGTGTTCATCTTTTATTTTTACTCTGTGAATACATTTGAACACCTGATAATGACATGTCAGAGTTACTGTTTCTCTTTAGAAGGTCCACATGTCTGAAATAGATATTTTCTGCCATAAAAATGATTATAGGCAAGAAAAACATAACGTAATGCACTACAATAAAGTGCTTATTGCTAGCCAAAAAAAACTTTGGCTTTTCCAACTAAAAGTCATTACTATGGATTGTGAATGCTAGGAAGACTATTTACAGAGCAGAATCTTACAGTACTGTATCCTGATCATTTTATTTTTGTGTTCCCAATTAACATGATTATTCAGTGTTTTATCCAAAAGTACTGTAGGATACTCTATTTAGGGTTCCTCCTCATTGTTGGATTATAAACAGGTTACCAGTGAAGGGAGAACAAGTAAAGGGATGTAATGCTTACACTGATTAGTAATAGCCAAATTGTATTTCCTGTTGAAAGGAACTCACAATCAACCTAGTGAAGAGTCACTTCAATTCAGCTCAATCTCCAGACTGCTCGCTCTATCATAACAGCTCTATATCCCAAGCCAAATCTTGCACAGCTTTCCACTAGCTTTTTCTGTCTCATTCTGCCAGATATCAAGAATGTGTTGGATCAGTAGGATTTCACGGCTGCTTTTCTTTGCACATTCCCAATCACCTGCTCCGCTTCACCATTTTTTTTTTTTTACTTCTAGGTAGAGGACAATCGTCAGCCTCTTTTTCTCTACCTTGTTGAAAACAAAACAAAAGAAGCATCTTACAAATATTAAGTAATTTGTAGTATTTTTCATAACTGAAATGACAATGAAAGCTTGTCATTATGTACTCTTCTTAATGGAAAATGCCATATACTTCATGCAGTTCTAAGAATATATACACTCTCAGAGCTTTACCATGAAAATGCCCTGCTTGAAGTGCATCTCACTGCATCCTATAGTCATGTAGACCGTATATTGTCTCTCCCGTGTTGTGTTCTTGCAGTTATAAAATGGGACTGACAAAGACACTCATATTTTCCCTCATTCACGAACCGAGAGAATCGCATTTAAAATGCTGGTAATGATGCGAGTTTAAGTTCTATGGTGAGCCTATATCAGAGGGAAAGGAGAGGCTACCCATAATGTAATCTTCCCTGTTATTTGTCCCCGTTGGATTTCTGTACTTTTGGAATACCATCAAGATTTCTGTCACGCTAGTGCGAGTGCCAGCACATGCAACACTCTAGCTATTTATGAACGAATTGAATCCCATCTCAGCAGGTCTATCACGCTTCCTCCAGTACACACATCCAAGAACAGTAAGCAGACATTTTGACAAATGAAACAGTTTCCATAGGGCTGAGTTTTAGAAAATGTCTCAGTCAAAATCAATTGGATCATGTAACAGCAGCCCACCGACAAAATTTCAGCGATATCAGTTCATTACTTTTTGAGGTATAGTATCTTGCACACTAACAGACAGATAGATAAACCAATGCCAGCAAAAACATAACATGCTTGGCGGAGGTGATTATAACGTAAGGAATTTTCCCTGCATCAGCCTTCATGAAATGTAGGAGTGTCGAAGCTTAGTTTTAATGGCACAGAAATGAGTTGGCTACCGACAGTTTTTACAAAAGGCACGTATACGTTACAGGCCTAATATCACAAACACCCTGGATGTTACAGAATTTGGCTGGTTTTTGAAGTATATTTTCAGCGACAACAAAAAACAGAAAAACAAGAGAAGTACCGTTTTCACTGTTTTGACATTATTTGTGGCATAAAATACAATCATTTACTCACTCATATAACTTTCGTGTCACTAGAAGTCCCTCGGAAGATACAGCGCCCTCCATAATTATAGGCATACTTGGTTAAGATGTGTTAAAAGCCTTAAAATAAGTATACTCTCACACTGAAAATTGTAGAAAAATGTAACCTTCAACTCAAGTGAATTTTAGGGGGAAAAAATCCCTGACTAAGAAATAATTATTTTTCATAAAATCACCTGTTCCACAATTATTGGCACCCCGAACAATTCCTAGGAAATAAATGTAATTGAAGTATTTGTCATTTTTACAGTAGTTTACAACGTTGATCAGAGTATCTAAGAACATTTAATTGGTAATACATCACTTCATATTTTCCCTGGGGTATAAATATGACGTGACACAGAGGCCATTTTTCTTATCCACTCTTCAACATGGGAAAGACAAAGGAACACACCATTCAACTAAGGCAGATGTGTGTCAACCTTCACAAGTCAGGCAATGGCTACAAAAAAATAGCCATTCGCCTACACCTGCCCATATCTACTGTCAGAGGAATCAATAAGAAGTTTAAAACAACTGGAACAGTGGTAAACAAGCCTGGACGAGGACGCAAGGTTATTTTGCCACCACGCACAGTGAGGAGGAGGGTAAGAGAAATAAAAAGTTCTCCAAAGGTCACTGTTAAAGAATTGCAACAAATGGTAGCATCTTGGGGTCACAAAGTCTCCAAAACAACCATCAGGCGCTATCTACATTCCAACAAGCTGTTTGGGAGGCATGCTCGGAAAAAACCTTTTCTGACTCATAAACGCAAACGTCTGGAGTTCGCTAAGCGGTAGTGGGACTTCAACTGGGACCGTGTGCTTTGGTCAGATGAGACCAAGATAGAGCTTTTTGGCAACAAACACTTTAAGTGGGTCTGGCGGAACACAAAAGATGAGTATGCAGAAAAGCACCTCATGCCCACTGTGAAGTATGGGGGAGGATCGGTGATGCTGTGGGCCTGTTTCTCTTCCAGAGGCCCTGGGAACCTTGTTGGAGTTCATGGCATCATGAATGCTTCGAAATACTAGGACATTTCAAATCAAAATATGGTGGCCTCTGCCCGAAAAATGAAGATGGGTCGTCACTGGGTCTTTCAGCAAGATAATGACCCTAAACATGTGCCCAAATCTACACAGAAATGGTTCACCAGACACAGAATCAAGCTCAACCCATGGCCATGTCATGGCCATCACCCCGACCTCAACCCCATTGAAAACCTGTGGAGTGAGCTGAAGAGGAGAGTGCAGAGGAGAGGCCCTGGGTCGCTGGATGATTTAGAGCGATTGTGCAAAGAGGAATGGTCGAAGATCCTTCTTTCTGTATTCTCCCATCTTGTGAAACATTATAGGAGAAGATTAGGTGCTTTTTGGTTGGCAAAAGGGGGTTGTACAAAGTATTAAGATCAGGGGTGCTAATAATTGTGGCACACGGGATTTGATGTAAAAGAATTATTTCTTAATGATTTTTTTCCCACTGAATAAATGCACTTGAATTAAAGGTTGGATTTTCTTCTTTTTTTCATTGTGGTCCTATATTATTTAGAAAAATACTGAATTTACTAGAAGCTAAAGAACACATCTTAACCAGGGGTGCTAATAATTATGGAGGGTGCTGTATTATGCTGATTCTTCTGTTAATACATACAAGTAATGTTATAATGTTGGATGTCCAGAATCAACCTCTCGTTCTAAATATAAGATACATGGGTTTTGCCGTAATCCGTGAACGTGATTTCCTGAACTTGATTTCCTATCTGAACAGCTCGTCCCGAGATCTTCACAAGACTGAGTTGATTTGGCTGCACTGTAAAGCTGTAATAACAGACTTGATATTTGCAATTTTGGGTAATTCGCGTTTCATTAAATCATTCGTACACACAGTATTGGAGAGAGTTTATTGGTGGACTTATTACTACGGTTTTTGCACACAAAAAATACACAGTAATGCGTTGTTATCAACTTGTATTGCTAACTGTAGCAAAGAAGAGGCTCTTCAGACCCTGTACTCGGGCTGGGTCAAGGCCTAGGCCAATCCTGCTTATACAGAGTTCCAAAAGACAAGGAGGGGAGAAGGCTTGGCAGTTAGAAATCAGGAGAAAAAAAACCTTTCGCTGTCCCCTAGATCTGTCCTGTGCAGTGATTATTTTTTATTCTATATAATATATATATATATAAATATTCTATATTTATATATTTTTATTCTATATATTTTTTTTTATAGAAAAGCCACTTTTTTGGGTTTACTGGCAGTTGGGGCTAGATCCTGGTGTGCCATCTAGTAATATAATATTGTAACTGCGTGCATTAATTTGCAGCTCCATTTCCACTGGTGGACACATCTGCACAATGATAAACCATTGTTCTACTCAAACATGCCAAATCCAGATAATCCGTAAATCATGAATTAAATTAATAATTTAATTTGAAACAAGTAACTAAGTAACAAAGTGAAAGTATACTTTCTTTCACTAATCTTTGAAATGTAGTAGAGTAAAAGTAAAAGTCCCGGTTTAAAAATCTTAAGTTCAAATCCTCAGGAAAAAAGCTACCTAAGTCCTGGAACGAAGTACATGTATTTCGTTACCATGCACCATTGAAAACGGGAATATCATGCACCCCCCCGTCCCATCTCACTCTAGCCTGCACTCAAAACGTGAGAGCCCTGCTTTGCTGCATAAGCCTACCTAACGTGAGAGCCTGTTGAATGTGGCTGTAGCACTGCGACTAATGTAACCAAGTTACTGTTGCCAATGTTTGTGTACAAAATATGCAAGAGTAATCAGGTGACATTCAACAGAAGCTGTGTGAACATAAACCTCGTGTTTCAGGCCGGTACAGACGGGGTTAGAGAAGAGGTCTCACCGGGCCTGGATGTGTGTGTTTTTTTTTTTTGTGACTGAATTCTTAACGTTATTTTAAAGACCCATCGGACATATTTTAAACAACCAAATACAGCATAATAGGGGTCCTTTAAGGAGAGAGCTGCTTGATTACTCATTCTCTGCTTTCAAGAGTTCCATCATGAGCTCTTTTGAACTTCAAGGGTGCACTTCTTTGACCGCCCAGTCACGTTCATCCCACAGCAACTCAAGTTGAATTTCAAGGTGTACAGTTCTTAGCAAGCAACATTTTTAGTCAATTCAAGTGTCCCTTTGGCATTTTGTGTGCCTTTGTTGCTGAAAATTAGCTTTAAGATGACAAAAACCAGCCAAATTCTGAGAAATGCAGGGTGTTTGTAGTGTTTTGGCCTGTAGAGTAAAAGCTCAAGTTCTCACGACCCAAATTTTTGAGCACACTTGACACTGATCCGCGCAAAAACAGTCAATTATGATACCTGTCAGAGAAAGCTCAAATTACAGTAAATAAAAGGCACTCGTAGTTAATTGACTAAAGTGCAATGAGGTTATAAAAGTAAGATAATTTCATAATTTGAGACTATTATAATCATTACCTCCACCAACGAAGCTGGGACGGACGTTATGTTTTTGCACCTGTTCGTTATTTGCTGGAATCTTGAATTCCGCAAGTCTATTACTCCGTTCGTTTGTTTGTGGGTTTGTTACTTGCCGGAATCTTGGATTCTGCAAGTATATTACTCTCTTCGTACAAACACAAATTCTGTTTGTTAATGGGTTTGTTTGATTTTTTGTTTGTACTGTGGCTTCCACAGTTTCAGCTCAATTTAGCTCATATTTCATGATCAACATAGGACAGGCACTGCACTATTTTGGCGAATCTAGGTCAAAGGTCAAGGTTAAGGTCACACAAAAGGTCAAAAAGTCATAAGAAGCCATATCTTTGGTCGTAGACACTTCAAACCAAGTGCACATTGTTGAGAAACAAAAGGTTTATCTTACATGACCTACAGGTCATCGGTCAAGGTCAAAAACACAGAAGAAGCCATATCTTCGGTTCTAATCATCATACAGACTTCAAACCAAGTGCATATGGAAAACAAAGGTCTAGGTCAAGCTCACTAGAAAGGTCAAAAACACATTTTGGTTCATAACTTCGCTACTATTACAGCTACAGACTTGAAACCAACTCCATTCCATTCATTCTGTTTCAGAGATATGTGCAAGATTCCGGCAAGTCAAACTTTCATTTGTTTGTTTGTTCCTTTGTCTGTCTGTTTGTGAACAACATAACTAAAAAAGTACCGCACAGATTTCTCTGATATTTTGCAGGTGGATTGCTATTATATCAAGGATGGACCAACGTGATCAGTCAAACAATATGGCCGCCAGGGTCGTCATCTTGAAATTGTACGACACGCGATAGGTCAACTTCGCTCCCACTCATGAACATTTGGATTGTGCTGCCTTGGCGGAGGTTTGCACTCTATGAGTGCCTCTAGTTTGAGAGTATAATAATC
Organism: Gymnothorax reevesii; assembly: GCA_029721435.1. NCBI lineage: Eukaryota > Metazoa > Chordata > Actinopteri > Anguilliformes > Muraenidae > Gymnothorax > Gymnothorax reevesii. The sequence continues at coordinate 73,476,515 of CM056579.1, forward strand.
ACTCGTGACAACAACAATCATTTGAGATAATTTCTCAGATAGTTGATGAAACCTCATTCCTGAAACCAGTTTATTTCGGGAATAAATGCGAGTGCCATATACAATGCATTGCTTGCCAACCTCTGGGAAACCACAGCACAGACACTCAAACTGCTTTGATTCAACTGGTGAGTTCTCTCCTTGTCCTAATCGACTCTGATTAGTTCCCATACCACTGAATGAGGTTGTAATGGAGCAATCAATGAATCTGGAGCCTGGCCACCATGCCAGGCTCCCTCACATCCATGCAGCATCCCATGGCACTTTCAAATTCTCTTGCAGAAATTTTCTAGTTAATGCTCATCATCAGAGAGTTCATTGACTGGAGGATCTTTATTGAGTAAATAAGCAGAGCTTTAGAACTTGGTAATGGATTTTCAGTTGTGTAATCTCTACTTTAAGACATGTTCACATTTCCACTGTAGTATGGGGTTCACCATCTGGCTCCACACATTTCAATACATATTCAGTTAGTGATAAGCCATTCCATGTCTCCTCTTTTTGAGCTGTAAGTACTCAGCATGTTCACTAGAGTAACAAAGCATTTCATCTCTCTGATGTATTGTATTGTAGAAATTGCCTTTAAGACTACAGGTCCAGACTGTATATTTAATACTGCATTGGCGATATGTCAAGTAACTGCAGTGTTACAGAAATTCCATTTCATCATACTCAGGACTTGTATACTATATGAGCTTCTTTATTTTTACTTCAGTTTCTGAGAATGTACACACATCTTATGAAATTAAACTTTAAACCATCTATATTTTGTTTATTTTTTCCCTCAGTACTCTGCTGTAGGATAAATCTGCCTTCAACAGCTCATTAAACATTTATGAACAAATTATTTCAGAAAGCCCATATACTCCAGAGCAATTAAGATTTGCCCCATAAGAATGTCAGTCACTGGTCTGAATCTAAAGTGCCATAATACTCCATTTTACAATACCGAAACCTAAAAAGGGACAGTCAGCATAGTAAGTATTATTTGTGGGGAAAAATTCCTGGAAAGTCACTTGCATCATGTCAAAAAGAAGTAAATTTTTTTTTCCTGCCAGGCCTCAGTGGGATATAATTTTCACCTGTCTATGTTCCCCATGAATGTGACTCAGCATTTAACCCTTTGAAGAATGTAATTCTTCTCCCCTTGTCAATCTTTCCTAACGCAGCTTTGATCAGCTGCTCTCTCAAGCCTTGGTTCGCTGGCTGAGTTGAATAATGGAGTTGTATTCTCCCATTAGCTCAGTCTGAGCTGATTAGGTAAGCATATTGAAACTGAAATTCGGCCAAAAGGGAACTACAAGATTAGTGTCTGTAAAATGGGTGCCTTGATGCAACGCAAAATGTAACTATCAAAAAATTTGTTACATTTTGCATTGGTAGTCACAATGCAAAATGTAACATTTGAAATCTCACTATATTTAGTCTGCAAACTTGTGAAATAGACAAATTTATGTTGATTTAAGCCATGAGGTCAGCAGCAAAACCAACTTTTCCATTGTTTGGGGGAAGCTCGCCATCTATTACGGTATTTTTATCATGCAAGCAACAAAAAAAAGACTGTTTTGAAACCATATTTTGAATTTGCGAGTATTGGTTACAGATGTGAGAATTTTGCTTTTGAAGCAAACTTACAAATAATTTGGGTTCGAATCAGTCCTCTTTGCTTGTGAGTTCAAAAGTTTTGGCTACGAATCAGTCCTGTTTGCTTACGAGTTAAAAAGTTTTGGTTACAAAACGGTCCTCTTTGCTTACAAGTTAAAAAGTTTTGGTATTGAAACAGTTCTCATTGCTTTCAAAATGAATTGGACATAATGGGCGAGATCCATGCGGACAAATGAGAGGAGAGCAGCTATTGGTGGGTTTGGTTTGGACTGCTAACATGGCTGTGCACACACGCAGGTCCTTCCTCACTCCCACTGCAGGCGCTTTCCGGCAGAAAATAGGCGTTGTACAGACGTTATATCATACATATCTACCCCAATGGTTTGTCCATATTTAGTATAAATTTTGAGCTTTTGAAATGAGAAAGAGTGAACTGGTAAAATGGTGCAGAAATTGTGGCTCTTACCAATATTTTTTTTAATGCAAAAACATTGTACAAGCATAGCAACAAGCAAATATGTCAACTAATACAGACTGGCAGCAAATTATTAGGATTTCCCTCCAATTAAGGAGATTATGGATTTAGAGAGATAAATGATTCAGATTTTTAATCACAGGCACAAAGGAAATCAGCTGCGAGGGGTAGCTAGTACTGGAATCATATGTTGTCTGTCCGTGTTAACACAATAACATAAGGATAGTTTTTGATTCAGCCTTAAGACATTGCATCTAGCTGGGATAAAAATGAAACTAAGTTCGACATGAGTATGATAGGTGAGACAGGCAATGTTTAGCACCATTATACACGTTTTAATCCAGCCCTACGTCATGCAAGCACTCTGCTGTAATCACGGCTGGTTCAATTCCATAAGGTCTCTAGTTTGGAAAATACCTTATTAGGAAAACACCTTATTATTTAAGTTATTATAAGTTATTCATTATTGGAAGCTACTCATTTTGACAACAATGAAAGAGCACATGAACACACACCACGGTAAACAAACAACAAGCAGATGCTTCTTCTCATGACACAACACAATTTCGGAGCTTCTACTTATCATGCGTACGGAAGGCTTCACTGCATTGGCTATTACTACATGTCAGCCTTCTCCTTCGTGCTATATGATAGGAATGACAAGAATAGGCTGTGGATAACAGATAAGCGGTTTTGGTCAAAATATCCAGGAAGTGGAGCTCAAAGGATCCCCCACATGCTCATGTATAAAATCAGCATGACCGAGATCACTGCCTGAATGAGGCTTTTAGGTTTTTCATTGTCACACTTGGATAGAAAGCTTATGAATTATTTGAAATATTTAAATGAAAATTTTACACTCCATTTATAATTACATGCATGAAAAAATCTTACTGATTTTTTAACGATGTCACAGATATTAATTGGTGCTAATTCAGGTGTAAACCCGAAGAGGTTTACATGTATGGTTTCATTGAGGCAAGTAGACATTAATGTCCCTTTTTTAATGGAACCGCCTTTAAACTCAGCATGGCACGATTTCACTTAAAATACCAGCTTGTAGTCTAAATGCCATGGAATCTGTCTCGGTCGACATCTCTTAAAAACTCAGCTTATGCTAGACATCAACTGCAGCAACCAACTAGGCTAGCTAGCTAGCTACATTTTTTCTGCTCGCTAGCCTTTGTCGCCAAGGCTTGAGTGTATCGTTGAATTGTTCGAGATATAATTAAGTCTCTTCGCCTCTTCCGCAATACACTCCAGCCTTGACAACACAGGTCAGCGAGCAGCAAAAACATAGCCAGCTAGCCAAGTTCGTTCCTGTAGTTGCTGCCAAGCGTGTAAGCTGATTTTTAAAGTCAAGCTGAAACAGCATTTCGAGAGTATCTAACTTCTGTATCATGATGTTTTTCCGACCGAAACAGCATAGACAGGCGGGACATAACGTTGGGCCGAATTTAATTTGACTGTTGAAAATTGGGTGTACACCGATGGGACAGCAGTATCCGTGAGAGAGAGAGGCGAAGCCCATCCTATGCTCCATGTAGTTGGTGAAGCAGTCCGCTGTAAAATGCCTCGCGCATAATCTGGAGCTGTAACAGATACCACTTTCCTCAAAGTGAATAAATTCTAGCCAGCAGGTCCATAGCCACGGTATTTTAGGGAAACAAAACAAAGTTTGAGGTGGCAAACACCCAAAGACACACCGACGTACCATGCTTGCTAGCTAACGAATCATTCTTAGCTCTGTGCCGCTAAAAGTTTAAGATTAATTGACTGGTGGATGTCGTGAAATTGGTTGAAATTGGTTGGTACGGGCACAAGGCATATTTTGTTTCACATGAAGAAAACATGATTAGATTTTAATATTAGAATACAAAGAAACTGGTTTTTTATAACTTTTTTTTGTTATTTATGGTTAAATAGATACAAAATATGACCGGGGATGTGATCTGAAAGGGTTAAAAAAAAAAGGCATTTTTCATTTCAGCTCGATTTTAAAGAGATGTCAACCGCGACAGATTCATTGACATTTACAAGCCGGCACATGTAGTGAAATCATGCCACGCAGCATTCAAAGGCGATTCAATTAAAAAGGGACATTAATGTCAACTTACCTCCATAAAACATCAGTTCAACACCCAAAGGTTGTCCCATTTCTCCACACTTGGCTGAGAACACTTGGTTACGCACACACTTTGGTGATGTTTGTAGTATGCAGGCACATATTAAGTGGCCAAGTACATGGGGGTATTTAAAATCATTTGGGATATATTTGACAATGCCCCTTACCTTGCGCATTGGATTGTTCTCGACAAAAATGCGGCTTATCATCCTGGGATTATTTAGCACTCTGCTTGGTCAGATCCTTTGGAGCATAGATGTGAAGGTGTAGGCGAAGAGAACAAAATCCATACTTTGACAATCGAGTCATGTTAACACACGAAGTAAGCTTAACACACACGCACATACAGCGCCCTCCATAATTATTGGTTAAGATGTGTTTAAAGCCTTAAAATAAATTCAATTTTTATTGCAGAAGCATACTCTCATACTGAAAATTGTAAAAAAAGGTAACCTTCAACTCAAGTGAATTTTAAAGGAAAAAAACTATCCCTGACTAAGAAATAATTATCTTACATAAAATAACCTGTTCCACAATTATTGGCACCCCTATCAATTCCTAGGAAATAAATGTAATTGAAGTATTTCTGTCATTTCTGCAGTAGCTCACAAAGTTGATCAGAGTATCTAGGAACATTTAATTAGTAATTCATCGCTTCCTGTTTCCCTGGGGTACAAATATGATGTGGCACAGAGGCCATTTCTCTTATCCACTCTTCAACACGGGAAAGACAAAGGAACACACCATTCAAGTAAGGCAGGCGTGTGCCGACCGTCACAAGTCAGGCAATGGCTACAAGAAAATAGCCACTCGCCAGCACCTGCCCATATCTACTGTCAGAGGAATCATTAAGAAGTTTAAAACAACTGGAACAGTGGTAAACAAGCCTGGACGAGGACACAAGGTTATTTTGCCACCATGCACAGTGAGGAGGATGGTAAGAGAAATAAAAAGTTCTCCAAAGCTCACTGTTAAAGAATTGCAACAAATGGTAATTTCTTGGGGTCACAAAGTCTCCAAAACAACCATCAGGTGCTAGCTACATGCCAACAAGCTGTTTGGGAGGCATGCACGGAAAAAACCTTTTCTCACTCACAATCATAAGTGCAAACATCTGTCGTTTGCTAAGCGGTAGTGGGACTTCAACTGGGACTGTGTGCTTTGGTCAGATGAGACCAAGATGGAGCTTTTTGACAACAAAGACTCTAAGTGGCTCTGGCGGAACACAAAAGATGAGTATGCAGAAAAGCATCTCATGCCCACTGTGAAGTATGGGGGAGGATCGGTGATGCTGTGGGCCTGTTTCCTTCCAGAGGCCCTGGGAACCTTGTTAGGGTGCATGGCATCATGAACGCTTTGAAATACCAGGACATTTTAAATCAAAATCTGGTGGCCTCTGCCCGAAAGCTGAAGATGGGTCGTCACTGGGTCTTTCAGCAAGATAATGACCCTAAACATGTGGCCAAATCTACACAGAAATGGTTCACTAGACAGAGAATCAAGCTCCTCCCATGGCCATCTCAGTCCCCAGACCTCAACCCCATTGAAAACCTGTGGAGTGAGCTGAAGAGGAGAGTGCAGAGGAGAAGACCCAGGTCGCTGGATAATTAGGAGAGATTGTGCAAAGAGGAATGGTCGAAGATCTCTATTTCTGTATTCTCCCATCCCATCTCCCAACATTATAGTAGAAGATTAAGTGCTGTTTTGTTGGCAAAAGGGGGTTGTACAAAGTATTAACATCAGGGGTGCTAATAATTGAGGCACACATGATTTGATGTAAAAGAATAATTTCATAATGTGGGATTTTTTTTCCACTGAATACATGCACTTGAATTTAAGGTTGGATTTTCCTCTTTTTTTCATGGTGGTCCTATATTATTTGGAAAAAAACTGAATTTATTAGAAGCTAAAGAACACATTTTAATCAGGGGTGCCAATAATTATGGAGGACGCTGTACACACAGCTTTCACATCCTTCATTGTGTCTTTGGAAAAGGACTGAAATTATTTCCCATTTAGACTCTTTGTTCTTATAAATCAGTGACAATAAATAAAACAATAACAAAACAATCACTATTTATCTTATAAGCTTAGGCTGTATCAGAGCTACCAACTCTCACGTATTGATGAAACTCACGCATATCACGATCTCCACACGCTGTCGTGATATTCCTCCTATTTCTCAAAATGTGAAATAAAAAAATATAAATAATAATAAAATTTTATTTTAAAATTATGGCCTAAATATACGGTAATAACAAGCAGTAAGATATGTGGATATCATTTCAATACCAGCAAATTATTTACTTGTTTACATGATTTGTGCTTGTTAATTTCCCCCTGCTTCAGCAAGCTTTATCTGGATATTGAGACAAACATCTCCATCTAGTTCCATCCAGCCACATAGCTGCTTTATTCCAGCTAAAAGGTGCTTTAGTAGAATTGGATGTGTCTGGTCAATTGAAAGATTCAGCTCGTACTCTTTTGTCTGTCCTGCACCACATTAAACTCCGGTCAGCCACACCTATGTTTCACCCGAAGTGCAGCCTTGAAATTGAAATTATTCAGATGTTTATTTTTATTATTGTTGTTGTTATTACTATAAATATTATTCAGAAAACCATAAAAAATTGAATTAATTAGATTAAAACATTGAGGTCAGAGTCATAAGCATGATGGGTTTAATACATAATTATGGGATAAAATGTTGACATTAAGGCCAGTATTTTGACTTTTATTTAGTTAGTTACTTATTAACACTTATTTTTGTAAACAAATAGTCTAAACAGGAGACAGTTTCTGTTCCCTTTTCAAAGATGGCTAACCCAAGTGTATCATTCCTGACCACATCACTCTCATGGCAATAATAACAGTACCCTCTTGTTTAATATTTCGATTTTGTCTGCACATGACAGCAGAGTACTAAAAATATAACATTAATTGATCCCCTCTCTCCTGTTACCTTGTATACAGTTCACCCACATAAAGCAATATGCTGTTCTTAATACAGCAATGCCCATTCTGCAGCTGCTCTTCGATCCAACCAGGGACATACAACCGGACCTCCGCCTCACCAGAACATCAATGAACGCCTTTTTCAGATTATTCACAGAGAAGATGACCATGGTTGGGGACACACTATTGAGATTCTGATGTTTTTTTATTGGCTTGCACATGGGCTGTCTTACAGAGTTGTCGCCAGGGTATTTGATGTGCCGAACTCTACCATTTGTCGGCATGCACACAAGATTTCTCATGAGATCAAGCAACTCATAACTTCACGATTCCGGTTGTCTTGAATCATGACAAATTTATTTGGATTCAATTGTATATATTTGCTTTATATGTGATAGGAATGACCGAGAAACTCTTTTCTTGCAAATAAAAAACGATACATGGATTTAGGTAATGTACAATTTATTTAATATCTGATATCTGGGTCAGGCTCATTGGCAAACACGAGACAGGTGTAAACATAGGAGTAAGCCATCGACCACCAGCTTTGGACGGTACAGTCAATGAAATGCTTTTTAGGAGGATTACGCAAGCTTGTAGAGTTGGAGGGACCATTATTATGGGAGACTTAAACTGTCCTGGTGTCAACTGAGAAATGGTGAAAGGACAGGGTAGGGGGGGAAGAATTTCTAGATGTTATAAATGATAATTTCTTGGTGCAGTATGTTAATAAACCTACAAGAGAGAAGGCAATTTAAGAGATTTAGTGCTCTGTAATGACCCAGATAGAATTAGCAATGTTGAGGTACTGGAGCCACTTGTGACAAGTCATCACTCTGCTGTTAATTTTGATGTTTCATGGGAAGTTAAAAAGGTGTATTCAAAAACAAAAATTTTCAATTTTAGGCGAGCAAACTTTGACAGGATGCGCTCATATCAAAGAGAAATAAAATGGGCGACACTCCTGGACTGTAAGTCCGTAAATGAGATGTGGGAAAGATTTACTTGAATCACAATGCAGATTCATTCCAAAGGTGTCCAAAAGTAAGCTGAAAAAGCAGAATCCTCAGTGGATGACCGAAAGTATTCGTTGGATTTTGAAGGAAAAGAGGAATCTTTATAAGATGCACAGAAAGGATAACAATGAGAACACTAAGGCTGAATACTGTAAAATGCGGGCTGTGGCCAAAAAAGTGCTGAGGCATGCTAGAAGACTGTATGAAAGACAAATTGCAGAGGGGGCAAAAACTAACCCTAAGCGATTCTTTCAGTACTGTAGCAGAAAAGGGAAAGTTAAAGAGCAGGTTAAATGCATGAAGAATAAAAACGGATCGCTGCTATATGATAACAAGGATATTGCGGATGCCTTAAACAGTTACTTTCTTGAGAATTTTACCTCTGAGGGAGTCTTTATTTGGCCAGAGGGCATGTTAAATGCTCAAGATTATTTAGCGGAAATTGAGGTTCGGGATAACAAAGTATTAGACAAGTTGCATAAACTAAAGGCAGATAAGGCGGCGGGTCCTGATGGCTTATATCCTAGAGTCCTCAGGGAAGTTGGTGAGATCATCTTTAAGCCGCTATCCACCATCTTCAGACGGTCTTTAGAAACTGGAGAAATACCAAATGATTGGGAACAGGGCAATATAATACCAATATATAAGAAAGGGGACCGTACCCAGCCAGGAAATTACAGGCCAGTCAGTTTAAATTGCATTGCGTGCAAAATATTGGAATCTATCATAAAAGATGAGCTGCACTTATTTCTTGAACGTAACAGTATCTTGAGGGATAGCCAAAATGGTTTTCGTACAGGAAGGTCATGCCTGACAAACCTTCAGCAGGGCTACAGCTGGCTTCTGAAACCTATTAGTCAAATGATTAGCAAAAATGCAATGTCAATTAGTCAAATAACTTTACCCCTCGTCACTTTTTTTATCTGATGTCCAGTTGTGAGGGTCTCTAATACCAATTAATTTCTTGTTGGTTTTGTTGCACCGTCGTTGTATTATGTTGATCATGCTTTTACTTACAACTATGTGCTGTTAAATGTCCTATCTGACCGTGTGCTTTCCTCTCTCCTTTCTGACTAGGGCCTGGGCCACACTGCCTGCAGTAGCGATGCGTATTCCGCGAGCGGAGCACTGCAACCGCTTGTCGCATGCAGCTTGGTGACACTACCTGCATATCTACTAGTGCTGGTCAACGAATTAGAATAATTTGAATTAGCGCAATCGTTAAATTTTCTTGATGCATTTTTTGTGCAGAAAGCAAATCAGGTGTTCACCGCGCCTGTCCTACTTGTTAGAGTATTCACAGAACTCGCTACCTGTAAAAAATTTGCTCAGCTGAGCTTTCCAAAAGGCCCATTTAGGCCATTTAACTGTGACACTGTTGTTTCATTGAATTAGAATAATTCATAAGTCATTTCATTGAATTAGAATAAGTGCTCGAATTTTTGTTTTCTGCGAAGAGTGTTCACTGTGCAGTATAAAGTCAGGGTTGAGAACAATTTCTAAGTTGTAAAATCAATCATGGGTCAGCAGCGCGGCCTCTCAACCGGAATAGTGACTCAAATTCAAGCCCTTCGCTAACAAGGCTTGACCCAAACTAAAATTGCTGAGCAGCTCTGCATCAGCCAGTCTTCCATCTGCAAAGCTCTAAAGAAAGACTGCAGCAAGCGCACCAACTGTTCCGGCATCCAAAAAACTTCAGCTCGTGACAACAAGCAGCTGAGAAAGATCGCAGTCAGCAACCGGTTCAAGTCCAATTCTGAGCTCAGCGACTTGTGGAATGAGCAGACCTGCGCTAACGTCTCGAGATCAACCACTTACCGTCGTCTGCGCGAACTCGGCTTCAAATCTCGCGTTCCAGCAGGAAAAACCGATGCTAAACAAGAAACAAATGAAGAAACGGCTGAAGTGGGCCAAAGAACACGGCGAGTGGACTGCTGAAGACTGGCAGAAAGTGGTCTTCAGTGACGAATCAGGCTTTTGCATCTCCTTCGGCGACCAAGGTCCTCGTGTCTAGCGTTGTGGTGGCGAAACCTACAACCACGAGTGCGTAAAAAGATGCGTCAAGTCTCCCCAGAGCGTTATGGTCTGGGGATGCATGTCCGCTCAGGGTGTAGGGAAACTCTGCTTCCTCAAGAAGACTGTCAAGGCTGCCGTATACCAAGATGTTCTGGAAACGTTCCTGATTCCGACTGTTGAGGGACAGTTTGGCGAAGAAGACCTCATATTTCAACAGGATCTTGCACCGGATCATGCGCCAAAGTCGACCAAAGATTGGTTCGCTAAAAAACAGCTTGAAGTTTTGGCATGGCCGATCAACTCGTCTGACCTCATTGTTATTGAAAACCTTTGGGCTATCGTCAAGCGGAAAATTTGCGACAGAAAGCCGACTACGCTGGACCAATTGAAGCGGAACATCGCCACTGCCTGGGAAGCTGTGAGTGCGGAAACTTGTGACAAGCTGGTGAAATCGATGCCGCGGAGACTTCAGGCAGTCATACAAGTCAAGGGGGCTGCCACAAAATACTGCGAAAGTGATGACTCTAATTAAAATAAAAATTATTCTAATTCAGTGAAACGGTTTCTCAATTATTCTGATTCAATAAAACAACATTGTCACAGTTAAATGGCCTAAATGGGCCTTTTGGAAAGCTCTATTTCAAATTATTCTAATTCGTTGACCAGCACTGGTACAGCGGCAGGTCTGCTGCGGGCTCCTCCTTCCAACTCTGTCTCTGCTCGGCTTTGCCCAAGAAATCACTATAAAATAATATTATTTCGTCTCGCATTGTTATAGCCTACTACACGTGATTTATATTTTGTATTGACAGCGGGGGAAGCATGCTTGAGCATATCATACATATAGTCTAATTACACGATCATATTTCAATACACAGCAAACCCTTCCGATTGGTCTTGCTCTTTCCGAAGGTAATTTCGGGGTAGGGGGAGGGTGTCGGGATGCGGAATGTGCTTTCAAAAGCGATCTAATTTACATTAGTCAAGGCTGAAATCATTCGTAAAGGCTAGGCGCCAAACGACCGTGAAAGGAACAGTTCAGACAATTCAGAAACTGGCTGAAGTGCTGTACGTTCGTCTGGCCATTATGTCCAAAGGATGTTTTATAAGTTCATGCCGTATCCAGCTTAGTTTATTTTCTCTCTTTACAAGTGGAAACAGTCACCTGAACTTGCTGATACAAATGGGGCGTCATATGTAGGTATAGCAGTCGCGTGGGTGTCATGGCCAGAGTGAGAGATACGGAGAAGTCTTTGTACAATCATCAACATAATAACCTACGTTCATTGGCTTGGCATCGCAACTAATGGCATATTCCCGCAAAATCTAGACATCTAAATCCAAAATAGAACGAGCAACGTAGTATTAAAGTTTTTTTTAAAAAAAACGGTGAGGTGTCGGTGAGGCCCCACTACACACGGAAAATCTCCGCCCTCCTCCGCATCCCATTCATTTTCTATGGCATGCCTGCGTTTTGGTGCGCGATGCATTCTGGGATACCATCCGATACGATCCGGGCATCCGTGCGGGAAAGTGGGAGGGGACGAAGATGAAATTTTCTAGCCATATGGAAATGAATACGGTGCCCGCAACCTGGGAGCCAATCTCTTTCTCCGAAAAACTACCAGAGCAAACAGATCTTCCTGTTTTGACAAGGAGGAACAAGAAGCTGAACTGGGACCTGTCCAGTCGAAAGTACTGCTGGAAGAGTGCTGTATCCAAACGGACCTCTGATACGAGCCGATGATACTCCCCATAATTTTTTCGGCGTTGCAGGATGGGATGAACCCAAAAACGGCGGTGGCGACGGCAATCGCAGCCAGAATCTTCTTTCGACGATCCATGGCAGAGAGATGTTTGCACTAAAATTGATTTGTACTCATAACAGCAGGAAAATCCAAATTTAGCGGGGATGGATTCTATTTGATCACACAATGTCCGACACGCCCACAAGCCAGCAAGTCAGAAACGCCCATAAACGAGCAGTTCTGCAGGGAGGTGCGGATAACATCCGGATTTTCCGTGTGTAGCGGGGCCTCACCGTCATGCTTGCAAAAGACACGCATCCTCGGCAATTTAGCGAAATTCATGTATTTAAGGCGATACGACTGCTTCTGACAGTCGTTTTCAGCTCTGCTTTGCCTTTTTCTGCATGCGTAGTCCTGAAAAATTCGGCAAGACTCCGAATCTATATTTTTCGCAAGGTAGCAGTAGGCCAGGCCCGGGAAACAGATTGCAATTTATTCGTTCATGCTCGTCAATCGACTTACTGTGACTTTTAAGATGGAGGCGACTGGAAACTACATCGAGGCATTGTTGCATAAATAGTCTTTTTTTAATAAACTACACGTGCATTTTCAAAGTTCTCAGTGGCTCGTTTTAAATGTCAGTGCCCTCAGAATTCTACCGATGAAGTGTGGAGCTACCTTGAGCCTAGTTAATGATGAAAAAATAGCGATTTCTTTGCATGGCAACGCGATGCCCGATTCACAACCATTGTAAGCCTGTTTGGAGCTTACAATCCATTTATTTCGAAAAGTTGCATGCATACGGAGGTGGGATGTTCGACAAAAGTTAGTACTCATTATCATGTTTCAATACACACCAAGTCAGTTTCACACCGGAATTCTCCTTTAATGTTTAGACACCAAGTGAAGTATTCAGGTGTGGAAAAACATTGACCGTACATCCAGTTAAGATAATTTACACTTTTAATTTCTATAGCGGCTATACGTGCTACTAACTTTTAAAGGTGGCAGCCAATACACTTGACAATACTGGGGCTTGCGCAGCATATGCATAGATAGCGACATCACCTAGCAGGCGTGTGCAGCGAGGACGCGCGCTCACTTTCCGTGCGCTAGTGTGTTGGACACCCAGCCATTTGTGTCATTGTGGGGTTTATTTATTCGCATCTGGACCATTGTTTGTGCAAAAATTTGCGTGCTTAAGCTTGCTTTGCGCCTAACAAAATTAAGTTTGGAACTTACACAAAGTTGGCTTTATGATATCATTCTATTAATGTCGTCTCGGTGTTACATAGGCTACTACTCTTAGGTGGCGCGTACAGTAGCAGGATGTGTGCTAAAATTTGAGTAAACTGGTCAACGCCGTCTCTGTTTACTTCGCCACATATACTCGGCCAGATAAACACCTAAGCCGTCGCGGCTGCTGCTGCTCAGAGAAGGACCTCTCTGCCACCACTGGCACTTAATCAATAAATTACACACTCCTCGCACCGTGCAATCGCTCATTTTTCTTCTTGTTTTTCACTGATTACTACACGACCCTATATAGTCTTGAAATGAATTCTTTGCAACGTATGACCCAATTAAAACATTTTATTTCCATTCGAAATAGAAAACACACGCGAGTGCATTCCAGGCTGCCCATTTAGGCTACATGATGTTTACGACAATAAATAGTAATTAAGAAGGAAAAGAACCTTATAATTTCGCCCTTGTGTAGCTATTTGGCTGATTATGTTATCCGTGCCTCACACCACGAAAAATTCTCTCCGTTTCATAACTTGAGCTGCAAGACTTTGGCACCGCGTGCGTCGCGCACATTTTCTTGAATTTGTTACACACTATTGTTCTGTCATAAGCGGGCGAATGTTAACTGCGGGCAAATTGTTCCGAAGTTTAGTATATATAGCCTATATATAGCCAGTGGTGGATTGTGTTTTCGCTCATTGAATTTCTTCGTTTGAATGGAGAGATCCTTTCGCCGCTGCATTTTTTAAGAACAAGACAACCGCGACACGCAACGGTAGTTCGCTGCCGCGCTGAAGTACGGTTGCTTTCACACTTGATACCAGTAGGCTACAGATGGATCCTGCCCGAATCCCCCTCCTCTTCAAACCGTACTCGCTGCGTGCCGTGCCCCGCGCTCACACTTACCACCAAACAAACTAAACTATCGCTATCCCTAACCCAACTCATAGGGAATGCTATCCGTAACCCTACACAGCAAACGTCCCAGTGTTAACTGAACTCCAGTAGAGTTTATATGAGACCAACCGGTCTCAAATAAACACTACTGGAGTTCAGATAACACTGCGATTTTTGCTGTGTAACCTTAAGCTAACTCATAGGGAATGCTATCCCTAACCCTGAGCTTAATCCAACTCAGCTACAAGCAATGGTTTTCTCTGCTCAAATTATTCTACCCAGTGTCAACAGATCAGGCAGCTCACCAGCATGAAAGACATCAAAATGAATATTCACTTGACATCTCCTCATTGACAGCAGTAAAGAAAAGGGAATAAAATAATTTACAGTGGCGGCTCGTGAATTGGCAACAGGGGAAGCCCAAACAATCCCTTAATGTTAATGATTGTTCATCACCTGTTTTCAATCATTCATTTAAACAGTGGAGGGTCGTCGGCCGTAACAAAGTTAAGCCAAAACCTCGCCCTTCAAAGCTTACTTAAACCTTTCGCAGTTCACTTTTCTTGATCAGAAGTTGCTCATACGAATTGTTAGAAGAACAGTCAGTTGAGTCAAATTTATTTTCGATAGCATTGTTATACATTGCACCACGAAATTGAGGGGTTTTCTTTCACACATAAATTACGACATAAATTATCATAGGCCTACACTGTAAATTCCGCGCTCAAGAAGCTCACGAAACGGCATATGCGCAAATTGATTAGTGAGGCTTATTAAGCAATAAGCTGTGCAACATCGCATTCTTTTCTTCTATAGCTATTAAGATTGTAGAAAATGGACTGTCGTGGCTTCTTGTGAAAGAAGCCTCGCAAACTAATTTATAAAGACGTGTTGATAATTTGCGTCGTCATTTGCTATCGAAAAAAAATTTGATTGTCCTTCAACCAATTTGTATGAGCAACAGCTGATAAAGAAAAGTGAACTACAAAATGTTGAAGTCATTAAGCTTTGAAGGGCGAGGTTCTGGCTTCCCTTTGTTACGGCCGACGAGCCGCCGCTGATAATTTATTAGTTCTTGGTGTAGGCCTAGTGGTTAAGGCCACAGTGAGTGATTATCATTGCCTCTCCACAGGTTTCCTAGTTTGAATCCCGCTGCAGACACTAATGTAGCCTAATGTCTGACTTAACATGTAAACTTTTGTTCACAAACCTCATTAACGGAGGAAAAAACAACAAGAACATAATCTTTTATAACAACATAAAAGAAGAACATAAGTAGTTCAAGAGATAGGACATAGAGTAAGTGACACGAGGGAACAATAGGCCTACAGATGTGGAAAGCGGAATTACCGCAATTTTCTTTACTTGCGCCTTTATCTACCCCTTCCTTTTAAAAATTTCCCCCGCATCAATCTGAACCCCTTCTCGCTCATAAAAACCCCCCAAAAATATTTGTGCCTCCTTTTAAAATCATTCTGGCCAAAAAGAAAAAAACCCAATAAAGTAAACTAGAACGGGCACTCGGTAGAGCGCATACCTTCGCCGACGCCACTGAATCCCTCGCCACTGGCGTTGGTTTCATGCCGATCGGATAAAAATTGACCGAGATATGGCCGAAAGTCGGTTTTGACCTTTTCGTGGCCTTCACCTTGACCTTTGACCCGATCACTCCCAAAATCTAATCGATTGATCCTCAGGTCATGCCAAATCAACCCACCAAATTTTATGAAATTCCGTTTGGTACTTTTTGAGTTATTCGATACACATACATAGCCTACACACAGACAGACAGACACACAGACACACAAACAAATAAATACACGGGGATCAAAACATTACCTTCGTCAGCGAAGTCGCTGGCGAAGGTAATAAGTGGAGGGTGTGTATGGTAGCCTACTCTAGCACGTTTCATGCGTAAGTTAACGTATAAATGCAAAGTTGCCACTTTAATAGAAAAAAATCTCGTTTCGTGTTAGCTAACGTTAGCTAAATAGCCGTCTCATTGACTTGAACAGTCCGCTGACTGAAAGCGAACGCAAGCGATTGATAACGGTCTCCAGCAAGCTACCTTTGCTCCCTTACCGTTGCGTGGACTGCATTGACTTAGAAGTAAATTAAATTAACAAGGTGGCTTACAAGCAAGCTAGCTAGCTACTTGTAATTGACATTCAAACACAATACTTCTTACCCGCATAATATTTGAAACGGTGGACAAGTCTCTTTATCTGTTTAATACAGAGCTCCAAAAGACAAGGAGGGGAGAAAGGCTTCACTAGCGCTTCCTTTGATCAACGTTGGCATTAGCCTTATGATTCAATAGCCTATAAACAATTCGGTTGATGTCAAGTAGTCAACCAGGGTACAATGAAGTGAGGAAACCTGAGTGTAATTTGATAACGTATACGGACTTTCACAATGTTTCTTATAAAGGCGATAACTTCCAAGCAATCATCTAATCAGAAGTAAAAGCCTCGGTCACGTTAACGCCACTTCTCTGCTGCACCGAGTCACGATCTTCCCTTTAGTTAGTGTGCCACTTTCCATTCCCCAAAAAGCACATGTTTAGGGAGACAAAATGTTGTTCTGCACAACGATACCAAAATAACACCTACTTGCACGCAAGTGGTTTTGAAAATATAATTTTAACGTTTGCGAAAATAAATGGGAGTCAACGTGCGAATTTTACTTCCTGGTGTATCAGCTCCTAGGACAGATGCTTCAATTGAACATATATATATATGGGTAGGACACCAAAAAAAAAAGTTCTAGGCAAATAGCCTGATTGTTCTAAATTATTGCGCTGGTAACCGTGGCAACAGAAACTCAGAACATACGGCAATGTTGCATTTAATTTTAAATACTTTGTCGCCTGTCTCTCTGTCTTCCTTACCTTACTTACTTACTTACTTGATACAGAGTGAATGGTGGATAATATTTATAGAAACGATTTAGGATAGACTTGCTTGATACACATTTAATTATCAGAGTGAATGGTGGATTATATTTCTCGCAATAAAAACGAATTAGGAAGCTATCTGTGGACTTTGATTCAATGAAACTAAATTTTGCATCATCCTCTGGACACACACAAGCGGTAAGAGGTACACTTCCCCTCTGAAATGGTATTTTGTATCACGTAACATAACATTAAGCGATCATCTCACTTCCCTCCACTGATTAGGCCTAATATAACAGCTGCGGCCGACCGAGCTGCAGGTTATGTGGCTAGAGCCGGTTACCTTGGCGACGCGTCACAACGAGAGATATTAAATAGTCCACTCAGCCACTCCTTGTGAAAAACTTAAGATTTTAACGGTAAAACGGTAGAAAAAAACATCATTAACGTATTAATAATTGATTTAATATTCATTTCTTTTGTAAGTGACCGTGGTAGCGGGATAATGCCCTTTGAGGTGTCCATTTTCAGAAGTGAATGGACTCACGCCTCCACGTTGTCCATTCATTTCTGATAATGGGCAACTCGTCAGGCATTACGTATCCCTTACGTATGTTCGTTCATGGGACGTTAGTGCTTATGCAGGCGGGTCATCAAATTGACTAGGTAACAAATTGTTTGAGAAAGAAAAAGCATGGCTCTTCATTGCTAACATAAGCAAGGCATTATTAGTTTGTTTCTCTGGCTTTATGGTGAGATGCTGTAGAAACTGTTCCAACATTAGCACAGCCATTATGGCAATATGAAATGTAATTGAGTATGAGGGGCCGTATAGGCCATAATTAAAACTTCCCTGTCATACACACTACTGAAAATGAAACCTCACATACTCATTACTGAAAACCTCTCACATAAACTACTGAAAACCTTTCACACACATAAGTGAAATAGGAACCTTTCACACTCAATACTGAAAATCTCTCACATATACTACTGAAAACCTCTTACACACATGACTGAAATTAAACCTCCCACACTCATTGCTGAAAACCTCTCGCATACACTACTGAAAACCTTTCACGCATACTCAGGGCCACTGACAGCCTTGGCCGGGCCCGGGACAAAATACTCTGAATGGGCCCCGCCCCCACCTACTCACCCCAACCTCCGGTCCATAGACTGTATATCAAGATGGAGGAAGCAACCGTGACGTCACATATTAGTTTCAGCATACCATAAAGTAAGCCTTGATTTTGGCAATTTGAATTGCGCCATGTTGTAATTTTGAAACCAGATGGGATTTCTATTGGACGAGAGCGAGAATCAAGATCCGGGGAGGGACGTGAGAGGTGGATCTGACCGTATCGGACAAGGACCAGAGGATAGCCACGCCTCTAAAGCATATTCTGACTTTTTTCTTTATTCTCGTCTACTTGGGACCATACTTTACAAAAATGAACATTATGATATATCAAAGGAGACTTGAAACTTGCTATAGGGCCTAGCTACCATAAGATAATGTGAAAAATTATCATTTAAATGAAAAATCAGGTGGGAAGGTAGGGTTTTCTCATAGTCTTCTATAGCATTGAACTTCTTTCAGCAACCACCGACGTCGCCATCTGCAGGCCATTAAATAGAATGCCATTTTACGGTACTTCCGTATGGGCCTTTTTCAGACCGGAGTGCTGCGTCCATCATTTTACACAGTATATGCTCCGGTCCCATCAGCGCGATAAGGAACGGAACATTTTAAACATAAAATAGCTTGTTGTCCCGTGTGGCTGATGCGCTCTTGACTTAAATTTAACTAGTTTAGTAAGACTATTCGGCAGAATGACGGGCAGTTTAAATTTCCGCGGCGTTATTACATAGTATATCGAACTTGAAATGCTCACGAAACTGCAGATTTGCGAGTATTTGCTTACTGGAGGCCTGAGACGTGCGGTGAGGCGAGACAGTGACACAGACTTTTATCACAGGATTTTGTGAACCTGTTCCCACGTACTATTAATGATTGACAATCAAAACAATTAAGACCAAGCCTATAGGAAGAAAAGCTGGACCGGGTGACTTAACGGGGCTGGAAAACGGTGGCTGCTCTGTGTCTTACCTGGCTCTGCCCTGCCTTTACCCGTACCTGCATCATCAGAAGAACCTTTTTAAAATATTTATTTAGTGAATCCCTTAGGCTCCTGGTTTCTTCTTCTCTTTTTCTTTATTTTTTTGTGCCCCTGACTCACACTGACACACGTCGGCAGACTGAAGCGCAATTCAAATGACGTCGCATTTTTGATCACAGGCCCAACCATTTTTGTGTTGGGCGTGGCAGGGGGTTCTTGATCCCTATTTCAAGGACAATAAAGGTAAAAACAATTAGAAATCATTTCTTTAATGCAAACAATATACATTTCTTCCACAAATAGGTATATTTTGAAATAAAATAGAATAATTATTCCACAATTTCATGAGGGCCCAGTTCTGGGCGCCCCTCCTCCCTGGGCCCGGGACAAGATACCCGTCTGTCCCCCCCTGTCGGCGGGCCTGCGCACACTATTGAAAACCTCTCAATCACACGACTGAAAAAGGAACCTCAAACACTCATTACTGAAAACCTCTCACTCATACTACTGAAAACCTCTCACATACACAACTGAAAACCTCTCACACATACTACTGAAAACCTCTCACATACATAATTGAAAACCTCACACACATACTACTGAAAACCTCTCACATACATAATTGAAAACCTCACACACATACTACTGAAAACCTCTCACACTTACTACTGAAAACCTCTCACATACACAACTGAAAACCTCTCACATATACTACTGAAAACCTCTCACATACACAACTGAAAACCTCTCACTCATACTACTGAAAACCTCTCACATACACAACTGAAAACCTCTCACACATACTACTGAAAACCTCTCACATACATAATTGAAAACCTCTCACACATACTACTGAAAACCTCTCACATACATAATTGAAAACCTCACACACATACTACTGAAAACCTCTCACA
This sequence comes from Gymnothorax reevesii, assembly GCA_029721435.1. NCBI lineage: Eukaryota > Metazoa > Chordata > Actinopteri > Anguilliformes > Muraenidae > Gymnothorax > Gymnothorax reevesii. The sequence continues at coordinate 73,496,572 of CM056579.1, forward strand.
CTTACTACTGAAAACCTCTCACATACACAACTGAAAACCTCTCACACATACTACTGAAAACCTCTCACATACACCACTGAAAACCTTTCACACATACCTCTGAAAACCTTTCACACACAGGAGTGAAATATGAACCTTTCATACTCAATACTGAAAACCTCTCACATACACTACTGAAAACCTTTCACTCATACTATTGAAAACCTCTCACTCACACGTCTGAAAAAGGAACCTCTCACACTCATTACTGAAAACCTCTCACACACATGACTGAAATTAAACCACCCACACTAACTACTAAAAACCTCTCGCATACACTACTGAAAACCTTTCACGCATACTATTGAAAACCTCTCAATCACACGACTGAAATAGGAACCTCTAACACTCATTACTGAAAACCTCTCACTCATACTACTGAAAACCTCTCTCACACACTACTGAAAACCTCTCAGACATACTACTGAAACCCTCTCACATACATAATCGAAAATCTCTCACACATACTACTGAAAACCTCTCACATACACAACTGAAAACCTCTCACACATACTACTGAAAACCTCTCACATACACCACTGAAAACCTTTCACACATACCTCTGAAAACCTTTCACACACATGAGTGAAATATGAACCTTTCACACTCAATACTGAAAACCTCTCACATACACTACTGAAAACCTTTCACGCATACTATTGAAAACCTCTCACTCACACGACTGAAAAAGGAACCTCTCACATTCATTACTGAAAACCTCTCACATACACTACTGAAAACCTCTCACACACACGACTGAAATTAAACCACCCACACTCATTACTGAAAACCTCAGTAGTATGTGTGAGAGGTTTCCAGTTGTGTATGTGAGAGGTTTTCAGTAGTATGTGTGAGAGGTATTCAGTAGTATGCGTGAGAGGTTTTCAGTAGTGTGAGAGGCTTTCAGTAGTATGTGTGAGAGGTTTTCAGTTATGTATGTGAAAGTGTTTTCAGTAGTATGTGTGAGAGCTTTTCAGTAATGAATGAGAGAGTTTCCTTTTTCAATCGTGCGAGTGAGTGGTTTTCAATAGTATGTGTCAAAGCTTTTCAGTAGTGTATGTGAGAGGTTTTCAGTAATGACTGTGTGAGGTTTAGTTTCAGTCATGTGTGTGAGAGGTTTTCAGTAATGAGCATCAGAGGTTCCTATTTCAGTTGTGTGTGTGAGAGGTTTTCAGTGGTATGTGTGAAAGGTTTTCAGTGGTGTATGTGAGAGGTTTTCAGTAATGAGTGTGTGAGGTTTCATTTTCAGTAGTGTGAATGAGAGGGAAGTTTGAATTATGGCCTATACAGCCCCTCATAATTGAGGCAGTACATCAGTCAAATGAGTTCTCATTCATTCTTTACGTATATTATTGCATGGACTTTAGTGAGCTAACCACACAGAAGAGTAACGAGCAAGTTGACCATTGCTGAAGTCATACATGTCAACCCCAGACAGTCATCACTTGTGCTCCATCTCTTAAAAATCCTTTGTCACCATGTAAAATTGTTACTAACATGCAGAAAAATATTTTTTTCTCACCTTTATACAAGGAATTCTCTCAAAAGGTTCAGTTACCTATTATTCTTATTGTCAAACTAATGTAAAGAATAGCAATTACATGAATAAAGATAATCATTGAAAATGTCACAACTGTATTGCATATAGTCCAAAATAATGCTGTCCATGGCCTATTTTACACTGTCCACCTGTACATTGTCCAAAAATAGGAAGTAAATGCACGAAGATAACCATTGAAAATGTCAACTTTCAATTGCCAAGTCAATTCAAATGTCAAGATTGTATCTGCAAATGTAAATGTGCATAATAAGGAGCCGTGCTTTGCAAACTGAGCGCTCAAAACTGAGGATGAACAACTGACAATGGACTGGTATCAGTTCCCGTCCACCGAAACGTCTTTCTTCTGAAGTAGCAGTACTGCAGGTGATCAGGCAGCAGATGCTAGAACATTACTGTTCGAAACGATTCATTTACATGCCAGTCAAGCTTTCCAGAATTCCTAAGCTGTTTGTTTAACAACATTACATTGCATCGTATGTGCCCTAAAAAAAGCACTTCGTGTTAATTTATTCATGGATGGATTTAATTGACACGTTTCTTTGAAATTCCATTATTAAGTGTCTAGCACACGCATTGAGGGAAAAAAAGAGCCGATGAAGATATAATAGTACGAAGTGCCTGATCTTTATGCTCCGACCAGAAACATTAATTGTAGACAGCTAACTGCATATTCATAAAACTATTAACCGCAGATGTAATCAGAATCAGTGCGCAGAAGAACACAGATGAATCACAGATGTTATTTTTCATCTTCCAATTATTTAACTTCTTTTCCCCCTAAAAAGCCAATCAAATTCTTCCTGCATAATAGACAGACATCTCATTAATTCATTTTCTTTAACACCAAGAATCATAGTTTGCGTAAACTGTACCCAGATAGCATACAGATGTGGGCCACATCAGGCAACGATCCGGCACTTTTGGCATTCTTTTGGCCTGAACAAAAATAGATGTTAGCCTAAAGTGGCCCATGTGGTAAATGCTGAATTTGGCCCGAATATCACAAAAAAAAAAATAATCCAGCCCTCACGGATCAAAGTAAAGAAATTCTATTTCGGCACGGGCAGCAATACACAAATGTTTTAGCCTACTGGCTTCTTTCTCCTGTTTGCGTGTTGAAGAACACACACTGAAGAAAACCAGTAGGCTGAAACGTTTGTGTATTGTTGCCCGTGCCGAAATAAAATTTCTTTACTTTGATCCGAGTGTGCTGGATTAATTTTTTTTTGCTATATGTCTGCCCTGACCGTGTACCCGGTAAGAGACATTGTTACTTTTTCAGAGTGCTCGCATTTTCGCTTTATTCCGAATATCACAAAACAAATATGGCCCACAATTGGCAAATATTTGGCAGAGTGAAAATGGTCAGTCTGTAAGTGAACCAAAACTGGCCCTCATTTGCTGCATCATATGTTTTTGGCTGACATCTGATATTGTGATGGCTTGGTTGTGGCCAAGTTCAGGCAAACGGGAGTGGAGCGCCCAAGTGCCACCATTCTATGTGGTATATGGGCCAAATGAATGTGTCAAACGTGTCAGGTATGGGCAAGATATGGACCAGAAGAATTTTGCTATCTGGGTAGGCTAAGCAACAGACTCCCTTTTGGACGTGATATAATTGCTCTATTTCCATTAAACTTTCCCTTCCCAGGTGCTGAACACAAAGTTTCAGAGAATGGCTTCAAAGGTACCAATGCACCAAGACTATTTATAAAACGGGTGCTTCCCATCCTTAAATGTGATTGGTTGAGCCGCGTTCCATGCCGGTATAAAATCAATGTAACCCACTGCATTCTGAGGCAGACTGCAGCACAAAATATCCCTGCGCACAATCAACTACTTGGCGTTGAACTTACTGGTTAGGCTACGTTTGTTTCAAGACTTTTAGCTCGCTATTTCAGTGTTAGCGAAGTTTAGCCTTTTAACCCGCTAACCAGTTGGTTATCTGCCTAGTTAGCTATTGCATTACAGAGTTCGATATCATTTTAGTTTGCTAGCTACGTTGCTAACTAGCTTGCTATTTTTTTTGTATGTTTATTTTATGGGCTATGTGTAGGGTAACCACATCCATTGTGGTGAACGCTAGCCAGTTGACAAGCTGGCCTGCAAACTAATGCACAATTCAACATATTTTCCTGGACACCGGCAAGGCATTATGAAATCACTGTAACCCACTGCTTCTCGGGACTTATTAAGAATTATATATTAAAGGAATATGTAGTGTAGTGGCACATCTAGATAAAATCTAATCTAATCTAATCTAGATAAAAGCTAACGACTGAATAAGCGCGAAATAATTTTGTCAACGGGAGCGTAAGAACTGCATGCTTGACAGGCTGTAATGTTTGTAACCAAAAAAAGTTGCGAGCACAAGACAGATGTCATTGATTTCAGGTTGGCATCATCGATGTAAAATTAAGAGCATTGTTATAGCATTACGCTGCCTGTATTTGTTGCTCCAAGAAAAAAACATGACTGAGCTGCAACCTCCCAAGAGAGGAAATTAGCCTATGGTAATTTAATGCCAAAATATCACTAGCCAACGCAGGAACCAATGTCACATCAGGTTAGAGCACAAACGGAGAGAAGTCCTAAATAAGAGTACAGTTATCTTGTTTTCAACTCATCGTTTACTATACGAAGCATCCCATAGAGAGCCAAATGCCCAGTCACATTGTAAACAGCACTAGTATTGAAGTACTTCAAAGAGCATACTCGCATTGCAAAACAACGGGTTCAAGCGGGTTCGTGGACAAATAATTCAAAATATATGCCGTGTTATTACTGACCTTATTTATGCAGTAAGAAGGGTCTGTTGAGGAGGAAGGAAATACGCCAGCCGCAGAATTAACGCAGAAGCGCTGCGCTTGTCCTTTATGCCACTTTGATCGATAATCAAAGAGTAAAGATTGAATTTGCGCGTTGAGCTGAACTAAATGGAAGTAGCCATTCGATGTCACACGATGATTCGCCCTTCAACTTCGCGGCAATTGTCTCGACCAATGAAAAGGTCTCGTTTCCACATCGGCATTCAACGACAAGTGACGAACATTGCCAATACCGGAAATAAATAACCGCGGAATTTCCGATGCGTTATTCTTTGTTCACACACGTGGTCATTGTCAGAAATTTTACAGAATGATAGACTACTCAGAAATGAAATAAGGTAGGTAAGGTAGGATTTTCTGAAGTATTTCTCTGCTATGCCTGTACTCGTTTGAAATGGAAAAATCTGTAGTGGTAAACCGTATAGGTTGACGTGTATGTAGAGTTAGTCATTAGTCTCAATCTTTTCTGAACTGAACTGAACTCAGCCCTGTCAGAGCAAATCATTGGTGATATTGAAACGTAGCCATGGTAGCTCCGTGTTGTAGACGTTCTTGCTGGATCCGGCAACCTAGCTGGCAACCTCTCGTCTGGGGGAGAGGAGGAGGGGATATTGCGCTCTGCACCATTTTGAATGTGATTGCACTACCAATTTTGGTCACAAACTTACATACTGCACCTTTAAGTTGTCATGACTTCCCTCAAGGGTATCCGTGGGCCAAATCACCAACATCCTTCAAATTATTCCAGTAAAAACTGACAAAATTTAAAACTCTGCTTTTGAAGACTAAAGAGGTATTCACATAATGTAAAGCAAACTTATTTAATGAGAAGAATACAATTTAATTTCAGTAGATGTGCAGAGTGCGCAAGAGTGTCCCACTTGTAATGCCATTGAAATACACACATTGTAATTTAACATGATAAGCATTCAACTCCACAGGCCAAATGTAATTTATTTCACATCCAAATACATCAGAAACACAAATCACAACACCTAAAGGATTTAATTCAAAAAAACCTCTTTATTTAACATTGAACAGTATATGCCTGAATGCATTTTACAAATCTTTCCCTGTCCAGGCTTAGAGGATGAAATGCAAGTAAAAATCTCACTAGATTTTATAAATCAAATGTAATAAATTACAAAAGTTTAATTTCAAAACCAGAAACTGACAACGGGAGAGCTTTCACAGAGACCTGATTTGCACCCTCCCATTTGCACAAGCACACCACCCTGTAACCTGAAGCAAGAGTAGAATTTTAAAAAAGCACAAACAATCATGCTTATGAATGATAATTTCCATTTGAGTTAATTTTTCTTAAGTGAAATACAAATTGATGATTCAAAAATACATATGGTCAACACAGCTTATTATCAGGAGTTTTTTTTTGGCAGGCACCCTTTTCAGCTGAAAGTATGAGAACATTACTGAGAATAGCTGGAGGCACATATCGCATGCAGAGAAGACATTTTGGTTATATAGGAATATGTATGCGGAACTCAGTCTGCTTTCTGGTATTCTGCATTGATCAAGCAGAATAGATCCACAGCTATCGATTCAATCAATATTCCTCTGAGTGTTGATCTCAAGAGGAAGGCAATTAGCCAGCAGATGGAGAGTGGAGTGTAAACAAGGCAGTCTTTGGCAATCGTCAACCATCTAATGCAACACATTTTTCTGCAGAAACAACTAATTACAACATATAGTGTGCCACATGCAATACCTTAATTAAATCTTCATATATCCAAAACCAAGATCAAAGCATGCATAAACTCCAAAGAAATAAAATGACAACAGAATTTTAAAACAAAACAACGTTCATTCACTCATGATTTCTAAAACTCAGACATCACATCTGAAAGGCTGTTTCTGCTGCTGACATAATCATTAAATTTCAAGGCTGCAGTCATCATTTCAACATGAGGGGAAAAAAGAGGACCCTGTGTTTTAATTGGTGGTTTCTGGGTCCGCATATCAATCAGTGTAGAGTACCAAGGTCTCTAAGTCACTGTTACTTAGCTTCTGGTGTCGTAAGTATAAGGCAAGCCCTATGAAAATTTATAATGGAGTTCAGACACTTTTTGGCATGACTCAGGTTAATTTTATGAGCTGGTTCACTCTGAGATTAACCTGTGGGGTATACAGACACAAATGATCACATCCAATTCATATTTTATTATCAAAAATGCACTTCTATAGCATTTATAGTCCAGTCTGCAGTCCACTTTTCAAACGACACAATTGTGCAAGTAACCCATGATTCATTCCCAGCCAATCAGGTACCTCAGTTTCTGCTGACTACCTTACCTTAATGGAGGCCAATCAGTGACATAAACTAAAGAAAAAAAGTCCATTGTATTGCTTGCTAGCTTGTTTGTTGGCTACTTTTTACCAGCTACATTTAGTTTATATAAATCAATTGAAAACAGCGAAAAACAATTATTTCACTAATTATCTAGAGGTAGATTAGCGAGTTGTGATTATTTAGCAACATAGCTTGCTGGAAAGCATTGGCAAAACTGCAAATGTAGCTCGCTGGCTACCAAATTACAAAGTTTTTACGCTTACTGACGTTGGCCAAACATACTTGGCTATTAATTTTAATTGACGCTAGGTACATAACTTAATTCACTATAACAGCAGTAACTAATAAGTAAAGCCTCACCAGGCTAGGCCATCAAAGATGTCAAGGTGCTGGCAAAATTCTAACGCAAATCTGAAATTTGTATCATGGGATGTGTAGTTTTTTTGACTATAAAGATGGTTAGCATGCCGGCGGAAAATGAAAACACTGTAAATTATTGTTGAATATGGCCCGGACAAAAGACGTGTAGTTACTTTGAAAAATGATGCAAAATACCAATATCAATAGAGGGTTGAAAATAACAGGAAGTATTTCAAAAGTGAAAATGAAAAAAATCTATGTGTAAGATGAATGCAAACTTTTACTTCCTACACCAGCATGATGTATTCACCTCAGTAATCTATACAGTATTGTCAGTGGAAAAAGTAAAAACATAAAAAAGCATTCACACGTTTAATGAGCAAAACTCAATGTATATATAAGGTCATGGATACCATGCATAGGGACACAGATGAGCTCTTTGGGCTAGAGCAGGGATCCTCAAATCTGGACCTAAAATCCAAATCCGTCCCTGGTTTTCTTTCCTCCTGGATAGTTAGCAAAACAATTGCCATCATTTTATAGACCAGAATGACTTCACATCGAACTCTCAGGAAAAAGGAAGGTTGGGAAACCAGTAGTTCTCGGCCCAGGGGGATTGATTTAAAAACGGGGCTAAAGCATCTCAACGTAGTTCTCTGGGATGAGGCCTCGTCTGCCCCCCAGTTCTCCCTCTAACCAGCCTGGCTCTCTGGAGTATATCACTGTAGGAAAAAAATCAAAAACAATGTGGCACTTCCAGTACACCTGGGATGGCCTACACATTCCTATGTGCAAGATGAAAATCTCATTCAATCTCAGTTTAATCCGTCTTGATATTCAAAAGACAAAGGAGTGGATTAAAAAATGGGCGTATGTTTGTGGAATTTAATTCCATTGTTAAGAAGACGCAATCACAAGATTCAGGGAGCAGATGTGGGGGGGCAAGGTGCAACTAACTCCATTTGTACTGCACAGCTGGCCTTTATCACTGTGGGAACTGGGCTCTGGGCCAAAAGTTGTTTGGTCTTATCCCACCTTTTTTTTTTTTTTTTTTTTTTTCAGCCCACCACCACCCCCCCTCGTCGGAGGACAACTTTATTTTTTAATTCAATTAATGTGCAGACAGTGCTTTCTCCAACTTGACCCACATCCACCCTATCACTAATATTTTGGATTGCCTAAGCTTTTTGAAGTTGTTAGTTTACAAAAAAAAAAAAAAAAAAAAAAATCAACAAAAAAATGGATAAGTAAATAAAAATAATAACAAATAAGTCATGTGAACAGAAAATTGGGCAAAATGGAACTATTTACAGATGGACGCGGAAATGGTCTTATCCCACCTATTTTCCCCTTTTTCAAAGGCGTTAAGCCCAACTGAATCTGTCTAGAATAGGCAGAATAAAGGCTTGAAATGCATTCTATATGGGACACCCAAGTTCATTCCAGAACACGGCAGCTGTGGTTAAATAAGCAAACCATGGAACAGAGCCAACATATGCAGTAAATGTACCTTGAAAGCATGATTGCCATCAGAAATACAGTTAACCCATATATAATTTTATTACAGTTACTAAACTGACACTTACCACAATGACTTTTGGTTCATTAGACCCAGGGTGTCCAATCTTTTCCGTTAAGGCCCAATCTGGGTGCAAGTCTTTATCACAGCCTACGGCTGCAGCACCTGATTGAGCTAATTAAGTAATCAAAGAATTCAATCAAGATCTTGATCATTAGAAGCAGGTATATTAGTGTTGGGCTGTCACAAAAAACCACTAACCACACTGGTCCTTTGTGGATAAGATTGGACATCCCTGCATTAGACTAAGCAGGGGCTAGAGGAAAGCCAAGATCCTTACACTTGTCCATTTTTCCTGCTTCCAACACATCAAGTTGGAGGACAAAATATTCACTTGTTGCGTAATATATCCCACCCACTGACAGGTGCCACTGCAAAGAGATAATGGTATTCATGTCACCTGTCAGTGAACTGGCACACTATAATATTTTGTTGGGCCACCTTCAGCTCTGATCTCAGAGCACATTCGTCATGGTATTGTTTTGACAATCTCATATGATGTTAAAACATTTATTTCCTTCCAGATTTGTATTAATTTTTTGCTGATATTGTACTGACGATGGTCAAGTGAAATCACTCCGTTAAGCCCTCTCCAGCGCATCTCAAAGAGGTCTGGATTCTGAGGTGGCCAAGTCATGTGTGAAAATTATTCTAACTGCTTGATAAACCGCTCTTTCACAATATGAGCCGATGAATCTTAGCCTGGTCATCATTGAATATGCCTGTACAAAATCAGAGGTTAAAAGGTCCGTTGATGGGTCACTGGTATCCAGGTAGTCTGCTGAATTCATTTTATTGCCGCAGAACAGTACTGAGCTGAGACCTGACCAATTGCCAGTCTCAGATTATACCACTCTCTCCAGAGGCATGTGCAGTGGGCACTATGCATCATGGGTGCATCACTTCATGGGCTTCTCTTCTTACCCTGACATGCCTATCACTCTAGAATAGGGTAAATTTGAAGTCAATAGACCACATGACCCTTTTCCAATGACCAATGACTCTGACCAAACTTTACGCTCCCTTGCAAACTGAATTGTTTTTCCACTTAATAAGCCTCATTAACAAATAGTTTTCTTGAGGCCACGCAGCTGTTTAGTTCCAATCCATCAAGTTCTTGTAGCAACGTGCATGTGGAATTTTCATCATTAAACATAGCCATGAGTTCTACTGTTGATTTTTTTAAGATGAGACTTTACAAAGCATTTTAGTGATCTCCAATCAGGATCAGTCATGATTTTTCTTCCCCATAGTTGACAGTTAATCACTATCCTTCCAGGTCCATGACCCAGTTTTTTAAAAACCGCTGCAGATCTAATTGCAAGACCAATTACATCCATTTTTAATCTCAGTCTAAGCTGTGGTGTGATCCCCAGCTCTTGGAAGTCAGCATTTGTTCTTCCCTTATTAAAAGGTGGCGATCCCTCTGTCCTGGATAATTATCGCCCTATTTCCAGACTGTCTGTTACAGCTAAATCATTTGAATCCCTTATAAACGAACAGCTGAAGCACTTTTTGTCTGGCAATAATATATTAAGTCAAACTCAGTCAGGTTTTAGACAAGGGCATAGTACTATAACTGCAGCCATGTCAGTCACAAATGATATTACTACTGCCCTGGATGATAAAAAATCATGTGCTGCACTTTTTATTGATTTATCCAAAGCGTTTGATTCAGTGGATCATGGTCTTCTCCTTCAAAGACTTAAACGAATAGGTTTTAGTGTCCCTGACAACTATTTGACTGGGAGAACTCAGTGTGTGTCATTAGACAATCATAACTCAGCACTCTTAAAGACGGGTGTTCCTCAAGGATCTGTTTTGGGACCAATTTCATTTTCTATTTATATACATGATATTGGTGTAGGGTTAAATCCAGCTAAGGTACACCTCTATGCAGATGACACTATTATTTATACCATGATGCCATCTTTAAAAGTGGCAGTTGAATCTTTACAGAATGCTTTTAACTTATTGCAGGTGTCTCTTATTCAATTAAAATTGGTATTAAATTCTAAAAAGACCAAATTTATGATTTTTACTCGTTCCCGGTCATCATCTGCAGTTCTGACTGTGCGGTCTTAACACTAGATGGTGCTCATCTGGAGAGGGTCACCTCCTATAAATACCTTGGCATCTGGCTTGATGACAAGCTGACCTTTGGTGTCCATATTGATAGCCTCCTAAAAAAACTTCGTCCAAAGTTAGGTTTTTATTTTCGTTTAAAAAAATGTTTTCCCTTTACCGCTAGGAAAAGATGAGTCCAAAGTACATTTTTGCCAGTATTAGAGTATGGTGATGTAATTTATATGCATGCATCCTAATCTCTTTTGAAAAAGCTGGATGTAGTCTATCATGCTGCTTTGCGGTTTTTAACTGATGCAAGCTACCGTACGCATCATTGTAAATTATACGAAATGGTTCGTTGGACTTCACTGTGTCAAAGGAGAAAAACCCATATGTTCACTTTCATTGCAAAAGTTTTACTGGGTAAATTACCGCAGTACATTTCCAGTTTGCTGACATATCGCACCAGTAGCTATAGCACAAGGTCATCAGTGAAAATTCTCCTTAAGGTTCCAACCACCCGAAATCTGCCTACTTCGTTTATGCTCTGCAAACTTGGAATGTGCTGCAAGGCATTCTCAATTTAAAATCTTTACCATCTCTAGCTATGTTTAAAAATATTTTAAAAACAGTTTTCACTGAACAATGTCATTGCTTTTAACATGTGTCTTTATTTTTCATGATTCTTTTAGACCTGTATGTTTTGTGTCTGCATGTTGTGCTTTGATATGTTTTTTTTTGGGTTTTTTTTTGTTAGCTGCCCATCTTGAGCAGGACACACTGGCAGAAGAGATATTGTATCTCAATGGGACCTTCCTGGTTAAATAAAGGATAAATAAATAAAATAGTCCTAATGATTTCAGCAATCTCCTGAGCTGTTTTATTTGCTTAATGCTGGCCAATAATTTGCCACTCTTGCAACACAGTAACATCTTTTTTTTTTTCTCCTTTATAAATTTGGCATCTCCAATCCCACCCAAATCTGGAATGCCCAATTGGTGAACTATGTACAAGGCTTGGTTTTATGCAACCTCTTGCTGCCAATTCAGGAGTGTAGACACCTGCGAAGTCTCCTGCGAAGCACGCGCCTATCAGCCACCGCTTCTTATACACTCATTGGTTGAATCTTCACAAGTTCAGAACGAGGGCGGGGGATACCCAGACATGAACAGACTTAGAATCTTCCTGACAAGCGCCCGTCTGGCCAACAGGAGACGCTTGAGCAATGAACAAGGCAACTATTATGTTCCCTTCCAGACAGACCCATCCCAATTTGCAACCCTGTAGCGCAATAGCCAATTGTGCGCTACGCTGAAAAAGCTGCCAACCACTGCCGGCTGGTATGAAGTGGGGATCAAACCCGTGACTTTATAGTCACTTCTGCTTCGCAATGCAATGCTTTTACCGAGTGAGCTATCCGGCAGCCACAGTAGCATCTTTTCAAAAACCATGAGATATGTCTCCGACATGATTTATAAGACATGACAAGTTTCGCACTGAATCAGTCAGGATAAAAGTAAGTATTGCAAGGTGAAACATATTCATCATGTTTCACCTGGCATCATGACTTAAATCGATTGAGATGCTGTGGAATGACCTTAAACAGGTCATTCATGATTGAAAACCCTCCAATGTGGCTGAATTAAAACAATACTGCAAAGAAGAGTGGGCCAAAATTCCTCCATAGCAATGTGAAAGACTGCGAGTTATCACAAACACTTGATTGCAGTTGTTGTCACTGAGGGTGGCACAATCAGTTATTAGGTTTAGGGGGCAATTACTTTTTCACACATGGCCAGGTTGGTTTGCATGGTTTTTTTCTCCCCAATAAATGAAATCATCATTTAAAAACTGCATTTCGTATTTTAATCGCGTTACCTTTGTCAAATATTAAAATAATGAGAAATCAGGAAGGGGGCAAATACTTTTTGACAACACTGTATACATACATACACACATACATGTATACACGCACACACACCCACATTCGGAGCCATTAAAATGCACTGTTGAGGTATGTACTGTATTTGCTGCAAATTGAAGAATCAATTGATTTTTATTGCTTTTCCAGAGAGATACGCGTGGAAATAAAAAAAACGTGGTACTGTAATCCTGACAGGCGCCACATAGATGCACCGAGCACTTCAGTAAGAACGAACATTGAGTTGCTTTTCATGCGTACAATGATGCTTGACTTGTTCTTTTGGGTGTGTGCAATAGCTCACTTAAAGCCAACAACAACAACAAATATGATGGCATCAAGAAAATGGCATGGCTTACGACTCAAGAGAGAGAAAAAGAGCTATTGGCATGCTACTGGCAGGTCTCAGCTGGTGAGAAGTGGCGCATGATTTGGATTGCCGCTGGTCAATAATCAGTCATCTATTTATCCGAGGACAGAAAACAGGCCCTGTCGCTGTCCGTTCCTGCTTATGGCAGCCCCGATTGACTACTGTAGTTCAAGTGCGCTACATCTGGTTACAGGACACATGTGACAGAGTCCTGATAGTGACCCAAACTGGTTTTGAGATAAAGGGGTCTTGATTTCTTTTCTTGGCTTTATGTAATCTATTGAACACACCCAAAACAACAAGTGAAGCATCACTGTACACATCAAAAACAATTCAATATTCTCACTTAAATGCTTAGCACCTCCATGTGCGTGTCAGGATTTCAATTCACAGCAAATACAGTACATACCTCATCCGAGCACACACACACACACACACGCGCACAGATATATATATATATATATATATATATCTTGTCCGAAGCTGAGTTTCTGAGTCCAATTCATCTTGACAACCCCCAACTCCTCCTTCCCCCTTTCAACTACAGAGGAGATTTCCTCCGGTCCCATTGTGTAAACCCAATGAGTCCATCATTCTGAGCAAATGGCTGGAGGCGCCGATAACATTTACCGTCGTCAAATATCGCGCCGACCTCAAAAGATAGCTCCGAATCGTGCTCCGCCTCGCAGGGGTATACCGCTTTGGCCTTCCTGTTTGTGACACAGAGAAATGGAGTTAATCAGTGGATGCTCGCTACAGAGCTGAATTACTCCATACTACAATTTTGGCATTGTTGCGCTAAGCCTGATAGTGAACAGCGGTGGGATCACAGCTTGCTGAACACGCCCAGAGTCCTGGGAAGCTGAAATAAGTGGTGAAGGTCAAATCCTAACCAGCCTAGAATAAAGAGGACGAATGCTGGCAATGGGAGTCAAAGAAACGCCAAAGAAATATGAGTAAATAGCCTGAGTGTATGAGTTCAGTTTATGAGTTGGCCAGGAAGTGCAATAAAACTCACTGAGTGGGACTGGAAAAAATTCACCTTTAACTTTACTCATTGTTAAGATAAACAGCAATACTTTGCACTCTTCAGCCACATTTATGACATCATGCTGCCATGGCTTCCTCTGGATTCTGTGATGTCATGGAAAAATAATACATACATTATGTTAACATGGACGTGAGTATCCTGGCTATGACCCTATATCTCGGTTTTGACTGTATTCAGGATACAGCATTTACAAGGAACACAGAGAAATCTGGTTGTTCATATCCCTATAATATCCTGATTACTGTTGATTATTGCATTCTATTTGCACATGCACCTGTGATGTATACTACACAAATCAGCAATTTTGAAAATGTTAATCTGACATTCCTTTGTTGAATTTAAATTAATTTGACTAATAGCAGTCTTAACACGATTACATACCCACATCGCATTGCGGATTTGGCTTCTCAACCACTCATGAAATTCAAGGAAACAACACCAGTTCTGTTACCAATTCAGGTTCTCATAATGTAGTATAAACTGGGCAGTTGCAGCGAACAGGCTATTGCTTTGTTGCTACTTGCTAACCAGTTTGCAGTTCACAAAAGCACTGTCAAAAACTTTTTAAAATATGTTCTATCTCAGCGTGGTGGACAACGCACACCACTTGGCTGAAGCCATGCTGGCAGTAGTAGTAGGCAGTGGCCAGAAAACCGGACAAAATGTATAAGAGCAACAGTATCCTGTGGTTACTTAAGGAGTGTAGCAGCTATCTTATTTGACTTTCTCAAAACTGAGAAAAGGGCCTATCCAGGTAACTGTATTGGGGATACAATGTTTACCTGTACAAACACAAAAACAGGATCTTTCAAATCATAACCTGGATACTAGTGTCAATGAAAACACACTTGGAGGGTACATGTGTGCAGTGCTGAAATATTCTCTTCAAAAAATATATATATAAATATTTTCTAGGGTTCCGGCAAAGCATCTTGAACTTTTTCCACGTCAACAATGGAAAGGCCGAAGTTGAAAGACCATGAATACCAACAGTTGGATAAAATGGAAAATTACTTGTTCAGAGAAAAACAATATATCCTCCATCTAGTTCCCAAGGTCTTCAAACTCCAGTAGTTCATCCGACTTGTTGTCCTCAGAAATGATTTTTTGCTGCGTGCTTTAAAATGACCTCTCGAGGGACTTTAAGACCAATATCGCATAAACAGTAATAGACTGAAGACAAAATCAAGCAGATGATTTATTCACACGCCACAGTGAAGGCAGTGAGAATGTGATGGTAATAAATCAGTCGTTTGATTCCATCTCTGGTCCGCTGTTGCTTACGTGATATAATCCTCTCTAATTCCAACAAGAGCTTGGTAAAGGACACAGCAGAAAAATGCGACAGAGCAGAAAAGAAATGCTCTGCCATTGGTGGAGGGCACAGCGGGTGGTCTCTATGGAGACGCTGGCGAGAGAGCTTGTGCGCTCCTCTGGTCCCTGTACGTGAACACACATGAACCACCGCAGTCAAAAATCCTGCATTTGATCCTGCTTGTGTGTGTGTGTGTGTGTGCGCGCGGGCACGTGTGAGAGCGTGTGCAAAGTGTGCATGTGCGTGCTTGTGTACCTGTGTACTGTGTTTGAGTACACGGAAAGTATTAGGACAATTGGACAATATTAAAAGGCTGTAATGGCTCTACAGCTCACACAATATAGATATACAGATAAACCCCCTGAGACTCATTTAAAATGTTCTCCATCCAAATACTCACATACCTCACAGTACATGTGTATCTGTGTTTGTTTGTGTTTGAGGAGAAAGAGTAAGCTGACCTCTCTCCCTGCTTCTCGTTCTGGGTGGTGGTGGGAGAGGTCACCGTCTCAGAGATTGTGATTCCAGGCTCCATGTTCAGCACCCAGGACACCATCGAGGTCCGAGCTCTGTGAACATAATTAAGCAGGTAAGTTCCCGGAACATAGCTATCCTTTCATGTGTATGCTCGCGTGCAAAGTCCCCTTAAAGACTCTCCCAGTAATTGCTTCCTAACCACGACTTCACTGTGTGAGTGTGCATGTGTGTCTATGTGTGTGTGTTTGTATGTGCGTAAGCGCGCGTGTGTGTCTGTCAAGCAGAGGTCATTACAGTCATTAGAGAAACACAATCAGCAAAAGCACACATCTCCAAATTAGGTCCCAATGTGTTTAAAAATCAGCACCACTCACACTGAGAACAGCATTTTTGTACTACTATGAAATGTGAAGCGGTTTTATTAGCACAGGCGCAACTGATCCCAGCATACAAGCACCAATCTTACGGGTGTCACCAATCAAAAGAAAAGTATTAACGATTTTGATCTACATCTGTGCTTTGGTGAAGTAGGACCTTTGATTGCTGGAAACCTTGAGCCTGGAGCTGCTAGCTGTAATCCTGCCATATCCAAGCAGCAGCACGTCCACCTGGCCCAGCATTGGGATACCATCGCTAAAAGCAGATGCCTTACTAAACCTAGTAATGCTGCTGTTATTACCTGTAGCCCACTGGCCCATCATTCCGAAAAACTATGGGATGCCATTCTTTCCCTATCGGACTGCAATACCAAATGGTATTTTGAGTACCTACCAACCCACAAACTGTGAATGAAAACAACTCATTCAGTTTCTGGTAGGCTATATTTATCATAAAACATTCAGCATGCCGTTCAGATTTGGCTCCCCTTCCTACTTCAGATACTGGCTCGTGAGAATTAGTCCACTTTGTGTGAGAATTCAGTCCCATCCCTGTTTTTCTGGAGTTGTGCAAATTAAACTCGTCAGCTTGAAGTGCAAACTGCCCGATATACTTTCCCATAGTATCTATCCAGCAGTTTAAAAAAATGATCTCTTGCGACAGAAAAAAAAATCCTTGTATTTTGTAACAACTTTATACTTCACCTATAGTGAGCCAATGGTATCCCAACTAAGTACATTAAAAAATCAGTTATCTGAAGCAAAAATTTGCCATGGTCTTGATACTATGTCATTCTACTATCAATTATAGTCATCCAATATTAAAAACACGAAATTTCCCACCGTGGATTTACCGTTAGATTCTTCTGTCGAAGAATTCAGCTGTCGTTTGGAGCCACATACAAGCCTTCGCAGAAATACAATCACTTCACTGGTGATTCAATGGTATCTGCGTAAAAGCCCAGCTATAGTTCATGCCCATGTGAAACTCTCCCAGTAATTACCAATTGATTGACACAATTTTTATCCAATTCTGGACAGTTTAGGCTTTCCTCAGTAATTGACAGACATTGATTGGATTCTCAGAAAATTATTTAAACACTTGCGTAACTGTAGTTAGGTTCTATCGTCTCAACTTTGCGCAGCTGAGAATGATGCGATTGCATGGAAAAAAAATTTTCCAGAACCAAGCCTGGAGTGCAGAGCTAATTTGCAGGATGGAAATGTGATTCTGAGATGGAAAATGGCAGTTATTCTGAATGGAAGAGACTGTGGGGCTGACAGCCTTGATACTTTTGAAGAGCACTTCAGTGATGGAGGGTTTTTTCTCCTGAAGTGAGTAAAACTGTCTTTGTATGGTGTAGCTCTCTCTTACCTCTAGCCAGCTAGCTAACTAGCCAGCTATTTCTTATTTTCGGTTTACCGCCGTGATCACAGGGCTAGTTTGTCATGTTGGGTCACAAGAGCAGTCAATAGCCGTTGCTACAAATACAGCTTGTGCTTGCAGTTTGCCTAACATGGCGATCTGTTTCAGAATTTATACTGAATTCAATGAAACAGAATATTGCAGATACTACTGTGTTATAGTGAGTTATCCTTGCTTGTAATAGGGTGTGAAAAGCATTGTTACAAGCTTGTGTTTCACTTAAATGATCGGAATTGTTAACAGCAGGCTTTCTGCTTGAGTGACCAGTTCCTTTAATGAGTATGTGTGCTTGCTGATGTGGCTTTGTCAATAAATGGATGAAACTCTGAACTTAATCATGGAGAAAAGGCATATTTTTTGGTTTGGAGAGGTTACTGGTGACCATTGATTTACAGCTGCGCCTATATTGATAAACTCATGCTAAATTCAACCAGAAAAGCATTAATTCATATTGAATTTCATGAGACAAAATTTGATTTTTGTTAAAAATATGATTATTTTACGATTTGACAAAATGCCATTTTGAGGGCTGTGCGTGTTTGGGGAGCCACCAGGAGAGCGGTCTTATTTGGCTTCCTCTTTCAAAGCCAAATAAGATTTCATGCTCAGATGAGGGATACTTGTGGTCAAGGAATTTATAATCCCAGAAATTTATTATTTTAATGCCCAGCCACTTTTCAATCCTCAGTGGTTTTTATTTTTATAATTTCATTGTTTCATGAAGATTTTTAATGTTTACAGCCCCTTTTCTCTACCAAAATCGTGAAAATAAACTGAAATGTGATGGAATTCTAAATGCTTGAAGTGTCTTGTCTCAATTAAGCCATATTCCCCCCTCTATGAAACTTAAATCTTGAATTATAAAGCATTAAATAGGATAATGCATTGATAGCCATATTTGGCTTCTGCACAAAGGGGTGAAGGGGGCCTATTATGCTTTTTGGGAGATACAAAGAAGCAGTGGCTTCAATTTATTTTCAAGACAAATCAGAAGCTAGCTAGCTAGGCACTTGTTTCCAATTTCTGGTAATGTTTAAACTGAATTCCAAATGTGACCTTAGTTAAATCTGTAGGGCTTGGTTGTTTGTGTACCTAGCTAGCCAAGCGCCACTTAACTGCTGAGCTAGCATGCACACATTACCATTCCATAATCACTGTGTGTTTTATTAGCTTGCTAGCTAGCAACTAAACTGACTGTGAATTTCACAATTGTTGCTAGGTCAGCCAGAGGCATAGCACAAGACCCTTCAACAGGAACAGATAGAATGGGTAGCCATTTTTAATGGAATTCAGTCTGTTCCTTTTGGAGTAGTGCAGTACATAGCAAATGTTAGCAAATGGTTGCAACAATAAAGATGCTAGTTTTAAATCCTTCTTAACATTAGAGTAGTTAATTTTTATGGTGAGTGCATCAAATACTTCTTTGTGAATGTAATGTCCATGCTTGCTCAGCCTGCAGACATTACTTTACCATACTCAGTGTGTAGTTTAATAGGTAGCAAGCTACTAATGCAGTCATCAATATTAGTGGGTAGCTAGTAGCCAGTGTTTTGAACATTATTGCTCTCCGTTGACATTGTGGCTCCTGTTTGCTGGCCAATTAGAGGGGACGCCCACTCAGAGAAGAATCAAATTGCTGAAAATCATGGAATTTTTTTTCGGGGGGGGGGGGGGGGGTGTTTGTGCTAGAAAGTTTATAAACTTCACTTTTGGACATCTAAGATTATCATATATATATACTACTTGGGGCTTGAAAGACAACATAAGTGGTCCCCTTCAAGGAAATTTGCCAAAATAGATGCAAATACCCTCACATTAAAGCCAAGAGAAATGATGGAAATTTATGCCCATGTTTGCTTCAATTGCCTCTATTAAGAGTACACCACTTTGCTCTACAGTTTCAGTTCCTGTGTGGTCAATATTTCTATTTCTGTCAGTGTTGGGATATAAATAATGAAGGAGGGCATTGAGTCAAATTACTGTTATTAATGAGCTGGCTACACAGGATGCAAGGTAGGTGTCAGTTGTAACATGAAGTGGCCACATTACCAGCCTAAAGACCTGAAGTAACTCTTTATGAATCCATGAAAAATCCCAAAAGGTGCAGAGTATATACAGTTAGAGAATAAGCAATTAACTTGCAATTTAAAAAGAATTATGACTTTTTAAGAACCATTTAATTGTGATATCACACAAATAAAATTCACTCGGTTCAATTTCTTGCCCACTAGGCAAATCAAATCAATGTGGAACTACAAAATAAAGACAATGCTAGAGTAGCATAATTAACAGAAAATGAAAACATAAACTAAATATGAACTTCATTTAATGCATTTGACAATATAGGTAAATAATGTTTTTTGCCACTGATTCCAAAAAAAAGAATACGAAACACCCTTTCGACAAATGATCAGCCTTGCCCCAGACTAACCACATTCAAAGACAAATTTAAGATGGGCCTTCTGTCCTTACACTAAATTAAATACACAAGAAGGAAAAAGTGCTGTATAAAGTAGTATTCTGAATGAATAAGTAATTTTCAACCTACAAGAGATCAGGTGTGAAGGGCATGCACATCACAGGACATTCATATTATGATGCAGTGATCCTTTAAGAGCTAAACAAGACTGCGCGACACACATTTCTGCAGATATGAGTGTGCATTTGTGAGTGAGAGAGAGCAAAAGAGTGACAAATTAGATGAAATTAATCAAATTAAATCTCACGCTGCCTAGCAGACCATGTGTGTATGGTACAATGTCATCTTGTATTATTAATATTAATCTATTACTAATGAAAGTAATAATGTTGTTGTTTTCAAACACTAGAAATGGCAACACAGTAAAGAGTTAATAAAGTGAAACTGAAAAAAGAATAATTTTGAGAGAGATAGTATAGAGATAGACAAAGACAGACATGGTGAAAGAGATAGAGCAATGCACTGTTAGGGGGAGAGAGAGAGAAAGAGAGACAAAAAGATACCGAAAGCAAACGCACAACACTTTAAGAATGGACAGACCAAAGTAGTTAAAACGAAAGCAATAGTCATGCATCCAGTGAATTTGCCTCTATACCTGTGTATAAAGTAAGACCTGTCAAGGTGCCAACAGAGATGTGCGCGCATGTGAGTATGCGTAATCAGCGTTGCTGAGCAGTGACTCAGCACCACGTTCCTCTCACAACCTGAGGACAGCTCCCGCGCACTCGCTGCCCTGGGCCATTAGAGGGCGCACCTGAGGATGGCATGCGGCAGGCAGAACTGAACAGGGTGCAGGTTGCATGTGCGGGTGATTCATCATCATGCACCCGCACTCTGCAGTGCAGCAAAGCCTCTAGTTGATTGGGTGACCGTCCTTCCCCAAAAAACACCCTCACCCCACAACTCCCACCTCTTAGAATCTGCAGTGGAGTCAGTCTTACACAAACATGGTATGCAGTGTTCCCAGGCAGATAATAATACTGCAAATTCTGTGGGACGGACAAGAGCTCAAATTTCATCAGGGGCCTTATTTGGACGCCTAGTACCGTGAATTAAGAATTAATACCATTCCCTCAGGGGGTCGCTGTAAGGACAAAGTTACTGTGATTCAATGCATTTTAAAACACTTGCAAGGAGACATTATGCTGTATTATCCACAGTTCATGTTCATAAAAGGACAGCATTTAATAGGCCCAGGGTGAATTAGTCGACTGCTGCTGGAACCAACCATCTAATATAAGCCACGTTGAATACAGCTCAACTAGGATGTGAGCAGGTATGATCCATTCAACTCCTGCTATGGCAAATCACATTTTTTGCCAAACAACCTTTTCAACAGCCTCTTATGCCATAATGATAGAGTACTAATACTTTCTCTTGTTGCTGGCGCACTTGCTGCACTTTTTAATTTGCTAGTGTTAAAACATAACAAGCACAATTACTGCATTTTATTCCCATATTTTAGCTCAAGCAAGGCAAATGCTTGAGCAAAAATATGGGAATAAAATGCAGTAATTGTACTTATTCTGCCTCTATTAACTTAAGTTGCACAGATATAGACCTCTAGGCAATTTGGTGTCTCCATTTCATCTCAAATCCTTGTCTTTGGACTGGAAAGATAAAGAGGCATCCTAGGAAATACGACTGAACATAGCGGAAACGTGCAACGGCTCGAAAGTCAGATTCAAACCTACGTCTTTCTTGTTAAGAGACAACGCTACCACTGCAATGAACCATGTTGCTCTAATGAGCATTAAACAATGTTAAATGAAAAGCAGCACAGACTCACATGCTCTGCAACAAAGAAATTCTAGCTGATTGAATGTTACAGGCTTCAGGGGTACTACAGAAGGTCACAGTTAGTTCAGGTACAGGTAGGAGCAAACAGGGTTTGAGGCTTCAAATCAAACTTTACGGTCATGACCATGTATGAATTAGACATACATACAAGGAGTGAAATTTCCATTCTCTAGGACCATAGTGCAACATTAGACAAGGCAATAGGAACATATTTTACATGCCGAGAAAGAAATTTTTTTTTCACGGAGAATGAGAGCAGTAAGACAAGTTATGTACATTATTTCCACAAAAATTTGGCATCGTCAAGCAGGCGAAGAAGCCAGGATACTGGTGCAACAATTACTTAATAGAAAAAAAGTTTTTTCCATTCATACTCGAAGACATAACAGCAGTGTTACGGTTACCCAGTGCATTACAACCTGTATTAGAGGGTCCATGAGTGGCAAGTTTAATGTGTCACATGTGGTATAAAAATTTGCAATTTGTTCCCTTTTCTCATCTGGTAAATTAAATGGTTTCTCCTCATCCCGTTTTTATGCCCCCGCCCTCCAAAGAGGAAAGGGGGCATTATGTCGACACCATGTCCGTCCATCGTCCGTTGACTTTTCGTTTCCGTGGGATAACTATAGAATCCCTTGTTGGATTAATGCCATTTCTTAATGGCGTATTGGGAGTGGCTAGAGGAAGGTTCCTTTCGAAAACCAGCATCGTGCGATATCTAATATGGCCGCCACAGCAGCCATCTCAATATGCCCTTGATCAACATACAGGTGGGGGCATATGCCACGCTCTGCGTTGTTCTTGTTTTAAACATTAAGGGCATCTTATATTCTGCACATTCTATGTCTATCTATGTGTCCTACTTAAGTTAAAGAGAAGTACTGAGGTTTTTTTTTCTTCCAAATTTCAGCACTACTGCTGCAGTCTCACCAATGTTAGAAATCTACGGTCTGGGTGCCAGATGTTTGGAGCTCCTAGACTTCATTAGGAGTCGCAGTTAGTTGGAGGAGGATACCAGCATCCTTTCCAGCTTAATATGAATTGAAATTTTTGCCGAGTTTAGATTAAAGGGAATGACAAAACACAATGTTCTGTGCAAATCAAAAAGTTCATTTCAAAAACTCCCTTTAAAAATAGCAAAAATCTGCCAATGGGCAACAAGTGACATATGCACGTAATGATGCCAGAATGGTGAAAAAAGAGAAAATTATATAGCTTCGCAACAAGTTCATGTCTTTGTACTAAAAGTACATATCCCTTAGTTTTTTCTGAACACTCCCATTATTTGAACAGTGATCATATTTGAAAGTGCTGTAGGTACGTAAGGACCACAGAACTACATTTCCCATGCAGTCAACAAGAAACGGAAACATCCTATACAGCACCACCCGCTACCTTCACGTTTTCCAATAGAGTGAGCTGAAAAGCACTAAAATGGGAAACCAAACTTTTAGAACTAGGGACCCACCCAGTTCACTCTCTCTTCTTGGCACACTTCCAACGGAGGAGGTCACGCTCTCTCTTAGTGTATGTTCTCTCAAGGGAAGCTACCCTCCCCCTCCAGGGAAAGCCAGACTCTTTTCAAGCGAAAAGACAGCATTTGCATTGGAATTCACGCATCCCACAAAATTTCATTTGGCCTCTCTGCAGAGTGCTCACATCTGTGCAAACCTCCATTGAAGTTCAGGGCTGCAGATCTCATTAAACTAGCTTATGCCCGGCGCTACTGCTAGTTGGACATGGAGCAACTCCGAAAAAGAACTTTTCCGAATTGGCAAGGACATTCCGACACAGCGGAGCTGCGCACATTCCTCAGGTGGACACAGGACTTCGGATCTGCACACCCAGCAGGACATCCTCGCTAGAACTGTGATGCTCAACGGACCCAGAGAGGAATGCCGAGCTAGGAACTTCAGTAAGACTAACTGAACATTCCAGGCAGTAATGCAGTTAGGCGGTTTTCAATTTAAACTGTACCGTATTTACGTTGTCTATTGCTGATGTAATTGTATAATCATATTGTGTCCGTTTTATATTTCATGAAGTTAAATAGCCATTGATTGTTTGTTTTTACATGCATGATCTTTTCCCTGGCTAACTTTCTAATGCTACTATTAACTAACATGCATGTAACACGCATGATAACTCAATTAGTAATACAAATTGCGTATGAGCTGAAGCAAACTCTTCTCAGAATTCGTTGAGTCTAAGTTGATTTATCCAACCGTGCATCGTCCGCCTATAACTACATTGCCAAATTCTAAGCAGCCCCCGTGCCGGAAGAATCTGTCCCAAGACAAAGGAAAATCGTGCCCACGAGCACACACGCGCAATCTGCCACGGGTGCAGACACGCGCTTGCCCACACCCAAAATCGCGCATATGCGTGCGTCCTGCATGCGCGCTAAGAACACACATGCACACTTGCACGTGCACACACACACCATTGTTACTCTATCTAATTCGTATACAGTCCTTCTGTAGATTAGCCCACGTATATTCTGTGTTCGTTTGTTTAATAAATTCATTTATTAAACCTGGTGTTTGTTTGGTGCTGTAACACATGGGAGTCTGAGTCAAAATAGCCTATGTCGAACTCCAAAATTCCTTCAGATTACTAATTAAATTGTTTTCTGCAATCATTAATGTTGGTTATTTTAATTATTAATTAAAATTCCATATTTTTGGTTATTTTAGTAATTTTATGAGGCTGGTTACTAAATTTGCAGGTTTCCTGCTGAATCAAAAGGTTATCTTGCGGGAAGGATTATTAGGACGAAACCTCTGAATAATCCATCCTTGCTATTTTACGTATCGTAAAGGTAGATTCCCCGACGCATTTGGGTGCCTCGTGGGAGGAACTTAAATATTTTATTAAAGTTTTAATAAAGAATTATTTACTAATGTTATTAGTTACTAATTACATGTTATAGCCATTTAAATGCCTTTTTTAAGCTGCTGCACCTACAGTGCCATTGCCATCTATAGGTTTATGGAGTTTTAATTAGTATCCAGAGAGGGACTTTGTTCGTTCTTCTTTCCTGGCAGCGCAGAATGGAATAGTTCTATTTGACGGTTTCCTGTAGCAAGGTGGGCAACTCATTCAGTGCATTTCTCAATGCTATTGAACAACGATTTTCTTGAATCTAATTTCATGAGTTTCTCCAGGTGTTGAAATGAGTCATTTGGGAAGTGAAGTAGGGGCATTGAACTAAAACAGATAGTATTTGTCAGAAGAAATTGCCAAGACATCTTGAACCACAGATTTTTTTTCCTTAAATACTGCATTTCATAGCTTAATTCTGTGTTTTCTGGATCAGTTGCACATTGAATTTCAGCAGGAACAAGTGCCAAGTACTCTTTTAAATTGAGCAAATCCCAGTTGTTTTCCATGAGGTAAATCGATCAATTGCGTCACTCAGAAAAGAGGCAAACTTTTGAAAGCAGTTACCATCAGGCAATAGAAATTAAAATTAACAAGCTGACGCTGAGCGCCAAGAGAACTCCACAGCCCTTAAGTAATTATTAATAAATAGCAGCATACACCTGTGGCAAGGCACAGGTACACTAACTATCATTCCCTTGTGTTCCAGCACCGGTGATTGTTATGCATACCTGCAAAAAAATTCAAGGTCACGGTGCCGAGGTCAAAGGCCGAATCCACTCATAACCCATGCGTTGCACACCTCCCTCTCACAAAGAACTTGCGTATCAAATTTAAAGTTGCTGTGGCTAATATTTTGGGAAATATGGGCCAAGCAAAATTCAAGTTCAAAGTCACTGTGCCGAGGTCAATGGTCAAATCCACTAATGACTCTTAGCTTGCGCACCTAAACCTCACAAGGAACCAGCACAACAAATTTGAAGCTCTTATGACCAATTTTCAGAGATATGGCCAGGACAAATCCTGGAGCTGCTGCCCACCTGCCCATATTCTCAATATCTCTGCATCTTTCAGCCACAGAAACATTCCATTGCCATATCCATACGTTGCACTGCATCCTCACACTACACATTGCTTTCTTTTCACTTTCGGTGATTTTTGTTGGTCCATTCTTTAAGATATTCTCCATCCAAACCAAAGTCGTGAACTACGGCTAACCATCTGGACACAATCCGTGTACAACTTATGACGTCACGTGGCTGAGCTGGCCCAGCCCAAAGGTTCTCGATTGAGGCAAAGGGGGCGTTTCCTCAAGTGGATAATTTAGCAGATAAAATGCTTTTTTTTTAAACATTGCGTAAAGTACACGATATTAAAACCATCACTAATTGTTCAAGATAGGTACTTTGTAGCATTTTATCACATATAAAACAAAGCTGAATTTCATGTCTTAGGCTCTTTAAATTTCGGAATTTACGGACGCTGGTGTCTCTATCTGCGCAAAGGAGTGAGAGACAGCCTTGCAAAACAAAGGTCCCAGCAAATCTGCGGTGACCAAAACAAATGGCTTCAACTTTAAAAAGTTTACATCACTCTACATATTCAAACTGAGCGTTAAAATGGCAACAATAGAGCCAATATGTTATTTATAATAGAACATAGAGAACATTTCAAATGTTGAAACTGAGACATTTTACATTTTTATCCACAAAATGAGCTTATTTCAAATTTTCTGGCTGCAACAGGTCTCAAAAAAGTTGGGACACAGGCAAAGAAGGGCTGAAAAAGCTATTTACATATAAGAGAATAAGCTGAAAGAACATTTAGCGAGTAATTAAGTTGACTGGCATCAGGTGTGCAACATTATTGGCTAAAAAGGGATGTCTTAGAGGCTGAGTCAGAAGTAAAGATGGCCAGAGGCTCTCCAACCTGCGAAAGGTTGTGTAAAAAAAATGTGGAATAGACAGAGCATAACATCATTAAAAGATTCAGAGAAACTGGAAAAATCTCTGTGCCTAAAGGACAGGGCCAAAGACCTTTTCTGGATGCATGTGATCTTCGGGCCCTCAGACACCACTGCATCACTCACCAGCATGATTCTGTCATTGACATTACTAAATGAGCCCAGGAATACTTCAAGAAACCACTGTCTGTAAACACAGTCTGTCATGCCATCCACAGATGCCACCTAAAACTCTACCATGCAAAAAGGCAGCCATTGTTGAGCAAGATCCAGAAGCCCCGTCATGTTCTGTGGGCCAAGGCTCATTTAAAATGGACTGTAGCAAAGTGGTATAGTGTCCTATGGTCAGACAAATTTGACATTCTCGTTGGAAATCATGGGCGTCGTGTCCTCCAGGCTAAAGAGGAGAAAGACCACCCCTCCTGTTATCAGCGTTCAGTTCAAAAGCATCTCTGATGGTATGGGGATGCATTAGTGCATATGGTGTGGGACACTTGCATGTTTTAAAAAGCACCGTGAATGCTGAAAGGTATGTAAAGGTTTTAGAGCAACATATGTCCCCCTGCAGATGACATCTATTCCAGGGAAGGCCTTGTGTATTTCAGCAGGACAAAAATAAACCACATACTGCAGCTATTACAACAACATGGCTTCGTAATAGAAGAGTCCGTGTGCTGAACTGGCCTGCCTGCAGTCCTGATCTTTCACCGATTGAGAACATTTGGCACATAATCTAACAAAAAGTCCGTCAAAGGAGACCCAAAACTCTCCAGCAGCTGGAAGCCTGTATTAAACAAGAGTAGGATCAAATTCCAATGGCTAAACTCAAGAAACTTGTCTCCTCAATGCCCAGACATCTCCACTCTATGTTAAAAGAAGAGGGAATGCTATACCATGGTAAACAGGCCCCTGTTCCAACTTTTTTGAGACCTGTAGCAGCCACAAATTTGAAATGAGCTCATTTTGTGGATAAAATTGTAAAATTTCTCAGTTTCAACATTTGCTATGTTATCTCTGCTCTATTGTGAGTAAAATACTGGCCGGTGTGATTTGAAAGTCAATGTGTTTTGATTTTATCCACAATTAAAACTTTGTCCCAACTATTTTGGAATTGGGGTGACTCCCAAAAAAATGACTCCCAAACATTTGCCACTGAATTCAGAAATGTCCCACACCTCCGTCAAGATCAGGGTGTTCAATTGCTTGCAAAATCACTCAAAAATCTGTTTCATTATTGATGTAAAATGTAATGCCAATTATGAAGAACTATTTAGAGATAAAGTATTCCAAATGTCAAGGTGTTATTTCAGATAGTTTTCAAGATGTGTAGAGTGGGGCCACTTAATGAAAGATTTGTGTGCGTTTTGGACGGTACAAATTGTGCATATATGGCAGGCACTGTTATGAACTTGTGAGATCATTTATTATCAATATCTGCAATACAAATGTTGGATTGTTTGATTTGAGACTTAATAACACTGAATTTCATGTTAATTTGTTTGAAACTGTAAAATTGAAATCAATATGTCACCGTGAGTACCAAAATTGCAATTCATCTCAACTGTTTTTGCAGTACAGTCTGTTATGAATAAGTACATACTGACAAGGCAAAATTTGCAGTTGTGGTACTATTTTCGAACAAAATACATTTCTACAATCTCCTGATGCCTGAAATCTCACTGAAAACTCTATTTGGACAACAAAACAGCGTATACTCTATTTATTTGAAGTTTACTTGGTTATAGATATGACACTTAATTTATGGTCTGGTCAGTAACAGTTAAAATGCATGAATATACAGTTGTGCTCAGAAGTTTGCATACCCTAGTTGAATTTGGAAAATAGGTAACATTTTTTAAAGATAACATGAATGGCCAGGCTAAACACATTTCTTTCATTTCTTATTGGATTCATATCCAACTGTAAGCCATGTAGAATGGCACAGTCAAATAAAACCTGGCAGTAAGGGAAAGAAATGAAAGAATCCTGTTAAAAAGTATGCATACCCATAGTTCTTAATACTGTGCATTGCCCCCTTTAGCATCAATAATAGCGTGCAGTCTTTTGAGATAGTTGTCGATGAAGCCCTAATTCCCTCAGGTGGTATAACTTACCATTCCACCTAACAAAATGCCTCCAGCTCCTGCAAATCCTGCATGAACTGCAGGTTTGAGATCTCCCCAAAGCGGCTTGATGATATTGAGGTCAGGGGATTGTGATGGTCACTCCACAGCCACGATTCTCTGTGCCTTGACAGCTCACAGAACCCCAAATCTAAGAGAGCCACCACCTTGCTTCACAGTAGGAATGGTACATTTTTTGCCGTGGGCCTTGTTAACTACTCTCCAAATACAGTGTTTATGATTTTGGCCATAAAGTTCGAATTTGTTCTCGTCACTCCAAATTACAGTATTCCAGAAGTTGGGAGGTGTGTCAAGGTGTTATCGGGCATATTTTAGGCGGGCTTTTTTTTTTTGTGGATTGGCGCAATAATAGCTTCCTTCGATCAACTCGACCAAGCGGCTAATTGTTCATAAGTACGTCCTTATTGTGCTCCTTGAAACGAGTATGCCATCTTTTTCCAGAGCATCCTGTGTGTTTCTCTTGAGCTAGCTTGTGATTTTTAAATGCTTAACAGACACTGGTTACAATTTAAAAAGCCACAGGTGTGGAACCCGTAATAGCCATATAAACCTGAGTGTGTCACCTTGTGTCTAAATAACTAGGTCAAACATTATTCAAGGGTATGTAAACTTATGATCGGGGCCATTTGGTTTATTTCAGTTATCATTTTGATTTAAAAAGGAGCCAGACAACCAATGTGAATATTACTGACTTCATATGATCACTATCCTTAAATAAAAGACAAGTTTTTTCATGATAAGTAATATTTTCAAAATAAATGGCAACATTTCAAAAATACAGCTGAGGTATGCAAAGTTTTGAGCACAACTGTAACATACAGTGCCGTGGAAAAACTTTTTGCCCCCTTCCTGATTTCATATTTTTTGCATGTGTCCCACTTAAATGTTTCAGATCAGCAAAAAAAAAAAAAAATTATGAAGAACTATTTAGAGATAAGGTATTCCAAATGTCAATGTGTAATTTCAGATAGTTTTCAAGATGTGTAGAGTGGGGCCACTGAATGAAAGATTTGTGTGCGTTTTGGACGGTACAAATTGTGCATATATGGCAGGCACTGTTATGAACTTGTGAGATCATTGTCCCACTTAAATGTTTCAGATCAGCAAAAAAAATGTAATTTTACACAAAGATAATCCAAGTAAATACAAAACAGAGTTTTTAAATGATGACTTCATTTATTGAGGGGGAAGAAGCTATCCAAAACCTACCTGGGACTACGTGAGAAAGTAACTGACACCCCTTGTTAAATCATGAATTAACTGTGATTAACCTCATTTTTTAGTTCAATTACACTAGCCACACCGAGGCCTGATTACTGCCAGATCTATTGAATCAAGAAATCATTTCAATAGAACCTGTCTGACAGAGTGAAGTAGGCTAAAAGATCTCAGAAAGCAACTCATCATGCCGTGATTCAAAGAAATTCAAGACCAGATGAGAAACAAAGATCTTAGTACTAGAAGCCAAGAGTTTTAAGCTGCAAAAAAGTCAGCCATACAGCATTAGATAACTTGCCAAATGACACAGATTTCTCCCACCAATTCTCCATCGTCTTTCCATAGCTCAAAGAAATGTGAGAACATGTTCAACCATCATTGCTGGTACATCCTTATAAATGACTCCTCAACATTTGCCACTGAACTTGGAAATATCCTGCGCCTCAGTCAAGATCAGGGTGTTCAATTGCTTGCAAAAACACTTAAAAATATGTTTCATTATTGTTGTCAAATTTTATGCCAATTATGAAGAACTATTCAGTGATAAGGTATTTTGCATAGAGATATGTTATTTTGCACTATATTTTGCAAAGTAAACAGACAAACAAGCTCCTTCCATTTTCCAATTGTCGAATTAAAGTCTAGATATTTTACGACATTGGGCAAAAAGGTCAATGGGAACCAAACCACAAGTGCAGCACATCTTTGAGAATTTAGACGGCTGCTTGACTGCCAACTCATTATAGCCATGTAACTGCCCGAGTAAATAAATAAAAAATTTGAGTATGCTCAAAAATTATGACATCAAATACTGGTTAGTTTGATTGATTTAAGAATTAGGTTTTTTTTTTTTTTTGCAAAATAAAGGATGTTTATTTCTTCATTGAACATGTAATGCAAGAAAAATGTGGGTATGTCCAAACCTTTGACTGGTACTGTATGTAAAAAACAAACATCATTTAATAGGCACAAATTAGTCCTACCATAGATACAGATGGTTTGTTACGATGTTGCCAAATGTGCTCAGGAACTATTACAGCCCGTCAACTAATAAAATCTTTACTGTAAACAGAACAAATGGCGTACAGTTTGTTAATTTTGTTGTTTTTATTGCCTTTATAATGATATATCATTCCAAAAAAAAAGAATTTTATAACACCAGAGATGGTTCATTCAAAGGTTCATGGTTGTATCAATTTTCTTCATCTCGACATGACTTAATCTGCAAAACAAACCATAAATAACCCTGATAACCTCATCATAGTAAAACATTGCCATACATGCCATTAAAATATTATACAGCTTTACAAAAAAGTAAAAGAGACAAATTGCAAATGCATAACACGCTTATCTGTATTGTTTCCACAACCATAAACAGGCATCTGTTTTTATAATTATCATCGATGACGCAATTTTAGTGTTAATCCAATGCATTACCAAGATGTCAAAACTCAAAGGTAAGTTTTCATTTACCTGACAGTCTGTGCTGTCACACAACAAAAGCATAGCAAAGGCATACAATACAAATGCACACCCTGATCTTGACAGACATCCCAACTTTAGTGACAGGAAGGCATGGTCTTCATTTACCTGCAAATAAATAGTTTGATTAGTTCAAACTAGGCAATATGCATGAAAAAAGATCTAAAGAAATGCAGAGTTAATTGGTGAAGCACCTACCTACTAGCCACTGAAGGATCAGGGGAACTTTAAGGTAATGGTAAGGAAATATAAAATGAAGTACAGTTCAGGGAAAAACCGAAATTTGTGGGAGCACATTTATAAATGCGTGAAACATGAATATAATCGCACATTCCCTCACTTTTAGCCTCACCTCCACGACACAGTGGAGCACTGAATTCCCAACCCTGGCTCACCATCCCAAAAAAGGAATTTGAACTTCGTCCCATTTAATATGGGGTAAGTGGCTGAACAGCTCAGATTCTGGCTTTGGCTCCAACTATGCAGTGGTACCTTGCCTAAACAGTTGAAGTTACTGAGGAGACCCCAGATCCTGAGCTGAACCTCCCTTCCAACAACATCCTCTACCCACAGGAGGAGAAAGGCAAAGCGGACTATGAGAATGCAGGTGCTTAAAGAGGCAAACAGGCAAGCACAGGAAACAGGAACAGGGGACAGGGGATGGGCAAGAGTCCAACCAGAGTACAAAATAAAGGTCCAACCTGCCATTTTTATACATTCTCATTCACTTAAAGTAGGGATTCAAAGGAAATCCCAAAAACTGAAATATGGCAATTTCAACATCAATGGAAAGCTTGGAACACAAAGAATGCAATTTAATGTCATTCCGTCACATTATTGATTCAAGAAAATGGAAACACGCAGGAAAAGACAGTACTTTCTCGAGCGTGAATACTTCCGTGATGCTAGGAATGATGCTCGTTTTCGGTGATGTCACATATGGGTTTTGCAACCTCTGCTCTGTTAATTTGTGTGCAGTGTGCAGTGTCTCTCACTAAGCTTTATACTTTGTTATTCAATGTTCAAATTGTGTCATACTTTACTTGAGATGGGCAAATTATAATGGTGAAACATTCATCTGTCGTTTTTTTTATTTAAACTCATATTTTTCTTTATAGTACACTGAAGATTAACATGGACATAAACGCTAAACGATCTGACGGAAATCATGTGTAAATACGGGGAAGGACAGACACCTTAATCTATTACAATATTTTTTGATGATTAAACTTGATAAGAGCGACGACAAAACAAGAAAGGATGATATTTAGAATGCATTCTCTCTCCTACCTCGCGCAGGAATACATATTGTTCATGCATTTGCAGCTGCCGGTTGTCTGATCTTTCTGCAGTAACTATTTAACGTTATTACATTTTTGAGGTTTTGTTTCGTTTTGGCCATCACGGAAGAGGAAGGATCAGAAGTTGAAGAAAGAACCAGGGAAAGAGATACAACAACAATAAAAAGCAATTAAAATTGAACTTTAGTGCATGAGAAGTACAGGCGGACAGGCGGACCTTTTGAGGTATTGGGTGGAGATATTTGAGGGGTACGATTATGTTCTCAATGGCATCGACCTCGTCACTCCATATTTCTATGTCAGTCAATCACTGTTATGAGAGTCCACATGATCGTGTTCATAAAATCTTCTTTGTAGCCCAGAGAAGCTTATCCAGCCTTCCTCGGAATGGTAGCATAATGACTCCAATAAAAAAATAATTTTCTTTCTAAACTAGACAAAGTGTACGTGTATAGCGTATAGCCTGCATGGCGGCCGGACATTTTGCAGCATGGAGCGAACCAAAATAAGCAGCATAACTAATATGCATCGATGAAAGAAATCACCTTTATGTGAAATTAGCTTTGAAAACTTTGAACTACTGGGAGATCTTGAAGAAATCTATAAAGAGTTCTGACTCATCAGGCTTTAAAAACAAAATTGAGACCAATTTTCACAGTGTTCACTGTATACTAACTATGGAGCATCTGGGTCCTTTCAGAGTACACAATCCGTACGTGACGTTACGGAAAATGAGACTGCCGGCGTACTGGTTACGGTCAAAATAGAACAACATTTGGAAAGCGAATATCAAGTAGCATGACAGTTTTTTTCTCTTGTTGTATGAGTTTATACCTTCAACATTTCATGAAATTGTCATAATGGACCAATTTTATGGGTACTTATTTTCTTTGAATCCCTACTTTAAACGCCTGGAACAAGGATTGATAAAAAGAAACAAGGCAAACACATTTTGGAGAAATGCAATACAAGGTGATCTACAGCCTATACTATGTACTAACTGAAGCAAGCCAAAAAAACCTCTTTATTCATTTAGGCTTTTTCACATTAACCTTCCAGGTAATATATGAAACATGGAGGCACTTATCATGAATTAAAAGGGCAGTACAAATAAAATGCAACATAATTTAGTATCATTAATATAACTAGCAACTGGATTGTACAGGACCCTGCAATTCGACAACTGAAAAGCCCACATTACAGCATGAGGCTGAGGAGGAGCTTGTAACCTCAGGATCTGTTCAGAGAATGTATTTGGCTAATTTAAGTAATGCATTAATTATTCCTACCCAGCCAGCATAATTTGAAGTATACAGTAGCCACCTAGCTAGCTACAGAGCTACATAAAAAACATGCAGCTAAATGCCACAGTTTTCACATAGCTTTGTAGCTAGCTAGCTGGCTACTGTAGACTTCAAATGCAGGTATACGCATGTAATGTTAGTGCGGTCACCTCAAGTGAGCCAGAAACACAAAAAAAACATTGCTAGCACAACTATAATCAAACCATTATCAAGCTTTGACTGAATAGCTATAATTTTATTAACACGTAAGCTAGCTTGCAGTCCAACGTGCAGTCTAAAAGGATTGTGCAGGACTGAGAGATTCTGTGCATTTTTGCATATTAATTTTGTAGATGCAACTTCAGAATCGACCAAATTAGAACCCTTTCATCTCCTACACTATATCTATGGAATTATATTTGTGCCACAATCCGGAGCGAGCCATTGGAAATTTTGAGCGCAGAAAAATATATTGCGCAAGCGCACAAATCTTGTTTTGAGAAAAAAAAAAAATAAAATTGTGAGCAAACAAAACCTTCCGATTAAGCGAACAAAATAATTCTGTGCTCAACAAATATCTTTGCATGTTTGCTATGATCAATATGAACATGCAATATTAAGCCCCTTCCCTCAGTTTCACTCTATGCCCACTCGCAAACTCATGTTCTGCACGCTGGCAGACCGCAGAATGCTTGCTCAAAGCATTTCTCTCCCTCTCTCTCAGTCTGCCCTCTCTGTGCATGCTCAACTTCACCTGCACGCTCTCTCGAGCTGTGCAGAGTGTTACAAATGCACCACGATTCTGACTGACTGCTTCATTCTCTAATTAGATGCATTATACTCAACCACCAAAGAAAAGGGAGAAAGGTTATGACGAAATTTGTCTGCGATTGGATAATAGAGCTGCCCTTGTTTGAGACGGGTTAAGGTTAACGTTAAATCTCTATGTATCTTGTGACATTGACTGTTGTGTGACTCTTGACTCATACCCCTCTTTAGCAACACTGGCTACTGCTAACTATAGCATTGGACGATATCTTCTGAACATCAAAACCAAAATGTCACACCGCAGCCACGAGCACCACGTTTTATGGACCTTTATGAAATTTTGTTGGATATTGTTTGTACACCTTCAGCTTGCGAATCAAGTTAGCTTTCTAGTTAGGTCCCTAGCGTCACGTCAGCTAACTAATGTTGGGGAGAAATGCAGAAGATTACTGACATTAACTTTACTTCCATGATAGCTGGCAAACTTGACAGTCTTAAAAAAAAAGAATAGTTTTGACATCTTTCTCCAGCTGATTTATTTCAATACCCCTGAAGAGGGAGAGACATGCTTATGAAAGGGTATGAATATGAAAGGGTCCTCCCTCCCTCCCTTACCGTATATGACCAAATAATCATCCATGTGCAAATACGCGCCTGTGTGCAAAAAGCCGCCGGGGGTCCAACCTCATTTTGCATATTAAACGCCAGTTCAATTAAACGCCCAGGGTTCAATGAAACGCCCGGGAGATTATTTGCACTTATATCTTATATATAAGGAAACGGTGTGTGTCTGTGTGTTCGCCATGCACGGCCATATTTTTGCATGGATTTTTTTCTATTTTCACACAGTGATACCTGTGCTTCCAAACTAACACCTAAGCCAGGTTTCAATGACGAAAACGGTCATGCTCGCAAAAAATGGCAATTTCACTCTAAGTAGCGAGTAAACTTATATAACCTGATGATGATGCGCGTCGCTGCACCGCTAGGACCCGCAGTGTCCTTACGAACGGGCGTTGAGGTAACCTGCGAGCAGGCTACTGTTTGCAATGGGGCCGAGGGAGTGATAAGAGAGCCTGCACGAAACCCGGGCCTTTGACAGGGCACCGTGTTCGTCCATGAATGCAGCATTCTGATTAGTCGAACTTCACAGCTCCCAAATTCAAATTTGACAGTTGAACACTCGCAGGGCTGGGGTTAAGCCTCATTCACACATCGCTACTCGCCCATCTCTGAGCGAGAACAGTCAATGGAATGTGAACGTCTTCCAGCAGAATGTGGCGAGGACTGGCGACTCGAGGACTAGCGATGCGATGTGGGCGGGTACGGACATAAAATATGTTTTACTGTCAGCGATGCGAGTGAAGCGAGTTACCAGTGGGAATGTAGGAAAGAGATGATTCACTTGACGTGAACAGACAGTTCCACAGACAGTTTGAACACCCCAACGCACAAGAATTTTGGTTCCTACATCATGTCTGACGTGCAGCTAATAATAGCCATCTCAAACCAGCCAGAGCTCTATGATACCACCCTCAAAGATTATAGAAATAAAAACCGAAAGGATGACGCATAGAACAGAGTGTCTGCAATCAACTGCGTTTCAGGTGAGAGCATTTTTTAAATTACGTTTTTCTCTTTAGCCGAATATGCTTTTGGAAGCTAATTGTCAGCTAACTGTGGACATCAAGCCAAGCCTTAGCTGACAATAGAAAACAGAAAAAGGTGATCTATAAGTGGTACTATTTATGCATTTAGAATTGTCAGCGATCTTAACCAAGTCAGATAATTATGTGTATGCACCCGCTGGTATTTTATACAGCCACAACTTGCTTCCCACTGACACGTTTGCAGTGGGAAGTAAACCATCGGGAAACCATGGCAACCGACGATGACGGCAGAGAATTTTTCTGCCGGCGAGTGCAATTTCAGCGAGCAGCGAGGGGCGATGGGCAAGTAGCGATATGTGTGAATGAGGCGTAACACCTGAAAATTCGGCGGCAATTATTCACAAAAATTAGTCCTGGCTGATTCTAGATGGTTTCCCTTGATTAACACGTTTTCCAATTCAAGAATAATCAAGTGGCGATTGGAGACACGGCTTCTCTCCCTCATGCGATCTAAAAGCGACAAACTAATAGGCTACACTGCGGGTAGCAGCTAGTTGTACATAAACGTCAGTGTGACCCCATGTTGTGGTAACAAAGACGCTATAACAAGCTTCGGTTTGTCTTTGTATGTATATCTGATGTTAATAAAGATGTGTCGGAAAAAATAGCTGATGGTCTTTGGCACAGAGATATTAAAAAAACTAGAGTGGACCGGCAGGGGTCGGCAGCTTTTTCAGAGTAGCGCACAATTGGCTATCGCGCTACAGGGTTAAAAAATTGGGAAGGGACTGCCGGATTTGGGTATTCGATAACAGCTTTGTTCGTTGCTCCAGCGCCTCCTGTTGGCCAGACTGGCGCTCGTCAGGAAGACTCCGGCTTGGTTCATGTCCGGGTTTCCTCCGCCCTCGCTCTGAACTTGCAAAGATTCAACCAGCGAGTGTATAAGAATCAGTGGCTGACAGGCACGTGCTTCGGAGGAGAGCCTTGAACTGTCTTCACTATCCTGAGTTGGCAGCAAGGGGTCGCACACGAGCAAGCTTTGTACATAGTTCCCCAATTGGGCATTCCAAATTCGGGTGGGATTGGAGATGCCAAATTTAAAAAAAAAAAAAAAAAAAAACTAGAGTGGACAACATCATTGGCTAGACCAAAGCATACACGGCAGAATAGCTCCGCTCTTGTGTGTGTATAAATGTCTTATGAGACATGGGTGTCGACAATTATCTTTTTTTTTGGGTGGGGGACTTGTTTTCCATGTTCTTTTTTATCTTTTCGTTCTTAAAAAAGGACATGAAGACAGAATTTTAATTGAACAATAATATTTATGCTCATTATTTGGCAAAGCTAAAGAATAAGCTCTACAATTGCCTTACCTTTTGTAAAATACAGTGTCTACATGTCTGAAAGTCGGTCAGGGTTTTAATATAACTCCGTGACCGACAGTCGGATTGTTTCAATATAACTCCGTGTCTGACAGTCGTTTACTGTTTTTAATTTCTTTAATATCTAAAAGATTCAGTAGATTTTAACCTGAATGTTTTGTCGGAGGGCTCAGTTCTTCAAGATGAGCACCAAGAATTTCAATCAATGTTTCTGTTTAAGCTCTGCTCAATAAAGTGAGTCGACATTGGTGTGGAACTGTGCATTTATGACGAATTTAGCGACTGCCAGACAGAAATCCTAAAATACTCTGTGTCCAAAAGTCATAAAAGTTTTACTTTTTCGAGTATTCCAGCAATTAGACGTACAAACTTGGCCATGTTTGCGTTCGATCTTCACAAAATGCAAATTGATAGCTATCGACTTTTCTTGGTCTTTTCATTCGTCTGTTTTCTTCCGTTGAAGATAGACTTTATTCAGTCTCTCTTTTGAAAATAAGTCAGATGGACTGAACAGATTCAGGACTAATGATTAACTTTAGCAATGGTCATATTGGTCAGCTTGCTCGTCACTCTTCTGTGCGGATAGCCCACAAAAGCCCATACTGTAATATGCGTAAAGAATGAATGAGGACTCATTTGACCGATGTACTGTCTCAATTCCATTTCATTTTGGAAAATGATATGTAAATGTAAATGAAACTGGGCCAGTTTCAGTTTCCGCGAATAGACTGTTAATAATAAACTAATAAACTGAAGCCTTTTTTGCCAGGTAGCCTAATTTAACTGGCTCGTTTAGCCTGTTATTTTAACTGTAATTTTACAATAAGTTTACCATGAAGTTCAGTGCATGTTCAGTGTAATCCACGGTTAAGGGCGCGGAGGACTCCACTTGCAGTTAAATGACAAGGAGACAATGCGTTAATTTAACGATTAAATTCAGTCAGTTTATAACTGTGTAGGAAAGCCAAACTGGCCTGGTGCAGGTCGGTGCAAAAATAAATTATGGCCTGTTGCAAATACCCGCCTGGTTTTTATAAACGCCTGGGGTCCAAGTCGATTTTGCGAAATAAATTCCCGGGCTACTAAATGGTTATATACGGTATTTACTTACTTGAAGGCCATATTAGCTCACTATCGCAGAGAGTACCGCGTCGTTATCACCCTAATCCCCAAATTTCAAACAAAATGGCCACCGGCATCATATTGGACGTACGAAATTGACGAAAATCGGTCTTGAGCATTGCCATATATATATCTTTACCGGTGTCAAATTTGAAAACATTCCTGTAATAATTGGTGCTTCCAGAGCCTGGAACCATAGTATCTTCCGACTATCATCGTCGTGGAGATACAACTAATTGGGACAAAATTTATCGTAACAACATTGTTTAAAAAAAATAGCCCAGTTTCCTCACAATTCATTCCATTCAGTTAGATGTTTATTGCTGCAAAACTAAGTCACAACTTCTGGTTGAATAAGCACAAATAAGGATGCACTATAGCTTATCTCATAAATGTCTTAAAATGTATGTCATTAAACAAGAGAAATGTAAAAGTGATTTTCACCATCTGATTTAATAATTAGAGATCTCCAGCAATCTTCCATGGACTGGAGACTGATGGAGGCAGTGGTTTAATTCAGCACGGGCGGAAGGATGGTGAGCAGTAGGAGAAGAATGCTCAGGTGAGTGGATGAGAAATGGGTCTGATCTGAGGGAAAAATGCCACCTCCAGCAGATTCTGCTCTTCACCACAAGCATGTCTCTACCTGCATCAGATATTCTGCTTGAAATATTACAAACAAATCACCACTTTCTGTGACCTCAGAATTTTGAAAATATTACAAATAACATTTTGTCTGGTCATTCTGCCGAACCATTTTTGCTGTTTTGACCAAATCCGCGCTATTTCTGGCACGTTTTAATACCATCTGTCAATACATGATACGCATGCATGAACACATTTTGTTATGGGTGGGTAAAAAAAGTGATGATATTCCATCCAAACAGATTATGACCCACTGTGACTGTTTAATAAATCCTAATAATTGGGACCATGTAGTGACTTCTTCCTTAAAATGAATTTGGACTCCCTTGAGTACATTTGCACCTTAGTATTATAGTAAAATATCAAGTCCAGAAAAAGGCATTTTTAACAATGCATAGTCATCACCTGAAACTAATACGAATGATTAAACAGAACATTCTGAAAAGCACAGCCAGTCACAGACAAGGACGTGAGGAGCAGAGGTGAAGAACAGAAAATTAGTGCAAAAAATTTGCGGCATGACCCAATATCACTGGCTCTGAGATCGGTCCCAATGGCTGGAAATTGAAAAAAAAGAAAAAGAAAAAAAAAAAGCCAGATAGCGAAAGTGAGGACAAGGGACTTTCTGCCTACTGCAAAAAACATGACCAACAAAGGAAAGTGAAATTGTACAGTTAAAACCAGGAGGGTCAGTGGTGGCACACCGAGGATGAGGAATACAGATTTCATTGGGCTGTGGTGGACAATGGCGCCACTCTGAGGGTGAGAAGCTTGCATAGCACTGACAATAGCTGCATTGGGGAGCACAATCCAGCAACAATAACCAGCATCAGCTCTTAAAATAATACAGATGAGAACCCGCAGTCCTGCCAGAGGTTTTACAAAGCAGGATTTTCGCCAAACCATATCCATTACCATTGTTTTTAGTCAACGCTTTAACTAATGCGACTAGCTGATATAGGCCAACACCCTCTACCCCAGAGCCAAAATGGGGGTTCAAGGCCTCGGTTACTAGCCCCACAAGAGTTACCCTGGCCCTTACTGTGGCTATAGCACCCAAAACTATCAGAACATTTAGCAAAAATGCTAAATTGATCCCAAATCATGTCTCAGTCTGGGAATTTTAATGATTAAGGGTCAAGGGTG
Organism: Gymnothorax reevesii; assembly: GCA_029721435.1. NCBI lineage: Eukaryota > Metazoa > Chordata > Actinopteri > Anguilliformes > Muraenidae > Gymnothorax > Gymnothorax reevesii. The sequence goes on from CM056579.1 coordinate 73,537,477, forward strand.
GTTTCTTTTAGGGCGCATCTGAGCTATTTATGAATGCTCTAAACAGAGGTAGCAGAGCGGGGAATCGCTGAAGACATTTGGGTGATTGGTATGAGCTGCCACTCACCCGATGCTGTCCACAGTGGTCCCCCCATTGGAGCCAAGGGGTTTTGGAGGCTCTTCCATTGGAGACCCCGAAGTAGAGGTGCAGTTGGTAGAGGACTGCGATGACACAGACTCTGCGCTGTCGAGTGAGACCTCATCCGTCACAGCGGCATTAGCCTTTACTGGGGAAGCTGAAAAAAGGGGACACAATGAGACTCAAAAACATAAAATGAGCAGGGGTCCACAGGAAATGTGGACTTCTGATGCAAGTCAAGTTCGGGGACAAAGACACCATATTTTTTGTCTTGCTCCAAAAGATGCCCAGCACCGGTGATACCAATTGGTCAATGATTTTGGGCAGTCAGTAAATACAAAGAAGTCATACCCAATGAAAATATAATAACTTCAGAGGAACACTGTCACAACCAAGTATGTGTGGTGGATGCTCATAGGTTCACAGATATTCTTTCAGTAAATGAAAATAGCATAAATAGCCACATAATCTTAGCAGCAACCCACAATATTATTGAGTGATATTCATCCTCTTTGCCGAACACAACTGTATTGCTTTTGGGAGGAATATAATTAGAGACACGGAAGGCGATGGCTGCCATGGCCACAAACAGCAGCACCCAAACAAACATCTCAACGTTAGCACAAGCAAAATGGATTTAAAGAAAAAAAACTTAATAATTAAATGATTAACTTTTACACAGAACAGCGCAGGGCAGGCAACAATTAATTACAATAAAAAGAAACAACTTCCGTCAGCTATGAACTTGGGAAAAATTTGGCAAATGTTTTCTAATTTATGCAGCATCACTGCACATGCATCAGTTTCATGAGTTCTTAGGATTATGCCAGTACTCCTAGTTGCTTCTTGTCCACAAAAATGGAAGCCTGGAACAGAAAGGGCCATAATTCCTAATAGAAGAACCTGATGGATGCAAATACCTGCAAATAAAAGCAGACAGCACATCAACCTCCATGTGTATCGAGCCAAAACAAGCAAACCTATGTCACTGTTCCCAAATCTTAAACAAGCAAAAACAAATCCATTTGGAAGGTGTGTGAGGTGCAGGGTGGGATGTAACCCAGAGGTGCTCACTGTTTTTCTGACATTGTGACTCATGGGCCTGGGTGGAGTACGGCATTAAAAGCTCCACAAAGGATGCGCCTGTTTTGTCGTTAGCATCCCATTTCTGTTCCCTTCCCAGGAACACCACATGACCAAACAAAGACAAAATTTCTCTTTGCTCCAACACCTTCCAAGATGAGAGGCTTCAAAAAGAGTGGGCTCACAGGCCTGCTGTGCTTTGACAGGGTGGTGTTGATTTTGGCTGGGACACCATCCAATTCCCACCAGACAGATACAGGCTAACAAGAGTCATCAAAGACAGCTTGGTCAACACAAGTCTCTGGAGAATAACAAGCATGAAACATTTAAGATAGGCCTGCCCAACCCTACACCTGGGGGTCAACCACCTGTGACGTAGTAAGTTGCAACACAAAATTCAGAGTAACCCATTGTACTCATTAGCAGCTCAATGAAATATCAATATTTATGTGAAAACCCCTGGTTCGGCAAAGGAATTGGTCTCGACAGCCCTGATTTAAAGTAATGCATAGCTCTGAGCATCTACCCATCCACACATCCAATATCTAATCCACTTATATTTTTGGCCAGGTTCAGAGTAGAGCCAATCCTATTGACCCATCGCAAAGCTCATGCACCATTCATTCACCCACTTAGTTTTGCCGTATGCAATTAGCCTGACATGGATGTCTTTGAGATACTGGAGAAAACTGGAGTACCTGGACAAACCCCACACAAAGACAGCGAGAACATGGCACTGATTTCTTCACAGATCTTGCATACACTTTTTAATGAATGCAGAGTAAAGAGAAAACTGAAATTCAAAGGTGAAGATAAAAAGTGGACTGCAGGTGTATTGGACACTTCGTTGTCAAGTATGAGACAGAAATGGGGATGTGGGGTCCAAGAATGCATCCCTGCACTGTGAAAGCGAAACAGTCAACAGTTGTGAGCAATCTGGCATTTGAGACTTACCTTTAAAGCCGGCATTGATATTCGCATTAGCATTTATTGCCAAGATGAATGCTTTCATGAACATAATTCTGTTTGGCATAGTGTGTTCAACAGTTGGTTGGAAAGGCATAAAGTATAATCGCTGAAATTAGGAGCTCTTTGAAGTTGGAAATCCATTAATATTGTGAGTTTCCAAAACGAGGGCAAAGCTAGACTGTGAAACCGCCTTAATTACAGAAAAAATAAAGGCTGAAGTTGAGGTGCAACCGTGAAAGAGCAGCATAATGGTTTCTATCTTAAGGTCTGAGCCAGCAGAAGCCTGAGGGCAGAGGAATGGTTTCTTTGTTTCAGTTATCACTCTCCCCCATGAAACGCAGCCATTCGTCCGTCCAAATCATCCCTTTTCCATTGCAGGTTCAGCATTATGAGTTTCTGCATCCTCCCGAGAAACGTCAAAAACATCCCACACAGATTGGACACAGCCATCACGCAATAAATAAACACATACTTTGAAGACAGGAATTTGTTTTTTTTTTTAAAGTCTAACAAACTTCACACTCACTTTTTGGGTCAAATGACTAAATTGGATTATGCTGAATGGGGATGTTGAACAGCCGATCAAAACCCCTTTTACTGAAGCTTGAAAAAATGCCACTGGCATACTGTGCAAAAAAAAAAAAAAAATACTACTAACTGACTGTGTCTTTTCAATAGGTTTAAATAACTCAAATACCAGATATTTAAGATACACCCAAACCAATATTGGCGTAGTCCTTCTTGAATAATGATATGAACCTAATTATTTTATCAGTCAGCGTCACAATATTCACAATCTAGTAATTCAAACTAACCAAAACCATGTTCCATTAGAATGTTCTACAACATGGTTGTGTGCTCTTGACCCAGTTTAAGAACCTTTCAGTCACTCATTTAGACAGTAATTACTGGCACTGTCATGCTTGAATGATATCAACTGGTTTAAATAATAGACAGCTGCAGGTTTCACAAAGAAGATATACCACCAACAATGCCAAAGAAAATTCCATGATCAGAGGTGTTATCCAGATTCAGTTGAGTAACCCTGGTTTCCAACTAGTCCAGCTCCCTACAACACACAGCATAGCTTGTGGGGAAGAAAATAAAAGAAAAACTTGGGAGTGGTCAGACTCAAAGAAGTGCACTGAAACCAAAAAATGGGGGAAAAGGAGGAAAAGTAAAAAAAAATGAAAAACAAAAACAAATTTCAATGTCTGACCACAACATCATCACATGGGTGACAGCTAAACATGTACTGTTGAGTGATATTTCAGAAATTAATCTAGGTCGAATACCCAGAATTCTTCAGATTATGCAGCTCATTTACTAGAAAAACTCATTATTTCAATCACTGCTTTATGCAATAATAACTATTGGACATGGTCTTCATTTATACAAGCCCTCACGAAGTAAGATTCTTAGCATCCAGAAGTTTGGCTTCCTCAGAATCCAGTGCTAGCTGGAATGGCTTCTAGCTAGAAATTTGTTAAGATTCTTATCTCTACAGTGGTTTTTACACAAATTGGGGATAAGAATCGGAGGCAAGAGACAGTGAAAATACCTTTTATAACCATTTCAAAATGAAGAGGCAGCAATTTGTAATTACTGCCCAGGGTCTTCCAGAAGACACATGGTTTAAAAAAAGACCATACTCTTCATTGTTCACATGTAGGAAGTACTCTAAGGTAATCCTTCAAAAGACTACAGCAGGAAAAGGTAATGCACTTGGCAGATTTAATTTCCTGTCATACTCCTGGGGTGAACAGACCTGCCATCCTGCTATATGGGCTTGAGGGATGAAATGAGGGCAGGGTGCCAGAGTGTTCTGCTCTGCTGTTGTCGGACATTAACAAGAATGTGGAAAAGAGCACGCAAGCTGATAATTTCCATCTCTAGTTCTAAAAAGATCATCAAGAGGGAAGACAGCTATGATCATAGCTTCCCACCTGTAGCGAAAGCCCTACAGCCTTTCTGAATCGAGAAATGTGCGGCCTTCTGCTATGTGCTGGCAAACTGCAGCAGTGTTTCTGTATGAGTGACAGCAGCAGCGGGAGTAAAAATGGCTCATACCTGCTTGAATGTCCAGCACCTGCGGGTTGTACACAGCCAGCGGCCTCTTCTGCCGACTCTGCCGGGTCTTACACTGCCGGGTCAGGGCGCCGAGGGAGGGCTCCCCCGCCGAGAAGGGTGACATGGCTGGGGGGTCGGCAAAAATCTATGACCGGGAGGACATATATTACCTGACATTGATTCAGCTAATCCCATCATCAAATGCAAATTACAATAATTACACAAAGAAGAGGCCAACAACCCCCCAGAGAAATTCAAGGGTCTTACGTACAATACCAACCTCGCTGATTATTATAACTGCATTGATTCGAGCTACTGCAACTATATCAGAGTCTAAACAGCAACCTCATTTTTCAACCTTCCAGGTCCCAGGTCCCAGGCAAGACTACAGGCAGCCAAATTTGAAAGACGGAGCGTTTAGCAGAGACCCTGAGTACACTGAGGATGCTTGTGGATCGAGTTTGACTACGTCCTAGCTGGCTCAGACCTGCTTGGGGGGGTATTTGGAAGGAGCTCAGAGCCTGGGGGCGCAGCTAAACCAGCGTCTCCTGGGGTCTCGGGAACCGAGCCACCAAACCATTCACGAATGTTTTCAGTAAACACAAGCAATGTCTACAAATCAACACTCTACAAACTGATCCGTCAAACTACAGGAAGAGGCTCACTGCATCATGCTGGAATAAGAAATGTGAAATACACACTCTAAACAACCTAAATGTGACACAAGCAAATGTCTTGATGCAGTAATCAATATGGACCCTGAGAGGTCAAGTCCATGGGACAAAAATGCACAGTGAGATCGCCCATTTTATTACTCAAATTCACAAGCTATGTTTATTATGTTCGTAGTCTATAGGGCACCTTTAAATGGGCATTAAGTGTATTTAAAGTTCTAAGGATCACATCCAAGATCAAGTATCATCCAAGCCCAACGCAGAATAACATTAGTAACATGGAAAGCCGATTTGGCCCAACAAAGCACACCACTTCCCTACCTCTAAAGAGAATTAACTCTAAAGGTGCTGAAGAACTAGCTAGTATCCAACAGTGTCCCAAGGCTGGTCTGCAAAGCACCTAGAATTTCTGCTTCTGCTACATGAACCAATCTGCACTTAGACTGTACTCCACAAAAAAAAAAACAGCTGTAGAAAGAACACAACTAAAGTAAGAACACAGCATGTCACTGGCCAATAAAGCGCGCAACTGCTTTATTATCTGATGTTTCAAATATTATTTATTAAGACAAGGTATCTCTAATTTTACGCAGTGCTGGCCTTGACCTACTGACGGCTCTATACAAGATTTTATGCGGCTCGGGCCTTCCTTTTTTTCTTCCAGAGGCCATTTTGTAACAGGGAAAAAGAAGCTCATAGGTCAAGTATAGGAAAGGAGGTTGCTTGAAACTGGATCAAGGTTAGGTGCATGTGGGGTGGATTGTTTGGGTTTGACAAATTGTGATCACCGGCCAGGGACAGACAGATATTGGCAGGAAAACACTATGAGCAGATCTCATCCTCAAATAATTTCAACTCTATTTTCAATTTAAAATAGTAAAAACAAAACAAGTCAGATATTCAAACTGAGAAATTTTGAACTTGATACCAGCAGAACATTACAAAACAGTGGGACTGTGTCATGTTTACCACTGTTTTGTATTACCTCTTCTTTTTACAATGCTTTAAATGCATTTGGGAACTGAGGAGACCAATTGCTTTAGATTTGATGGCAAAACTCCCCTGACACATTATATGTTTCATAATGCATTCAATGTTTGACAGGTCTGGACTGCAGGCTGGGCAGTTTAGCACCTCAACTCTTCCACTAGGAACCCATGTTATTGCAATACATGTAGACAGTGGTTTGGAAATGTCTTGTTGAAATAAGAAAAGCCTTCCCTGACGAAGATGTTGTCTGGATGGCAGCACGTTGCTACAAACCTGTATTTTCTTGTTCAGCATTAATGGTGTCTCCACAGATGTCCAAGATACCCCTGCTAAGTGCACTAATTTACCTCTATACCATCACGGACGCTAGCTTTTGAACTGTGCACTGATGATAAGCTGGACAGCCCCTCTCCTCTTTAGTCTAAGAATGTGACATCCAAGATTTCCGAAAAGAATTTCACATTTTTATTGGTCAGACCTCAGCTTTACATCCCTCAGTCCATCTTAAACAAGCTTGGGCCCTGAGAGGCCAGCGTGATCCCTGATCTTGTTTATATATTCGGTTTTTTCTAATCGTGCGGCGGGGGAAAATAATCTAAAAATGTATCACTGTTCAGTAATTAACATTGACATGATCACCGTATGTATTGTTGAAGATTTTATTTCAGCATTATTCATTTTATTTACTGATATTGATTATATATTTTTTATCATTATTCATTCATTGCTCATTGCTCATACTCAATCAATAACCATATTATGTAGGCAGCAGAAAGACACACACATAACACACACACACACACACACACACACATACATACAAGTAGTTCACATACTGCAGTGCAAACACACAGAGAAATACACATGCAAGCAGTTCACACACAGAGAAACACACATATACAAGCAATTCAGTTCACACATGCATGAGCAGCTCACACACACATTAACAGCACGCTTCTGTAGTTCTGTAGTAAGCAGGCTTCTGTTTAGTTGATTCAAAAAAACATGATCAGAGGATGTATTTAATTTCTGTAGCTTTGATCAATATTTGTTCAGCAAAATCATTATTTGCTACTGAAAACATACTCAATTGAATTATTTGTAATAATTTGTTATGCACTGAATTCATCCACTGGTATCTTTTTCTTTTTATCAAATTCATCTGGCTGTATTTTCTGTCTTTGAATCTCTGTACATATTTTGCTGAGTGTGGCTGTGGATCTTTTAAGGCGACGCGCATGCGTCTTTGCTCTGCATTCCTGAAGGGTTACTTAACTGGGATCTCAGGTTACCTGTCCAATGGTAGTGCGAGAATCAGAGGTATGAAAGGGCCTGTACAAGTCAGTTTGTCAGTTCGTCTTGCAGTTCGTCTTGGGATTCTTTGGAGGCAGTTCGTCAAGGAGAAGATCGGGAGTTCTTCTTGGGGGCAGTTCCTCTTGCTTAAGAGGAACTCGGCTTTGCATTTTTCAAAATGACACAATAAAGCCTAATTTTCTTTTTCAGAATCTGTCTCTCTCCAATTGCTTGAGGATGGGGGAATCTAAATATGTTGAAGAAAATCCACAACATATTTTGCGAGCCAGCCAGAAGTCGACAAAGGTTGGTTACACTCGTAAGAGTGGACGGTCCTCTGGTGCTATGAGATGGGGGCAGAGATCACAAACACACCCTTAGATGCCGGCAAACTAAATATAAGGTGAGCAATTTAATAGATAAGTGAGGGTGTAGTATTGTGTTGTCTGCCTTATCTGGAGCGCTGGAGACAAGTTACTTTTCGACAGGCCTACAATTTTGCATAGAAAGTACTTTTGTGACTATCTAGCGACATACAAATTTAAGACTAATTTGAAAATGGTGTGGCAACCACCATCTGGTGAAACCACACGGAATGACCCACATACCAATTCTGCAGACTCTGTCTCTCCTTTTAATTTCCCCAATTTAGTGTCTAGATTTGCATTGCAAATCGGTGTCAACATATCTACAGGGATGCCTCTAAGCTAGACCTTGTGACACAAAAAGGCCATTATACTTTTTGAAAGTAGTCATCTTTAACAATTAACATTTCAAAAAGAACAAAATATGCATAATACTGCCATTGGAATGACTACTAATACTTGTATCCCAATTTAAAGTACTGAAAAGCAAAAAACGATTTTGGCATCACCCATGCCATTTTGAATAAGAATATCACAGTAACACAAATATAACGATATAACTTCTGTTCAGTATTTCTTGTACCTTTAAGGCCCCAAACCCCACTCGCGAGTAGGTTTTTCTTCATTTTTGGCATTGTTAGCAAGCCCCCATGGCCTGCAGAGTGTAGGGAAACACCTGGGGATGTTTGTGGAGCACCAGCTATATGCAGAGGCCTTGTATACCAACTTACAGCTCTCTGATATGTCTGATATAGGCTGACAATTAACCACTTAAAGATGCAAAAAACCCTGGTGAGGCTTTTCTTGGCTATTTATAGCCCAATTACTGAAAATTTCAGACCCCCACAACTCAGTAACTATTTGAGCTACAGGCCTACAATTTTGCATAGCAAGTACTTTTGTGATTATCTCGTGGCATGTAAATTTGTGACTAATTTGAAAATGGTGCAGCAACACTCCCAAGGAATATCTGGTCCTTTCACTTGGAATGACCCATGTAACTACTAACCACTAACGAATGAATTTGCAACAAGTTACTGTGAGTGTTTGAATTCGGAACGCTTTCTGTACTTAGCTTTTTTGTTGTATGAATGTTTGTTATATGTGAGACCTGTGCTGGAGACCCTAAAGCGAGGGAATAAACCTGCAGGCCGCTTATGGTTGGGATACAGCCCAGACCTAAAAAGAGGTGCTGGGAGCCATTTTTATGGTTCTAGGATCGATCCGTTTTTGTAGAGGATCCATTTTGTAGAGAGGTATTGGATCCGGTTTTTATGCAATATTGTCTTGTCATTTGAATGGGCTTACAGTATGAATGGATATGAACAGTGGTCTTGTTGTGTGTTTCATTGGTTGGGAGTGTTAATAGTGCACTAAACATAAATAAATAACCCCTAGTTTACATGCAGTAAGTTAAAATTATTATTAATGGTCATTACTATTTGGCAGATTTAAAGTAGTAGTAGATTGCATGTATTAAAATATGATTATTTTAGCATTATTTTGATTGGTGAGGAAAGAAAATTATTTGGCCAAGAAATGAAATTTGGATTAAAAGACAAACAATGACGATTACTGCAAAGCTGGCAGATAAAGGAAAAAAGGGGAGAAAAAGAAGGAAAAAAGGCAAAAGCAATTTCCTATGTTTGAAGGAAAAAAACATAAAAAAGAGAAATGGAACTAAACCAGAAATACCATTGATTAGACCACTAGACGGTTATACACTAAACATAACACTGGTTTAGGAATGTGTAACAAAATATGATCGGAGTGAAAAGGTAGAGGAGAAATTGCATAAGTGTGTTTATATTATAAACTGTTTACTGTCCGTATTGAGCAGTGTAACTAGTAAAATAGACATATTACAATTTAATGCATGGGAGAAAAATAATTCTGCTAAGTAGTAACATTTAAATTTAAATTAGTTCATAGATAACAATGGCAATGCAAGTGGAGGAATTAAGAGAGCAATTTCTTACCTTTAAGAGTGATATAATAAATAGTCCAATAACTGGGCAAAAGGAACTAAAAACAGACTAACAGAGTTGCGAAAAAAAAGGAAATTTGATCTTGCAATATGTGAAGAAAAAATAATGGGTATAATAATAAAATACGCATCGGATATTGAAGTTTACGTGTTCTTACGGACGGACCAAGATACTCAAATTTAAGCTTTGTGACTTTGAAATGAAGGTGAAAGTCAGCAAAACTGCATGATACCTTTCCCCCACTGAGATAAACCAAAATTTCAAATATGAAAAGAATCTAGTCAACGGTTCTTAAAATATCCACATGGAACCCAATACTATATCCCCCGCTTCGCACTATTCATGCGGCGGGGGATAATAACAGCCTGTACAGCATCCACAAGGAAGCGCGTATGCTTCAGCACAAATTCGCACATTATTCAGCCAATACTGTTGCCATGGCAAAAAAAATGTAATAGGTGTCATAAGGTGAAGTGTAACACATTTCCTCACCAACTATGTAAGTAATCGCTAGAAAAGTGCAGCCTGTACTGCATCCACAAGGAAATCTCTATGTTTGGTCACTAATTTACATATTATTCAGGCAATATTGTTGCCATGGCAACCAACATTGATAGGTGTCGTGAGTGAAGTGTAGCACATTTCAACACCAAATATGAAAGAAATCGCTCAAAAATGACAGCCTGTAGAGTGTCCACAAGAAAGTGTTTACGGACGCGGACAGGGCGGTGGTGGCAGAGATGACACACGAGTCCATAGTAGCCGCCAGACTTCGACCAAGGGCTACAGTAATAATATTTATTATTATCAAAGGAAAATATTTTATTATTCAAAGCTTACGATCTTCTTCCTTTTATTATTTAAGGCAATGCACAATAACAAACGGTCAAAGAATACCTATTGGTTCTTTTCCTAAGGTGATCTCAGTCATCAGTATTAAAGTTCTAGTTGTACCAAAAAGCACTGTTCTCTGAATCACCTCTGTGGGTGCACTCACCTCCATAGCTTCAAGTTATTTCTGTAACCACTTTGGTGCAGTTCCCAATACACCCATCATCACAGGTATGACATCTGTCCTTACACCCCACATTTTTCAAATTTCTCGAGGCAAATCTTGGCATTTTTGGACTTTTTCATTTTCCAGAGCTTTCATCTCAGCATCTTCAGCAACAGCTACATCGATAATCTGAAAAGCCTTGGCTTCCTAATCAATGACCACCAGATCAAGTTTTCTAGCCTGGATCTCTTTGTCAGTACATATGCTAAAATCCTAGAGTATTTTAACCACTTAGCGTTCGGAGCAGTGTTTACTCACAATCGCCGGGCTTGAGTCTTGGATCCATCTATGAAGGACAGCTCATGCGAGTCATGTTTAACAGGGCAGCAGTGAGTGCTGCTGTGCGCGCTGGCCCAGATTATTTTCACTGATGGTCGTTGGTGTAATGAGTGATAAGAACTGTGCTGTTTAGCATCTTAACCATCCAAACACTGACTTGAGTTCATGCGATATACAATAAAAATGCAATCGATTGCAACGATAAATGCAAACGCTTTATACATCTTTTACTTTCAAAGAAACAGATAGTGAGGTGACAGAATGACAGTGACATGAAAATAAAAACTTACATAAAAAATTCTTGATAATATGGTAAGTTTGGAAGCACGGTTCAACGCATAATGGAATCTCATAACTCATCCACATTCTGGGCTGAGGATTAACTGGGCCTATGTCCACTTTTCATCAAAAATTTTGTTCTAACATAGAAATAATCACAGTATTAACAGGTACTATATCCTGATGAAATTTTTTCAATGATAGATGGCATCTGGGAGAAACATCCATAAAGTCCATAGTACTTTCTATGAATTTTCAGTCCACTTCAGTTCTAAAAGTTGTCCACATTGTCTAATCAGGGAGCTGGATATAGGGTCACCTGATCAGGATGACAAGATCGCTGAACGAAGGTTCTATCCACTACTATTTCAAAGCAAAATCCCTCCTTTTTTTTTTTTTCTCTATCCTGCCACCACCCCCCCACTTTGGAGGACAACTTTATTCATTCAATCAGTTATATAATTAAGTATGAATCCTCCTACCATCACCCAACAAAACACACACCTACGAAAAACAAAAACAAAAACAAATAATAATAAAAATAAATAAATAAAATAAAATACAACACAATAAGGATTACATTCACAGAGTTTTATATCTTTGGCATTTGTAACTATTAGCTCATCCATTCCATCTCTTTATTATTCCCAACCTTCAGCCTCCCGAATTTTATCCCATCTTTTGGCATAAATTACAAGACCCGTCTCATAGGCCATCGCACACTCAATTCTACTGTAATACATGACAAAATTCTTGAATCTCTCAAGTCTTAACTCCCCAACAGATGTCAATCTGAAAATAAATATTTTTGCAAGATATACAATTATATTACATATTTGGTGTTTTTCTTTTGTTACATCACCCAGTAATACCTTAAATAAATCTAGTTGTATACTATTATACTGAGATATCCAATTTTGCACCTTTATCCAAAATCCCTCCTTTCAGCATAGCATTACATTGCACGCAGTAAGAACAAGGGAAGTTACCACCAGGAAGATGAGACAAGAAGTTTCGTGGTGGTTTATAAAAGTCTGCTCTCACGACATGATCTTTGATGTTATTAGCTCTCTTATGGGCAAAACTAGGAGGGTTTTTAAAAAGATGGCCTACCTGAGGGTCGCTAGACAAAATATACCAGTTCCTTTTGATACAACGAATTATAGCCTCAGAAACAGGAGAAAAAATTATACCTCACACAAAGTTGCAACATGGTAAGTCTATTGGTCTCTCTAACTCTTTGTAAGCAGTTGTCCAGAACCAGTATCTACTGGGCGGTATCAAATCAACCATATCGACCAAAAATTTTGTGAGTGGAGTAGGACCTTGTCTTCTCTCAGGGTAAAAGGTCAGAGCTTCAAGACCTTCATTGTGAGGCACATCGGTGTATAAGCTAATAACATCCATTGTGCAGAGCCAATCATTTTCATTAATATCCTTGATATCTTTTATTTTATTAAAGCGTCTTTTAAATAAGAGGGAAGTATTGACACTAAGGATTTAATATGCAGGACAATATACTGAGAAATCGGTTCCGTCAAAGATTGCGTTCCAGATACAATAGGGCGCCCTGGTACCGGATTAACTATACTTCTTATGGACCTTAGGAAGTGTATAAAACAGGACAAACAGGATACTTTTGGATTAAAAATTCACATTCATCATTAGAAATCAACGCATCAGATAATGCCTTATTCAAAAAGGAGGATATTTCGTAAGAGAATCTCACAGTAGGGTCTAAAGCTAGAGGAGCATAAAAGTCACTATCACCTAGTTGTCTCAAAATTGGTTTATGCCCCCTTACTGCAACGAGCAGCTTCTCTTGACTCGAGTGAACATAGTTTTATCAGGACAAATTAGCTTGTGTAATGCAGTCCTCAAATTCTATGAGGCCTCTTGCCCCATAATTTCTTTTTAAAAATCAGATGGAAAAGCTACTCATATCCACCAATGGGTGTGGCCTATATTTCAGACAACCCACAGAATCCCTCCCCCCCTCCTAAATAAGTTACAGTGGTAAACGTAACGCCACCTTGTCGTCAGTCAACATCTATTTAAAACTAGCAAACGTACACCTTCTGCACAAGTTCCATGGGAAAATTTCGAAAGGTTTTCAAGTTATGCTCCAGAATAAAAACATTTTATAGACAGATAGATAGACAGCAGAGTGATCATTATATTCCTCCGCATTAAATGACTTGGGGGGGGTTTCAATGGAAACGAAATTTGAAAAAAGGCCTACCTTAAAAAGGGCAGACAGAAGTCTTTTTCAGCCTCCCCATCAATCGCCAGTTTAGGAGTGTACAGTGCTCTGGTGACATATTCCTCTACACCCACAGGACCGCACTACGGAGCACCCACCTTCTCATGCTTCTCGATGAGGATCTCCACAACAATATTCTGGAATTTTAGGTCCATGATGGCGGCCACAGTCTCCTCCTGTGGTCTCATGAGCGTGGGCCCGAACACCACGCCAAGATTAGCCACCGTCATCAGGTTCTGCTTGCTGTTAGCTGCCACCCTAGAGAGAGACACAGGCTTTAGGCTCTGCTAAAGGCTCTGCTTTAGGCTCTGCTCACTTTTAGCTACAACACTAAGGAGAAACAGATTAACAGTCCTCAGCTTCTGCTTACTGCTAGCTGCCACGCCAGAGAGACAGAGCCACAGTCATCAGGTTCTGTTTACTGTGTGCCACGAGAGAGAGTGACAGGACCATTGTTATTAGGTTCTGCATACTGTTAGCTGCGACACTAGATAAAAACGGAGCCACTGCCAACAAGTTCTGTTTACCGTTAGCTGCTATGCTACAGAGATACAGCACCACTGTCATCAGGTTCTGCTTATTGTTATCTGCCAAGGAAGAGACAATCATGAAATAGGACAATTATTATCATGTTCTGCTAATTGTTAGCTGTCACACCTAAATGAGAAGCGCAGCCACAGTTGTCAGGTTCCGCTTATTGTAGCTGCCATGCTAGAGAGAAAGAGGACCACTGTCATCAGGTTCTGCTTGCAGTTAGTTGCGACACGAGAATCATAGTTATCAGGTTCTACTTCTTGTTAGCAGCGACACAAGGGAGAAACAAAAACACTGGCATCAGTTTCCATTTTCAAATAGCTGCCAAACAAGAAAGAAACATGACCACTTTTATTAGGTTCTGCTTGCCATTAGCTGACATGTTAGAGAGACACAGGACCACTATTATCAGGTTCTGCTTATAGTTAGCTACCACGCTAGGGAGAAAAACGGCCACAATCATCAAATTCTGTTAACAGCAAGTTGTCATGCTAAAGAGAAACAGGACCACCGTCATCAGGTTCTGTTAACTGTTTGCTGCTACACTAAAGAGAAACAGTACCATAGCCAGCAGGTTCTGCTTGCTGTTAGCTGTGATGCTAAGGAGAGGAGAGGCAAATACAGTCCTTAGGTTCTGCTTACTATCAGCCGTGACACTAGAATGAAACAAATGAAGTCATCGGGTTCCACCTACAGTTAGATGTGAGGCGAGGGAGAAACAGCACCAGTCATCAGGTTCTGCTTACTGTAAGCTGTGATGCTTGTGAGGAACAGAGCCGGTCATCAGGTTCTGCTTACTTTTGCAGCCACATTACCGCAAAAATGAACAGCCATGCAATAAGAAAAATAGCTGTCGCAAGCATGACCCCTCAGCCTCATGCTTGCCCTGCCATGGCGGCCATATTTATTATCGCAGCGGGACAGAATTTGATAGGGAGCTTCCTCTAACCACCCACAACATACCACCAGAAAATAAGAGCATTGGCCAAGGCGTTTTTCAGCTATTGTCCGGACACAAGAAGTTAACGGACAGACAGACAGACGGACGCCGCTCGCCACAAAAATACCCCTCCACAACTTTCGTCGGCTGAGGGGTAAAAACTTTTACCATGGAGAATGGTGTATATTTGTTAGTCTACAACAGCATATCAAATTTTACAAAACAGTGAGTCACAGCATGGCACATTTGTATGCGGCTTCTATAGCATTATTTCAGTTCTAGTTCCAAAAATCCAGTGTCTATGGAAAAAAATGAACGCGTTTTTTTGAAAATTGGTGAAAATAAGGTCTATAATTAACCCATTCAGACCTACAGTGCCCTTTCCCCTGAGCCTTGTGCACTGAAGAGATTACGGCATATTTTCATATAAATTGGCCCTGCACCTCTGCATGAAGTATAGAATGCATGGTGAAAATTTGAAAACAATCTGATTAGTGGTTTTCAAGAAATCGATTGGACAAACTGGTGCGGACAGACGAAATTCTTTGATAGATACTATATACCCCCGCCCCTTATGGGTGGGGGATATAAAAAATTGAGCCAGTGCCACTGTAGCTCACCTGGACAACAAATTTCCAGTGACCACAAATACAAAATTTTACATGTTTTTATCACTTAGTCTCTGACATATTGATCAATATTAGTTATATATTAATGTCGCCTCATTGGTCGAAAGTATGGGGTAATACTGGGATCATTACTTATTGCTTGCTCTTTGAAAATTTGAAAATGCTATGAGTATTCTTTGGTTAAACTCTCGATCTTCAGTCAATCTTTAACCATAAATTCATTCGCAAAACATGAATTTGGCAATTAAATAGTTGTAATAGATACATTTTACTCTGAACTGATTGCATGTTTATTTCTATCAATAACATTCCAATGAAATTGTAAATCTTTAGTGTTTGAAATTTGTACAAAAAAACAGATAATTCCAAATTGTTTGAAAAAATGGATATCATTCAAACTTTTTTTTTTACTGCATAGCGTCTAAATATGACATTTCAGCTTGATTGGTGCAGAAAAGGCTGAGATATGATGCATGAATAATAGGCATTTCCATGATAGCTGCCTGGCAGCCAATTTGAAAATTGGTTCAGAATGCCATGAACAAACCTCAGTGTGCTCATGGGTGTGAATATCTGTGGCAAGTTTCAGCATCATCGGCCTTACAGTTTTGGAGAGGAAGTTGTTTACAGATGACAGAAGTGCTTATAGGTGTGGCATGACTAAGGTCAAATGAAGGTGATAATGAGCTGTGTGATAAAATCCATAATTTATAAGTCTTGCTACTTAGCACCTATGTACCAAATTTCAGCCTGAGTAATTTTTACATTACTTTAGATATAGTAGAAATAGGCATTAAAGATGGCTGCCTCTTGGCCATATTTGAAATCATTTCGGAATGCCTTGTACAAACTTTGGTGTGCTCATGGATAGGAACATGCACCTAAAGTTTTAGGTTGATCCGCCTGATGGTTTTGGACAGCTTTGGACATTCTTAGCCCTTCACCCCCGAGTGAGAAGACTCAGCTGCAGTGAACCACTGTTTATAACCACACTCCATTTTAGTTTTTGCTATGCTGCTCAATTTGGTTACACTTTTCCATTAAATAAGACTGTGCAGCCTACCAACAGAGGAAACATAGTATCCTCACTTAGCTGAAAACTGAAATACCATTATAAAACCAATCTACTAGCTGTCGTGCATGTTTATGCAACATAATTTGACCTGCCATCCTAAAAAATTGATGCATGTTCTTGTTGTGCACATCTATTGGGAGGCACTGATTTTTGCCCAGCTTTGATCAAACAAATGGATTTAATCATGCCTGCAATGAAATTTGGCTAGTTTGTGGAGTAGAATTTACAATATTCTACTCAGCCGTCGTCTCTACTTAGGAACAATAGTTTTTGACTAAATTTCCAAGAACTATTAATCTACAGCTCCACACGTAAAATAGAAGATGCTTGAATGTTTAAAACCAGTTATTACAGTATGTCCCTGTGCTCATGACCCCCCCCTCCCCCTTATGATCCAGTGAATACCCAGTCTCATAAGTGAGAAAATGGGAAATTGTGAAACATTGGAGGTGCAAACAACGCCACTGCTGGCAGTGATTTACTCAGTTCAAAAGGCTCATGCCACCATAAAGATATGGTAGGAGGTCAACTTCAGGGAGCCCAATGGAGCAAGCAGTTTCCTCCTCTGTAGTGTTAATTTTGAGACTCACAGAGCGGGTGAGAAAATGTTATTCATGGCAGGAGGATCGGATGGAGGGTGGCAGTGGCAGAGGGACCGAATGGTGCCTCATGCGTTTGTCGAGAGAGATGTAAACTGTTATAACATGCTTGCCTGTGTGCATATGTACATTTGTGTGTGTGTTTGAGAGGTGGGTGAGATCGCGTGGTTCGTGCAAACAAGTGGTTTTCTACATCTAGGCTTAGGCAAAGGAAGTGGTCGATCTCTTTCAAAAAAAAAAAAACAGCTAAAAGAGGCCACTGAAAGCCACTGAAGCGGCACCTCCCTTCTTGATTTTTCTATGAAAAATCCTGTCACTTTCTTTTCTGTAAAGAGAACCTCCACAGAGCCGGACAGTGCAGCAAACAGGTGGCAGGGTCTGAGTGACAACAGTTAAACAACAAGGTTGTCGCTACAGTCATTCTGACTGCCAACCCAAAGAACAAATAGCCAGCAAAACAGTCCAACTAGTATCCTACGTATATTTATAATAAAAAATAATTTTAATGTTTAGCAAAAAACATTCTGAAAATAACAAGTTGAACAGCAGACAAATTATTTTATTCACCTCTGCCAAGGAGGTGTATGTTTTCGCTGGTGTGCGTTTGTCTGTTTGTTAGAAGAATATCTCAAAAACGGCCACATAGACTTAAACCAAACTTTGCAGGATGTTAGAGTAGCGTAAGAGGAACAAGTAATTAGATTTTGGCTTATCTAGGCCAAAGGACAGCTGAGATATAAACCAAAGTACAAATCCATGTCTTTCCAATGGGCCGGATTTCCAATCGGCGTGCTTTTGGGTTTTGCTGCCACCTGGCGGTGGAATGCAAAAATACCCTACATCAGCCACCAAAAACAATTAATGCCCAGAGTTGCCTTGGTGTGGCGGAGGTGCTGCGCTCTCTGAGTGCTTTCTAGGTTAGAAATTTACTAATCAGGAACTAGTCATGCCATGGTACTGGATAATACAATCATTCACTCAGCAAATTGCTTTATTTGGAATATCAGCTCAAAGACAAGAAATCATAAAGCTGTTGGACACAGACTCTAATGCAAGCAATTTCCATTTTCAACTATGTTGCACCAACATACCGTGGTGCTGCTACACTAGAGCATTATGGGCCCAGGACCAGGAACATTCTTAGTGGCCCAGAATTCTTAATGCAGGGGAACATAAATAACATATTAATTATTCATGATATAAGTCATTATTCTATGACTTAACGATTCGCGCTCTCCTCCGGACTGGTCGAGGCGAGCTCCGCCGGTCACTGTAAACAGTGATATTCTCCATGGGAAAATGCATGAGAGTTGAATATAACAATCTTGATGACCTGGAGCTAAAAATAGCATGTCATGCCACTTTGTCCCTAAGCTTTACGTTACAGTTGTCACGCTTCTCTTATATTTTCAAGTAAGGTTGCATAATAAAACAGTTCTTGCTGCACCTCCGTGGATATCACTTGTCCAAGGAGGATAAATCATTGAATTCACTTCAACTGCAGTCAAAAATTGTATTATGTTGCAAGACTTGGGCAATCTTACAAATAATTCCTACTGACCTATATAATAAAGTTTTTGCACCTTAACTGATTCTATCTAGCCACATGTTTAACTAATTTAACGAAAAAGTTGATACATGCAAATAAATAGTGATATGCTACATGCTATTACAACAAAATCGCTAAGTAACATCATCTCTTGACATACAATGCTCACCCAAAATTTTAAAGAAACCACTCAGTATATGTGATCTATGGGGTGATTACGAGAATGGGGCCTAATCCAAAAATTAAGAACTTATTTATACTAATCATATTCATAGAATAAAACTGGTTTTGGTAGAAACTCTAAGATTTCCCTAGGGCATGGTGCTTGGGGAGGCCCGGTTGCCAAACGTAGCCAAAATGGAACGCCCCTTATTGGCCTAAGTATCAGTCCGATTGGGCTCAAAATTGAACTTGATCTAGACCTTATTACCCTATATAGACAAATGACATATGAAAAGGAGTGGTGAAAAACTGAAGATGCTAGAGTGCAGACAAGGTAAAAGTTAACGCACGCACGCATGACAGACCACCACTAAAGACCCTGAGCATAGCAAAAGCCCCTTGGGCCTTTTGGCTAAGCGGGCTAAATAGTTGAGCATCTTAGCTCGTAGAATGAGGGAGCTATAGCGGTTTGAAGTTTTGCAGAAAAAGCCCCCTGGTGGCCAAACCGAGATCGCAGCATGCCCAAAATCGAACTGGGGCTAGATCTTGGGTCGATATACATGCATATAAAATATGGAAAGGATCCGTTGAGAACTGATGGCTAGGCAAAGCCAACCCACAGAAAAACTTTGAGCATCGTAGGTCAAAGAGTAAGGGAACTAGAGCCATTTGACATTTTCCAGAAAAAGCCCCCTGGTTGCCAAACCGAGAATCGCAGTGCGCCCAAAAACTCGGGCTAGATCTTGGGCCCATATCAGTGATCAGATTAGGCGGATTCGCATCGCAGTATGCGACTCAAATTTCAGCAGTTTTGACAAAATATTAATCATCATAACAATCCCTTCGCAAAAAATGCGATTAAAAAAATTCAGAGTTCCGAGCCACATAGCAACCGGAGAAGTTTTCTCAAATTCGCTTGGCTGGAAAATGATGTTCATTTGCAGACTAACTAATCAGTTGCTGGGGAGCACATGCATGCGCTGAGGAGGCTTTCTGGCATTGTCATAATGCCTTGACTGCAGTGTGAGCCATTGTGTATTAAATTACGTTTCTCTTTGGATATAGCCACCTAGTTCGCTAGTAAGCTAACAAACGTTAAATAAAGAAAATCTTTGTAAATGATCATCATTTTGAGGCGATATGATTTGTTTCTTGCCCCCAACTTGACTAACTTTACCAGCTGTCATAAGCATGGTACTTATCTGAGGTTTCCCGGCAGTTTAGTCCGACCGAACTGAACTTTTAAATTTTTGGGACGTTAGCTTGGTAGCTGATTCAAAAGCAATCGCTTAGGTACAGCTTGCTGGATAGTGAACCCAAGGTAACCATGATGCCTATTGGAGAAGTTTTTAGAGCTCTGATGTGTCACTTTCAACGCCATTGCACGCAGAGGATCTCTTTCAACGTTGATGACCCGCTTATTTTACCTAAAGAGCAAACAGACACTTCGGGTTTGAGACGTGTTATTTCATAGCTAGTTTTAGCTGCATTATCTTGTTATGTTTGCAATCAAGTATAACGTTACTCTTAAAATTATAAAGCAAGCCATCTTCCTACCTAGCTGATGCTAGCTAAGGGGAATCTTTGTCATCATTGCCGTACTCAAGCGATTTCCCTTCTGGAAAAAAATTGCGTGCCTGAGCTCCAATTTTTTCCACATTAACTCTGAATCGTCTTGACTGGATGCACATTTTACATTTTTACACGCCCGAATTTTCCTCCAGCCACACAAACATCACAGTAAGCCAATCAAAGTTATCGAAACTTCTCTCATGCCATGCGGGTTTAGGGAATTGCAAGTTTGCTGGCCTCTCCTGAAACATGCACAATGATCTCTAATCATTCAGGTACATGATGTTGTCATGTCAAAATGTGAGTGAGTTGGAGAGTGCCTTGTATGATGGGCATGAATCATTTTACATCTCTGATTAGGTGCTAAACAACATCATATGCTATAGAAAGGTATAGATAAGACAGCTGTACTGCAGGTTACAAGTAGTTTACAGAAATTTCGCAGGGAAACGGAAGTGTGCTGTATTAAATGAAGATAGGGTAGTTCAGGGTAAAATTGATGCCTTTTGGAAATTATTTGTTTTGCTTTCAGAGTGGAGTTGTATTTCTCTTTGTAATCTGTCATCAGGAAAGAATTAAAAAAAGCCCGTTCGTCATTTAAAATCTGATTTACTGTTTTTTAATTTTTGCTTATCATTATTCAAATGAGCTAAACAATTGCTAATCAATTGATCTAATGATTAGGAATCAATGCTACTCATTTTTTTTCCTTTGATCTGATCACTGCATATACATGCATATAAAATATGAAAAGGATCTGTGAAAAACTGAGAGCTGTATCACGCTGAAACAACAATTGTGGACGCATGCACGCACGCACGCAGGGATGCACGACAGACCACCACTAATGACCCCAAGCACAGCATAAGCCCGATTGGGCCTGTCGGCCAAGCGGGCTAAAAAGGGCACAGCAGTCGTGTCAAGCCAGTGGTTCCTCTGAAAAAGGGCACAGAGGTCGTAACGAGGAAGCAGCAGCCTGCCAAGAGAGGGAAGTTAATTTTTAGCAGTAACTTGGATGCCTTCATTCCTAACACCTTTGTGAATGTAACCCTACCTGCCCTCTGCAGATTGTAAATGCTAAAAAGTCTTTTTTTCTTTCCTAATGACAAATTACAAATACATGGGAAATACAACTCCTCTCTGAAAGCAAAATAAATCATTTCCAAAAGGCACCCTAAACAATCTTAATTGAAAACAGAACACTTCCGTTTCCCAGTGAGATTTCGGTAAACTACTTGTAACCTGCAGTACAGCTGTCTTATCTACACCTAACTGTAGCATATGATGTTAATACTGATCAGAGAAGTGAAAGGATCCATTCCCATTAAAATCCAGTCAAACTAGGCACTCACCAACTCACATTTTGACATCACAACATCATGTTTTTGAATGATTGGGAGACGCCGGTGGCAAGCTTGCGATTCCCTAAACCACATAACAATGGGAGAAATTAACATTTTGTGATGCAAAACCGCCTAATCTGATCACTGCAGACAATCCCATTATGTGCAGGTTATCTCTGGCCCTAACAAGAAAATAGCCCTAAAATTTTCCGTGCAAAGAGCTCCCTCTGACTAGCCTAACTGGTGGACAGGCCTTTTAAGCATGACACAAGGGCAGAGTAACCTCGAAATGAGACTGAATCTCTTTATTTCGATTGCATGCAGTTTGACAACATGATGTGAATGAATACATCGGCTAATCATAGTGAATGACTGGGCCGTGCCCAGCTCTTTCATCTATCTATCTATAAAGCAAGAAGCATCTGTCTGTCTGTCTGTGGCTCACATATCTCTCTGACTGTTTGTCAGATCAGCCTAAACTTTCAGACATGGCTTGCACATGGCACAATGGTGTGCATCCTACAGTCACTACACTAGTGTGTCATAATTACACAATAGACTTCTTGCCAGACAATCGCTATTTGCGTGATAGAAATCTTAACATTCAAGCTGATCAACACTTTTGGCCATTTATTGTTCCAACCGAAAAAATTCTCAGATGGAACGATGTTCCTTTTTCGCCAATTTGCCAGTCTTCCTTTTACAAGTTGGCATGATGATCTGATGATTGATATGCTAATAACATGAATAATACGGCCGAATTTCAGGCAATAACAGAAGCACCACCTCTGCGTGAAGCAGCAAATCAAGCAACTCAATCTGAATACCTGGGAATACACAACACATCCGCAGTACTAGGTTTCTGTACATTATCATTTCCTGTGAGTGAGGTTGAATAGAGAGATCAGCTACAGCGATCGTCAAGTGCAGCAAATGATGAATTCAGGCGTGGCGTAGTTACTCGGAGTTGGGGAGGAGGCGTGGTGAAAGCGAAACCTTCCTTTGCAGTCTTAGAATTCGCAAATCAGCGTGGTGCACCTTCCTTGGGAAGAAAAGGACCGCTGTGGTGGGCTTAACTCTGAAATAAGGCAGCTATAGCAGGATTTAATGAGACAAGGGGCAGCTATGGCGGGAGAAATCGGGCATGGCACGGCGCCATGGCCAAACGCTCTGAATATAACATTAAAAACCCCAGGTTTTTTCTTTTCATCATAAGCGAGGTCCACACAAACTTTCAAGTTGAGAGGAGAAAACAATAGGCTCTGGGGCAAATCTCTGAGGTGGTGGAGGTATAATGACTGCTGATCCAGAGTATGCCACCATACTTTTGGATGGGGGAAAAAATAGCTCATCCTCTGTATATCACAACCATCCATATCTCCCTTTATACACACAGCAGGCAAATTAAGGGACAACCTCTTGGGAGCTCTTACTTGGCCAGATGATTCATCAGTATACCCAGTAGGTCCCTGTTCTTCTCAGGTAGTTTGTGAACCAGGTAGTGGATCGCTTCCACACGCGACTCCGGGCTTCCACATTCTGTTTAAGGAGACACAATAAAAATTCATCACATGCACTGATATCACTGGTAAATCCAACGTTTCTCTTATTTGTTACATTTAAAACACAGTCACCCTAGCAAGTGAGGTTACTCCTGCACAAGCGTCATCTGACATTAGCCAGGCCAGCTTCCACTTCTATTCTTTGTGTTGGTCGCACCTTGCAACCAGGCACCCTCTTTTTGAAGAAAAAGCGCAACCTGTCACTAGCCGACAAATGATGCACAATATCCAAAATTATACTTGAGAGGTCACATGTGTACCCTCACAGGCTAGGCCTCCGGGTTAATGAGCCACTTTTAAATGGCTGCATGAAAATCAATGCAGTCCGAATCATATTTTACAAACACACTCGTGCATTTTAATAAACAGATTAGGTATAAGTATACTCCTCCTACAGGCATACATAAAGTCATAGCAAAACAACAGCATTGCAAAAAAAGCCAAACCAATCATCTCTCTCATGTATTTCTGCTGAAAGTCACACCTCTAGAGCCTTTATTAGCTGTATCAGAAACGGCTGTAGCCAATTAGGTGAGATATTTTGACTTACTTCAAGATTTGCAAGCGGGATAAGAAAATTACACTTGCCAAGCAAGCAGTAACGCAAAACAACCCAATATCTCTGCTTCAGAGAAAACCACTGCAATAAAAAGCCTTTTCATATGTCTGAAACAATTATTAAACAGACTTTCTTGCAGTTAATTTTTGTGGTGTTCCCACAAAAGTGGTATTTTTCAGTGGTGTGATTATATGATCAATTAATGGCAACATGATTCAAATGGAAGCAAATGAAAACAATCCTTAAACCACTCTCCATTTCATCCAATTTGCACAAAGCACCAAACTTCATCAAAGAAAAGCTAAGTCCCTTTTCCCTCTCAGGATATAAATGAAATACACACTTGACTACTAAAGAAACAATGCCACACCATAGATTTGCCATCATTTCTGAAGTCCTTGAAAGTCTTAAAATAATCAATAGAATTCCTTGCGACAATATGGACTGTGGAGGAAATGGAGCAGTCATAAAATGGTTAGCAAAAGAGCCTCGCGAAACTCACAGCCAAATGTCAACACACTATCACACACTTAAAAAGGGGTGCCTGCAGGACAAAAAAGAAAGATAGCAACGCAAAGTGTGATATTACGCCCACAGAGCAGCCTTGTTGATGACATTATTTGACTAAAAATGTTCCAATCATCGCCAAAATCAATAGGGATCCTCTTCATATCACAATTGACCCAAAAAGGAAACATGGAATGGATACTGCAGAAATTGTACCCTGTAGAGTGAGAACAAGAAGCCATGTATAGGGATGTGCTAATTTCAGTGCACAGCTCCATTAAAAATTTTCTGATCGTCACCGAACTCAATAGGGATCATGTTCATATCATCACTGACCCCCCCCAAAAAAAAGAAATAAAAGAGTCCAACAAAAATTGTTGCCTGTAGAGAAGAATAAATTCTGGACTGGCCAACGGAGAAGCCAATGGATGGACAGACAGACAGAGGGACAGGGGCGATTGCAATATATGCTCATCCGATGGAGTGGGAGTAAAAAATATAACGAGCAAGTATAAATAAATAACAAATATGCAGTTCCATGCAAATCATCTGCTCCTACCTCTGCCACTATCTGCCCACACAGACTCAAGGCGTAACTATCCAAATGCCAAGCCAGGATTTCAACAGCCAAAAGCTCCTTACAGACTAATTCCGTGAAAAAAAGTAATTGCTAATCCAATATTTCCATTTCTACATGAAACTGTTGCATGAACAAGACAGAAAAAAATATTTAACCATGACCTATCCCATTAATGCATGTTGGTGCACAAGCACTTCAATAATCATGCTGTATATCTGCTGCCTAACAGTCAGTGTGTTCATTAAAGAGTGAAATATCAGTGATAAATTAATTGTAAAAAGAACGATGTCATTTATATTCATACCCCCAAATCCCAACTGCTGAATGAGCCAGGGGGAGATTTAGAAATTATGGACATGTCATCAAGTTACTCCTTTTCAGTGACTTCCAGATAAGCAGAAATTGGCCTCGAAGTGACATCATTAAAACCACATCCTTGGCCGGGCAGCTTGGCCAAATCCACAATACAATCCAGAGTCAGTGTTCATTCCAGTCTGACTCTGTAAAAACTAAAAAATAGAACTCAGGATCCTCCCACAAGCACTATAACATTCTCCTTTCCGTCAATACCTCTGGACTGACACAAGTTGAAATGCAAAAAAAGACCTTTATATCAAAATATTTCCTTTAACCATTTAAAGGACAACAAAGATAGTTGTCTATGAAGCAAGTGAATCGGATCTTGGAACAACTCTTGTTGTCCCAACAAAAAATGAGGGCAAAAACTTTGGAGTAAAGAGATTTCTTAATTCAAATTTTTCACATTGAAAATGGAGACCAACAAACTCTTGCTTGGAGTCAGAGACTGGTTCAGCAAAAAGAGGTCTCCTTAGATGGCACGCAGCGTTTACTGTATAATTTATTGTGCAAATGAGAAAAACATTCTTTTGTGCTCTTAGTAAGTACAGTTAACAGTCCTTAAGGAGGAGTAATGGTCAATGAGCCACCGCGTTTAGCTAATCCCAGCACAAAAGTTTCAGTCCTTGTTATGCTCATTGAGAAACACAGCTTTCAACCCCAGTCTTCTACATTGAAGTATGGGTCATCAAGGCAGTAGCAATAGTACAGGAGATAAAATGTTTGAACCACATCTGCTGCAGGCTAATTGCTGGCCTCATCAATTCAGTTGGATCTCCAGTGGGTAGAGAGGTACTTACTGGCTGGTTCTATAAACTCTTTGTAAAGAGCATATGTCATCAGAGGTTCCGGAAGACTCCTGCACAAAAACATACAAAAGCAAGGAAGATGCTGGGCTTACAAGCATGTACAAGAACACAGAACACAAAATATTTCAACGATGACATTATTATTGTCACTTTACAGGTAAGAAAATCACCAGGGGCAAGATCAGCCTCGAGGAAGGTAAGGAGAGTCTCTCAAAACCCACACACAAATGCAATGAAGTCCACAAATGAAAATCGGTTCATAAATGCATGTCCAACAGTCTGCATAAATGTAAGCCGAACAACAGAAAATTGTGGGTTCAATAGCATAAAACTAACAATATCCAAATGCGTTTTAGATGAAAATTGCAAATACTATTAAATACATATATTTCTGGATTTGCATTACATATATTTAAAGCAAAACATATTTTGTGGGTGCTTTAGAAACACATTGGTGAAACTTGGGTTTTATACATGGATTTTTTTTCCCCTTAAAATGCAACAATTAATATTTTTGTGTGCAGTGTAAATTATACTTGAGGGTATATAATACTTGTGGTATTATACTTTGTCATCTACAAACAACCTCAAAACACATTTGCAAATCTTTCATTATGAGATTGATCTGACCCCCTAAATAACATAATGGGCTCTAATTTCCTGGCGCAGCGCAGGTGGCGTAGCGAGGCGCAGCCCGCGCAGTGGTAATTTCGTACGGCGCAGCCCGCGTAGTGGTAATTTCGTGAGGTGCGCAGCATTCGGTTGACGAAGGTGCGCCGAGATGGGTGTGGCGGCTTAGCAGGGGGAGGTGTCACATATTCATCAAGACGCAGTGACAATTTCGTAGAAAAAGTCTCCACTGGAGTTGCGCAGAAAACTCGCCAGCTCCAACCTGGTTTAATTTCCATGCAGTGGTAATTTGGCTGACCGGCGCAGAGTGCGCACACGTCACCGAAATCTCACAGGCAAGTTTACAGAATGTCAGGCACATTTCAATGCAAGAAATAATTACAGGAAGCACTATTTAATATAACTATCTGAATAAGGACATAAATTATACTATGTATATCGATTGTCCTGATGTCAGATTAAAGGCGGTTGCCACGCGTAATGGAAACTTGACCTGGCTTAATCAACGCAGCTGAATCTGTGATGCAAACTAACGACTTCGCATCTTTCTTAGCCAACCAAAAACTGTATATATATATATCGAATGCTTGCGTTCAATGCTCATTAAAGCCGCTTGCACACTGGACGCGAAACCAATTTTTCGCACGACTGATTACAGACAAAGTCAATTCAACGCGATAGTCGGACAGGGTATTAATACAGCTCCGTGTCCGAAAGTCATAAAAGTTCTAATTTTTCCGAGCATTCCAGGGATTATTAGACGTGCAAACTTGGCCATGCTTGTGTTCGACCTTCACAGAATGCAAATTGATAGCTATCGACTTTTCTTGGTCTTTTTAGCCTATTCGTCTGTTTTCGTTGAAGATAGACGGCAGTATTTATTCGGTCTTTCTTTTGAAAATTAGTCAGATGGATCGAACAGATTCACGCGTTATTTCCACAGCAGAGATAAAATAGTGCGTGAGCAAATCAATTCCATGACCATCGACAGTGTGAAGAAATCATCGCATGCACGATCAAGACTATAGGACACGAAATGCAAAATACTCCATGTCCACCAGCCAGCAAAAAGTAAAAGTATTGATATGAGAACAGATTTATAACGAAATAAAGAATAAAAACCAACAAACAGGATATCCAACAAAGATGACCCGCCAATAAATAAATCGCAGTGTTCATTGGATGTTCTGTTGTTAAAATGTTTCTTTTTATTCTTTATTTCGTTATCAATCTGTTCTAATCGTCCTCTTTTTTTGGCTGTCAGACACGGAGGCATTGTACATTGTCTCGCGCCAGTGTCGACTCACTTTATTGAGCAGAGCTTAAACAGAAACATTGATTGAAATTCTCGGTACTCATCTTGAAGAACTGAGCCCTCTAATCAAAACATTCACGTTTGATATCTAAAAGAGTCAGCAGATTTCAAGAAATTAAAAACAATAATAGACTGTCGGACACGGAGATTTATTAAAACCCTGTCAGATTTTCGGACACAAGACGCAATCTGTCGAGCGAAAAATTCTTTTCGCGTCCAGTGTGCAAGCGGCTCAATACTAGGCTACTATTATTGTCACTTAGGTTTTATCGTCTTCAGTGGGGGAAAGGAATACAGCCTGATTGCTATGATCTCGTACTGAGTTAAGATCACATATTGAAAATAAACGTGTCACGTATCTTGCATTGTTGTCCATGCATGTTAATCCCAAAATTTAAAGCAGCAACAGTTTGTAACTAATGGGAACACGCTATCCATCGTTTCTCTTGCCAGTGAGCAAGATTTGACTCGGCTGTGTTATACCCAAACACGCCTTCTTTGCCAACTTGCGCTGGAAGGAGGGGCAGAGGCGGGACAGAGGAGTACTTGCGCCAGGCTACGCCGGGCACGAAATTGCCACATACGCCTGGACACACCCCGTTGGCGCGGCGCACCCTCCATGCGCCGCGCCTGCGCCTGGTCTACGAAATTAGAGCCCAA
Organism: Gymnothorax reevesii; assembly: GCA_029721435.1. NCBI lineage: Eukaryota > Metazoa > Chordata > Actinopteri > Anguilliformes > Muraenidae > Gymnothorax > Gymnothorax reevesii. Next base: position 73,566,287 of record CM056579.1, read on the forward strand.
TATAGCATAACATGAGTGGCGAGAACAGGCCATTCCCCCCAATTAGGCTTGCCAGTTTTTTCTTTTTTTCTGTTTTGAATAAATCACCTCAGATACTCAAAAGGAGCTTTCATAGCGCCGTTTCAAGCCGCGATATTTACACCTCTGTATCGTCTCGCTTGCAATATTAAAGCGCCAGAAGCGAGATGGGGCGATCAAGTGATCCCACCTCTGTAACGCCTTCAGAGGTAGTCACAGTGGCGTAAAATTGGTGGGACTGTTGGAAGCGGGACCACTATGAATTGGCCATCCCAGTAAGGCGAAACGTTGCGCGTGACAAATTCTTCTTTCTGTGATCAGTGCCAACTGACTTAGAAGAACCATACTTCTTCGTCTCTGGCGTGCAGAATCAGCTCGCCTCTCTTCCTCGAACCATCTCTGGCTGCTCCTATGTTCTCCTCCAGGGCATTTTTAGTAGCAGAAACACGCCCTTCACACGAGTCCGACAGTGAACGAAACATGTTAATCAAAATGCAGAACATTTTTGCCTGCATATGAGTGAATATTCAGACAAAACATCTGTACAGCGAGAAACAGCAAGACTTTCAGTTCTTCAGTCCCCTTTCTTTCCGCGACACTGGGCTGCACTATGAAACGTCCGGAATATCATGCCTTCCCGGAATCGCTATGAATCCGCCAAGGTGAAGAGCCGGTGCAGATCTTTACGGCAATATAGCGGGACATTCGCGGGAACGCACTATGAAAGCGTCTAAAGACTCAATGGTATCTAGCTTGAAGTCAAACCTGCTCTTGAAAATTCTGCCTCAATAATATGGTCAGACAAGCTAATCCACATCGAAATTTGGGTGAAAAAATATTTCCTAATATCAGTGCTAAATTTACCCTTGCTCAACCATTTGTGACCCCGAATTCTAATAACAAAACTTGGCCCGAAGGAATCCAACATAATTCACTTTGTTAATCCCTTTAACATATTTAATGACCTCAGTCAGATCACCCTCAAGTCTCCTTTTCCTAAGACTAAAAGATTAATGATCTTCAGCCTCTTCTCATAGCTTTCATCTTTTACACCTGGAATTAGCTTGGTGGCTCTTCTCCGAACTTTTTCTAGAGCCTCTATATGTTTCTTAAAGTATGGACCCCAAAATTGTACACAATACTCCAGATGTGGTCTGATGAATGTGTTGTACAAGAAAAGTATGACCTCCTTGGATTTGTACTCAATACTTTTGGATATGTATCCCAGCATACGGTTGACTTTTCTAACTGCTACAGCACAATGGCTAGAACCTGTGAGAGTTTGGTCGACAATCACTCCTAGATCTTTTTCATGTGGAGCACATTCCAGTTTAAAACCTGCCATGAAGTAATCCTGTCAAATGTTTTTATTCCTTACATGTACAACTTTACATTTTGCTAAATTAAATTTCATTTGCCACATTTTCTGCCCAACTCTGGATTCTATCCAAATCACTTTACTTAATCACTTTAGTGGACTCTAAACTATTTGCCAAACCTCCCAATTTAGTATCATCCGCAAATTTAACTAATTTGCTGTCAATATTTCTATTAAGGTCATTAATGTAGATGAGGAACAGCAGGGGTCCCAACACTGATCCCTAAGGGACGCCACTCCCACCCTACCTAGCTGAGATGAGATTCCACTGACCACCACTCTTTGTGTTATGTCCGGTAACCAGTTTTGAATCCACTCCGGAATACCTCATGTAACTCCAATGGAGCTCATTTTAAAAATTAGTCTCTAATGCGGTACTTTATCAAATGCATTCTGAAAATCCAAGTATATGATGTCATAAGCCCTGCTCTGATCATAAGTCTTGGTGGCCTCTTCAAAAAATTCCAGGAGGTTTGTCAGGCGTGACCTTACCCTTACAGAAACCATGTTGGCTATCCCTCAAAATATTATTACGTTCAAGGACTAATTCCAGCTCGTCTTTTATGATAGATTCCAGTATTTTGCATGCAGTGCAAGTTAAACTGGCTGGCCTGAAATTTCCTGGCTCAGTGCGGTCCCATTTCTTGTATGTTGGTATTATATTGCCCTGCTTCCAATTATTTGGTATTTCTCCAGATTCTAAAGACCGTTTGAAGATGAGAGCGGAGAGCGGTTTAAAGATGATCTCACCAACTTCCCTGAGCACTCTAGGTTATTAGCCATCAGGACACGCCGCCTTATCTGCCTTTAGCTTATGCAACTTGTCTAATACTTCATTATCCCTAACCTTAATTTCCGCAAAATAATCTTGAGCGTTGAACATGCCCTCAGGCCGAATAAAAACCCGCTCCGACGTAAAATTCTCAACAAAAAAACTGTTTAAGATATCTGCAGTATCCTTGTCATCATATAGCAGCGATCCATATTTATTCTTTATGTACTTAACCTCCTCTTTGACTCTCCTTTTTCTGCGACAGTACTGAAAGAAGCGCTTAAGATAAGTTTTTGCCCCTTCTACAATTTGCCTTTCATACAGTCTTCCAGCATTCCTCAGCTCTTTTTTGACCACAGCTTGCATTTTACAGTATTCAGCCTTAGTATTCTCATTGTTATCCTTTACGTACGTCTTATAAATATTCCTCTCATTCCTCAGACTCCTACGAATAGCTGTGGTCATCCATGGAGGATTTTGCTTTTTCAGCTTATGTTTGGACACCTTTGGAATGGATTTATATTGTGAATCAAGTAAAACCCCCTTAAATCTTTCCCACATCTCATTTACGGACTCACAGTCCAGAAGTGTCTCCCATTTTATTTCGCTTCGATATGAGGGCATCTCGTCAAAGTTTGCTCGCCTAAAATTTAAAATTTTGGTTTTCAAAGACACCTTTTTAACTTTCCATGAAAGGACAAAATTAACAGTGGAGTGATCACTATAGTCCCAAGTGGCTCCACTACCTCAACATTGCCAAGTCTATCAGAGTCATAACAAAGCACCAAATCAAAAATTCTCTCTTGTAGGTTTATTAATATACTGCACCAAAAAATTGTCATTTATAACATCCAAAAATTCCTCCTCCCCCCTACCCTGTCCTTTCACCATTTTCCAATCGATACCAGGATAATTGAAGTCTCCCAAAATAATAGTCCCTCCTCCCCTACAAGCTTGCCTAATCCTCTTAAAGAGCAGTTCATTGACAATATTGTCCAAAGTTGGCGGTCGATAGCATACTCCTATGTTTAAACCTGTCATGTATTTGCCAGTGAGCCTGACCCAGATATATTCATAGGGCAAGGAATGTTCAATTTCAGGAATTTCCTGTACATTTATGTTTTCGTTCACATAGAGTGCATAAATTATAGAATTAACTTTTTTTTATTTCTCTGCCAATTCTCATGATCTTGCAGTTAACTACAAGGCCTTTTTGAGAGCTCATAAATTCATTAAAATTAATTGCATTTCAATTTTTTTGCCACATAGTTAACCATATTCATTCATCACCAATATCAAATAACGCTTTAAGTAAACATATGGCAGCTCCTACACTCAAACATGTTTCCTAAGCGGTTTTACACAAAACTGTGGATTCTTTGTCCATAACATGCCCGAAGACGAAACATGGGGGGAAAAAGGAATCTTTGAAGTTCGTTCTTACACCCTCTCTATAAAAGAACTGCCATGTGTTAACAAAAGTGACGTCATGTTCCTGGTTAGCACAACTGTAACAATAACTTTATTATTTCATTATGATTCAGGAACATACATACATCCATCCTTTATCTGCGATCTACATCTGCTGACACAAGCGTATTACTGTATAGCACGTGCGGCGCATGTAGTGTGGATACGACAATCAGTTAAGCACAAAAATGAAGACATATTATTACCATGTTGCACAGTAAACATATAGAAGTTTATTCACACACACAAAGAAAATGTTCATGAACTGTTGATCACTTTGGCCACGACATATTTTCCCCTCGGCTGCCGTTCGCGTGAATTTTTTTTTTGCGTAACCTTTACATAACCGATTGATGGTTCGCATGAAAAAAAAGGCCTGGACTAATATCAAAATTTGTTTCATGAGGTGACAGATTTAAGTGTGACAAATATACAACAAAAATAGAAGAAATCAGGAAGGGGGCAATTGCTTTTTCACAGCACCGCATATTATCCTCAAGAACACTAGCAGAAGGCAGCCCCCAACTATAGAAATTATAAATATTATTTCCCATTTCTGCATCATACCGACGTCCACAAAATCAACTTTTTCCCAAGTAATTTTGCCATCAAGACACAAACTGATAAAACGCTTTCACGCACTCACTACACTGCCAGCGTAAAACATGGCAATTGTGATACTACATAAAACCGCTTAAGACAACTTATTTATTTTCGGTAGTGTGAGAGAAATAAAGATCTTGACCTCATTATTTGAGACCACTCTGTTTCTTTAAGAGCAAAATCCAACAGTCATAAAGTTCTTTTGAATTCAGACTAACAGGAGATACAGCAAATGCTGCTGCATCTGACCAGCATTTGTGTTGTGTGAAAAGCAATATTAATGAAAAAAATGGCTGATGATATCATCAGACAATCACCCAGAGGCAACAGGTTGAATGATAAGTTCTCAGCAGGAATGGGAGACTGACCCCTCGGCAAACAATACTGCTCATCAAATCTTCCTCTCTCCTTCAAGGAGCATTTGAAATTCAGAGAGTTGGTAGAAAACTGAATCAGTACAGATGTAAATTATCAGAACTATACTTTGCGAATTTGGTTCAAAAAGATTTTTATTTTCAGGCACATTAAATGATGTTAATGTGATGATTCACTGAGCCAAGTCTGTTCTGATTTTAATCATCTGTTATTGAAGACAAGAGGAAGGAGAGGGAGCTTTTTGTGTGAGCTTGCGCCAAATTTGCATGCTTGCAAATTAAAAATTTAGGCCAAAGTGCAATCAAAGTCTGAAGTAGTAGAAATTTGGTAGTGTACGCATATAAAACATTATGGGTCTCCATTGTATACTATTAAAACAAAGCAGCTTATAAACTCGCCTTGGGCCGGTGGGGCCAGGCCTGGCTGACTCAGTTTTTAAGCAGATGGCAACCTACAGCTAAAATACAACAGACTCCCATGGTTTAATTAAAACCGTTATAGGCTTACCTCAAGTACAGTTTCAATGCACTGGTTATAGTTTTTATGTCACAGTCATCCGTAACAGACAAATCCACCTCATTGGACGTCTTCTCATCTGAAAAGACACAGTGTCTTCATGTTAATGATGTGACAACGCATTCTATACCAACTCGCTGTGCGCATTGACAGCACACCATGTATACTGATGCAATTACGTCAACTTACACAGCAAATAAGACTACCAGGCAATTCCACCAATATACCCCATTTTAATATGGCACACAGTCATTACCAAATATAACATTTAATTGGAAGTCTTGAATATTGCTTGAATATCAGACTCAAGTTCTGATTATGTCCCATGCTGTAATACATATCTACAGACTTCCTGCTCAGAACAAAAAATCTGTATGAGGAGTTCAGTAGCTCAAATACGTGTCTTCAGTAGGTGAGACTGAAATGGCTGTTTAAAGCTTGACGCATCCTCAAGGGTATATGAGACCGCTTGGAAAAACAGTTGTCACGTGGAAAGTCACACCCTGCCACACAGGGTCCGCGCAGCGCAGTTTCACAAGATTTTGTGCCCCAGCGGAAGCAGACATTAGTCTACAACGAGCTTCTTCTATGATACTATGTGTTGTAGGCATGGATTTATGATACACCACCCCTTACAGTTTGAGCTATCAGTCCGCAGCGTTGAGAAAACCACACAGAATATTACAGCTCCCTGCATCAACTCTATTATGTCCGAGCGGAAAGTATAGTTCAGCATCAACTTAAGCTTCTTCCTAGAGGAGACTTGACATCCCAAGCCTCAGAGTCACTTGGGTATGGTGAAGTCAAGCCTCAGAGTCACTTGGGTATGGTGAAGTTACCAGCATCACTTCCTTCATCATATCATCATCATGGAGGCGGAGGCGTGGTGGGTCACTCTGTTTTCTGGCGGCAAGAATGTTGTGGGTTCATTTCTGCATGGGGCCTTTCTGGGTCGGGCCTGCATTTTCTCCCCTGTTCATGCAGGTATTCTCCAGGGACTCTGGTTTCCTCCCACAGCACAAGGACAAGTCAGGCTAATTTGAGACTCTAAACTGTCCAACTGATATGAGTGAGAGAATGAGAGAGTGGTGCATTGCCCTTGGGATGGACTGTCGAACTTTCCAAGAGGGGTTCTCTTCCGCACTGTATTCTGGAACGGGGCTCCAGCCCCTGGTGACTTTTATATTTGATATTCATATAATAGTTGTAATAGTTGTAGTTTAACAGTCAGGGAGAAAGCATTTGAGTGATGGAAGAAGGCAAATCTCCAGTGCTCATGGGAGATAAGAGGTCTGTGTGCTCCTGCCCCATCTCTCACCATACTTATGAGAATACTTTCAAGAGCAGAGAGAGACAGGGAGGAAATGAGAATGTATGAAGAAAGAGAAAGAGTCAGAGAGAGTGAACGAAAGGATGGAAAATGGGAGTAATTCAACTGATAAAGAGGGAGAGACAGAAAAATAAAGTGAGGGCAATGGAGAAAGTGAGAGAAGAAGGAGACAGAGAGCCAGAGAGGAAGAGAGAGCAACAGAGAAACCAAGAGAGAAGGGGAGACAGAGGAAGAGATTGAGAGATCAGGCCTGCTAGAGCGAGAGAGAGAAAGAGAGAGAGGCTCAGGGAACCTAGTACTTGGCCACTTGCAGAGTGAAACGGATATGTACAGGAAATGTTTGTTTAAAATAATGTCCCTCTACGGGACAGCAACATTAAGTGACCAAAGCATTGTGAGTTAAATGTCCATAGCATTACTTGGCAAGGGAGGTACACAGCCCAAGAGCGCACAGTGTATAAGGAAGTGATAGCTAAGCATATCAAGCCTCCAAAACCAGATTGTACAGACCTAACCCCAACCCACTGTTCAGCAACAGCAACCCTGCTTGTGCATTATTATTAGCTACCTAAGATCTACTGATAGCAAAGGACTGGCTCTATTGACCATGTGAATGCTCTATCCACTGTGCACGTCTTTCATACTTCATGCAGTATGCATCCACACTTACATGGGCATTTAGTTTATGCGAACAGGTAAGCATTTGTTTCTAGGAAAGAATGTAGAAACTGTGAAAGACAATGCACTCTCAGCTTATCTATAACCTTTTCGCTGGTCAGCTTTTGTGATTCACAAGAAAGTTTGCCAGACCCAAGGCTCTATGGTCTCTCTTCAGTAGCAGCCTTATTACTCTAATTCTATTTGCCTGTGGCACAGAGATAAAATTTTCCAAACAATTCTGGAAAGTTGCTACCAAAAAGGGAACTTGCTGCATTTCAACCAAAATGCTGCAACTAGGCTCATAAACTCAAAGGCTTACGACTTGAATAAACAGCACCAGAAACCTGGGGAGTCATAAGCTTGTGAAAAATACAGCAAATTTCATCAAAATATCAAGGATGGCTGATCGTCCTTTCTATAGCAACAATCTTTTGCTTCAAACACATCTTTAACTATTTGTTTTAATCATTTATCTGGGCAACAGGTCAGAACAAACAAAACAAGACAGCAAAACAAAATAATACAAACAGAACCAAAGACAGAAGAGCAAGTCTGCATAATATAAATTCATTCAGAAATACAATATCTAGATAAGTTTGTATTACACGAGGGAATAGCAAAAATGTACAACTAATGATGAGAGCACCCAAGGCGCCTCAGTAATTTAGTCGAAGCGCGGTTATTGTTGACCAGAGTACTGGGATAATCAGAGGTGGAAAATCAAGGCTTAGCCAAGAAAAGGCTTCTTCAGGAGTTTAACCCAATCATCTGAATTTGCCAGTGAGAACACCTTTTTGGCCAGGATGTAGAACTAATCAGTGATCTCAGCTGGTTCTTTTAATGGGTGGAAGAACACAGAGAACATGGCAAAACTTAAGCTTGCCGATCACAAGGCCTTCCACCTTGAGGAAGAGGAGAAAGATACAGTTTCCATCAACAGCTTCGTACAGTTAGGAATTACAAATAATCACCTTAAAGGACAGAGTGTACAGTCTACAGCCACCAGGTGGCAGCGTGACAAAACGCCAGAGGATCAAGGTGCCGTCTGAGCACAAGGATGTCATCCATCACAATGTTCAGCAGGGAGATGGGGAGGAACCAAAAAAAAAAAACTAGACTGCACAAAGTCCCCTCTGTTGTGGTAAGTCGGCTTTAATATCCGGTAATGACAAAACAAAGCATGTAGTGCTCTATTCAATTTGGATGCTCATGATTTATGTGTCAAAATGGCTAGTTCCTGATGTGCTTTTGGCCGAGAAATATTGTGCAGAAACACGTTTTTTTATTCTCTCAAAATAATATCTCTCTTTACTGATATCTATGGATAAATATTTGAGTTTTTTTTTTACTATTTTAAGTTTGCTTCTTTTTTTATTTTTATTTTTTTAATTTACCTTTATTCACCAATAAGTGCAAACAAACAAATATGCGACCAGACAAATAAATGGGTAGCGAGTTGTGGAGTTGATTTACAGAGTAATATACATACAATAATATTAGACAAAGACATCAACAAAAGGAAAAGAAAAGAAGAGAAAATAAAACAAACAAAAAAAGGGGGGAGAAGAAGGAAAAAAAGGAGGGAAAAAAACCACGAAGGAAGAAAGGAGAGAAAACAAATGAATAATAATAATAATAATAATAATAATAAATATTTGAGTTTTTAAAATATCAGTTACCTGATTTTGACCATATTGGTTATATCCTGAAAGATTTCACCAATAAGTATGTTCTTATTTTACAAAGTGCCCTACAGTAACCTTTTGGATTATTTATTTCTGCATAGGGGTGCTTACTATGTTTACTCTGCTTTTTGCCATGACCGGAAGCTGGAGCCAATTGACCAAGGCAAAATGCACTAAGAAAAGAGAGCGCTGTTGATGTCTAGCAGAATGTCACATTAACAGGGACAAAAATACAGAATTCAGTGTATATTATAGTTTCCATTACAAGAGGAAGAATCTTGTTTAGATAAGTCCTGGAACTGCAAGTTCTGTCAATAGATTTTAAGACACATTTCCCATAAAATATTTGGACCTCTATTACCTCCAAATAGAGGTTACTTGGAGCGAGCAAAGACAATTCTATGTGTAAGGAACATAAATACCATCTCTTCTTTAAACATGTATGGCCAGATAGTTCTTGGCACAAATGATAAAGAAACTGGAAAAACCAGTTTGGGTCAGAAATTACTGGAACAATTGTGAACTATGCTTGTAGATACACCAGGATTCCTCAGTTTGGTTGTACCTCAGATTGAGGCCCTGTTGATACCACAGATAGCAAAAACAAAGGCAACTTACCAATCATCATATTTAAAAGCCTCTGAACTTTAGAGCTGACCCCAACTACTCGGTACAATCCCTGGTCACAGATTCCTACATGAGAGGGAAAAAAAAACACTTCACACATATATCCAAGCAAAGCTGAAAGTCAAGAAAAGTTGCATCTGAAAGTCAAATTAAAAATTGAGCCCTATTCCCCCACCTTTCAAACATGAAGGCCTCTTTTCAGATTCTTTGAAAAGTATGGACAAAAATAAATCTCGTGTTTGTCACTACTGCCCCCCAGTGTTGACATTGAAACATTGCAGCAAGTTTTTTTTCGGTTGACATTGAACAGTAGTTGTAACTTTTTACAGAGGCCTCTGTGAACATGGAAGTGCTAGTTATTTATCTAAGCCCCAAGAATCCTTCCACAATTACTTACAGTAGTGTGCAATGATGATTATACACATTATACACAAAAATGATGAATCCAAAACCAAAAACTATTCCCATACAACGTATTTATTTAATGTAATATTGGATCATATAGGTGAAAATAAGCAAAAAGATAACAGTATAACGTAAAAACAGAAATAATTACTTTTTGAGAAAAATTTCAATATCTAATGTGGCCACCCTTAACTTTGATCACAGCATTTAATCTTCCAAGCATAGTATTGACATAGTTTTTTATATCCTCACTTGTAAAACCATATGGTTGGAAGTTCATTCCAAAGAGATTGTATAGTTACAACAGATTTGGTTAAGCGGATTGAGGTCCGGACTTTGAGCAGGCCAAATTATAACCAGATGTTTTTTTCCAACTGAGATAATTCTTGTAAGGTTAGTAGTGTGTTTAGGGTCATTATCTTGCTGAAAATAAAATCCCCAGCAAATCAGTCTCTTTCCAGATGGTGATGCATGCCTCACAAGGATGCAGAGATTCTTCTTTTGATTCGTGATTCCACAATTTTTATGAGATCATCGCCTCCTTTCGAGTAGAGTGAGCCCCAAACCATAATCTTGCCACCTCCACATTTCACAGAAGCGGATAAACAGTCATGAAACGTTCCTCAACTCTAAGGCACACATATCTTCTGCATTTGGGTGAGAAAATGTAAAATTTTGATTCATCAGTCCAAATGACTTGTTCCCAGTCCATTCCAATCCTTAAATTTCTTGGCAAACTCGACTCCTTTTTTGAAATTGCCAGCTCTTGGAAGCAACATTACTAACCTGACCGCTTTCACACTCCTTCAACTATCGGCTAAGGCAGTGGCAAAGCCCTTATGTCACATTTTTAATTTATGTTTGAGTGGGTCTGTCTATCCTAATGTATGGAAGATTGCAAAGGTTACTCCATTGGTTCAGAATTCCAGAGAGCCTTTTACAGGTGAAAATTGTAGGCCTATAAGTATTTTACCTGCTTTAAGTAAGCTGTCAGAGGGAATTGTGTTTAAACAAATCCAGAATTATTTCCTTGAAAACAACATTAACTCTGATTTGCAGCATACATATAAAATAGGCTATTCCACTTGCACTGCCCTGACATCTCTCACTGATGACTGGCTAAAACGGATTGATATGAAGTCACTTGTGGGTGTCTTGCTTCTTGATTTTAGTGCTGCATTTGAAATCATAGATCATGAGCTGCTACTCAAGAGACTTTCGGCTTATGTGTTTGGTGATCCTGCCATTCAGTTCTTGCTGAACTACCTGTCTAGCAGAAGACAGTGTGTGATGTTTTATGGTTCTTTCTCAAATACTGAAATGCTTCAGTGTGGCGTCCCTCAAGGAAGCTGCCTGGGGCCCCTTCTCTATTCTACTTTTATAAATGATTTGCCATTTGTATTCAAAAATGTTGATCTGGCAATGTATGCTGATGATACAACTCTATATCCATCTGCAGAGACCTCTGAGCAGGTTAAGGAAATCCTTCTACAAGAGTTAATCTTGGTTTCAGAGTGGGTGAAAGAAAATAAATTGAAGTTAAATATTTCTAAGACCAAATGTATTTTATTGGGTTCTAATTATGCTCTTAGATCGAGTCAATCATTGAGCCTTTCTGTGCAAGGTGTTGATATTGATCAGGTGAAAGAAGCCAAATTACTAGGCATAATGATCAATGAAAAACTGGTCTACTCATATTAAAAATATAGTAATGAAAATGAGCATAGGAATCTCCAGCAGCAGGTGTGCCTGCTTTTTTACTGATACAACCGTTAGATTGGCTGTACAGTCCTTAGTTTTGTCCCGTCTGGACTATTGCACAACAGTTTGGTCCAGTGCATCAAAACGAGGTCTTAATTTACTCCAGCTTGTTCAAAATAGAGCTGCACGGCTCATACTTAAATGCTTTAGAATAAAAAAAACGTGAATGTAATGCATGAAAGGCTTTTATGGATGAAAGTAGATGAAAGAGTGGCATACAACCTTATTTTATGTCTGAAGAACATCAGTATTCTGCGTAAACCCACAAGTCTGTTCTCAGACCTACTACCTACCGCTGATAGACGCGGCCATGATACAAGACAGGCCACAGGCCACCGTTTTACACTACTTAAGCCTAGGTCGAATGCACTTAAAAAATCTGTTTTATACTGAGCTGTAGCACTTTGGAATAGTCTATCCGAATAACTGATACTTGTTAGAAATAAGTACAATTTTAAAAAGAAACTGAAAGAAGCAGTGATACGTAAAGTAATTATGCTCCAGTTTGATGTTCATCACTGGCAAGGATACTTATTTTTATACAACATCCAGTTTTTGTTTATGCAGATCAGACATCAATATATATTTTTGGATAATACATAGTTTGGTATCAATATATATTTTTGTGTACCTCTGTTTATATCTTGATGTCAAAGCAGATCTCTCTGGGTCATACACCACTTGAATGGGGGTTATTGTATTTAAGATTGTATTTCTTTTTTTTTGGGACATGTGAATGATATAAACTGAGACTGTTTTCTTACTTGCTCTGATTAGAATTGTACAAATTTTGTGTTATTTTGTCTGTTTTTATGTGGGCCCCAAGAAGAATAGTCTTCACTATGGCAACGACTAATGGGGATCTGTTCACAATAAACAATAAACAAAAACACAGGCGTCTGGACATATCAGATCTTGATACTTTCATCTCTTCACTTCTGTTGCTTTTAATATCGTCACAGAGTTGTGCTGTCAACTGCCAATCTATTTATTTAAGTGCTCTATTGCCACAAATTTTCAGCATACCAGTCTCTTTGAAACGCTTGAAGGGTTTCTTACAGTGCCCTGGCAGCATTTAACGTCTTCAGGATCATGTAAGGCCACAATGCAGCTACTAACAATCTCAGAGAGCTCCTTCCATAGTGTCATCATGTTTAATACTCTGACACTGCCCAAAGTTAGTGTCACCTTATATGCTGAAACAACTGGCCATCAGAGGTAATTTAGCGAACTAATGTTGCCTAAAACCAGTTTAAACAATTTTTTGAAATCGGTAATCATGGAATGAGCCTGCAAACAAGCATTCAGCCAATGCAAGAGTAAATAAAATGTAATTTGCAACACCTTTCTATTGTAATAAAAAATTGATCTTCTCAGTGTTTTTGTTTACTACCCTAATTTTTACTTCAATATACTTGTGGGAATGATTTTTTTTGTTTGTTTTCATTGCCTACAATATATTTTCACCAAAAAATTAGGGGGAAGTAATACAAACCCCAATGATCGGGTACTACCGCAAGTTCTGCAAGAACTTTGCTGAGATTGCTCTCAGTCTCACTAACCAACTGAAGAAAGGCATAAAGTTCACTTGGGATGAAGCATGCCAAAGAGCCTTCGATCGCCTGAAGTCTCTGCTGTGTCACTTCCCCTTGCTCAAATCTCCTGACTTCAACAAACCGTTGTCCATTGCGGTCGATGCTAGCGACCAAGCTTGTGGATCTGTGCTCCTACAGAGAAGTGACTCTGATGACATTGAGCATCCCATGGCATAATTTTCCAGGAAGTTCAATCGCCACCAAAGGAACTATTCCACAATTGAGAAGGAGTTCTATCTGGTTCTTTCCTTACAACACTTTGAGGTTTATGTTTGTACAGGGCAAAAGCCAATGATTGTATACACTGACCACAATCCGTTAATGTTTTTGAGTAAGATGAAAAACAAGAATTGGAGATTGATTTTACAGGAGTTTGACTTGGAAATTAAGCTTGTAAAGGGTACTGACAATGTAATTGCTGATTGCTTATCCCGTGTTTGAGTATGTGTATATATCACGTGTTTATTAGCATCTTGTATTATATATATATATATATATATATATATATATATATATATATATATATATATATACACAAGTGTCTACTTAACCATTTTTGTATTGAAAAGAAAAATTTTGCCTTTATGAGTAAAATTTTTCCCTTTTGGAATGGAGGTGTAATGTGAATAGAAGCCACTAGATGGCAGTATTGACCTTTTCTTTTGTAAAGCCCAGACTGGAGCTAGGTTTGGACATGTCTGGGCATGTCTGAGATGGAAAGTCCCAGAGAATTAAAAAAAAACGTCTAAAAGGTGGAAGTTAACTAGCTCTCCTTACACAGCACTTATGGTTGTTACCATAAAGTTCTATTTTAGTCTTGTCACTCTGAATGACAGTATTCCAGAAGTTGTGAGGTGTGTCGAGGTATTATCTGGCATATTTTAGGTTGGCTTTTTTGAGGGATTAGTGCAATAATGGCTTCCGTCCAGTAGCTCGACCATACAGCTCATTGTTGTTTAAGTACCTCCTTATTGTCCCCCTTGAAACAACCACACTAAATTTTTCCAGAGCATCCTGTACTTCTCTCGCGGTAGCTTGTGGATTTTCTTTGTGTCCCAAACAATTCTCCTGGCAGTTAGAGCTGAAATCTTTTTGGGCCTGTCTGACCTTGGCTTTGTATCAACATATCCCCTAATTTTCCACCTCTTAGTCATGAACTGAACAGCACTGACGGGAATTTTCAAGTCTTTGATATATTTTTATAACCTCTCCCATTTTTTCAAAGTTGAACACCTTGTTACGAAGGTCCTTAGACAGTTCTGTTCTGCTCCCATGGTTCAGTTTCCAGCCAGATCAATGCATCCACTCAGGAGCTAACAAACTCAATGACTACAGACACTAGTTACAATTTCAAAAGCCACAGGTGTGGAAAATAAACCCTTATTGATTGATTGATTCCAAGTTTATTTGTATGGGGACATTGCAAATTAAACATAATTTTAGTCCAAAAGAACCTATAAAGATGTTTTGCACAATGAAATTATAGCCTAATTCACATCCCAAGTCCCCGATCAGACTTTTTATCCACAGAGTATACATACACACACACAAAAAAAAGGGTATTGAAAAACACGTGCACGCATATACATTAGGGCTGGGAAATATGGACAAAATCTAATATCCCGATATCTGTGACCGAATACCTCGATATCGATATTTTGCCGATATTATCGGGAAAAATGTTGGTGCTTTTGCAAAATATTTACACAATAATATTTTTTATAACCATTTATTAGTAATGTTGACATAATGATGAAACAGGTCCAGGCAACAGTTTCAACAGTCTTGCAAGTGCAGAAAAATGCAACCCATTACTGTAATTCAGCTTTTAAAACCAGAAAAGCCAACACTTATTTCATATCACGATATTACGATAGTCAAAATCCATGATGATATTTTACTTTGCATCACGATATCGATATAATATTGATATATCACCCAGCCCTAATATACATACATACTTACACATTTATTTACCATACATAGGCTACATAACTGTATGTCCTCATATATATTCATCATCCACATGCACACATGGATATACAAAAAACATAAAAAAAACTAATTGAACATTCAGATCTGGTATCATACTAAATTAATGAGCCTAAAAACTATGTGGTCAGTATCGTCATTAAAATTAATACAACTCTGCTTGTCTTCAAGCCAGCACTTTGTCATAATGGTAAACATGGTAAAATGGTAAACATTGCAAAATTTTCAGTCAACTTGATTGCGGTTGGTAGAGCATTCCAGAGCTGAAAACCCTTTACCAATGGGTGTGGTTCGGCAGTATGGAATTTTACAGTTCCCACACACTGATCCACGGGTGGTTCCGCCATCCAGCTTCTTAATTACTTTGCATATAATTTCTGGGACTTCCTTATTGAGACATTTAAAAATCAATTTAATAAATGCAAAATCTATAAAATTATTAAGACTAAATAAACTGTAATTTTTGAGAACACGGCTGTGATACCACCTCAATGGTTTTTTATCCATAATTTTAACAGCTTGATTGTATAAA
The DNA here is from genome assembly GCA_029721435.1 of Gymnothorax reevesii. NCBI lineage: Eukaryota > Metazoa > Chordata > Actinopteri > Anguilliformes > Muraenidae > Gymnothorax > Gymnothorax reevesii. The sequence continues at coordinate 73,582,006 of CM056579.1, forward strand.
GGAGCAAGACGATTAATTAAATGTTATTGACATTTTCGTTATATGTTTATCAAATTCAAGTTGTGGATCTAAAATTATGCCAAAAAATTTGATCTCACTTGCCTCATCTATATATTCATTTTGAAACTTGATCTTGAACTTTTCAGATTGTTTCTGATTGCTGAAACACGTGGAGACTATTTTTTTTAAGTTTAATCTGAGATGGTTCTGCTGCAGCCAATGATAAACTCCGTTCGAGTGAGTGCCTAAGATTTCAGCTGCCTTCATTGGCGTTTTAGCTGATGCATATATAATGGCATCATCAGCATAAAGCTGACAACAGATGTTGAGGCAGCTATTGGGCAAATCATTAATAAATATACTGAAGAGTAACGGCCCAAGGATAGAACCTTGAGGAATGCCCATTCTGTTTTTTATGAGGGGAGATTTTACCAGACCAATTTTGACACACTGTTCTCTTTGTTGCAGATAAGAGGTAACCCAGTTAAGGGCTTGTTTAGAAAAGTGGAATGTGATTAGTTTGGTTAGGAGAATGCAGTGGTTGACAGTGTCAAAGGCTTTCTTCAAATCCAGAAACACAGCCCCCACCACACTTTCCTGACCCAGAGACCCTTTCACACATTCAACAAAACAGCAATTAGCCATTTCGGTGGAGTATTTTGATCAAAATCCAAACTGCTGCTCATGCCAAAGTTTATTAGTCTCAAGATGAGCAATCAACTGTGCGGCAACCATCTTCTCCAATACGTTTGACAAGACCAGCAGTATAGAGATCGAACGATAATTGAAAATCTGTTCAAGATCCCCGGACTAAAAGACAGGCATTATGATAGCCTGTTTTCAACCATTAGGAAATTGATTAGACTTAAATGATAAATGTATTAAATGAGTATTTGGCCTAATTAATATAAAGCTATATTTCTTGACAAAAGCTGTGTCCAGATTATATACATCCTCAGCTTTAGAGTTTGATAACTTTTGCACAACCTCAGCTATTTTAGTCTCCTCTCTCTCTTGAAAATAAATTGAGTCAGGATAAAATTCAACCACCTTATTCTCTGGATTAATGGGAGGAAAATTCTGCACCAATTCTTCGACAGATTTTAAAAAATGATCATTAAATTCACGTGCAACAGTTGCCATAGTAGTAGCCATTAGTAACCTTAGTGGCCATTTAAATCTGAGTGTGTCATGTTGCCTCTGTATAACAAGATCAAACATTTAAAGGGTTTGTAAACTCACAATCAGAGCCCGTTTGGGTGATTTAAAAATGAGCGAAACACCAGTGTGATGATAACTTCACATGATCACTATACTTTTGCATGATGAGTCAAATTTTCAGAATAAATGGCAACATTTTACAAATTCAGCTAGGGTATGCAAACATTTTACCACAACTGTATATTTAAGAATACTATAATAGTAGCTTGAGTGAAAGCAGACAAAATTAGCATGAATGTAATAGAAAATATTACCTCTTTTCTCTATGGCATTGATACAGTTTTTCACAAAGGAAAAGCCAACTTCATCCAGCTGAGCATCAACTGTAAAATACAACCAAATTTTAAATTTAATCCTCAGAGCACAGACAGCTAGTTTGACACTTCACAGACGCATGGGCATATCCTACAGTCACTCTATTTGACAAAAGTAGACATAAGCTGCAAAGGGATGCAGGAGAAGCCACTGTGCTGTTCACTGGAGAGCCACTCAACACAGTCTGTTAAAACTGTTTTCAAGAAGCCAATAGGGCAGCAACAGAATGAGAGGCAGGCTTAAATGGCCCATATTATGGAAAATGCAGTTACTCCAGTTCAGTCCACCTGAAATGTTGTCTCCATGGCACGTAACATTATGGAGAAGGTTGACAAGTGAAGACCAGTTTAGATATTTGATCCCCTTCTGCACTTCAGTGTTTGAAATGTGCAGTTTGAATTTCCTGCCAACTTCTATGTCGCAAACAGACCTGCTCTGCATAGTTCACATCTACCAGTGCTGACTGTGTATGTGCCCAGTTCCCTGCCACTGCCTTCATAGAACCCTGACCGAAAGACACCTTATCACATTTAGCTCTTTACCCAGCCGATCAGAGCAGAGATCATAATCAAACAGAGGAGGCCCACTCAAAACAGCCACTACCTCAGAGGGGAGGGCATGACAAGCAGTGATTGGCCAAGAAATTAAGGATTTTTACAGGGTTCTTTACATAAGTTCTTAACCCTCCCTTTTGGACATTAAAGAATACAATTACTTGAAAAAAAACCAGCATGATATAAGACCTTACACAAAAAGCCAATTCTGATACAGAATTTTCATTTAAGAAGCCCATTTCCAGCATTTGGTTGCAAAAGAATCAGTGATCATGAATCTTACTTCCTCTTTCTTTTGAGTATGTTCTGGAGGAGCGCATCTGTAGAAAGCAAGAAAAAAAAACATGAAAATTACTTTCTCCCATTTTCTTGAGTTTGAATTCAACCCATGGAAACTATGACTGGCTACATTTCTAATTGCAAAACTCCTATGCTGGAGGAATAAATAAAAACAAAAATAGGACCAAGGGCCCTGTAGCTTACTGGCAAGCAGTCTTACAGCAATGATACAAGTTATGAAAATTTCACATGAAGTTTGACATTTCAATCAATGAAAATCAATGTCAAGGCCACTAAATAAAAGTTCACATACATTTATCAGATCTTCTGTAATACAATCCTAAGCTCTGAACCAGTTTTGGTGCTACAAGCCATTACAATATGTCAACAATATGTATTCAATATGTCAGTTGTGAACTTCAAAGGTCACAGAATGTCAAATTGCGGTCAGCAAAAGGACTTCATACATGACTTCCTAAATGCCTCTAAACAAACCTTGGCTCAATCTGTGACCATTTTGGTGATGCAAGTCATTGAAATTTCACTGTGGAATTTGAACCTCAAAGGTCACTGACAGTCAAGTTGAATGTCACCAAATAAAAGTTCATATGTGACTTGCTAGAAGTCAGTAACACAAACCTAGGCTCCATCTGTGACCATTTTAGGGATACAAGTAATTGAATTTTCACTAGGTCACATTTGACCTTTGAAGGTCAATACGAAGGTAACCAAATGAAAGTTCATACAGCGTCCCCCATGATTATTGGCACCTCTGGTTAAGATGTGTTAAAAGCCTTTCAAATAAATTCTAATTTTATTGCAGATGCATTACCTTCAACTCAATAGAATTTTAAGGGGAAAAAAAATATCCCTGACTAAGAAATAATTATTTTTCATAAAATCACCTGTTCCACAATTATTGGCACCCCTAACAATTCCTAGGAAATAAATGTAATTGAAGTATTTCTGTCATTTACAAATGACAAATGACTTAGTTTACAAAGTTGATCAAAGTATCTAGGAACACTTAATTAGTAATTTATCACTTCCTGTTTCCCTGGGGTATAAATATGATGTGACACAGAGGCCTTTTCTCTCATCCACCCTTCAACATGGGAAAGACAACGGAACACACCATTCAAGTAAGGCAGATGTGTGTCGACCTTCATCAGTCAGGCAATGGTTACAAAAAAATAGCCACTCGCCTGCACCTGCCCATATCTACTGTCAGAGGAATCATTAGGAAGTTTAAAACAACTGGAACAGTGGTAAACAAGCCTGGATGAGGACGCAAGGTTATTTTGCCACCATCCACAGTGAGGAGGATGGTAAGAGAAATTAAACATTCTCCAAAGCTCACTGTTAAAGAATTGCAACAAATGGTGGCATCTTGGGGTCACAAAGTTTCCGAAACAACCATCAGACATGCCAGGTGTTTGGGAGGCATGCACGGAAAAAACTTTTTCTCACTCACAAACATAAACGCAAACGTCTGGAGTTTGCTTAGTGGTACTGGGACTTCAACTGGGACTGTGTGTTTTGGTCAGATGAGACCAAGATAGAGCCTTTTGGCAACAAAGACTCTAAGTGGCTCTGGCGGAACACAAAAGATGAGTATGCAGAAAAGCATCTCATGCCCACTGTGAAGTATGGGGGAGGATCAGTGATGCTGTGGGCCTGTTTCTCTTCCAGAGGCCCTGGGAACCTTGTTAGGATGCATGGCCTCATGAACGCTTAGAAATACCAGGACATTTAAATCAAAATCTTGTTGCCTCTGCCCGAAAGCTGAAGATGGGTCGTCACTTTGTCTTTCAGCAAGATAATGACCCCAAACATGTGGCCAAACCTACACAGAAATGGTTCACTAGACACAGAATCAAGCTCCTCTCATGGCCATCTCAGTCCCCAGACCTCAACCCCATTGAAAACCTGTGGAGTGAGCTGCAGACGAGAGTGCAGAGGAAGGGACCCAGGTCACTGGATGATTTAGAGAGATTTTGCAAAGAGGAATGGTCGAAGATTCCTCTTTCTGTATTCTCCCATCTTGTGAAACATTATAGGAGATGATTAGGTGCTGTTTTGATGGCAAAAGAGGGTTGTACAAAGTATTAATATCAGAGGTGCTAATAATTGTGGCACAAATGATTTGATATAAAAGAATTATTTCTTAATGTAGGATTTTTTTCCCCACTGAATAAATGCACTTGAACTAAAGGTTGGATTTTCCTCTTTTTTTCATTGTGGTCCTACATTATTTAGAAAAAAACTGAATTTATTAGAAGCTAAAGAACACATCTTATCCAGGGGTGCCAAAAACTATGGAGGGCACTGGATATGACTTCCTATATGTCTCTAATACAAACTTAGACTGCATCTGTGACCGTTTTGGCAATACAAGTCATTGTAATTGAATGATGTCAAGTTCGACCTTCAAATGCCATCAACAGTCAAGCTGAATGTCACCAAATGAAAGTTCATATGTGACTTCAGTAACACAAACCTAGGCTCCATTTGTGACCTTTTCAGTGACATAAGTCAGTGAATTTTCTCTAGGTCAAGTTAGACCTTTGAAGGTCAATATGAACGTCACCAAATGAAAGTTCATACATGAGTTCCTATATGTCTCCAATACAAACCTACACTCAATTTGTAACGATTTCGCTGACATAAGTCATTGAAATTTCACTGTATAGCGTGGCTGTTGAAGGTCACTGAAGGTCACGTTCAAGGTCACCAAATGAAACTTCATACAAGACTTCCTGTATGGCCACAATACAAACCTAAACTCTATCTGTAATAGTTTCGGTGATAGAGGTAATTGAAATATCACTGTGTGAAGTTTGACCTTCGAAGGTCACTGAAGGTCAAATTCAAGGTCACCAAATAAAATTTCATACATGACTTCCGATATGTCTACAAAACAAACCTAAGCTCTATCAGTAATAATTTTGGTGATAGAAGTCATTGAAATTTCGCCATGTGAAGTTTGAGCTTAGAAGATGAAGGATAGTCAAGTTCAAGGCCACCAAATGAAAGTTCATACATGACTTCCTATAACTGAGCAATGCATATATGCCCTATTTTCAAGCCTAGAAATCTTTGAAAATTGGAACATTTCAAGGTCATCTTAGGTCAGCTGTAACACAGCCAAAATATAGGTCATATATTACTTGTTATATCACAGTAATACCAACTTAATTTCAATCTGCAACCATTTAGCTTTCACAGGCGATTTGGCCCATTCTCCATAAGACCAAATGTTAAAGTACAGCGCCCCCACTAGACCCACTTCCGTCGATTCAATTAAAATGGCCCTCGCACTGTACATACAGTGTATCAAGGTGAGTTGATTGCCAGAGTTAGAAAAAGTTATCTGACATTTTTAGAGAAATATTTTTTCAAGTCATATCTTTTAACATTGTTAATATATTCCCTGACCTCGAGTTTGACCTTTCAAAGTCATCTGGGGTCAAATTTAACATTGCCTAAATATAGGTCATATATGACTTCCTATACGTCAATATTACAAACTTAATCTCTATCTGCAACCATTTGGCCTCCACAGCCCATCTTGCATATTCATAAAGTACAGCGCCCCCAACAGATCCACTTTTGTCGATTCAATCAAAATGGCGCTCGCACTATACATTGAGGGTACCGAGGTAAGTTCATTGCCAGATTTAGAAAAAAATTTATCGCGCAGTTTTTGAGAATTTTTTTTTTTTAATTTCTCAGTCCTATCTTTAACATTGGAGCCAAAATTTCAAGGGCCCATAAAACGGACAAAATAATTCAATCCAAAATCCAAGAAAAAGGTCTGGAGATATGGTCTAGTAGTATGATATTGCAAATTTACACAAAAATTCATCTGGCCAAAAAAAGATAAAGAATGTTCCGAACGATGGACGACGGACGCCACACCACAACAATAGCTAAAAATGAGCTTCTTCTGCTCTTATGCTAATGGGCTTGTTTGCAAGACTGTATTCGACAGCAAGCAAAAAGAGAGCTGGTGAAGCATTACGCCATACAGCTGAGTCTGTACGCTCTGTCTACATGACTCTGATCTGTTTTGTGAAACACAGAAAATAGCCTCCAGAGAATCTCATCTTCCCAAGCCAAGCCTAAAAGAGATATTACTGTAATGTGAAAAGAAGCCACTAGATGGCAGTGTTGATCTTTTTTTTGTTAAGCCCAGACTGGAGCTAGGTTTGGGCATGTTCTGGGCATGTCTGAGACAGAAGTGCCAGAGAATTTTTTAAAAAAGTCTAAAAGGTGGGAGGGGTCTGCAAAAGAGTATATAATGAGGAAAATTGAGAGAGTAAAGTAGTAGGAGAAATTGCAAGGAGAAGGATACATTTGACCAGACCTGTCACTTTGTTCAAGACCTGCAAAGTTTTTTAGAGTGGATTTTTGCCTGTGCTGGAGCATTTTCCTCACCCGGAATATCACCAAGCGACCCCATCTCAAGGGACTGTAAATATTTTTTTTTCCTGTATATATCAATCTTGGTCAGTAGAGAAGATTGTAGGTTAGTGTTAGTCTTTGTTTAATCCAAATCTGTTTGAGTTTTGAAATTTTGTCTGTCATCCCTTGCTGTCTTATGACATAACAAATTGGGGCCATTACAAATTGGGGGCTCAAGTCTGTGATGGACCATTGTGTGAGTCATTTATTGAAAATCTAACATTTCAAATTGTAAAATAGTTTTTTGAATTTTTATATATATATATATATATATATATATATATATATATATATATATATATAGACAGATCAACAGCAATGGATGATTTCTTGGCATCACCAACCATAGAGCTTTAGAAGTCCATTAAAAAGACAGAACTGCTAGAAATATGCAGACATTTAGAGCTGACAGAGGTAAAACCAGCCATGGAAAAAGCAAGACTGGCTAGAGAGATTGTTGAATATTACATTGATGAAAAGGTGTTTGCACCAGGAGATCTGGAACAGTTTCCAGTGGAAAATCCAAATGTAGAAATTGAACTTAAATTAAAACTGCTTGAGATTGAAAGGGAGGAAAAAGAAAAACAAAGAGAATTTGAGTTAGAAAAATTAGCAAGAGAGAGAAAGAGGAAAGAGCAGAAAAAGAGACAGAGACAGAGAGATTTTGAATTGGAGAAGTTAGATAGAGAAGAAAGACTCCAAATGGAGCAACTAAAAATTAAAATTGAAACTAAAAATAAATTTTGTGCAAGCCAGGAGGTAAAACTGGTGCTTCCATTTCTGGAGAAGGATGTTGATAACTATTTCCAGTGCTTTGAAAAGGTAGCTAAAAGTTGCCAGTGGCCAAAGGAACAGTTGCAAACTGTCCTCAAGGGTGAAGCTCAACAAGCCTATTCGGCTTTGTCTGCAGATGATTCTTCTGATTATGAGGTTGTCAAAAAGGTTATTTTGAGAGCTTATGAGTTGGTTCCAGAGGCGTACCGACAGAAATTCAGTGGTCTGAAGAAATCTGACAATCAGACTTATGTGGAATTTGCTAATGAGAAAAAGGTTTGCTTTGAACGCTGGTGTACTTCTTTGGAGGTCAAGGATGATTTCAACTCACTAAAAGAGACGGTGTTAGTTGAAGAATTCAAGAACTGTGTTAAAGATGATATTAAGACCGACCTTAATGAGAAGCAAGCACTGAATTTGCAATCAGCTGCCAAATTTGCAGATGAATATGTTCTCACACATAAGTCCAAATTTCAGACTAGCAGTAAAAATAGATGGTTCCAATTTCAGAAAAAAGGTAACAGTGATACACACGATTCCTCACCCAAAGACAAAGACAAATCTGGTGATGGTGCTCAGAAATCCAGTCACAGGTCTGATCAAAGTGTGAAAGCTGACAGTGACAAAAGTGGTCTAGTTTGCAGTTATTGCAAGAAATCTGGTCATGTTACAACTAATTATTGGTTCCTTAAAGCTAAGAAAGAAAAAGAAAAGGATACCAAACCAAATGCCTTTGTGAAAACAAGGTTAGACACCCCTGTAGTAAATGACCAATCTGCTAAATTGCCTGCTCCTTGTGGGGCTAAGAAGGCTGATACTGCTGACTTTGTGAGGGAGGAATTTCTTCCATTTGTGTCAGAGGGATTTGTGGCTCTGAATGAGCATTCTACTCCAGTCCCCATATATATCCTAAGGGATACCAGAGCTTCTCAGTAACTTTTGTTGATAAACTCCTTGGAGTTACATGATGAGACCCCTTCTGGGGATTTCTTACTTGTACAAGGTATTGAAGGGAGGACTGTATCTGTACCCCTGCGCTCTGTATTCTTGAAGTCAGATTTAGTTACAGGACAGGTAAGGTTGGGACTTATGTCAAGTCTACCTATCAAGGGTGTTTCTCTGTCGCTAGGCAATGACCTGGCTGGGGGCAATGTAGTTCCCCCTGTTCATCTTATTTCACAGGCGAGCACTGAAGATGGCGATGAAGACCCATCTCTGTATGCTTCTTGTGCAGTGATCCATGCTATGGCTAAGAAGGCTCAAGAAGATGATGATGTGGTGCCATCCAGCACGTTGAATAGTCATGACTCAGGTGGTTCGCCTCATGACTCTGTTCGGCCTACTATGGTTTCTCCGTTTGAGGACTTATCAGATACATTTATCAGTTCTCTGTTTAGCTAGCCAGATGGGTCTGGTGATTCTGATGTGTCTGGAGATTTGTCTCTGTCCAGAAAGCGGTTGATTGAGGGGCAAACTAATGATGCTGAAATTTGTGTACTAAAGAGGAGAGCCCTTCCTGATAAAGAAATAGACGCAGTTTCAGTTGGGTATTATCTTAAGGATGGTGTGTTGATGCGAAAGTGGCGCCCTCCTTATATCCCAACCAATGCAGATTGGGCAATGGTTAGGCAAATTGTTGTTCCAAAGATCTACAGGAATGAGATCTTAATAATGGCTCACAGTTTACCTTTAGGAGGTCATCTTGGTGTTAACAAGACTGTTGACAAGATCATGAAACACTTCTTCTGGCCTGGGCTTCGGAAAGATGTTTCCAACTTTTGCAAAACCTGTCACACTTGTCAGGTAGTTGGAAAACACCAGTTAGAACCACCTGTAGCTCCATTGCAGCCTATCCCAGCATTTAGGGAGCCCTTCTCTAAGGTCATTGTTGATGGTGTTGGTCCATTACCCAAGACTAGATCTGGAAATCAGTATTTGTTGACAATCATGTGTGCATATACCAGATTCCCTGAAGCCATACCTCTACACAACATCAAGGCAACTGCAATCTCGAAGGCTTTGATAAAGGTCTTCACGTTGTTTGGCCTTCCCAGGGAAATTCAGTCAGACCAAGGCAGCAATTTCACTTCCAGATTGTTTCAGCAGGTTGAGTATGAACTAGGTGCGAAGCAGATTCTTTCCAATGCCTATCATCCAGAGAGTCACGGTGCCTTAGAGCGGTTTCATTCCACTCTCAAGACAATGATGAGGACTTATTGTTATGACCATGAGAAAGACTGGGATGAAGGTGTTCATTTGCTGTTGTTTACAGCTAGAGAAGCAGTGCAGGAGTCTACTGGATTCAGTCCGTTTGAGCTAGTGTTTGGCCATGAAGTGAGAGGACCTTTGCTATTGTTGAGTGAACAATGGCAAGAGAAAGAGCTGCATATCAGTCTGTTAGACTGTTTAGCAAGTTCAAGGAAAGACTGCTTGCAGCTTGTGACCTAGCCAAAGAGAACTTGAAATCAAGTCAGGGAAAATGAAAACTTGGTATGATCATAAGGCAAGAAGTCGTGAGTTTAAACCAGGAGACAAGGTCTTTGTGTTGTTTCCCTTGCAGTCCAATCCATTGCAGGCTAGATTTCATGGTCCTAATGAAATTCTGACAAAACTCAATGATCTCAATTACATTGTGAAGACTCCAGATAGGACAAAGCCAAAACAGTTGTGTCACATTAACATGCTGAAGCCTTATGACAAAAATGCTCGGGTTGCAGCTGTCACTTTAGATCCTCCTATGGCCGAGGCTTGTGAAGATGAGGGGGAGTTTCAAGATGATGAACCGAGAATTGAAGCTGAAGTTCTTTCATGTAAATTGTCAAATTCTGTAGTGTTGCAAAATCTTGATGTAAAACTCCAGCACTTAGAACCCTTGCAGAAAGATCAGTTTGAGAGGTTGATCAAGAAATATAAAGATCTATTTCCTGATGTTCCAAAGAGAGTTTCTATAGCTTCTCTTGATGTAGATGTTGGTGATGCCAAACCAATAAAACAGCATCCGTACCCGTTGAATCCTGAAAAGAGAAAGATTGCTGAGAAAGAGGTTGAGTACATGTTAGAACATGATATTATCAGACCCTCTAACTGAGATTGGAGTTCATCCTGTGTGCTAGTTCAAAACCCTGATGGAAGTACTAGATTCTGTACAGATTATCGCAAAGTCAATGCTGTAACTAGAACTGATGTGTTTCCAATACCAAGGATTGATGATTGGATTGATAGAGTAGGGCAAGCAAAGTTTTCTGACCAAGATTGATTTATTGAAGGGTTATTGGTGTGCGCCTCTAACTGAGAGGACAAAGAGCATCTCTGCTTTTGCCACACCTTCTGGGTTGTACCAGTATGAAGTCCAACCCTTTGGCATGAGAAATGCCCCAGCCACGTTCCGAAGGATGATACAGTCTACAGTCGCCGAATTGCCACACACGGGTGTGTACATCGACAACGTGATCACATGGAGTGACTCCTCAGAAGAACATCTGAAAGATGTAGACACCTTGTTCCAGCGCCTGACCCAGGCCAACCTGACTGTTAACCTGAACAAGAGTGACTTTGGTTGTGCTACTGTCACCTATCTTGGCTACGTCATAGGCCAGGGTAAGGTGGCACCCATAAATGCTAAAGTCCAAGCCATCATGGACTTTCAAGTTCCTGACAACAAAAAAGCTCTGCGCTGCTTCCTTGGAATGATCGGGTACTACCGTTCTGCAAGAACTTAAAATACAAAGATTGCTCTCAGTCTCACCAACCAACTGAAGAAAGGCGTGAAGTTCATCTGAGATGAAACATGCCAAAGAGCCTTCGATCGCCTGAAGTCTCTGCTGTGTCACTTCCCCGTGCTCAAATCTCCTGACTTCAACAAACTGTTCTCCATTGCGTTTGATGCTCGAGACCAAGCTTGTGGATCTGTGCTCCTACAGAGAAGTGACTCTGATCTGTTTCGTGAAACACAGAAAATAGCCTCCAGAGAATCTCATCTTCCCAGGCCAAGCCTAAAAAAGATTTTACTGTAATGTGAAAAGAAGCCACTAGATAGCAGTGTTGACCTTTTTTTTGTTAAGCCCAGACTGGAGCTAGGTTTGGGCATGTCTGAGACAGAAAGTCCCAGAGATTTAAAAAAGAAAAAAAAAAAAAGATTAAAAGGTGGGAGGGGTCTGCAAAAGAGTATCTAATGAGGAAAATTGAGAGAGTAAAGTAGTAGGAGAAATTGCAAGGAGAAGGATACATTTGACCAGACTTGTCACTCTGTTCAAGACCTGTGAAGTGTTTTTTAGTGGATTTTTGCCTGTGTTGGAGCATTCTCCTCACCCGGAACATCACCAAGCGACCCCATCTCAAGGGACTGTAAATATTTTTTTTTTCTTGTATATATCAATCTTGGTCAGTAGAGTAGATTGTAGGTTAGTGTTAGTCTTTGTTTCATTAAAATCTATTTGAGTTTAGAAATTTTGTCTGTCATCCCTTGCTGTCTTAGGTCATAACAAATTGGGGCCATAACATTACCATGAAACATACTTTATCATTTTACCATTCATTCATTTCTCCATCCATAATCTGTCCCCACTTATTCCTGATCAGGTTGGTGCAGGGAGCTGGAGCCTATCCCACCATACAATGGGTGAAAGGGAGGAAACCACTGTGCAGTCCACTAATGCACTTCAAGGTATATAGACCATTCACTTAAGCCCCTATCTCACCAGGCTGCGACTGCTGGCGGCATATTGCGAACAACATTCACAAGGGAGTTTCCAAAATGTCTAGAAATGCTCGCAGGGGTGCTCAATTTCTTCGCGTGAGTCGCAGGGCCCCACTTTTGGACGCTGGAATTTTTTACATGTTCAAAAAATTTATGCAACAAAGTTCATCTCAAAATAGTCACAGAGTCATTGCAGGTGTCTCGAACCCTTCTGAATTTAGTTTTCATGAGTCAGAAAGCAAGAAATGTGACACAACTTTGTGAAGGGTTAATGAACTATGAACCTAAATTGTCACTGATTGGAGATAACGTTGAGAATCTGATGACATTCCGGACGCGAGACAGGCGCGAATTGCCTGCCACTGCCAGAACTGAAAATTTGGGGGCAAAGATACATTATGACAACAATTAGACCAAGATAGTTCTTAATCGTTTTCCTTGAACACGTTTTCCAATTATAGTAATAATCAAGCGGCAACTGTCCCCCATGCAATCTAACAGGGACAAAATAATGGGCTACATTCAGTATAGAAAAATAATTTAATTATAATTAGGGACATGCACTGGCATTCAGCGGCGGTCGTTTTTTTCCTTCAGCGAATGAAGGTAATTTCGGTGACAAGTACATACAGTTTTTGCAGCACAGTCACCGCAACTTGCTGTAAAAAAATTGACAGCTGTCTGATAAGAAAACATAAGCAAATGACACCAAGTGTCATAAGTACCAATTCAGTGCAATTCCAAGTGAAAATTGTTGCTAATTTGTGTATTTTCTCGCAATTTTGTGTCTCCAACTAGTCGCAAGCTGTTGCAGCCCAGTGGGCAATATGTATGTGTGTGGCATGCATTTCTTTGGACTCTGGGAAGACACCAGCGTTCCTTAAGTAAATCCACATGAAAACAGGGAAAACATGCCAACTCCATACAGAGAGGTCCAGGTCAGATTCAACCTGCAAACCTACAACTGTGAGGCAGCAGTGCTACCACAGCACCATTTTTTTACCCACTGAATCTATTAAACAAGGCCAAAATCCATAAGAGAAACCACAATGAAACAAGAGTTTGTATAGAGGCCTGGCCTGAATGTAAACCATCTGTATTATATAGGGAATTGCCTCATCTTAAAACCAATCCTAAAAGGTTCATTTGTACAAAATACAAAGACTTGGTTAGCTTACTAGATTAGATTCCGTATATTACAGTCGTTTAGCAGACATCACCCAGAGAAACTCATTGCAGGAACACATCAATGCATATTGTATCATCTGAACAGAAGGCCAAACCAAGCAAAGACTTCTGGTTATTTACTCGGTAGTGCAACCCACAAGTATTAAAGAGTGTCAATTTCTGCTCTTTTCTGCTCCACTGGATTGAAAATAATGAAAGTGAGATTGTAGTAGAGGCTGTCAGCTGATATAAAGATACATATAGTGTGAAGCATGTAGGAATTTCGGCCTGTTTCATGAAGTGTCTTGGTCAAAATAATCATGAACTGAACTGTAGGTGACAAGGAAATGCACAAGCTGGTGCTGTCATCATTTTGGTTCTTTATGCAGCTGACACTTCTATTCAAAGCAACTAACAGTATGAGACAACCCCCCACTAGATGATGGGGTTAAAGGTCTGACTCAAGAGCCAACAGCAGCACTGTTATTATTTTGGTTATACAGAGGTTTAAACCACTACCACTGAGTTCCGGTGAAAAACCATCATCAGTGGGTGTTGGCAAAAATGGTATTAAAATTGACAGTGAACAATGAGACCTCATTGACAAATTTTTGGGCTGCTACCGCAAAATTTGAGCCTTCATTCAGAGGCCCCAGCCCAGAACTACATTGGTCCCCAAAATACACTGTCCAAACTTTGAGTTCACTTACGGGTTCTTTCCCACCCATGGCCTGCATCCAAAACTTGCGATCATCGTCTGAGGAAGCTTGGACTGTGAGGACCAAACCTGGTCTGTAAGGCAGTATCAAATAACATTTCATGGTCAGTCTAGAAAGGTGTCCAACATCTCCCCCAGACTCAACGCCACAGTTTTATGTGTGCACTGTCAAAACCACCTCTCTTAGGCCAACATGCCTCAATTCACTATCAACCTTTCTCCTGTCCTTGAGAAGACTTATGAAAGCTTCAATCCTAAGCTAAAACAGAGTTTGGCAGTGCTCACTGACAGAGAAATATCAGTGGAAGGAGCTAATTTTGGCAGGACTGGTTTCTGAACTCTGACAGCTACACCAACAACTACACAAAATTTGGCTAAAAGGAATAGGTACGTATAGGCGCTCCTTCGCACTATAGATGATCACTTGACATTACTTGATCATTGGACACCACGCTTTTACAATTCTGTTATTGATGATGCGGTGATTCATGATGTGGATTTCTCTATTTTTCTGAAATTGGCAGGGAGCCAGTAATTAGTCAGTTATCCATCTTTCCAAACCAGGTGCAGCTTGATGGAAAAATGCAAATAATTGACAGCACTACGCAACAATAAAAATTGGTAAAAATATTCCATTAAACTTCAGATGTGACATGAAGCAGTGAGAAAAAAAGCTTTTTAAATGAACAGTGTCAAATTAAAGTCAAACCAAAATTTAATTGTCAACCTGTCAACAGCTGGAAAAGTCACTTAATTGAACAACAACTTTAAAAAAGAGAATTTTTTTTCTCAATATCAACATTTCATCTGAAATAAAACATGCCACATAATAAACAACAGCAGCAGCTCAGTCCTAGAAGGGGTAGAAATGACTCACCGGTCAGTTATCTCAATGTCTAAGCAAAACCTCCGGTCAAAAACATCATTATTTTTCCACAGGCAGGATTTGAGGGTGACGGACTCTGTTTCGCCCTATAGGAGACACAAAAGTCTGGGTCACGGCCCACTCTAGTATTAGGCGAGAATGCCTCTTTAAATGAGAGGGGCAGACGTTTCAAAGCAGTCGGTTAAACACTTAAGTACATTTCAGACACTTAAAGAGAAGTGAAGCATCAATGTACATTCCTTTAAATACCCTCAAAATGGCCCTCATCCTTCCCAAAATGTTCTGCAATGACCAGACTGTCAGCTTCAAATCACCCAACTGAGAATTCAGTAAAATTTATGCTAACAACCCAGGCAGACAAACAGTTCTGTGATTGAATTGCATGGGCATACAAAACCAGCCAAAAGTTAGGACACATCCACATTTTTCTAACAATCGTGAAAAAAGAAATAAACAACTTTTATTTAAAAAATCTAAATTTTGAATCCATCAAACTAAGCACTATTTGTAATCATTTCGGAGTGTTCTCATACTTATTTTCAACAAAGGCAGTACTACAGAGAGGAGAGCTCACATCACCACAGCTTGAGAAATTCCCAAACGTGCTGCATTTGTGGTTTCCTGGACTGTATAGTCCAATAAGGCCCAAAACAGCATGATTTAATTTCACTTCTTGGAAATAAATTTCCTACTGTTTGTTTTCAAAATATGTCCTCTTTAAGAATTCCAAAATGTTTGATTCTATGCTGTGAAGTCAATTTTTCTTTTTATTAACCTCTGAATATTTACGATTTAACATATGCCATTTGACGTGTTTTACAAAAGCTACAATACCAAAATTTGTCTAAAACAGAGCACTATAAAACAATAGAGCTCAAACTTTAGACTGGTACCATACATCCACTTAAGTGCCATTACAGCAAAAAACGGAAGGAAAGGAAAAAAGAAAAATTCAAGACGAGGTCCATTCCCCAAAACCTCAATGCTTTTGTTTTCCCCTAATAGAAAAAAATAATTTCTACAATGCTAAATTTGAACATAAACCAGGCTGAGATTTTGGCCTGAATTTATTTTAGGCCATCTTCACGCCCCTCACTTACAACTTTGCCTCCAGACCGGTGGTCAAACGTCACCATATGCAGCAACTTCTGCTCTTTAACATAGGTGCAATACCGCTTCACCCAGCTGGAACCAAAAGGCGGCGGTCCTGAGGGCAAAGATGTTTCTACAGTCAGTCTTCCCTCAAGATAAAAACATCCATTTTCATATCTGCCTATTATTTGCACACTGAAAACCAAGGCATCATCAGACACAGGGCATCTTCCCTGGTGATATTTTGCCAGGCCTGCACTGCGATCACCTTCAGTTCATATTTGTGTTGGGGACTTTTTGCCCCCAATAACCTCTTCAGCATGGAAAATACATGTTCAGATTCAGGTCCAGAAACTTACTCTGCCAGCAGAACTGAAAAAACAAAAAAAATGTGGTATTGTCCACTGAATTATGGTGGCCACTGTATATCTGCAGTGCAACCTGAAAATATCAGGCCAGTGACATTGTAGAAAGAAATTGCAAAAAGGTTTGCATGATTTCAAGGAATATACCCGCAATTTAAGGCAAACTCAACATTCTTGTTTCATTTCTTAGTAGCACAGAGCCATAAAGTACAAATTATGCAGCAAACTGCACAAATATTTACAGACTGCACTGTATGTTTGTCTCAATGCAACAGAAGTCAAAGTGAAAACAGTACTACCCTCAGTTACATATTAACCCCATTAACCTGTATGAACCCAAGCAGTGTTTCACATTGATTGTTTTCCAGACTGTGACCAGATTAAACCAGAGTAAGAGTAAGCACAGTTAAGTAGCGTTTACTCATCCATTGTTACTACAGCTTTAAAAGTAACCGTGCTGCAAATTCTGGTGGTTAGAGGCTGGCAGGAACATAATTACATGAAGCCCCACACAGTGTGTGTGTGTGTGTGTGTGTGTGTGTGTGTGTGTGCGCGCGTGTGTGCGTGTGTGTGTGTGTGTGTGTGTGTGTGTGTGAGTGTGCGTGCGGGCGCGCACGCGAGTAACCCTCACGTTTCTCCTGGACGAAGAGGTACCCCTCGATGCTGAGTTGGCTGGTCTGTATGTGCTCCAGAGGACACTGCTTAATCTTCCTCATCAGATACTCCACCTCGGACCTGGTGGCCTCAAAACGACTCCTCGTCTGCACATAAGTTGCATATTATAAAACACTGCCATGCTACAAGGCTATGATTAGCCTGAATTCTCATTCTAAAAGCATGAGGATTATAATGCATTTGGGGGAATTGATTTGAGATATCTACAGCGCCCTCAATAATTATTGGCAACCCAGGTTAAGACGTGTTAAAAGCCTTAAAATAAATTCCATTTTTATTGCAGAAGCATACTCTCACACTGAAAATTGTAGGAAAATGTAACCTTCAACTCAAGTGAATTTTAAGGGGAAAAAAATCCCTGGCTAATAAATAATACTTTTTCATAAAATCACCTGTTCCACAGTTATTGGCCCCCAACAATTCCTCAGAAATAAATGTAATTGAAGTATATCTGTCATTTCTACAGTAGTTTGCTAAGTTGATCAGAGTATCTAGAAACATTTAATTAGTAATTCATCACTTCCTGTTTCCCTGGGGTATAAATATGATGTGACACAGAGGCCATTTCTCTCATCCACTCTTCAACATGGGAAAGACAAAGAAAGACACCATTCAAGTAAGGCAGATGCATGTCGACCTGCACAAGTCAGGCAATGGCTACAAAAAAATAGCCACTCGCTTGCACCTGCCCATATCTACTGTCAGAGGAGTCATTAAGAAGTTTAAAACAACTGGAACAGTGGTAAACATGCCTGGTTGAGGACGCAAGGTTATTTTGCCATCACGCACAGTGAGGAGGATGGTAAGAAAAATAAAAAGTTCTCCAAAGCTCACTGTTAAAGAATTGCAACAAATGCTAGCATCTTGGGGTCACAAAGTCTCCAAAACAACCATCAGGTGCCATCTACATGCCAACAAGCTGTTTGGGAGGCATGCACGGAAAAAACCTTTTCTCACTCACAATCCTAAACGCAAACATCTGGAGTTCGCTTTAAGTGGAACTGGGACTTCAACTGGGACAATGTGCTTTGGTCAGATGAGACCAAGATAGAGCTTTTTGGCAACAAACACTTTAAGTGGGTCTGGCGGAACACAAAAGATGAGTATGCAGAAAAGCATCTCATGCCCACTGTGAAGTATGGGGGAGGATCGGTGATGCTGTGGGCCTGTTTCTCTTCCAGAGGCCCTGGGAACCTTGTTAGGGTGCATGGCATTAAGAACGCTTTGAAATACCAAGACATTTAAATCAAAATCTGGTGGCCTCTGCCCGAAAGCTGAAGATGGGTCGTCACTTTGTCTTTCAGCAAGATAATGACCCCAAACATGTGGCCAAATCTACACAGAAATGGTTCACCAGACACAGAATCAAGCTCCTCCCATGGCCATCTCAGTCCCCAGACCTCAACCCCATTGAAAACCGGTGGAGTGAGCTGAAGAGGAGAGTGCAGAGGAGAGGACCCAGGTCGCTGGATGATTTAGAGAGATTGTGCAAAGAGGAATGGTCGAAGATGCCTCTTTCTGTATTCTCCCATTTTGTGAAACATTATAGGAGAAGATTAGGTGCTGTTTTGTTGGCAAAAGGGGGTTGTACAGAGTATTAACAGCAGGGGTGCTAATAATTGTGGCACATATGATTTGATGTAAAAGAATCATTTCTTAATGTGGGATTTTTTTCCCACTGAATAAATGCACATGAATTAAAGGTTGGATTTTCCTCTTTTTTCATTGTGGTCAAATATGATTGAGAAAAAAACTGAATTTATTAGAAGCTAAAGAACACATCTTAACTAGGGGTGCCAATAATTATTGAGGGCGCTGTAAAAGCTGCGCCTTTTCCGTTCCCCAGTTGAGCTGAATGAATTCACAATGAGCAGGGTAACAGGGAATAGCAGTCCTGGGTTAAAGTGCAAGCTCACATTCTGGATGTTGATCTGCAAAGCCTTCTTGTAATGGTCGAAATCCTTGGCCAGCTCAAATCCCTGGTGGTAGAAGGTGAAAACGGACTGAAAAAATGCCAGCATCTGAAAAATGGAGAAAGAAGAGCAGAGGACAGAGTCAGTGTTATCTGAACAGTGCAGGAAATATAGAGTGTAGTCTGCAAGTACAATCACCATGTACTATAAAATACTGAAATTCTTTAGTTCAGCCATTACTGATGCATATTAATGATGAGAGTTTTTACTGCAAAAAATACCATGTAAATACATTTAATAAAGCAATTGAACATGTGCATAGCTAGTTGCTTAATCTTCTTCGAAAATCAATGGGAAGATTTTGACCGAATTTGCTGGGGGCCAGAGCCAGTACAATAACTAAATGAATCACTGTCAAACTACTGACGGATTGAAGAGTATTACATGGGAATTGGCTCTCCAATTGAGATGGTGATAAAAAACCCAAAGATGACTGATCATATCACTTGTTAACACAAATTAAGGATCCAGCCAATATTCATTGGGTCTCCTTCAATGCTCATGATATTTGGATCTTTACATCATTGTTACTTCAAGTAAAAAGCCAAAATTCCAACAATATGTATTAAATTCAAGTAACAAAAAAGGACCTGCCTGTGATATTGAGTTTCTTGGAAGGCACATTTAACATGTAATTTATCTATTTTTTAAATAACTGAGCACTTGTGATGCGCTTTATCATCAAATAGCAACAAACGTTGTCGGATCCATATTAGTGAATCAGGAAATTATTGCTGCACAGACACTAATTCACATGAATACACGCAAAATGTCAATGAGAATATTTCAGCACAATAACAAAACCTGTGACTGTTACATTGTGATGCCTGCTTTTGCTATTCGACAGGCTTTTAGTACAGGGGAACACCATGATGACCATGACCACACTGTCAATAGCATTAATTAACCAGAGTGCACTACTGCCTGAAGGTACTCACAGGCTCCACACACTCAAACTTCTTCCTCTCCTGGATCTCCTGGAGCTTGCAGACATACTCCAGGGACTCCTCCTGATAGTGCTGCCGCATGCCCTCCACCTGCTGGTCCGCCTGTGAGAGGGGGAGAGAGGATCAAAAACTACAAAACAACATGGACCAATTCACTGTGACATCACACATCATGTTTACCTGAGTTTGCTTAAAAGCAGTGCAGCTCATAGAAGTGCAGATTTTTCAAACATTTCTCTATTGTCCAGCTGACACAACAAATTAACAAATTAGAAGAATGAACATTGATATGTATTCGTAAGTATTCTCCACATTGCCTAGTGGGGAAACAAAAGGATGATGTCAGATTTTTACCTTAAAGTTGGCACAAGGGGTCCATTCTGCTTTGAAAGTTCTCTCTCCAGTGTATTTCCTACTCTCAACTTTTTGACACGACTGCAACCACACTGCAGGAGCAGGGGGCATGATAGGCAGACCGCGGTCCAAGTCCGGACCCAGACGCAGTACCATCCGGACCCAGAGCCGAAACCAACACGTCAGTTTTGTTGAGTTTTACTCAATTTTGGCAGCTTTAATTTTTATGCCGCCTCTTTTCCAGACTTTACGGTAGCTCCATAACCGCGCATTTCATGTGTGGGCGGTACATGCCCTCTTGCTCCTGCAGTGTGGCTGCGGTCGTGTCAGAAAGTTGCAAGAAGGAAATACACTGGAGAGAGGCAAGGCGAAAGAGAGAACAGCGGTGAGAGAAAGACTGAGTATGTAATAGTGACGGAACATGACATGGTTTGTTCTAAACGGCGCAAAGTGGACAGCGAAAACAGAACTTTTAAAGCAGAATGGACAGAATATTATATCAGAGATGGGATTTATGGCTCTTTGAAGAGAGCCGGATCTCTAGGAGCCGGTCCTTTCAAAGAGTTGTTCAAAAGGCTCGTTGTTATATTTATTTATTTTTTAGAAGTCAAACTGGGGTAACTCATTTCTATCAAGGAAAAAATCACTGGTAGCAGTTATAAGATTGGAATCAGAATAATTCAAACTTACACATCCCACCAACATATACTCTATAAGTGGGATTTATTCTGAAATATTGATTATAATTTCATTTGGCTTCTGTTTTCATTGTAAACATTCTATAAGGTAGTGCCATATCCCCATGCTTAAACTGTGAGATCGCTATTTTGAATTTTCCCTCACCTAAAAACTTTGTGGCACAATAAAAACTACGCAGGCTTCAGAAAACTTCCATTTAAAACAACTTCACTGTAAAATTTTCCACACAAGAAAATTACAGAACTATACAGAAAATATATAAAAATAACAAATAAGAATAAAAAAGTATATAAAAATATAAATAAAACTAGAATAAAAAAAATGGCCGGCTGGCCTGAAGGCCTTGTGTCCCCCGTCGCAGAAGTGACCAGAAACATGTGCAAAAACTGTTTTGATGGCTGAAAATAATGTGGTGCACTATACCACTAATAATGTAAAGTACAATGACACTGTAGGTCATTGGTCATTGGTTGAACAGAGAGCTGGATGAGGGATGGATCATTGTGATATGAGCCAAATATAACCATGGGTTATGAGAGAGATTACAATTTTCATGACTTGTGGATGATGGACGCATTGCCAAGGCATAGTTTTTTGCCCATGGCTAAGATCTACCTAACAAACCAATAAGAATGTCATATGAATTTGGTGAGCCTCCATCAAAGCTGTCAAAAGTTATTGCGAGTACAGTGTTCTTCACATGTTTTTGCTCAGTGACTTTGAAAACTAGGTCAAGGTCAATCATCATTAAACTTGAGCAAGGCCTTCATGAGAGGCATATGTGGTGTGAATTTGGTGATCCTCTGTCAAAGCTGTCAAAAGTTATTGCGAGTACAGTGTTCTTCACATGTTTTTGCTCAGTGACTTTGAAAACTAGGTCAAGGTCAATCATCATTAAACTTGAGCAAGGCCTTCATGAGAGGCATATGTGGTGTGAATTTGGTGATCCTCTATCAAAGCTGTTAAAAGCTATTGCGAGTACACTGTTCCCGGACGGACGGACGGACGGGCGGATGAACAGCATTTCTATGTCCCCCGTCCCGCCGGGGCGACGGGGGACAATTAGGACATGATAAAAATGTGAATGCAAAACTGTACTACCCAACCTGGTGTTTGTACACCTGAACTACTCTACGAATAGGAGCTCAGCTCCTTGATTCGAAACCGCAACAGAAAAGATACAGCAGCAAATGTCTTCAGTCCAGTCGGGCAGCGCTCACTAATATTCTCCTCCCCTAAGTTAGCAGCGCATATAGCTGCGTTCACGTGAATGGCGCGTGCTGTGGACAACTCAAACTCAATTCAACTCGGACATGTCATTAGTTGATCGTGTGAAGGCAGCGTGGACAATTCTGTGTGTGGGGCACACAGGTGATACATGAAGGCAGCATGGGTAATTTGCATATCAGAAACGGCTCGCAAACGAATGGCTCGCCACTGCAAATCGGTTGTCATCGTTCACTTAAAAGAGCCGTTCAAAAGACTCGACTCGTTAACGAATGTGACATCTCTGTCTTATGTGTTTATCCTCCCCGCTGGAAGCTCAAAGCCGATGTGGCTCATATGCTCCGAGGCAGTGGCGCTAGTGAAAATTAAACTGCGAAATTAAACAGCTGGTGAACTGGTGGTAGGGGGGGGCTAAAACCCGTCCCTCAAAAATAACAACTGGTCATGACCTATTTTCAATCAAATTGGAAGCAATACATGTGTTTCGTGATTGTTTAAATGGAACAAGATCATTTGAAATGTCTTTATGCAATTCCATTGCTTCCAACCCCCGAGTAAAGAAAAACGCAAGTCTGAAGTCATTATCACCGTATCGCATGTGAAACTGATAAGCCTCCATGCACAAGGACTTCACTACTGCGCAAGAATCTCTCACATACGTGTTGATTGAATAATTGCTGACAACAGCAGAGGAACGCAAATATCCCACTTAATTCACACCAAATTCATGAAAGCTGGCAGGCATGCATTATTAATGAAAACTGACCACACCTGATAATGCTGAGAGTTTTTGGAGTTTCCCTAATGGTAATTTAAATGATTGAAAACAGGTCACGACCAAACATTATTATTAAGGGATGATTTGAGCCCCCCCTATCGCCAGTTCACCAGCCGCCACAGAACACAATACAGCATTTGAGAAGATGTAAAATTCTGGCAGACAAACTCAGAGCTCAATTCTCTCACAAAAAAGGAGAAAGTAGGCTGTGGGAGGGAAAGAAATTCATTTTTATGATTAAAGTCCTTAAAATGATAATCCCCTGTTGAATATGAAAAAAAGTTAAAACTAAACAGTTCACGAGACTGTGAAGGGAAGAAAGGAAACTCAAGCTACACTTCTTATCTATTTTTTCTAAAATGTAAGCACTTTTAAGATGCACAGTCATGTCTCACAGCTTTGATTTGCTCGTATGTTATTTTTCAAATGGAGATCTTATTTGACTTGAAGTGAGTGCATTTACATTCCTTTTACTTTTATTTATTACTAGCTGCTACCCGCTACCCGGAGTGAAATTGCCATTTTTTTTGCGTGCATGACCGTTTTTCAAAAATCAGGCGACGTCAAGTCCTTCCTGGTGTCCAAGGGGATATTCACTCCAAATTTGGTGATAATCGGTTGAGAAATGTAGGAGAAAAACGTGTACATACACACAGACAGACAGACATCGACCTCAAATATATTATAGATTATTTATGATTGTATGTAGCCTATATGATTGTATGTGACTGTATTATGATGCAACTTAGACATGATGATGCTGCGAACCTTTATATGCAGAAAGTTTTACTATTCGGACCTCTCTGATTTGAAATTGAATACCCCTGCTCTACACGTATTACATTAGAGTGCCTTCAAAGTCACAGAGTGCAGGTACTAGACTGGCCTGCTTACAGCCTAGAACTGTTTCATAATGAAAACATGAGGTGGATTAAAATCCGCCTAATACGGCAAAGACGACCCCAGACCACAGTTGACTGAAGCCCCATTATAGGCAAGAATGTGAACAAATTATGCTTTTGAAAATCCAAAAATTTGTGTCCTTAGTTCCAATACGACCCCCCGTTGTTATCAAAAGGCAAGATGACATCACATAGTGGTGAACATGTACTAGTTCCGACTTCATCGGGTCATGGAGAGATACATAATCGTAATGAGTCCTTATTGAGAATAGAGGGATTGGAATTAGTTAAGGGCATCCATCAGAGGTGGCGATACATTATGCAGCCTTCTTCAAAGGGAAAACTATTGGATATTTAAACTTCATGCAATGGTATATCCAGGTTAAACTGAAGACATTGATTACAGACCTTTTTTATGACCACTATGGTAGATAGGCTCTAATCCCTGCAAATCACTGTTATTTGGGAAATGTATTAGATCATATGTACTTCTTTTGTTGTCTTGTCACTTTTTAAAATTTTATTTCTTTTTTGCAAGGGACTTTTTGTGTACTTCGGGAGGTGTGAACACCATTAACATGGTTTCTCATGGCGAATCATTTTTTCTGCCACCTGTATTCACTCTTCAGTCAACATTGGACGAAACCCTACAAGTTTATATAAAATGTTACCCCGATGATCGACTCACCTGAAAGTCTGAGACTGGTCACTTTTTTAAGCATAAACTATAGCCATGTTTACATAAAGGCTTATAAAACTGAAGTATTTCTGACACAGGAGTGCCTGAATTGATCACTTTCTGTTGTGGAAAAATTCTGCTTTCAAAACTCCAATAATCAGTGTTCTCAGTTCCAAAAGGACCAAAATGTTATTAAAGTGCAAGGTGATAGCACAAAGTGGTGAACATGTAACTGTTCTAAGCTCATTGGACTGTATTGCAGACATCACATTTCAAAATAGCCATCTATTATTTTCAAATAACAATTATGTTTCTGATTAAAAACATTACGTATTATGCATGCCAGTACTTTCTTCAATTGAATCCAAGTAATAAAAAAAAAGCAATTTGCTGATTATTTTTTAAAATGAACATTTAAGGCATTGTTCCAATTTTTCTGGAGTTGAAATTATAAAGAGTAAGAGTTAATGTAAAACTCAGCTGCAAAAGACACGCTCACAGGTAGAAAGGGACACTTCAGTCTCAGGGTGATGGTGTGAAAAGCACTGTACTGCCGGATGGCAGTTTCTGTTTCAACTTTTTTTAAAGATGAATTCCATTTTGGATCACTTGATCACCATAGTAATTGATAAACTTCAATACCTGTAAATTTTATGGCCTGACGTACCAATTTGGCCTTCCTGCTAATACTACCGTCAGGTCTCATAGCTGCAAATTTGCAAGAAAACAGCCAAGCTCCTTTACCCTTAAAAGGCCCTGAAGCACAACAAAACTAGAGGATAGATAATGCTTCTGAGTTGCCATTCCAATTTGCGTTAGAAAATAACATTTTTGTTTAAAAGAAAAAAGCAGATAACTGCATATAATTGTATGTCTCGTGCGCCAGTAAGAAGAGGTTTTTCAAGGTCAAACAACTGTTTCAAGTAAAGACTTTCTGGCTTACTGCACCAGCACACATGCAACAAATTACGCAAATGAAGAGAGGCACAGGACCAGAATCCATAAAACGATACATCACTCAGCTCCTTCATCTTTGTTATAGGGTGTGCAGGTGATAACAGGATCGCAAGGAAAAACAGACCAAGGAGAGCGAGACAGAACGCCATAAGAGCATGAGCACGCTGCAGTGTTTCCTGCACCTGGGGTAAACACATGATGACATAAAACACTCCGTTCAAAGGTCAACCTCCCTAAAGGTAATGCCGAGAATCTGCAAGTGCATTCTGCACGAAAAAATAGCGGGAGAGGAGATTCCTCACCCTGCAAGCTTTACAAGGGTGGAGGGAAAACCTGTAGGTAACAGGTTCGATCTTAAGGAAATGCATCAACTAAAAACAATAACCGCCAACCCAGGTGTATCTTGTCAGCTAAATCTCAAATTTAGGATTTCTTTTATTTTATTTTATTTTTTTACAATTAATTCGTTTTTCACCATTTCACAGCCCATTGCCAACATACAGTATCATGAGAATTCAAAAATAAAATTACTCAAGACAAAGGAATATTATATTGATACAATTTTTTGCCACAGTGTAAGAGTTCAAAGTTCTCCATACGAATGCCTGACAAGTCATGCCCCACCAGCTGTATACCAGAACCTTTTCATATACCCTACCGCAAACCAATTCAGTCCACTGCAAACAGCCAAAATTCAGCGATCACTTGTAACACTCCGCCTGTATGTTACTGTTGAATTTCTCCCTTGCCCATTGTGCAATAAACTCAAAATCCCTTGAGAGAAGACGTGTCTGCACCTACATTCGATCCCGCACAAAGTATGCCGACTAATACAAACACAAGTGCCTGAAAGCGGACAACTGAAATGAGCAAGCACAACCATTCCATGCTAAAAGCAACGAAAATGTCCACTAAAACTGCAAGGCTAAAACTGAGCTTCTGTGACTCTTTCACCAGCTAATTTGCACCCCGGTAATCTCTTTAGAGTAGTAAATTGAGGTCAAGTCTCTGAACCGAAATGAGTCGCTTCAGCTGTGGGGCAGCATATTAGGAATCAAAAAGATTCCTCCTTGTCTGCAATTATAATTAGTCGTCACATGGCTGACCCTTCACGGTGGTTTAAAAAAAAAAAAAAAAAAAACAGCATCAAGACTTATTTGTTTAGACTGCTGTTATTATGGAGCAGGGGAAAGGTCTTGGAACATCCATTCTGCCAATGTCCATCAGAGTATAACAGATACAGGCACTATTTTTCAAAACAGCATAATTCCTGGTTTATGGTTATTGATAATTTCATCCCAGCAATGATTTGTTTTCAAAAATGGAAAAAAGCACCTCCTGTAACTGCTGGTCTTTCTTCTTGGCTGACAGCGTCAGAAGCTTCTCCAATGAGCTGTAATATCTGTCTGTCTCCTTCTCATACCGCTTCCTCTCCTCCTGTAAAGTATCGCAGGGGGTAAAATGACTAGTGAGAGTAAGCAGATTATGTGACGTTATAGAGTAAGCAAATGACATAATTTTTCTTAATTTTTGCTAACATTATGCTTCAAGAACCATGACCAGAATTAAAAAGTACAGAGCAACCAATGACAATGCATTTTATTTATTTTTTTCAATTTTCCTCAGGACATAGCTCAATAAATTAGAAAAGGACAAATATAGGATTCAAATTCAGACAGATTTCATTTGCGGGTATTTCGGCCAACAGTATGCTCCAATACCCAATGTGTAATGTCAGGCCCACTGACGGGGGGGGGGACCTGAACTGGGACTTTTGCTGGAATACTTCTCCAAACCCGTTCCCATTTAAGTATCCTGATTAGCAACTAAATGTAAATCCACTCGGCTGCGATGATCAATCTGTAGAATCACTGGCTCATTGTAATAGATATCAAGCATTTTCCTATCTGTATAAGGGGTGATGAAACGTCAATGTTTTTCTCAATTTCTAAATACGCGTAGCTCACGAAAAGGAACTTTTTTTTTTTTGCATCACTGTCCGATGAGCTTTGATACGCCTAAAGAAATGCTTTTAAAACTGTTGTTTTGCCGACTCGGGTCTGCATGTTAAGTTTGTTCTGAGCAAAAATTAAAGTGCAAATTCAATCAGTCAATCAACCAATCCATCAATAACCGTAATTGCAGGGAAGTCCCACTGAGACTGGGATCACCCCCCTTGAATAAAACATGAGCCGTTTTTCATATACATATAGACTCGGTCGATAATGACGAGTTAAAAATATTACTTATTACCACCGCCAATGAAGTTGGGGTGGAGGTTATGTTTTTGCCCCTGTTTGTTTGTCTGATTGTGAACAACATAACTCAAAAAGTAATGGATGAATTTGTCTGAAATTTTGCGGGTGGATTGCTATTACATCAAGGATGGACCCTATGGATGTTGACCGCGATCAATGAAACAATATGGCCGCCATGGCAGCCATCTTGAAATCCTATCGTACGCGATCTCTCTACTTTGCTCCCACTCATGCACATTTACATTGTGCTGCCTTAGTGGAGGTTTGCACTCTACGAGTGCTTCAAGTTGAATGAGCAATCAGTGGTGCAGCAAAGACGTTAAAGACTCGGGACTAAGTGATCCTCTCCAGTGGAA
Organism: Gymnothorax reevesii; assembly: GCA_029721435.1. NCBI lineage: Eukaryota > Metazoa > Chordata > Actinopteri > Anguilliformes > Muraenidae > Gymnothorax > Gymnothorax reevesii. Next base: position 73,610,345 of record CM056579.1, read on the forward strand.
TTATTTATATCTATACATTTTAATTCTAGTAGGACCTCATTCACGTTGAATTCCCTGAAAGAAAACAATAACCAGGATTTTGAGAATTTGAAAATGCACTAGGGCTAAGGTCAGACATATCTCCTGTAGTGGATTGATTATTAAAATTTTCAAAAAGGTTTCCGGCCGCTATAAAATGTTGGTTAAAGAAGTCACAGATTTTGTGCTTATCAGTAATAGGACCAGAATCCGTACGGATCGAATGTGGTAATGAAGAAGAAGGACTATTATTCAGGGACTTGACAATATTCCAAAATTTTGCCGAATGACCTTGACTTTTTGCCAATGACGAGATGAAATATTCATATTTTGCCTTTATCATCAGTGAGCAGCATTTATTTCTTAGTTTTCTGAAAACCTGCCAGTCAGAGAGTGTCTGAGTTTCCCTAGCTTTAACCCAAGCTTCATCCCTTAAGCATAGTCCATAGGATAAAGCAGATTCATTGAATTTGTTGAATTTTCTCAAATAAAAAACAACCTTGTGCATGTTTGACCAAACAGTTTGTGAACAATATCCTGCTTATTAAATGCCCCAAATTTGCCGCTTTTTTCTTGAAAATGAGCTTTTTATTGCGGTCCGACCAGAGATTTCCGAGGAAGAAATGATGGTTGCTAATTAGCTGATGTGATGAGAGGGGAGATGTTCCAAACGCTGAGGTCAAGCCAAAAACAATAGGAAAACAAGATGTCAAAGAATACCAATTTCATAAATTGATGAAAATAAGTATTTTTCACATCACAGGAGGAAAAGGAACAATGTATTCCAGAGGCCCTGTTTGCACAGCTGGCTAGCAAGCATGCTAAAGCTTCCCACTATTAAAGTCTTAAGATACACATGTAACAGTTGTTGTAGCAACTTGAATTTATTAATTTAATGGCAAAAAGCGTTAGCAAGCCAGATTCCGAGTGCTTCCACCGAGTAATTGTTTTCCGTAAATGTTTATGATTCGACTGGTATTAGAACCACAGAAATGTAATTACTTATCAGCGAGAAACCCGTGTGAAGTTTGTGAAGTAACAGAAAATATGGCGGATGCACGTAAATGGCAAATTATTACCCAAGCTGTTCGGTACTTTGAGTGTCTGTCACGTATTCAATTTCTGGATGGTCTCGTTCGACTGGCAGACTTGCTAACATTAAAAACCTGACACAGCGCAGGTAGGCGGAGAACATTTTTTACATCTCGGCGACTACCAGCCGTATACAGTCATTGACTTTAACAGACTAGAAGCTTATGCCTTTTTCATTCTCCAGTTGCAGTTCCTTATCTTCTCCCAGTTTCACTATAATGACCAAAGTTTTGATTTTACTCAAGGCCTCAGGGTGGAAGATGAATTTAGTTTTGTTTTGAATCATTTTTTGCTTAAAATAGTTTCTACACTCATTTTAGAATGGGCTTATTAACCAGCTTTTCTAAGTACAGAGTAGATGGGGATAATTCAGGATCGGAGCACAGTTTAAACACAACTTTACATTTTTACACATGAAAATGGCAAAATCACCCACAAAAGTTTGAATATGTACATACCAGTCATGTATGTTTTTTTCTCCATCGGATGCACTAATGACCGCTCTTCTCGGATAGGGCTCAAGGAGACAATGTGTGTTTACGGGAAGCTGTCAGAGTTGCCTCCTCTGGTAGTGTTCAATGCAACACTGTTGGTATTTCTGATCAGTCAGCTCGATGTGCGTTTAGGAGAGAGTTGCTTCCCCTAGTGCAGTGTTCGATCCATACTGCAGCATCATAGGCATAGGTGGAAATCCCAGGTGGACAGGGGGTCAAGACCCACCCCAACTGAGTTGTCCCCCCCCCAAATATATCTTTGTACACCTAACAACGTAATTCAAAATAAAAATATAATGTCTTGAATGCACTTGTGCAATTTATAAATGGAGAAAAATGCATTTTTAAGTTTCTAAAGGCACCACCCCTCTCTGCCTCACCCGTCTCGTCCATCAGCCAAATGGCCAGTGAATGGTCAAATTTTACTAGCCACTTGATAGGTTACCATTATTTTTTGGCTGGTGAGTGAAGCAAATCTAACAGCAACCAGCATATTTCACCAGCATTTGGCTCGTGCTAATTTTGGCCCCTGGTTGCCACTAAACGTGGCCATGTCCCCCGCCAGGTCACCGAAATTGACTATTGTCGGCGTATCACACTAATACACATTGAAGCCAAAGATGAATGAAATCGGTCAAACCGTTCTTGAGATATCACGTTCACAACAAATGGGATGTGACGGACGGACAGACGGAGCTGACTACTATGTCCCCCCGCTCCGCTTGCTACCGTGGCGGCGGGGGACAACAACTGCTGTGTCAAACATGTTTCTCTACTTCCATCTCTCAATAGAATTATACATTTTTACTTCTGTAACCTGCGGGGCCGGTTCTATTGCCCACCCAAATTGTTGCTCTGGCATGGTAGTTGTGTTCTGCATGTTTTGAATCCAGAAATTGTTGTTTATATAGTTCACCCATCTAGTGTATTCTGTGCCTCATAAAGGTCTCTGCAATTCCAATTTGTTGGTTGGACAGCATAAAAATCGGAGATAACACTTGTAGCCATTAAATTTTGCTGTGCCCGTCATCACGGCTTCTCGCAGCTGGGCGAGAAGATGGGAGATTAACTTGCGGAGAAAATCTTGGGTAGCAAATGAAAATTGAATTGAAATGGTTAGCTATTTTAGCCTATATATGAACATGATTTGGTGATCTTGGTTATCTTGCAATTGTTTTTTTAAATGTTGTACTGAATTTGGAGTTCTGCTGGTGGTGAGCTGATGGCTAGAAGCATTCTTTTACGGAGCCCAGGAAGTGCGATGACGGGAAAAAAAAAAAAAAGACGTGGCCACGAGATAAGTCTTTCCCTCGATTTAATTATCTCGTTCCCACAACTTGGTTATTTCGTGGCCACAAAATACAAGCCGTTCCAACAAATTAGCTATTTTGTCGCCACGACATACAAGTGTTTCCCACGATTTAGCTATCTTGTGACCACGAGTTACAAGTCATCCCCACGATTTAGCTTTCGCATGGCCACGAGATACAAGTTGTTCCCTCAATTTATATTAACAAAATTGAGGGAACGAGTTATATGTCGTGGTCATGAGTTAACTAAATTCTGGGAACGACTTGTATTTCATGGCCACAAATTATCAACGTTGTGGGAACGACTTGCATTTTGTGACCACGAATAATTAAGTTGTGGGAATGACTTGTATTTTGTGGCCACGAAATAACAAAGTTGTGGGAACGACTTGTATTTTGTGGCCACGAAATAACAAAGTTGTGGGAACGAGATCATTAAATCGAGGGAACGACTTATATCTCGTGGCTACGTCTTTTTTTGTGTGTCATTGCACTTCCCGGGCTCTGTATTCTTTCGATAAGGGTTTCTGCAGTTTTTAGTATGACCTAAATCGCAACATGAAGCTGATTGGAAAATCAATTGTACCACCACTTGGTCTAGCGGGCAATCCTTGAGTCAATTTTCATATATTGAAAGAAATAATTACCTGTATTAATTTAAATAATGTATTTGATCTGTCACAGTCATCCGAAGTTTTCGCATTTAAATAAGTTTAGATTGTAGTTTTAGTAATTTAATTTCGTGATTTAGTTTACTGTCATGCTATTTGAGACTGTTTTTTCTTTGATCATGTTTGTGCTTTCATTGATCTTGTTGATATCTTTGTCTCCATATTATTTATACTTACATGACAAAATAAATGAGATGTGATCATTGCTTCTCTTTTATTTGGATTTACATTTTTCAGAGGCACACTCAACAAATTCAATGAACAAAATCTTCATTCATGCCATACGGCGCAACAGAATTCAAAGTAAATATATACCAAGCCTCTCTTTGGAGGAGGCAATTGTCCCGATTGCCCCCCCCTCGATGTCTGATTAACAATTTCCAAACCCATGAATCTTAATTAATTGACATCATGACCCATTTTGTTAAAATGTCGAGCAACAGGTGATCGGTCATCTTTGTTTCTAATAGCACATTTATGTTCACATATTCTTGTTTTATTTTGTGACTGTGTAAAAAGTTTTGAGCTTGTGAAATACTTTTGTGCATGTGTTAAAATTTCCTATCTCTCTGTATGACAGTGAAGTTGCGGTTACGCTCAAATTTCCTTACTTTGCGTGCAAAGCACAAACTAGATTTACGAACCTCGAGGTACGAAATTATGGCCCTATTTTTACTCCTGTTAGGTAGGCTAGCCAATTAGCACGTTGCCCACTGAATAGCCAATCTGAATGTTTCTCACCGACAAAGTAAGTCAAACTGTCTAATCAGTGGCCAAACGGTTCTGACGCCATTTCTCCCCCTCGTCTATGGCAAAATCCATAGCTCAATGATTTCCGTTTCTATTCTACTGTAATGTCATAATCATATATTCTCGGCAGCAATGGCCACATGTAGAAACATTGATATGTCTCGGCCAATTGATGTGTGCACTTTTCCCCAACACGGTTTGATTGACTCACATTACATTCATTAGCTGGTCAGCAACCACTGAATAAAACTTGATTCCAGTTCATTAAACCTGATTAGATTGCAATCTCCAACCAGAAACTACCAGTCAGGTATCTTTTTACATGGCTCTTAATGGTCTAATTAACCTTGTGTTATATCGGAGTCGATTGTAATAATGGACTGTTTCTGGATGCTGAAAACTTCAGTTTAATAAATATGAAAACTGATCAATGGATTTCGCAGTTCTCTATATTGTACCAGCGCAATGCTAGCAGTAGGATCTGGGTTTCTAGTCTTCTCCCAGCTTATTGCCATGCTGCCTGCGATTCACCCACTTGATAGCGATAGCTGCCCGTTTCTTGGATAGCTGCTCACCTGCAAGCTGGAAAACATTAAGAAGAACCGCTGAATAAAAATGCTGCCTGCGATTTGCCCACTTGATAGCAATAGCAACCAGTTTCTTGAAGAGCGGAATTGTTCCCTGCACTCTTTGTGAAGAAAACTGAGAAATAAAATGAACTGACACAATTTTTATACAGTGGTTGTTTGTAATGTTCGCCAGCTTGCAGGAGAGCAGCCAGCTAACCCGCTAATTAACGTAACATGAGTCAAACAATAAAACCTTGTATGTGAAAAGAACAAACATCCATTTCCCGAGACATATCACTGTTAAATGACGTTACAGTACAATAAAACGGAAGTCATTGAGCTAGGGATTTTGCATGTCTCTTTATGTAGCACCACGATGTTAGCAACATTATGTATCTTTCCCTTTTTAATGATAGGCCTATGTCTGTGGCAATAGATGTGTGTGCCTTTCACAAACACAGTTTTATTTATTTGACTCATGTTAAATTAACTAGCTGGTTAGATAGATTCTCTCCTGCAAGCTGGCTAACATTACGAACAACCGCTGTATAAAAATTGAGTCAGTTTATTTTATTTCTCATTTTTCTGCACAGAAAGTGCAGGGAACAATTTTGCTCTTCAAGAAACGGGTAGCTATCATTATCAAGTGGGTGAATCACAGGCAGAATAGGAGTAAACTGGGAGAAGACTAGGAAAAGGTATCCTACTGTTAGCATCACACTGCTATAAAGAGACCCCTTTCTTGAACAGTTGAATTGTTCCTTGCACGTTTTGAGCAGAAAACTGAGAAATAAAATAAACTGAAGCAATTTTTATTCAGCGGTTATTCTTAATGTTTTCCAGCTTGCAGGTGAGCAGCAATCCAAGAAACGGGCAGCTATCGCGATCAAGTGAGTGAATCGCAGGCAGGAAAGGAGTAAGCTGGGAGAAAACAAGAAGCACATATCCTACTGCTAGCATCGCGCTGCTGCAATATGGAGACCTGCGAAATCCATTGCTAAGTTTTTGTTTTTATTGAACTGAAGTTTTCAGCATCCAATTTGCCCTAGTAAATTGATGGTGATAGCGGGGTTTCCCTAAAATGAGGGACAAAGGACACTTGAAGGACAAAGGACAGCCCACTGTTTTACCATAAACCACAGAAAGCTACTGAAAAGTCACAAGGGGTCAAACACCTTGTCGGGGGGGGTTTTCTCAGCGGAAGGGCACTCATAATATGTAGAAGGACACCCAGTGCAAGTAGAAGGACACCCCTTTCTGCATCTAAACCACACGTGCACGCTTTTCTAAACATAACGACACTCAGAGCAAGTGGAAGGACACCCCTGACTTCATCTAAACTCCCCCCCCGCCCCCTTTTATAAACAGAAGGACACTCAGACACTCAGGAGAGTAGCTAGCAAGCTTGCTAACCAGCAAATTAATGTAAGGTGAGTCAATCGAATCGTGTTGGTGAAAAGCGCACACATCAATTTTCCGAGACATGTCACTGCTAGAATATATGCTTACAATGACATTAAAGTAGAATTAAAACGTAAATCAATGAGGTATGGATTTCTCCAAAGACATGGGGGAGAAATAACGTCAGAACAGATTCTGATTGGACAGTTTGACTTACTGTGATGGTGGGTGACATCATGATTGGCTATTCAATGGGCAACGTGCCGATTGGCTAGTCTACCCTTCAGGAGTGAAAATAGGGCCATGTTTCGTTACTCGAGGTTCGTAAATCTGGTTTTTGCTTGTAAAAAAAAAAGTGTTCCACGCGAAGGCAGGAAATCTGAGCGTATCTGCAACTTCACTGTCACGCAGAAAGGTATAAATTTTTACACATGCACAAAACTATTTTTCAAGCTCAAAACTGTTTTGCACATGCACAAAACCATTTTACAAGCTCAAAGCTATTTAACACACGCACAAAATATTTCTACAAGTTAAAAACGTTTTACTCGTGCACAAAACTATTTCACAAGCTCAAAACTTTTTACACACTCAAAATATTTCTACAAGTTCGAAACTTTTTGCACACGCACAAAATTTTTGGCCCTAATTTGATTCCATAGCATCCCCTCTTCTTTTAATAACAATCTGTCAACGTCTGAGAAGTAAGGAGACCAATTGCCGGAGTTTTAGAAGAGGGATGTTGTCCCACTCTTGTCTGATTCTTGTTTGATAGGATTCTAGCTGCTCAACAGTCCTCTTTGCCAGATTTTTCATTTTATGATGCGCCAAAAATGTTTCCTATTGGTGACAGGTCTGGACTGCAGGCAGGCCAGTTCAGCACCTGGACTCTTCTACTGCAAAGCCATGCTGTCGTGATGGATGCAGTATGTGGTTTAGCATTATCTTGCTGCAATATTCAAGGGCTGCCTTGAGAGACATTGTCTGGATGGGAGCAGATGTTGTTGTAAAACCTCCATGTACTTTTCAGCATTGATAGTGCCTTTCCAGATGTGTAAGCTGCCCACACCATAGGCACTAATGCAACCCCATACCATCAGAGATGGAGGCTTTTGAACTGAGCGCTGATAACAAGCTGGATGGTCTCTCCCCTCTTTAGTATGCACGAAGCAGCATCTGTGGTTTCCAAAAAGAATTTCAAATTTTGATTCATCTGACCGCAGAACAGTTTTCCATTTTGCCTCAGCCCATTTTAAATGAGCTTTGGTCCAGAAAAGATGGCTGCATTTCTGAATCGTGTTCACATATAGCTTCTTCTTTGCATGATACAGCTTTAACTTGTATGAGTGGATTGCACAGCGGACTGTGTCCACAAAAAATATTTCTGGAAGTATTCCTGCGCTTATGCAGTGAATACCAGTGCAGAATCAGGCCTGTATTTTATGCAGTGCCGCCTGACGGCCTGAAGATCAAAAGCATCCAATACTGACCGTCGGCCTAGTCCCTTGTGCAGACATTTCTCCAGATTCTCTGAATCTGTTGATGATATTTTGTACTGTAGATGGTGGGATATTCAAAGTCTTCGCAATTTTACATCGAGGAACATTTTTCTGAAATTGTTCCCCAATTTTTCGATGCAGTTTTTCACAGATTGGTGAACCTCCGCCCGTCTTAACTTCTGAGAAGACTCTGCCTCCAAAAATGCTCTTTTTACACCCAGTCATGTTACTGACCTGCAGTAAATTAACCTAATTAGCTGTAAAATGGTTCTCCAGTTTTTTTTTTTATTAGCGCCACAGCCTTTTGGCGCTGTCCCAACTTTTTTGAGATGTGTTGCTGCCATCAATTTCAAAATGAGCTACCATTTTTCTTGAAATGGTAAAATGTCTCACTTTCAACATCTGATATGTTGGCTACAGTGAATAAAATGTGAGTTTATGAGATTTGCAAATCATTGCTTTCTGTTTTTATTCATGTTTTACACAACGTCCCAACTTCATTGGAATTGGGGTTTGTATTTAGATAAGACTTAGATTTAATTTCTAATTCATAAATTAGATAACTGCCATACATACAGTTTCATATTGTAGCCCTTCAATAACTTTCCCAGAAACTGGACTTTAAAGACCTCATCAATGATAGTACGGCCATTAAAGTTTGATGCATGCCATGCATTTAGAGTTCAAACCTAAACATGAAAACACCAACAAATGTTAAAGACACTGGAACTATTGGGACACGGGCTCTGATGGCCTCTTTGAACACTGAAATTTCATGAATGTTAGGACATGTTATGCCGGGCTACATCGTTTACCTCAATAACATGCCTAATTTTCCTAATACCATTGTGCATATAAGCCTCTGGGTATGACATATGTAACACAACCAGTATCTGTTTCACATATTAACATTTGAAAGATTAACTGAAAATAGAAAGGTGGCTTATGAACAGTAATTAATGTAATGTAAGAGAATGTCTCATGTCTTTCTCTGGGGAATAGGGTGTGTGTGTGTGTGTGTGTGTGTGTTTGTGTGTGTGTTTGTGTGTGCGTTTGTGTGTGCGTGTGTGCGTGCGTGCGAGTGACTTGGAGCGGGGCAAAGCGTGGCGAAGGGGGGGCCCTCTAGGGTCGCCTTGTCCCGGTCACGGGCATACCTGTCAGCCGTTCTGTGTGCAGTTACAGTGTAGGCCGCGAGACAATTTTTGTGATGGGGCTCTGTAAACCAGCACATTGGATTAGGGAAGAATTCTGGATTTACCATTGCAAATTTTTTTTTTTGTACCGATACTGATACCAAGGCTTTAGGTACTAGCTAATATCGAGTACTGATCCGAAACCCTTGTTTAATTAATAAGCTGTGTGCCTCACTGTGAGGTAGATGCTGGAAAAACTATACAGTCCGGTCAGCTGCAACCGCATAGGTGTAGCCTCCAAAAGCCCGCTTCTCCTGTTTTTTGTGCATTATTTGTTTATTCGACGTTTCCAACAAGCCCTAAACCACTTTAATTGCACAAACCTCGCCTGAGATAGAGCCTTGCATTCCCAGTGCATCAGACACATGTACTCAAAGAGACAACAATGTAAATGATTCACTGGTTTGTTTGTCGTATTTTCGGTATAATTATCCGCTAAATATTCAACAGTCAGTTTCAAAGTCATTTTCTGACTGAGAATCCTGGCGCCATTATGCACACACACTAGGACACGTAGCAGTACCAATGCTAACTCGGGGTGCATGATATGTTTTCTTGACTCATTCTTCATATGAGCAATGAAACGGAAGTAAAGTTTTTCATTGACGTAGTGTAGCGGCTAGGGTGGTGCGCTCTCCCATGGGAGATCCAGGTTCAAATCCCAGGTCGGCATGCACCCATTTAGGCAGTAGAAACATTATTCTGATATAAAAAATTGCTGGGGTGTTTGTTCTTTTTTTTTGACAATTTTTTTACCTTATCTTTGTATTTTTATAACTTTGTTTATTTGCTTGTTTTTTTTTTAATATATCTGCACCAGTGGAGTCAAACTTAATTTCCTTTGTATGCATTATGCATTTTTTTGAATGGGAAAATGTGTACAGGACCGGCAGAAATAAAATAAAAAATTGGTTGTATTTGGGTGGAATGTATGCCTGTAGTTACACATAAATGAAATTAAACGAGTTTTACGGTTTGATACCCGAAAAATATGAAATGGCACACAGTGCCCAAAAAGGTGACCGAACTGCCAATTTGGAGAAACCAAATTCCCCTCTAAATTTTCTCTGATTTACTTGATTAGAAAACACTTTGGCAAAATTATGATGAGATTCTGTGCTGTAATCTTTTTAGAGGTTTCAGACTGCAACTAAATAATTTCAAAAGTGATAAAAGTACATTTTTGTTAAGCAGAAATGAGATAATTCATTTAAGCTGTGTTCCATCTTCATATACTCTGACTCAGTGATATATATATATATACAGCTTTTTACACCAGGACAGGAATCCCCAAGGTGTTGCCTTTATTATGATACCAAGATTATTCAAAAGGACTAAGTAGTTGCAGTGAGATACTCATTTCATTTTGGGCATGTCATTTTCAAGCCAGAGGCTCAGGGCTTAAGAGGTTAAATAATTGTATCTGCCATTAAATTGGCCCATTGTCTCTGATACCCAATCCAGCTATCTGAGTCCATATAGAACTGATATCCACTATCAGTATCAACATCTCTAGGAAGAATGAATGTGAGTTTAAAATGGAGACACCTGGAATGTGTGGGTAATTACATCCATATTGTGTCAACCATACAGTACTTTCAGCCCTTACTACACGGTGTCGCTATCCAGATACTCATGTACCTGTGCCTTTCACCCAAACTGACAGTCCTCCCGCTGTAATGATGGAATGAGGACCTTGAAAGCTCCCCATGACCGAGGCACATTTGTACATAACTGGCTTAAGGTGGCTGCAATGCAGAGGTGGTGACAGGTGATCGGGGATCGCACCTTAGCTGAGCCCAGCTGCTCCTTCCGGAATTTCTCCAAGGGCTTGAGCAGGGTCTCTGTGATGCTTCCGACCTGGAGAGACAAAGTCGACAGAGCATGAACTTCCAAGCCATCCACATTTTTGAATTTGCAACATACATGCTTCAAACAACAAGCAACGTTAACAACACCCTGGGGTTCTGAACAATGTGTCAGGCCTTGTAAATTTTAACAGGCTGTGTTCTGAGTTCACACTAGCTGTTGCTAATTATAGCCCATCAGAAGCTACACTGATGTTGTAGCATCAGAGAAGAAACGTTTAGATTTCAGAGTGCTCGGGAGAGTGCTATAAGAAACCTATAACTAATCTGAATGATGAGTAATTCAATTTTTTTAAACAACTGAGTTCTATATATTCTAGCAGTCTGGAAAAGCCATATAAACTGGCTCAAAAAATTAAAAGTTCCAAAGCCAATTTCCCGCAATACAATCAATTTCACAAAAAATGGATCAAACGTCTGAGGCCTGCCCCAATCGTAATTTTAATACACTGCTGGATGAGGTATTTTTCCCAGTTGTCTTACTTCAAGGGAATCAATCAAGGGAAAACTCAATTTTTCAGTTACATTTTGCTATCAGGAATAGGGTTGGCTCCCCTTCCTTTGTCAAATGCAGGCTGGTGAGAATTATGTGTCCCTCATCATATTTCCACCAGCGAGTGCTGAACCTGCCTGCTGGCATTATGTTTGAACGCATAGAAAACACTGCTCTGCGGTTAGTCGCAAAGACCAGCACACGTGATATCTGCTTCAGCCTTAGAGGACAGAAGAGCCCTGAGGATATCAGTGGCGGCTGGTGAATGGGCAACAGGGGAGGCTCAAACAATCCGTTAAAATTAATGATTGGTCACAACCTGTTTTCAATCATTAATTTAAATTACCATTACAGGAACTCTGATAACTCTCAACACTATCGGCCAGTTTTCATTTAAAGCGCGTACTGATTACGACTCCGGACTTCTCACACTTTCCTTTACTCAGGGGTTGGAAGCAATGCATGTGTTTCATGATCATTCAAATGAAATAAAATCATTTGAAACGTCTTAATGCAATTCCACTGCTTCAACCCCTCCATGCATAAGGACTTCAGTTCCACGCGAGAATCTCTCGCATACACGTTGCTTGAATAATTGCTGACTACAGCGGAGGAACGTAAATATGCCGCTTAAACTCACACTGAATGCGTGAGAGTTGACAGGTATGCGTTATAAATGAAACTTGGCCGCACCTGATAATGTTGAGAATTTTCGGAGTTTCTGCGACGGTAATTTAAATGAATGATTGGAAACCGGTTGTGACTAATCATTTATTTTAAGGGATTGTTTGAGCCTCCCCTATTACCAGTTCACGAGCTGCCATTGATATATATATAGTAGTGGCTTCACTTTTTTTCAAGGAGAATACGAAGCCGGCAAGGAAAGCGTTTCCAATTTCTGCTAATTTTTACACTGAATTCAAAGTGGAGCATTAGTTCCATTGTATAGCTTGGTTGTCAATGTAGCTTGCTAGCCAGCTAAATACCACTATTTAGCTAGCTTGAATGCATACATTTAGTTTCTATAATCATTGCGTAGTTTATTAGCTCAATAGGCAGCTAGCCAAATAAATTGAATACGAATTTAGAAACTGTGCAAGCGGTGTTTTCCCCACCATATAAATTGTGGAGCGCCCAAGCTGAATGATTGTAGAAATGCAAACAACTCTCAGCGTTCTATGGGCAGACCAAAAAAAAAAAAAAAAAAATAGGCGTGCAATGCACGGAATACCCCTCAGCCTGATGTCAAAGTTTTTGGAGATGCCCGCCCGCACTAAGGATAGCAATACCTCGTCAGCGTTGAGGGCTGAGGGGTAATAAAAAGGCTTCATCTCAAACAGACAGGTAACCTAGAAATAAAAATGATCTTCCAATCAATAATCTGTGTTCAGACAAATGTTTCTGCGATTGGTGTGTGACAGATCTCATCAGCTAGTTATTCAAACAGTTGACTGGATATTTCTCTGTCATGGCAGAAAAATGGATGTAAGTTTCAGTCGTCACACTAAATGGCAAGCCAAAAAAAGTAATAAGTATAGGTCGTAGGGATTCGTGTGAATGTTAAACATAGCAATAGTAGCTAGACAAATAAGAAAATATACCTCATGTTGGCAGAATTTACGGTTGAAGAAACTGATAACCTAGCTGACTTTGTCACATATAATTTCATACATTAGTTCATGTATCCAATTCCGTCCCGTGAGCACAAAATAATTATCTGACAATCTGTCATGCTCATTTAATTTATTACTGTTGTCATTTAAAGTTTTCACGTTTTTGCCATGCTATACCCGCAAGTTTTCAATCAAGACTTGCTTTTATCTCAACTTGCTGCTGTTGCAAAAAAAAAAATAACGGTTATTTGGCATCTTAATCAAAAAATAATGATAACGTGTTTCACAATTTTTTCTCTGGTTTTTTGTAAAACAGTAAATTTGAAAATTCATGGGTAACAACAATTACATTTTAGAATAAAAAAATATCATTTCGGTAAAAGAGCTTATGCATAACCATTATGGAAACAGAGAAATTCTTCTGGTAATTACCAACACTTAATTTAGGGCAGCTGTGACATAAATTTATTTTATTTGTCAACCTCGCCCATCAAAGTTGGTGGGCGGATCCTAACACCTGATTGGTTACCCTGCACATCAAGTCAAGGCATATAAGTCTAACAAAAAGAATGAAATTCTTTGTTTTAAGTTTAGACAGGGCAACTATGGAACTATGGACTATGAAAGCGAGGCAAACCAGTAACGTTGCGTGTCATTGGCGCATAATTATGCCTTCAGACTCTCCGCAATCAAGCAAATTTACCTTGCTCCGTTTCTTTAATCAGAAATGACCATAAACCATGATTAGACAGCTTGACAACTAGAAAAACGTATTCACTCAAAGCCTAAGCTTTATGCCTCAATAGTGACGGCTCTTCTGAGTATTAATCAAAAAGTTGGACTGAAACCTCGACATTTATCTTCACTGTGAAACAACGCGGAGTTGTGCACATGACCTAGCATTGCATCTGTTCTGAGAATTATTTCTTAAGCCTCTCAGCATAATTGCCTTGGCTAGTTTTTATTTATTTATTTTTTTTGCCAAAATCCGATATCGGCTGCCTGTTCTTTCTTGAAATCTAAAAAATGCGTTTCCTCCTTTTTTTCTCGAAATCTTAAGAAATAGGCAATAATTTTACGAGGCTATAATGACAGTTTGAATAAAAATTTGTCAATTCAGGAAATGACTTGAGTGAGAAGCAGGAACCAGTGCGTTATTAACAAATAATGGCATTAGAGAATTGTCATAAAGCTTGGACAATAAAATCTTTGTTGTCAAGTAAGAACTTATTCGGGACAGCAGTCATATCTCAAGCGGAGACATCATTTTGCTAGCAGTTCCTGGCATGTTTCGAACAAACTTAAAACGAGAACAATTCCACTCCAATGTGTCTAGCGACAATATGACACATGAGAAGTCTTTGATTCTACTCTGATTCGACCCCAATCCCCCCAAAAAAGAGCATGGTATATTCCCTTTCTCTAGCAACAATGTTTAGACTAAGCACGTATACGATGGCAAACAGAGACACAGACGCATTTCACAGAAAATGTTTTATTGGCAATAAGTAAAGCAAGGTTTCATGATAGTTTCACAGTATCACATGACACAGCAAACAAACAACTGGCTGTAAATACAACCAAAACAAAATCCGTAGAAGTTTGCTTAAGCTAAGGTTGTAATGTTCCTTTAAATTAATTGTGAGCAAAGCTACCTAGTAACTTAGCCATGTAGCTAATCCACGCAAGGCGCCCACATCTGGTTATGAGCGCAATATTGTGAGATAGGGCCTATTTGCCTTGACTTGATGCGCAGGGTAACCAATCAGGTGTTAGGATCCGCCCACCAACATTGATGGGCGAGGTTGACAGATAAAATAAATAAATGAAGCACTGCAACACAGGACCATTAAATAATCAAATAGTGAAATAATGATATATATTTTTTACATAAAATGAATTGGTATTTTAATTAATTAATGACACATTTAATAACACATGCATTCATTTAATTGAAATTTTAATTAATTAGTTAATTAATCACACATTTAATTAATTATTTAATGGTGAATTCATTTGTTTTAATCAATTAAT
Organism: Gymnothorax reevesii; assembly: GCA_029721435.1. Lineage (NCBI taxonomy): Eukaryota > Metazoa > Chordata > Actinopteri > Anguilliformes > Muraenidae > Gymnothorax > Gymnothorax reevesii. Next base: position 73,625,350 of record CM056579.1, read on the forward strand.
GACACTTAATTAATTATTTAATGGTGAATTTATTTATTTAATGTTGGCACATTTAGTCCTCCATAGAAGCTAGTGAACATATGCAAAATTAAATCATATTGGTGTGATGTCCCAGTTGGAATCTGATCCAAATCTTACCCTCTCATTATTCTAGTAATGATTTTGGAGATAAACTGCCATCCAAAAAAAACAAAAATAAAGATGAGCCACAATCGGACTCCCTTCAGATGTCTATAAATCCTAACACAGCAAGGTAACTAGAGTGAGGAGAGGGAGTCTGCTCTCTACAGAGGAGTCATTTAATGACAAGACTCCCACCAAGTGGCTTCAACTGAAAATTGCCCCACAGAATAACATAGCTTGCTGACTGAAGCATTGCATAGTTCCTCTGCATTGAAGTTATTTCAGTGATGTTTTCAATAATTTACAAGGGGATAGGGGGATGGAATCCAGCGACCATATTACAGAAGTTGATGTTGATCCTTATGAACAATTATTGTTTTTTCTGACCCATCCCGATTGTGTATTCAATTTGCAAATTTTATTTTTGAAAGGTATTACCAGCTTTCTTTGATAAATATGGCCAAAAATATAATGAATTAAAACATCCTTCAAAGGAACGATAAGCTAGTATAGCTAGCTCATTACATATGCACATACTGTTGTGGGAGCATGGGAGGGAGGCGAACTAACATGTTGAAAATGTTCAAAAGGAGGAATTTCTTCAGGTTTCTTTCATGTTGAAGTTTTCCTGAACAAAAGTTCTTTATCTGCACAGTAACGCAATTCAGTCAGTGCTTCGGTAGGTAGACTGTTGCCGCGGGGCTGGTTGCTATCAATGTAAAGTCGCTCGATTTCCTTTATTTTCTCATCCAGTTGGCTTTTTATTCTTGGAAACTTTTCTAATTAATGGTAGCATCCTGTATGACACAAACTGTTTGCTTGAAGAATATACAGCCATATTTACAAAAAGAAGAATACTTATACAGCGCCCCCCATAATTATTGGCACCCCTGGTTAAGACGTATTCTTTAGCTTCAAATAAATTCAATTTTTTTCTAACTAACATAGGACCACAATGAAAAAAAAAGAGGAATTCAAGTGCATTTATTTAGTGGGAAAAAATTCCCACATTAAGAAATGATTCTTTTACTTCAAATCTTGTGTGCCACAATTATTAGCACCCCTGATGTTAATACTTTGTACAACCCCATTTTGCGAACAAAACAGCACCAAAACTTCTCCTATAATAATTCACAAGGGAGAATACAGAAAGAGGGATCTTCGACCATTCTTCTTTGCACAATCTTTCTAAATCAATCCTCTCCTCTGCACTCTCCTCTTCAGCTCACTCCTCGGGTTTTCAATGGGGTTGAGGTCTGAGGACTGAGATGGCCATGGGAGGAGGTTGATTCTGTGTCTGATGAACCATTTCTGTGTAGATTTGGCCTCATGTTTAGGGTCATTATCTTGCTGAAAGACCCAGTGACGACCCATCTTCAGCTTTCGGGCAGAGACCACCAGATTTTGATTTAAAATGTCCTGGTATTTCAAAGCGTTCATGATGCCATGCACCCTAACAAGGTTCCCAGGGCCTCTGGAAGAGAAACAGGCCCACAGCATCACCGATCCTCCCCCATACTTCACAGTAGGCATGAGGTGCTTTTCTGCATACTCATCTTTTGTGTTCCGCCAGACCCACTTAAAGTGTTTGTTGCCAAAAAGCTCTATCTTGGTCTCATCTGACCAAAGCACACGGTCCCAATTGAAGTCCCAGTACTGCTTAGCGAACTCCAGACGTTTGCGTTTATGATTGTGAGTGAGAAAAGATGTTTTATGTGCATGCCTCCCAAACAGCTTGTTGGCATGTAGATAACGCCTGATGATTGTTTTGGAGACGGTGTGACCCCAAGATGCTACCATTTGTTGCAATTCTTTAACAGAGAGCTTTGAAGAACTTTTTATTTCTCTTACCATCCTCCTCACTGTATGTGGTGGCAAAATAACCTTCCGTCCTCGTCCAGGCTTGTTTACCACTGTTCCAGTTGTTTTAAACTTTTTAACGATTCCTCTGACAGTAGATATGGGCAGGTGCAGGCAAGTGGCTATTTTCTTGTAGCCATTGCCTGACTTGTGAAGGTAGACACACATCTGCCTTACTTGAATAGTGTGTTCCTTTGTCTTTCCCGAAATGGCCTCTGTGTCACGTCATATTTATACCCCAGGGAAACAGGAAGTGATGAATTACTAATTAAATGTTCCTAGATACTCTAATCAACTTTGTAAACTATGGTAGAAATGACAGAAATACTTCAATAACATTTATTTCCAAGGAATTGTTAGGGGTGCCAATAATTGTGGAACATGTGATTTTATGAAAAATAATCATTTCTTAGTCAGGGATTTTTTTTCCCTTAAAATTGAATTGAGTTGAAGGTTACATTTTTCTCCAATTTTCAGTGTGAGAGTATGCCTCTGCAATAAAAACTGAATTTATATTTTAAGGCTTTTAACACATCTTAGCCAATAATTATGGAGGGCGCTGTAATTGTGGGAACATCAAGTTGGGTTTTTTATGAACACGTATTTTCTCTTTCATCGGTCTGATTCTTCTTTTACATTTAGAAATAATGTCATGTTCTTTAGGGGTTTCCGTGCCTGCAATTTTTAAATTCATTTTTTACTGGAAAAACACGAAAGGACAATCATGTAATAAGCATTCTGAATGGCTTATTTCACCTAATGCCATTACGTCATGGAACACAAAACCCGGCTCGAGTGTGCAGACGTTGGTGTGTGAGGGAGGCAAACCGCATAAGATCTCTGCAACAAAGGTTAGTTAGCACCTAAGCCCTCTGAAAACCTGGTCAAAGCCCTGGCTAGCATAGCCAGAGGCAATGAACAAATCTAGAGTTCCCAGAAATAGAAAGTTGCAAGATGAGGGTTCCAGAAAAACCTGGACAGGTGACATATGGAGCCATTAAGTTTCCGTTGTGTCACCAAGTGCTGTCTCAAAGTGAATGAGTTCATATGTGAATGAGCTCATAATTTTGATGATGAGCGTACAAATTTTGTTAATATGACTGGTTGCTGCACCTATGGGTGCACGAACAGGTTGAAGGCAGGCCGCATAAAGTACTCTCTGCTGATTCAGAAACTAAAACAAGGGCTATTAAAGTCATCTTAAATTTGCGAGAAAAGTCCTGCCTTGGGTCAATAATTTTGATTGGCAGCGGGGATATGTTTTATCACTGTTACTAAATATAGGCCACTGGGGGCCCCAGAAGCTCCTGCCGATGGATGGATGGGGCCCGATACCATAGCTCCCATGCCGCTTGGGCGGCGGAAGCTAATTAGAAGTCTATAATTGACATTGTTGATAAGATAAAGCAAATTGTCAAAGTTTTTGGTGATATTTTTAGGCCAGTGACCTTGTAAAAATAGGCCAAGCTCACCTTTAGTCACGTTATTTGTAGGACTTTATGAGATGCATGTCCAGTAAAAATTAGGAGCTTGTAACTGAAATAATTGATGGGATAAAGCAAAATGTTGAAATTTTTGGTGATATGTTTAGGCCAGTGACTTTGAAAAAATAGGCCAAGGTCACCTTTAGGCACATCATTTGTTGGCCTTTATGAGATCCATGTCCAGTAAAATTTAGGAGCCTGTAACTGCAATAGTTGATGAGGTAAAGCAAAATGTCAAAGTGTTTGGTGATTTTTTTTGAGGCCAGTGACCTTGAAAAATAGGGCAAGTTCACCTTAAGGCACGTCATTTGTAGGTCTTTATGAGATGTTTGTCCAGTAAAAATTAGGAGCCTGTTACTGAAATAGTTGATGAGATAAAGCAAAATCTTTAAACTTTTGGTGATACGTTTAGGCCACTGACCTGGAATAAAAAGGCCAAGGTCACCTTTAGGCAGGTCATTTGTAGGTCTTTATGAGATGCATGTCCAATGTAAATCAGGAGCCTGTAACTGAAATTGTTGATGAGATACCATTGCCATGCCATTGCTCCCGCGCCCACTTGGCGACACGAGATAACAAAATTGAATTATAGAAATTAAAAAATAGCATTTCCTATATTTGACAGTATATGGTAGACTAGGATGTAGCTCTCCAAGATTAGCTACATCCGAACAATAACAGTGATTAAAATGCACAATTAGCTGTAAGATGACCTTAAGCCACTTCCATAGTTTGTCCTGATTGTCAACCATTTAAAAAAAAAAAAAGATGTCCAGAAAATAGCAAGCATTTACTTTGGCTTGCTACCACCTTAAAAGGTGAGTTCACATCCTTGCTCAGCCAGCAGAAAATACCTTTTTATACTCATTGTGTAGATTAATAGCCAGCTACTCATTCAGTCATCTGTATTTAAAGACTTGTCAGCAGCTTGGGGATTCTGACATTGTCCCTTGTTGTCGACACAAAGGGCCAGAGGCACTGTTCTCTAGCCAATCAGAACAGAGCTCATTCCAGAGGAGATGCGCAATAAGACCACCCTATTTTTCAGAATGTGAGAAATGACAGTAATCAAGTGGGATCCCCCACAGCCAATATCCGCTGCATGGCGCTGCAAGCGCTTGAGCAGAGAATTTTATCGATCACACATTTTTTGCATTCAAACTCGCAGGTCATAGTCAGTAATTATGACGTCCAGGATCAGTTCCTAGACATTAAAAGAATTAAAAACGAAGCTGACATGGGGAAGGATCAGGTCTTCAGGGAAAAAAAGGATCTTGTTGAAAGGTACAACAAAAAAATGGCAAGTAGGGCAAGTGTCTAAGCGACTCGCTGGATGTAATCAACACTACATGGTCTATGTCACGGGCATGCTCCATCCAAAAGTCTATGTTCTTGAAAAACTACTGGGAGTACACCTGCCAACTCTAATGCATATGGCGCGAGTCTCATGTTTTTTCGTGGTATATGACATTCTCACGCCATGGAGCAGCAATCCCATGTATTATAACAAAAATGAAGATTTTAACACAACATCATTTCAAAAAAAGTTAGGACGTTGTGTAAAATGTAATTAAAAACAGACTATGATTGGTATTTACCACTAATTTAATAATACACTTTATAATAAATTGAAAATAGTCCAAAGAACACATATCAAATGTTGAAACTGAGAGACTTTGTTTTTGAAAAATATCTGCTCATTTTGCATTTGATGCCAGCATTTGGTGGTTTATCATAATAAAGTTATTATGAATAAATAATAAAGTTTTTGAAACACGTCTTCTCTCAAAAACTTCATGAGTCTCTGGGAATGAGCCGGGAGGTGGGACTTCTGATGAATGTGCGAGCTTACTTGAAACATAACTGTGGTATTTTATTATTTTTAATTTTAAAAAAAACCATGTTTCTAGAGTTCTGAGAATATGAGTGGACAAAGCAGACTTGGATTATACTGGACGATGCATTGGACGATGGTTTGAAAGTTTGTTAACAGACGTTATGTGGAGTTTTGCCGTTGCTACTAGGTGACCCCATTTGCTTCCAGCACAAAAGGAATTTGGATAATTTTTAAAAACTCTCCAGTGGCCATAAAGTTGTGCCAGGTGAAAAACGGCCTCCTCCGTTCGAGACAACTAATGGTAACTGTAACTGACATACAAATTATTGTTTTTTGGTGGACTATGCCATTGAGAAACATTATCAGAAAGCACTTTGTGAACTGAAAAGTAGATATTGATGTTCACAAGAATGTTTGAAAAATAAATGCAGTTATCAATTTGTAGACTTATCATACAAGTCTTAATGTATGAACAAGTCTCCATTTCCCCAAGGAACAACTTTTCATCAAACCCTCCCCAGTACATAAACTGAATCATTCATAAAAAAATTATGGCCAAATTTAGATGAGCACCCCCCTAAAACCAACATATGGCGATAAATCAATGAATAACTCCCAATTATCACAGTGCTAAAATGTATAGCTGTAATTGTTGCTGCCATCCCAAGGAACAACTGACACCAAACATGGCTTAATTGCTTTGAAAATATGAGACCCAGGAGGAATTGAAGCTGTAAAAAGCATACTTTGGCTAAATTTTTTCATCACAAATTGAAAGTTTAACATTAAATGAATATAGATCCCAAGGTGATCCACCCTAAATATTTGATAAAAAGTAGGCGCAGTATGCCAAGTTCATTTGCACAAAGTTTCAAGAAATTCTTTCACCAGTAACAATGTAGTAGGACGGCTTATAATAATAATAATAATAATAATAATAACTTACCAGATTTTTTTTATTTTGCTGTTTAGATTTTGAGATCGGGCGATTTTTTTCTAGGTGGTATTTGCCCCTCCTTGAATTGCCGCCTTATCATGGTGGAGGGGTTTGAGTACCCGGATGATCCTAGGAGCTATGTTGTCTTAGGCTTATTGCCCCTGGTAGGGTCTCCCAGGGCAAACAGGTCCTAGGTGACAGGTCAGACTAAGACCGGTTCTATAGCCCCTAATGAATGAACTGTAGACCAAGGATGTTCACGTCGCCCGGATTGGCGTCACCGGGACCCCACCCTGGAGCCAGGCCTGGGGTTGGGGCTGGCAGGCGAGCGCCTGGTGGTCGGATCTCTGCCCACAGGACCCGGCCGGGCACAGCCCGAATGTGCGACGTGGGTCCGCCTTCCCGTAGGCCCATCACCCGCGGGAGGGTTCAAAAGGGGCAGATGCCTTGCTATTTGGGTGGCAGTTGTGGGCGGGGGCCCCCGCGACCCAATCCCTAGATGCAGAAACTGGTTCTCGGGACATGGAATGTCACCTCACTGGGTGGGAAGGAGCCTGAGCTTGTGCGGGAGGTCAAGCGATACCGGCTAGAGATAGTCTGGCTCACCTCCACGCACAGTCTGGGCTCTGGAACCCAACTCCTCAAGAGAGGCTGGACTCTCTTTTCCTCTGGAGTTGCCCGTGGTGAGAGGCGGCGGGCTGATGTGGGTTTGTTTATAGCCCCCCAGCTTAGCCGCCATGTGTTGGAGTTTTCCCCAGTGAACGAGAGGGTCACTGCCCTGCGCCTTCGGGTCGGGGATAGGTGCCTCACTGTCGTTTCGGCTTATGGGCCGAATGGCAGTGCAGAGTATCCGGCCTTCTTGGAGTCCCTGGGAGGGGTACTGGAAAGTGCTCCAGCAGGGGACTCCATCGTTCTGCTGGGGGACTTCAACGCTCACGTGGGCAGCAACAGTGTTACCTGGAGGGGTGTGATTGGGAGGAACGACCACCCCGATCTGAACCCGAATGGTGTTCTGTTATTGTTCTGTGAGTTGGATCCGCTGGCGGAGGAGGAAGCTGGACAGGCTTAGCAGGCCCAAACGTGTTGTGAGGGTCTGTTGGGAACGTCTGGCGGAACCCTCTGTCAGAGGGGTTTTCAACTCTCACGTCCAGGAGAGCTTTGACCAGATCCCAAGGGAGACTGGAGACATTGCGTCTGAATGGACCATGTTCTCCACCTCCGTTGTTGATGCGGCTGTTCGGAGCTGTGGCCGTAAGGTTTCCGGCGCCTGTCGTAGCCGCAATCCCCGAACCCGGTGGTGGACACCGGAAGTAAGGGATGCCGTCAAGCTGAAGAAGGAGTCCTATCGAGCTTGGTTGGCTCATGGGACTCCTGAGGCAGCTGACGGGTACCGGCAGGCTAAGCGTGCTGCAGCCCGGGCGGTGGCAGAAGCAAAAACTTGGGCATGGGACAAGTTCGGGGAGGCCATGGAGGAGGATTATCGGTCGGCCCCGAAGATGTTCTTGCAAACCGTTCGGCGCCTCAGGAGGGGAAAGCAGTGCCCTGCCAACACTTTTCACAGTGGAGGTGGGGAGCTGTTGACTTCGACTGGGGATATTGTCGGCCGGTGGAAGGAATACTTCGAGGATCTCCTCAATCCCACTGACACGCCTTCCACAGAGGATGCAGAGGCTGGGGACCCAGAGGCTGATTCATCCATCACTGGGGCTGAAGTCACTGAGGTAGTTCAGAAGCTCCTTAGTGGCAAGGCACCGGGGGTGGATGAGATCTGCCCTGAGTACCTCAAGTCTCTGGATGTTGTAGGGCTGTCTTGGTTGACACGCCTTTGCAACATCGTGTGGCAGTCTGGGACAGTGCCTCTGGACTGGCAGACCGGGGTGGTGGTCCCTCTTTTTAAGAAGGGGAACGGAGGGTGTGTTCCAACAATAGGGGGATCACACTCCTCAGCCTCCCGGGTAAAGTCTATTCCAGGGTGCTGGAGAGGAGAATCCGGTCGATAGTCGAACCTGGGATTCAGGAGGAACAATGCGGTTTTCGTCCTGGTCGTGGAACACTGGACCAGCTCTATACCCTCCGGAGGGTGCTTAAGGGTTCATGGGAGTTTGCCCAACCAGTTGACATGTGCTTTGTGGACTTGGAGAAGGCATTCGACCGTGTCCCTCGTGGCATTCTGTGGGAGGTGCTTCGGGAGTATGGAGTCCAGGGCCCTCTACTAAGGGCTGTGCGGTCTCTGTATGACCGGAGCAGGAGCTTGGTTCGCATTGCCGGCAGTAAGTCAGACCTGTTTCCAGTGCATGTTGGACTCCGGCAGGGCTGCCCTTTGTCACCAGTTCTGTTCATTATTTTTATGGACAGGATTTCAAGGCACAGCCAGGGGCCGGAAGGAGTCCGATTCGGGGACCAGCGGATCTCATCTCTGCTTTTTGCAGATGACTTTGTCCTGTTGGCTCCTTCGAACCTGGTCCTTCAGCATGTACTGGGGTGGTTTGCATCCGAGTGCGAAGCGGCTGGGATGAGAATCAGCACCTCCAAGTCCGAGGCCATGGTTCTCGACCGGAAAAAGGTGGCTAGTCCCCTTTGGGTTGGAGGAGAGCTCCTGCCTCAAGTTAAGGAGCTTAAGTATCTTGGGGTCTTGTTCACGAGTGAGGGAAGGATGGAGCGTGAGATTGACAGACGGATCGATGCAGCGGCAGCAGTAATGCGGTTGTTGTACCGATCTGTTGTGGTAAAGAAGGAGCTGAGCCGAAAGGCAAAGCTCTCAATTTACCAGTCAATCTACGTTCCTACCCTCACCTATGGTCAGGAACTTTGGGTCACGAAAGAACGAGATCTAGGATACAAGCGGCTGAAATGGGTTTCCTCCGCAGGGTGGCGGGCGCTCCCTTAGAGATAGGGTGAGAAGCTCTGTCACCCGGGAGGAGCTCAGAGTAGATCCGCTGCTCCTCCACGTCGAGAGGAGTCAGTTGAGGTGGCTCGGGCATCTATATCGGATGCCCCCTGGACGCCTTCCTGGGAAGGTGTTCAGGGCATGCCCCACCGGGAGGAGGCCCCAAGGAAGACCCAGGACACGCTGGAGGGACTATGTCGCTCGGCTGGCCTGGGAACGCCTCAGGATACCCCCTGGAGAACTGGAGGAGGTGTCCAGGGAGAGGGAAGTCTGGGCATCTTTTCTCAGACTGCTACCCCCGCGACCCGGCCCCGGATCAAGCGGAATATGATGTGATGTGTGTGTGATATTTAGATTTTGAAGTTCCATCAGTAAGGGAAGTCTGCGCCTTGATCAAATCTGGGCTGAATGGGTGCGTCAGTAAAAATTATCAATAGAATCAGCACAGAGTACTTGCAAGCACCGAAACGTTTGCGGTTTTACTTTTTTCACTCTGCACATCAATTTTCTTGTCCGAATAAATTTTGCAGCTGCTTCTCGGCTTTTTGAATATCATCTATTGGAGTGCGAGTACTTTGTGCTGATGCTATTTAGATTTTACACATTTTGAAGGGTAATGGAAACCCACACAGAGAGTGAGGACGATGCCCGACGTTATTTGCGCCCCCCCCCCCAAAAAGTGCTTCGTGACCGTACACTGTTCTTGACACAGACTCATATTTGAGGCATTGCGCTGATAAGCCTATGGTCGTCGCTGGAGTACATTGGGCAGGGGTCGCTGGTTAGTTTTTGAATCAGTTTTGAACATTTGCTGCAATCGACGAAATACTATTCCAACCAGTTACCGATTTCATACATACAGCATGAATAATCATATACATGCTGTTCAGATCAGAGTGGAAGTGCGCATCCAACCTAATCCATCAGGATAGAAGGTCAGCGATTGATAGTGAAACGCGAAATAAAACCATTCGCCACTGGATGTAAGCACCCATAGTTGGTATCAACAAGACTCAAAACTGTGTCACGAACAGTCTTCGGCCACGAAGCAAACTGTGTTTTTGGGCTAATAACGTCGGACATCGTTCTCACTCTCCAGGTGCGTTTCCATTTCCCTGAGAAATGTGCAAAATCTAAATAGCGAAATAAAAAACCTATAATGAAAACACTTTCTGATATTATGAAATTTGCTCTCTCCGATCTGCAGTATTAGTCACCGAAGCCAAGGCCAAATACGCAAAAAATTTTTAGCACTAATTTATCATAAAAAAGCATAAATAGTTCTTCAAATTATACATTCATGTCAGATTATCTTGTGGTCTGGATCTATGATTAACCACGTGAAATGGACTGATGCATTTGGCCTACTTGAGCACTTTACTCAAGACCTCTAAACCTGGTACAAGCAAAAAAGACTGTACAACATTAAATAGCTCTTCCATTACTCTAAATATAAACTGTATGTTTACATGCCTGGCAGGCCAAAACACTAAATTATCCATGCCATACAAACATACACAGAGGAAAACAGACAAAACATTACCATATCAACAGTTTTGAATGAAGGCACGAAGTGTGCAAAGCTACATCAAGCAACTGACTCACATTCAAATCACATTTCATTTTCACTGCCGTATTAATTGTAGGCTAAACATTCATCGTTTAGCCTACAACCATTTCATCAAGGTATCAATAACTGTAATCATTAAACTGTATCTTATATGTTCTATTCTAATCAGTGCACCTTTACTTAACATAAAACTGTATTCACTAGTGTCAGCTATAACAGCTTTAAGTCTTTACCAAAACTGTATACTCTCCTTTGTTATCCTCAGAGTCTCATAACCAAAGTACTCAATGAGCCTGATTCTCCGTTCATACAGAACCCATGTTTAAACGTGAAATAGCTCATATATGCTCATCAAACATCGATAGCAATCTCCAGAAACCGAGTTGACAGTGCTAGGCTAACCATTATGAACCAACGTTATGCCTATGATGAGCCAGTTAGCTATAAGGCAGCAGCTAACGTCTGCACTAGGCTACTTCAATTTACAGCCAGAGCTAGCTGGCAAGACAGTAGCTGAAAGTTTAAGCAAAGTTGTGACATTTAAATTCCCATGGAAATGGCGACACAGAAGAGAAAACAAACAATAAGGACATGCAGTTGCCCAGCACTAACCTGAAGACAGGTGGAAAGAATGACGGCGAGAGCAGTCAGCACTGACAGACACCGTTGTGTGTGTGACCTTGTGTTCCGAAGTTCTGAAGTGAGCACTTGCCGAATCACAGCCAAAGCCACGTGAATATTAAGTAGCCACATGCCATTGTGTACTATACGGAGTGAAGTGAATAAAGTAGCAATGAGTTACAGTTATCATATTAAGTAGTTGTGTGCCTATGCACTTCCTGTTACTGTTGATTCTCTTACTGTAGATTATGTGGACATGTAGACTTAAAACGTGATTTTTTTTTTTTATCCCCAGGGGAAAATTATATTGCACTGCACTGCAGTGCAGACCAATACTGCGGCACGTGCCCCAGTAAAATATGTCTGGTTCTGCCGATGATACGTAGACTTTAGGACTTCTGCAGCAGACCAGCAAGTGTACTTGTAATTCCGCATAGTGTGGAGCATTTACATCGTAATCGTCAGACAAGGTTTTACAAATTTTCTGTGCGCACAACTCAGCTGACAGTGACAAGGTCGGATGCTTTGCCATTCTCATCGATGCATGAGTACAGCCGAGCTGTGATTGGCTGATGGCACCAGCCGATCTGTGATTGGCTGATGTACATAATGGTACCAACCGACCTGCAGAAAAAAAATTTGCGGCCAGCGGCTGATAATTAGGGAGTGAATCGCTGTCCAGAATAGGCGCAAAGTGCATGAAGTGTTGGCGCGACCGACGTGAGAATGTAAGTCGCAAAATGTAAATCTTGGTCGCAGACTGGAGTGCTGACAGCATAAGCCCGATTGGGCCTGTCGGGCCAAGCGGGCTAAAAAGATGTCTGGAAGGCTGTACATGCTGCTTCAAAACCTGTAGATGTTGTTCAGCATTAATGCTGTCTTCACAGATGTGCGAGTTACCCAAGCTACATGCCCAAATGCACTCCCATACTATCATGGATGCCAGCTTTTGAACTGCACGCTGATAGGAAGCCAGATGTTCCCTCCCCATAGTAGCCAAGAGGAAGTGGTCTCCTTAATTTCCAAAGAATATCCTGTTCAGACCACAGGATAGTTTTCAACTTTGTCTCATTCCATTATGAATGAGCTTAGGCCCAGAGAAGGTGGCAGCATTTCTGGATCTTATTTATTTATGTTTTTTTTCCTTACATAGTAAGGTTTTAACTTGCATTTGTGGAGGCAATAACAAATTGAGATCAATAAGAATGATTTTCAGAAGTGTTTGAGCCCATGCATTGATTTCCACAACAGAATCCTATTTGTTTTTAACGCAGTGCCACCTGAGGGCCTGAAGATCACGGCCAATCAATATTGGTTTTTGGCCTAGTCCCTTACATACAGATATTTTTTCAAATTCTCCGAATAATTTTATGATATTACATTCGTATATACCATGGATGATTAAATCCCCACTTTCTTCGCAATTTCATTCTTAAATTGTTGAACAATTTTCCTATACAGTCTGTCAGACACTGATGATGCCCTCACCGTCTTTTGAAAGACTCAGCCTCTCTAAATGCAGTTTTCATGCCCATTCATGTCACTGACCCGTCGCCAATTAATCTCATCAGCTGCGAGACGATCCACTACGTGCATTTTTTTAGCATTATGAAACATTTTAAATCTTTTGTTGGTCCTGTCCCTTCTTTTCTGAAATGTGTTGCTGGCATCAAATTAAAAATAAAAATGAGCACACATTTTTCTAAAAACAAAAAATTTCTCAGTACCAATATTTGACATATTGCTGTTGAACCATTTTCAATGAAATATAGGGTTTAAATGAAGTGCAAATCATTGCATTGTTTTTATTTACATTTCTTGCAACGCCCCAACTATCCTGTAAATGGGTTTGTATTAAACTTGACAAAAAGAATCTTATTACATTTCCGAGTCAACCCACCCATTTGTTAACCCACGCTGTACCCAGAGTGATTGGTGATATTTCACTGGCACACAGATCAGCTGTTATTCAATCAACCCGTATTTAAGAGATTGTCCTTCAGTACGGAAGTTTTTGCAGTTTCATATGCATTAGGCCAGAATTCACCATGAGGGGCAGGGAGAGCGATAATGATTCCAGACTTCTTATGCTTTTATTTTCTCGAGTGGGGAGCTATGTGAAAGTGTACATTTTAAATGTGAATATTTACAAAAGGCAAAGTTGTCAAAGTTGCATTATGAGTGTATGTTTGCACTGGCAGCTTGTCTGAGGTGTGTCAGGCTACAGACTTGTCAGCGTTTGCAGGCAGGTCAGGAGGCCAGCCTGGAGATGTGGCAGATAAACTCACCTTGAGGTATGCAACTGTAATTAACTGCTATATTTTCACAAGGTCTTCTTAGTATGTTTCACACTTATAGCACATGTATACAACATGATATAAAATCAATTTTGCTGCAACATTTTTGCAGTGTTGATAAATTGGCAGATTTTACAAAAACGTAAGGATCAGTGTCGTATAACTAGGTTCACTTGTATTGTTTTTGATTCATACAAGTACTTCATACGGTAAGCAATTTTAAGAAATTATACAAAACCCAAAACCAGTGAAGTTGGCACATTGCGTAAATCATAAATAAAAACAGAATACAATGATTTGCAAATCCTTTTCAACCTATATTCAACAGAATACACTGCAAAGACAAGTTACTTAATGTTCGAACAGGCAAACTTTGTAATTTTTTGCAAATATTAGCTCATCTGGAATTTGATGCCTGCAACATGTTTCAAAAAAGCTGGCACAAGTGGCAAAAAAGACTGAGAGAGTTGAGGAATGCGCATCAAACACTTAGTAGGAACATCCCACAGGTGAACGGGCTAATTGGGAACAGGTGGGTGCCATGATTGGGTATAAAAGCAGCTTCCCTGAAATGCTCAGTCATTCACAAACAAGGATGGGGCGAGGGTCACCACTAAGTGAACAAATGCGTGAGCTGATTGTCGAACAGTTTAAAAACAACATTCCTCAACGAGCTACTGCAAGAAATTTAGGGATTTCATCATCCACGGTCCGTAATATCGTCAAAAGGTTCAGAGAATCTGGAGAAATCACTGCACGTAAGTGACAAGGCCAAAAACCAACATTGAATGCCCGTGACCTTCGATCCCTCAGGCGGTACTGCATCAAAAACCGCCACACAGTGTGTAAAGGACATCACCACTTGGGCTCAGGAACACTTCAGAAAACCACTGTCAGAAACTACAGTTCGTCGCTACATCTGCAAGTGCAAGTTGAAACTCTACAATGCAAAGCGAAAGCCATTTATCAACAGCACCCAGAAACGCCGCAGGCTTCGCTGGGCCCAAGCTCATCTAAGATGGACTGATGCAAAGTAGAAAAGTGTTCTGTGGTCTGACGAGTCCACATTTCAAATTGTTTTTGGAAACTGTGGACGTCATGTCCTCCGGACCAAAGAGGAAAAGAACCATCCGGACTGTTATAGGCGCAAAGTTCAAAAGCCAGCACCTGTGATGGTATGGGGGTGCATTAGTGCCCAAGGCATGAGCAACTTACACATATATGAAGGCACCATTAATCCTGAAAGATACATACAGGTTTTGGAGCAACATATGTTGCCATCCAAGCAACGTCTTTTTCATGGACGCCCCTGCTTATTTCAGCAAGACAATGCCAAGCCACATTCTGCACGTGTTACAACAGCATGGCTCCGTAGTAAAAGAGTGCGGGTACTAGACTGGCCTGCTTGTAGTCCAGACCTGTCTCCCATTGAAAATTTGTGCCGCATTATGAAGCGTAAAATATGACAACGGAGACCCCGGACTGTTGAACAACTTAAGCTGTACATCAAGCAAGAATGGGAAAGAGTTCCACCTGAAAAGCTTCAAAAATTGGTCTCCTCAGTTCCCAAACGTTTACTGAGTGTTGTTAAAAGGAAAGGCGATGTAACACAGTGGTAAAAAGGCCCCTGTGCCAACTTTTTTGCAATGTGTTGCTGCCTTTAAATTCTAAGTTAATGATTATTTGCAAGAAAAATAAAAGTTTCTCAGTTTGAACATTAAACATCTTGTCTTTGCAGTGTATTCAATTGAATATAAGTTGAAAAGGATTTGCAAATCATTGTATTCTGTTTTTATCTACGATTTACATAATGTGCCAACTTCACTGGTTTTGGGTTTTGTAATAAAAAAGAATATACACAAGGCCTACATATTATCAGTAATCTTATGACACATCTTATTTGTGGAATTAATGTCCAATTTATGCAGATTCAGTGATTTTACCTTTCTTGGTTCTTCCTAATGTTTTTGTAGGTTGTTTAACTTCAATCATTCTTTCCATTTTAAATGAAATTATGGCGAGCCACACTACTTCCAGTTTCAGTGCGTGGAGTGCCTCCTAGAGGATCGTTGATACGGTGTGCCATGTACCCTACTGCTTAGAAATAATGGATTTCTATGTTGTTTTTTTTTTTGCAAAAAAAGTCCCTTTTGGACATCCAAGAATATTACAACTTGAAAAAAACTGCATAATACGTTCCCTTTTTTAAACACATAAAAGAAAACTTTGACTGTCAACCACCCACTATCCCGAATCATTTTCTGCCATTTCTCTCCCTCAATTCAATGTACTTCATGAGCACGACAAATATGTACACTCATATTGCCATTAACTCTTTCAACATGTCTATGTTCCCTTCTCATTACACAACTCTCCTCTCTCTCTCTCTCTCTCAGCACAGCAAGACCAGGCTAGTTCAACCATTCCACCTCGGGCTGTGACATCATCACTCCACATTCCACTCAGGCGGGCCCCTGCCTGGCCTGGGAGCAAAAACGACTGCTGGCTTCCGACAGCAAAGCTTGGGTGCGCTGCACTGACGTTTACCGTAGCAAGGAAGCACTAATCACTGGGGCAAACTGCCTAGTTATTGAAGTATATACACCATGTCAAGTAAGAATGTGGGGATGGATGGATCAATAGATCGACAGATAGATACATTGCTGTGAAAAAGTATTTGCCCCCTTCCTAATTTCTTATTTATTTGCATATTTGTCACGCTTAAATGTTTCAGATCATCAAACAAATTTTAATGTTAGACAAAGATAACCCGACTAAATACAAAATGCCGTTTTCAAATGACGAATGAATGTATTCAGGGGAAAAAGCTATCCAAACATACCTGGCCCTATGTGAAAAAGTCATTGCCCCCCCGTTAAATCATGAATTCACTTTGATTAACCACATTTTTTTAGTTCAATTTCACTAGCCACACCCAGGCCTGATTATTGCCTGACCTGTTGAATCAAGAAATAACTTAAATAGAACCTGTCTGACAAAGTGAAGTAGGCTAAAAGATCCCAGAAAGCAACTCATCATGCAGTGATTCAAAGAAATTCAAGAACAGATGAAAAAGTCACTGACATCTAACAGTCTGGGAAGGGTTAGAAAGCCAATTCTAAGGCTTTGGGATCCCAGCAAACCATGGTGATAGTCATTAACCACAAATGAAGGAAACTTGGAACAGTGGTGAACCTTCCTAGGAGTGGCCAGCCTACAAAAATTACTCCAAGAGCGCTTCGATGACTCATCCAGGAGGTCACAAAAGTACCTAGAACAACATCTAAAGAACTGCAGGCCTCACTAGCCTCAGTTAAAGTCAGCGTTTATAATTCAACAATTAGAAAGAGACTGGGCAAAAATAGTATCCATGGGAGAGTTCCAAAGCTAAAACCACAACTGACCAAAAAAAAAACAAAAAAGACAAAAAGGCTCCTCTCACATTTGCCAACTCCCCAAGACTTTTGGGAAAATATTCTGAAACTAACGAGACAAAAGCTGAACCTTTTGGAAGGTGTCCGTCCAATAACATCTGGCGTAAAACTAGCACAGCATTTCATAAAAAGAACATCATACCAACAGTCAAACATGGTGGTGATAGTGTGATGGTCTGGGGCTGCTTCGCTGCTTCAGGACCTGGACGACTTGCCGTAATTGATGGAACCATGAATTCTGCTCTCTATCAGAAAATCCTGAAGGAGAATGTCCAACCATCAGTTCGTGACCTCAAGCTCAAGCGCACTTGGGTTATGCAGCAGGACAATGATCCGAAACACACCAGCAAGTAAACCTCTGAATGCCTTAAAAAAAAACTAAATGAAAGTTTTGGAGTGGCCTAGTCAAAGCCTGGACTTAAATCCAAATGAGATGCTGTGGCATGACCTTAACCCCTTAAGCCTGACGCCCCCGGTACCGGGGACAGTGGTTACGCATAAAAAAATACAGCATGTTTCCAAATCACAACATTGTCATGCGGCTTATCCACTTCACGTGATGACACTAGGCAAAAAACTCATGTTGATCATTTTTACCTCAACCGAACACAATTCAAGCACTGATAAAGTAAATAACAAGGCCTTTTCTTGAAAAATCTTTCGGTGCGCAAACATTTGCGCGTGTAAACTTAACTTTTCAGCCTTAAGTGCGCATTTTTTTCTGCAGCTCAAATGCCATTTTAGGTGCGCAAACCGCGCCCTGCATGAAAAGTTAAGGTGATTTTAATGTTGTACATAATTAATCTAAACGAATAAAAGCAATATATTATGCCAATCTTTGAAAAATGTCAATCTACCATGTGCAACACCACCTTTCTTTTCCTACATTATATCCTTCCTACATGGGAATGCAAGTGTACATTTCAACTGTGTCCTAAGATCCGCCCTAACTACAGTGAAGTGATAAAGGCATTAGTTGCTCACTTCGATATAGTCTTTAGAACATAATGTTAAAGAAAAAAAAACCAGTAGTTTGGCAGAATTTCCTGTAATTCCCAGATTATTGAAAAAAATGGGATGAATTTGCAAGCAACATTTCACTTACCCAGCTCAACTAAGAACCAGTTGGCTACCACTTGAGAACATAAAATCAGCTTTCTTAGTATTCTCTCCGCGCATAAACCTGAAAACGTGCTTTATAGATGAACATTAATAATTAGTTGTTATATGGTATATGATAATTTGAACCACTGGATAGTCAGGCTACTTAAATTGAAACTGAATGAAGAGGTGCATCTTCACTGCATTGCGAGCAGTAATATTTCAACTTGCAGGTTTAACGCAAGCACAGCCAGCTAATATCTCTGAAAAAGAAAGCGTGATAGCTGATGTCTCCGAAGCCAGTTTGACAAGCCTAAACCGTATGAAAACGGACCCAATAAAACTTCTTTTTAGCTTATTTCGTTTCTTAGCAAAATGTATTACACCATAACAACACTGACCATTACATTTTGCAAGTTGCGATTTGAGCCATTATGTGAATTCGCTTTATCCGATTTAATTCTTCAGTAATTTCTTAGTCATTTAGTTATTACAGTAATAATACATACTTATGACTGTTCAACTCAAAGTGAACTGGTTTATTTACTATTGCGGTTTCAATGAATGAGGAAAAACACGGTATCCCTTGCGGTAATCTGCTGGTATGGTCAGTAAGGTAGCTGTTCTCCGCAAGCTCAAATTAAAAACCCAACAAATTAACTCATAAACAATTAATAGCAAAATTAAAAGAAAATAACTTTTATTCAGCCAAATTCGTTATTTAATGTTATTTCCATTATGTGTCCATTTGCGAGACATTGGAGTCCAGGAGAATTTTCAACTTCATGATTGTTACAGCTAACAATAAAGCGATACTGGGACTTTAAGATGAACCAGGTTTATTCAATAAAACAACCTACGAAGTTTCATGGTGGGGTCAAATACAGGCATCAGTCTATTGTGCAGTCATCCTTCCAGCTTCTCAACAGCAGAATCACAAAAGGTAGCGAAAATAGGGGTCTCCAAAGAGTTTTCTCATTTCGAACGATTGGGAAAAAAGGGCTGAATATTAGTTTACCAAGATTTGTTTTAGTAGGGGACAGCCCTAGTAATTTATTAATTAAATCACAGCAAAAACTGCAGTCGAGATGTGAATGGAGCTAATCTGGTTTGCGTTTCCGGAAATCACTGATGCCAACTTTCATGGTTGGAACCATTGACTTTGAATGGACAAACTACGTTAGTTGCCAACACTAGCAACTATGTTTCTGGGAAACGAACCAGGGCTCCATTTATTAGCAGGAATGACCAATTGATCACACCAAGTTCCACCAAGTTCCCGCTTTGCCATCTTTGGTGGGGTTTTTTTTTTTTTTACTTAGTGGTTGGTGCAACGCGCAGTTCCATTGGTTGAAGTCTCGCGTGTCCACACACTGTTTCTCATGAGCCTTCACGCGTTATGTGAAAGAGTTTGGAAATGCTGTCTATATGGCGCTGCAATTTGGATAGATGGACGCGCAGATATTGAACGTTTTTGGTTAAAATTGTATTTCAGGCGCGCAAAGGCGCGTACGCGCACCATGTAACAAAAAATAGGATAAAATTAAATCAGCCGTGGGTCACAAGCATTTCAACTGAATTTTTGCTATGCATACAGACGATACCTCAAATGAACGAGGAAAGTCCACAGAATCCAATGATATGAGCCTTGTCATTTTAAACCAACACCACACTCAAAGAACAGCAGGCATACACTTTACAGTCTACACAGATGAGCCAAAAAAAATTCTTACCTTCGATATTTTGTAATAAAAAACTGCTCGAGTTAAATCTGCGCTCTCTATTGTTAGCCCAATGTGTTCGTGTTATAACGAAACTAGATCTGCCAGTATCCTAGCATGTTCTTTCCCTGGGCGTTGCTTCAAAGATCTCAGCTCCTTAGCATTCAGCTTGGTTGCAATGTATTTTCCGCTCTGCGACTGGCTTATGATGCTGTCAGTAAGACTATGCTGGTAGCCATTTGATTCAATGGGTTCTGATGTTTTCAACAAACTCTAAACCACCTTAATCACAGAAACCTAGCCTGAGCTACAGCCTTGTGTTCTCAGTGCGTCAAACTGAGTCCATGGGACATTTGCATGTACTTGAATAGCGCGACAATATAAACGCATAATTAGTTTGTTTGAGGCTCAACATTTGTTTTCAAAGTCGTTTTCTGACAGAGTCTTCGCGCTATGTCACACAAATACTGAGACTAAAACAGTACAGTACCTATTTTCTTTACCCATTCATTAAATGGTTAAAATGCAGCGTTCCAAAGTAGACTTTCAGGGTTCGATTCCCAGTCTAGGCATACAATTTTTTGGGAAATAATCGCAGTTTCCTTCTACAAATAATCGCTGGGGTTTTTGTTCTTCTTGCTTTTCTTTAACATTTTTTCACATTGCCTTTGTATCTATAATTTAATTTATTTGTTTTGTTTTTTAATAAATCTGCTCCAGTGGAGTCAAACTTCATTTTCATTGTATGTATTATCTTTGAATGGGAAATTGTATAGGCAGCAAAACTGGCAGAAATAATTATAAATTTCTTTTTTTATTTCATTCTAAAAATTAAAAAGTGGTTGTATTTGGATGGAATGTATGCCTGTAGTGACATATAAGTGAAATCAAATTAATTTTACAGTTTGGTGTCTGAGAAATCTGAAATGGAACATAAAGGTACCTGGGCCCATATTCAAAAAGCATCTTTGCGCTAAAAGTAGGTCCTAACTGCCGGATTTAGGAGGAACTCCTAAAAAAATGAGCGTTTCAGTCGTAAATTTAGGACTCCCAATTATTTTTGCTAAGTGTTATTCACAAAGCATTTTAGGCCTAAAAGTAGCTCGTAAGTCTGGGCGAGCTTAAAAGTAGTCAAGAGGACTCCTAACTCGCTAAAACCTCTTCATAAAGAATCGGAAAATGGCTTCTGCTGTTGAAAAACAGAATGACTTGGAAATTCTGAATGATGCGCAGTTGTCGAAAAGATATCGGATCGACCGTGAAGGGATTTTATTTGTTGTTGACTTGTTGAGGGAGAGAATTACGTCTCCAACCATGAGAAACAACCAAATAAGCCCCAAAATAAAATGTTTGACGACACTTACTTACTTGGCCACCAGGAAAATGCAACTTTGCAACGCAGACAATCGACTTGTATTTTAATGTGAAGCAGCTTCTGCCTATTATTTGACAGGCATTATGAACTTGTGGGATTTCACTTGCTTGGGGACAGTGGCTTTGGTGCCGTACCTCCTTCTGCTATGCATCAATTATTTTATTAGGCTATTGAGCGAGGGTTACATTTAATAGATCATCATAATAATACCAGCCTACGTCATATTAAAATTGTAGGCTATACATCACAAACCAAGCTTAGTATGCTTTCCTGTTTGAACGAGAGCCAGTTTATAGGCAGCAATCTCGGACCTCATGGATTGCAGCCCATACCACCACTTCTCGCCATCCGAGACACCGGGAAACGCAGCATTGATCTGTAAGCTGATATTATCCCACGCATCCCGCTTGGATTTGCTGTTCACCCCAGAGCCAAATTTCCCTTTGATTAGGCTACATGCTTTTGCTCCAGCGCCAACTGGCTCAGCATCAGTAATTGGTCGTGGATCCAGTAGGGCTTTCGCGTCCTTTTTTAACTTTAATCCATGACAGTTTAGGGCAAACCAACTTGAACAGCCCAACATTTAAATGTTTTCAACATATTCTCATTGCGTAATAAGCTGCTAATTATTGGGGCAAATGATGCGTTTTATCATTGACTCATTTTATGCTCTTGGCGTTTTTACAACTATCTCTTTCCAATGCATGTTTATTTGCCAAAAGCGTGATATGCGGGGACTGCGCATAGTGCTTTTTCAAGAGTTCTAAACATTTTATTATTTCAAGGGACAAACCAGCCGCTTGGACTATTTCCTAATTTTTTCGTTCACGGGTTGTATGTGGGATAATTTTTTAATGGGCCGTCCTGTCACGAAACAACCAATCACCGTGCTTATTGTACCAAGACTTGCGCATGAGAATTGACGTCATGCATAGCAACAGAGATTTACTCCCACCTATCTCAGAGCTACTCCGAGTCTAGGAGTTCCCAGTTTTCTTACCTAAAAGTTGCTCTCAGCAGCTTTGTGAATAACTTATGGTTTTACTCCTACATAAAATGTTTTAGCGCGACTTAGGAGTACTCCTAGCGGTAAGATAAGATGCTTTGTGAATACGAGCCCTGAATTGCCAAATTGAAGAAGGCACCTAGACATTTCTCTCTAATTTTGCTCTTATTCACCCAATCAGAATAAACTGTGAATAAACAGAGATAATAATGAGATTCTGTGCTGTAATTATTTAGAGGTTTCAGACTGCAACTCAACAAATTTACAAGAGATAGTAGAAGTAATACTTTGTTAGGTGCAAAATGAGATCTTTCATTTATACTGTGTTCCATCTCTATTTACTCTGACTCAGTGAAATATATAGTGGTTTTTACTAGGCTCGGGGCTGAAGGGGTTAAACAGGCCATTCATGCTGGAAAACCCTCCAATGTGGTTGAATTAAAACAATTCTGCAAAGAAGAGTCGGCCAAAATTCCTCCTCAGCGATGTGAAAGACTCATTGTCAGTTATCACAATCGCTTCATTGCAGTTGTTGTCGCCGAGGATGACACAACCAGTTATTAGATTGAAGGGGCAATTACTTTTTTACACAGGGCCAGGTAGATTTGAATAGCTTTTTTCCCAAATAAATGAAATCATCATTTAAACACGGCATTTTGTATTTACTCGGGTTATATTTGTCTAATATTAAAATTTGTTTGATGATCTGAAACATCGAAGTGTGACAAATATGCAAAACAATAAGAAATCATTAAGGGGGCAAAAAACTTTTCACAGTAGATAGATAGATTCAAAGACAAACACCAATTGGACACAACAAACTGAGTCACTCAGGACTGCTGCATTGCTCCACTGCGATATGAGTGTATACTGAAGAAAAATGAAATTAATAATTGAAATGATTTTAAGTTGCATTTATATGAATAGACAGAAGTGAAAACAAGACAAGAAAATTTGAAAGTGCCACAGAATGCTGCGTGGAAATACAATGTAGTCCAAGTGTAAACTTCACCTGAATTCTTCTGTCTCAGGGTGTCCAATTAGATGAATGATGAGTCGTGGTTGGTTGTGCGGACACTTAGACTCTGGGCCATGGCGATCAGAATGCTTCTCTTGTGACCCCCATATGCAAACCACCTAAATTTGGTCTTAAAATCCACAGATGATGAATCTATTAATTTTTATCAGTGTGTTTCCCGCATCGGGAAGTGGAGCATTTTTTTTTTTTAATAGTAAAATCAATGACTGAATTCATCATCAGTAAAATTTATCGAAGCAAATTTTAACCAATAAAATGCTCTGTTTCATCGATGTTTGTTGCCAACTAACGCTATCCTAACACTGCGGCAGTTAATTGTTCCGATTGGTGTATAAAGTGTTTACATTGAAGGATATCACCGAATGAATCAATCACGTTCATCGTTAGTCAAACTCTGATTTGTCATCATCATATTATTTAATTTGCTTATGTTATACAAGTTGTATTATTGTAAAAATGCAAGATTTGTATGATTATTATACAAGTCACTACTGTATTTTACAGATTTCTATAATATTCATACAAATATTATCAAAGATTTCTATTCATTACAGATCCATTATTTCAGTTATAATTTACTTGTGCAATATCTAGTTTTGATAAAAGTTAATACTGAAAATGGGAGTCTCAAAAATAACATTTCAAAAGGTATGTCAGCAATTTATAGATAACTTACCACATCCTTGAAGAGCTTTTGGTGCCAAGAATAACCCTCTTGCTTTATACATGTATTATGATTTAATAATTACATGAACACCCCTGCTTCTAGCTGACAACCGTCCAGATCGCGGGCATCCAAGATACTTGGATTTATGATATCATTTGCTGTTTACTAAAAAAACTTGTGCATTGTTTGTAAGAATCGACTGAATTTAATTCTGACCTATATCTGACCCTGGAGAGACGTATTATGATAATGTTGGCAGTCGTTCAGGAGCTAGATCATAGTGGTTAGGCTATCAAATACTTACAGGACTGAATTTAGTCCACCCTTACACCTAACACCAAGTGTTTAGAATGTAACCCAATGGCTGGTATTCACAAAGAATTAATATGTTTATTCCTGGAATAAAATAAATCATGGACTAAAGTTTAGACCATCAGCTTTATTCCATAGCGGTGTATGGTGTATACAAATG
The DNA here is from genome assembly GCA_029721435.1 of Gymnothorax reevesii. Lineage (NCBI taxonomy): Eukaryota > Metazoa > Chordata > Actinopteri > Anguilliformes > Muraenidae > Gymnothorax > Gymnothorax reevesii. The sequence goes on from CM056579.1 coordinate 73,649,781, forward strand.
TAATATACTATACACCAATATGGAAAGAAGCCGCCGAGTCCTTGACCAAGTCGTATAAAATAGACTTATACCTGAACTATTTCAAGACTTAGTTTCGATACAAATAGATTTGTTCTTGGAATAACTGTTTTCCTCCTTTGTGAATTCAAGCCAATGTGATCATCTGTCAAAGGACCTTTCATGCTAAAATTAGGATGTATTAAAGATGTAAATAAAAGTTAAAAGGACTAGAACAGGGGTATTCAATTACAAATCAGAGAGGTCGAGATAGTAAAAATTTCTGCTTATAAAGGTCCGCAGCATCATCATGTCTAAGTTGCATCATAATACAGTCACATACAATCATACAGGCTACATACAATCATAAATAATAATAAATAAAAGTAAAAGGAATGTAAATGCACTCACTTCAAGTCCAATAAGTTCTCCATTTGAAAAATAACATACGAGCAAATCAAAGCTGTGACTGTGCATCTTAAAAGTGCTTACATTTTAGAAAAAATAGATAAAAAGTGTAGCTTGAGTTTCCTTTCTTCCCTCCACAGTCTCGTGAACTGTATAGTTTTAACTTTTTTTCATATTCAACAGGGGATTATAATATTAAGGACTTTAATCGTAAAAATGAATCTCTTTCCATCCCACAGCCTACTTTCTCCTGTTTAGTGAGAGAAGTGAGCTTTGGGTTTGTCTGCCAGGATTTTAAATCTTCAGCTGGTTCAGTGGCAGCTGGTGAACTGGCGATAGGGGGGGCTCAAATCATCCCTTAAAAACAATGTTTGGTCGTGACCTGCTTTCAATCATTTAAATTACCATTTGAGAAACTCCGAAAACTCTCAACATTATCAGGTGTGGTCAGTTTTTATGCCCCCGCCCTCCAAAGAGGAAAGGGGGCAATATGCCAACACCATGTCCGTCTGTCGTCCATCCGTCGTCCGTTAACTTTTCGTTTCCGTGGGATAACTATTGAATCCCTCGTCGGATTGATGCCATTTCTTAATGGCATATTCATGGGAGTGGCTAGAGGAAGGTTCCTTTTGAAAACCAGGGCTGTGCGATATCTAATATAGCCGCCACAGCAGCCATCTCAATATTCCCTTGATCAACAAACAGGCGGGGGCATCTGCCATGCTCTGCGTTGCTCTTGTCATTAATAATGCATACCTGCCAGGTATCATGCATTTGGTGTGAATTAAGTGGCATATTTGCATTCCTCCGCTGTTGTCAGCAATTATTCAATCAACGCGTATGTGAGAGATTCTCGCGCAGTAGTGAAGTCCTTGTGCATGGAGGTTTATCAGTTTCACATGCGTTACGGTGATAATTACATCCGACTTCTCGCATTTTTCTTGAAATGGAATTGCATAAAGACATTTCAAATGATCTTGTTGCATTTAAACAATCATGAAACACATGCATTGCTTCCAATTTGATTAAAAACAGATCATGACGAATTGTTATTCTTAAGGGACGGGTTTTAGCCCCCCCCGACTGCCAGTTCACCAGCTGTTTAATTTCACAGTGGCGTTTTATGTTTGCACTTTTCACTAGCACCATCGTCTCGGAGCATATGAGCCACAGCGGCTTTGAGCTTCCAGCGGGGAGGATAAACATATAAGATTCTGTCCATTCTGCGTAGTTTTTATTAAGCCACAAAGTTTTTTAGGTGAGGGAAAATTCAAAATAGCGATCTCAGTGTTAAAGTATGGGGATATGGTACAACCTTATAGAATGTTTACAATGAAAACACAAGCCAAATGAAATTATAATCAATATTTCAGAATAATTCCCACAAATAGAGTATATGTTGGTGGGATGTGTAAGTTTGAATTATTCTGATCTCAATCTTATAACTGTCTTATAACTGTCTTATATATCAATCTTATAACTTATACCAGTGAATTTTTCCTTGATAAAAATGAGTTGATACCAAATAAAAATCCACTTCTAAGGTACAACAGCAGTACCTTTGAGGGTACTGCCCCAGTGACAAGCCTGCTGCTGTACCTTAGAAGTGGGTTTGTATTTGCTTTGGGACGTAAAAGTACCTTTTAGACCCTAAAAAGGTTCACACAGGTACTTTGAGGTCCTATAATTAGCCCTAAAGGGTACATAATACCTTGGGGAACAGAAATGGAGTCCCGCTGTACCCCTATTTCTGAGAGTGTAGAGATCCGGCTCTCTTCAAAGAGCCATAAATCCCATCTCTAATATAACATTCTGTCAATTCCGCTTTAAAAGTTCTGTTTTCCCTGTCCACTTTGTACCGTTTAAAACAAGCCATGTCATGTTCCTTCACAATTACATACTCAGTCTTTCTCTCACCGCTCTTCTCTCTTTCGCCTTGCCTCTCCCCAGAGTATTTCCTTCTCGCAACTTTCTGACATGACCGCAGCCACACTGCAGGAGAAGAGGGCATGCACTGCCCACACACGAAATGCGCGGTTATGTAGCTACCGCAAAGTCCGGAAAAGAGGCGGCAAAAAAAAATAAAGCTGCCAAAATTGAGTAAAACTCAACAAAACTGACGTGTTGGTTACAGCTCTGGGTCGGGACTGTGTCTGGGTACGGACTTGGACCGCAGTCCATCTATTGGTGACCTCAGGACTAGAACTTCCGAGGCTGAAGCTGTGGCAATAATATTGTGTGTTTTTATGTTCCATTAGGGAATTTTAGATTTTGACAATGGTAGGTTCTGCTTATTATTATGCAAAAGTAAAACTGACAATGGTATACATGTAGGCAAACTGATAATAGCCATTTAACGTTAATCGCCCGACAGCTTATTTTGTAGGTGAGTGAACAAACTTCTTTTCGAATCGGCATTTATCTGATGTTTCGAGCACTCACCAACTCGCGAGATCCCTGTCAACTCGAAATTTGTTTGGCGACCAGATAAGCTCAGACGCCTCGCCCGGCTGAAAATTCTGAATGATCTTCATTGAATATTCATACAAACCGACCGCATACACCAGAAGTTCGAATAAATTCCGCAATCTTATCTTAATGCCTTACGCAGTGTTGCCAGATTGGACGTACGTATGGCTTCCTGCCGAAAACAGATTGAAAATCCATGCAACTGTATAAAAATATAGTGCCATGGGCACTGTAGCTCACTTGTTTTATTTCAGGTATTGGTGCTATGTAAGCTCACAAGTGGTATTATTTTTATGCTTGGGTTCAACATTGGGAAAATTAAGACACCTTTTGTAATTTGTGTAGGAAAAAAAAATTCAAGTTAAATTCAGCATCATGGTTTGATGCTTCATCATGTCATTTTTTTGCAGCACAGTGATCTTTTCATAGCGCAGCTCCATTGAAATACCAAGCCCCATACACCAGATTATTGCCAGCATTATATACTGAAGAGTTGACCAGTTGGCTATTGGGCTTAAAAGTATTGCTCAAGGGAGCAGTATTACAGGGAATTAAGAGCTAAGCTGTTGATCTTTATGTTGTGTGTAGGTGTGTGTGTACGTTTCAGCATTGTAGCTTTCAAACGCTCTCCAGCATGATGTAGTGCAATTTCAAATATAGCCGTCTGGCGGCTATCTTCTATGTCGAGTTTCGACACCTTATGCATATTTTAATTTGTACATCCATATGCGCCTCTCTGCAAAATTTCACATCGATCTCTTTGGTGGTTTGGCAGAAGATGGTCAAAGTTTACGCAGTGACGCCACCATGTGATCCCATAACCTCCCTTTCGGCCATTGGACCGAGTGAGCTAAAAACCGCCCAAAAATATTTTCAAAAACTAACACTATTAATCTGTTTATTTACCTAAGCACGTCATATTAAACTTCAGTAATTAACTGTGCTAGCTAGCTCGCTAGTTCAGATCAGCAAATGCATGAAATAATTTCTTGAGTTTCTTCAGGGTAGAAAACAATAACATTACACCTAAAGCCCACAAAAGGCCTGAGCTACACCGTGTCCCAAAAGTTCATGCACCCCAATGGGCAACATGTCTGTCTCTAAAATGGGTTTCACCTGGTCAGCCAGGTATTGTGAGGTTGTTTAATTAATTCATCTGTTTGCGAGAAGCCTATAAATCTCTTGGTTGACCAAGGAACCGAGAGAGAACTGTCACTGAGAGAACCTTTTTGGTAGTGCTGCCATGATGGCCAAACAAAAATCTGGAAAGGCTGCTCTTTCAGAGTCTCAGGTCTGTGCTCAAGCCGTTGCCTTGTGTAGGACAGGGAAAACTTGCTGGGAGGTAGCTCAGAACTTAAGCAGAAGCATACGATGGGTGAAGAAGTGGTGGCAGAGACACCAGAGTTGTGACTTCCTTGAAGACGAGCCCCGTGCAGGTCGCCCTTCAGTCCTGAGTTCCAGGGCCAAGGACCTCATCCAAAAGGCCAAGATAAAAGAGACATCAATCTTTCCACAGACTCAGTCGAAGACTGAAGCATCTTGGGGAAGCAGTCTCTAAGAGTATAATCCATTGCTTTCTGACTGAGAAACTGGGTCTGAGAGCATACAGAGGACAGTGGATTCCTTGCCTGACTAAACTGCAAAAGGAGAAGCGGCTGGCTTTTACAAAGAAGTATGCCACAATGACCCCCAAGACACTGGGAAAACTGGGTTCTCTCTGATGAGTGCCCACTCTACTTATTTCCAACTCCCAACAGCCAAAACGACCGCATCTACACCGCTGATTGAAAGAAAGTGCCACCTTCTGAACAAGTCAAGTTCAGCGCCCATTGCATGGTCTAGGGGGCGATGTCTTCTTCAGGGCTGTTGGAGTTGCATGTTGTACCCCTGGGCACCATCATCAAAGCTGAGTATTATGTCAAGAATATTCTCCAGTCAGTGCTACTTCCCATACTCTGCAGAAAAAATAAATCGGGCCTCGCCACTGCTAGGAAGATGTTCAACAGGCGTGCGGAAATGGTCTTCCTGCAAGATGGTGCCCCCGCACATACTGCTCGTTCAACTCAGCAGTGGTGTTCTGAGGAGCTTCTTGTATTTCTGCACAAAGAGGAATGGCTACCCAACTCCTCGGATATCAACCCGATCGAGAACTCCTGGGGTATCCTGAACAGTCAAGTCTTCCACAGCCCACCCCCTACCACCATGAAGCACCTCAATGCGAGGGCTGTGTGGGAGTGGGGCAACTTTGAGCCTTCCGTTCTAAACAACTTATTGCAATCTATGCCCCACAGGCTGAGGGCAGGAATTAAGATGCAGGGGGGATACACTGGCTTTTGAATAAACACATTCTGTTGAATATTCACAATCTGAGTTAACTTTTTCTGTAGTGCATGAACTTTTGGGACAAGGTGTAAAAGCCTCAATAGCAACCTTTATTTACACAAGCACAAGACATATCGATTGGGAGAAAAAGTAACACAATTATAACCAATGTCAGATGTTAACGTAGACAGAGCTGTTCAGAACTTCCAACTTTAACTTGGGCTAATGGTTCAGAATACCAAGAGTCACAAAATGATGACACGCCCACGAGGGGAGAAACAGCAATTACGAGCGAACTAGCTAAACAACTCACCCCCTATTTAACTTGCTAACAAAGAAATATTGTGCTTTTGGAGTGTTAATTCTCACACATGTAAATTAAGTCATACATGAAAGAGAGCAGTTTGGAGTACGGGGACTCCCCAATATCTAGTGTAATCTCTGCTGAAATATGGCACCAGAATGGATTTGAAGCACTGATTACTAAAACCCCACAAGTCAAGTCAAGTTTTAGTAATAGGTGCTTCATTTACTTACAGCATGCATTTATGCTCCAGTTTCATTGCTAGATAGCTAACTATATCCAATAAATAAGTGTTTCCCAAACTGTGTGCCATGAGAGCTTCCTAGGTGTGCCGCGAGAAAACCCACTAACCGTTTTTTTTTTTCTTTCTGATAGGCCAATAATATAAAACAGCTGAACTTACAGGATATAAAAATACACAGTGTCTATGTGTCCGAAAGTCGGACAGGGTTTTAATATATCACCGTGTCTGACAGTCGGATGGTTTCAATATAACTCCGTGTCCGACAGTCGATTACGGTTTTTCATTTCTTCAAATCTTCTGAATCTTTTAGATACTAAACGCAAATGTTTTGATAAGAGGGCTCACAGTTCTTCAAGATGAGTACTGAGAATTTCAATCAATGTTTCTGCTTAAGCTCTGCTCAATAAAGTGAGTCGACATTGGTGTGGGACTTAGTGCATTTATGACGAATTTAGCGACTGTCGGACAGAGATCCTAAAATACTCCATATCCGAAAGTTCACATTTTTCGAGTATTCTAGCAATTATTAGATGTACAAACTTGGCCATGTTTGTGTTCGACCTTCACAAAATGCAAATTGAAAGCTATCGACTTTTCTTGGTCTTTTTATTCGTCTGTTTTCTTCCGTTGAAGAAAGACAACAGTCTTTATTCGGTCTCTCTTTTGAAAATTAGTCAGATGGATTGAATAGATTCACACTTTAATTCCACACCAGAGATAAAATAGTGCTTGTAGTCAGTGAGCAAATCAATTCCATGACCATTGACATTGTGAAAAAAATATTGCATGCACGATCAAGACTGTTGGACGCGAAATGCAAAAGACTCCATGTTCAGAGCCAGCAGAAAGTATATCGAAATGAAGAATAAAAATATATCACCAAGAATCAGAACATACAATGGGCACTGCAATCAATTTATTTGAGCCATTTTTATATTACAACAAAGTCCGTACAATGCCTGTCGGACATTAAATGCAAAATACTCCATGACCGACAGCCAAAAAAAAAAAGAGGATGATTAGAACAGATTGATAATGAAATAAAGAATTAAAAAAAACATTTTAACAACAAACAGAACATCCAATGAACACTGCGATTTATTGATTAGTGGATCCAGATAGCATTGGGATGTAGGCCACTTCAGGCAACGATCCGGCACTTTAGGCACTTTCTTCTGGCCCGGACAAACCAAAATTGGCCCATATAGTAAATGCTACATGTGGCCCATATATCACAAAACAAATATGGCCCATCTTTGGCAAATATGTGGCAGAGTAGGGAATGGTTATTCTGTAAGTGAACCAAGGCTGGGCCACGTATGGTTCAGCACACTTGGCCCACCTTTGTTGAAACATATTTGGACCAGTTTTGGCCAAAATATGGCAAATTAGCATTGACTAATCTGAATGTGAGCCTAAAGTGGCCCACATATAAGAAAATGCACATGGCCCACATTTGCTCAATCATATGTGGGCCAGTTTTGGCTGAAATGTGGCAACTTAGCATCGACTAATCTGGATGAGAGCCTAAAGTGGCCCACATAAGAAAAGGCACATGGCCCACCTTTGCTGAAACATATTTGGGCCAGTTTTGGCTGAAATTGTCATGGCTTGGGAGCTTTGAGAGCTGTTTGTTGCTCTCGTTCGGGACAATATCGTTTTGCTCCCTATCGGATTCCCGATACACTACGAATATTTGGTCTTACCGTTCGGCCTCGGTGTTTCAGGTATTCGTCAATGATGTGCTCCGAGAGATGTTGGAGAAATTCGTCTTCGTTTATTTTGACGACATTTTGATTTTTTCTTCAACACTGTCGGAGCACAAACAACACATCAGACGTGTACTGGAAGCCCTGCTCAATGCCAAACTCTTTGTTAAAGCCGAAAAATGTGTTTTCCACGCCCAAACTGTCTCATTCTTAGGCTTTAATGTTTCTAAGGGGTCGGTGCGGATGGACCCGGACAAGGTGGCTGCGGTCAGGAATTGGCTTGCAACGCAGTGTATTGCGCTCACTGAATAGCATACCTCCTCAGCATTTTTTTGGTCTCCTACAGCTGATGCTGCCTTTCAGGAATTAAAAAAACGTTTTAGCTCGTAGCCTATTTTGATTTTGCCCGACCCCTCCCACCCATTTGTTGTGGAGGTAGATGCTTCGGAGGTGGGCGTGGGTGCTATTCTGTCCCAGCGCCCTCATTGGGATAATAAGTTTCACCCATGCGCGTACTTCTCCCGGTCTTTGTCTGCCGCGGAACACAATTATAGTATTGCTGACCGGGAGTTATTAGCGGTCAAGCTGGCCCTCGAAGAGTGGTCCCACTGGTTGGAGGGAGCTGAGCACCCTTTTGTGGTATGGACCGACCATAAAAAAACCTCCAATATATTCAGCAAACCAAGCGGCATAATTCCCAGCAGGCGCGATGATCATTATTTTTTAACCGCTTTGATTTCATGCTCATCTATCGCCCAGGCTCTAAAAATATTAAACCTGACGCCCTGTCACGAATGTATGATCGCACTGATTGTGATCCTACCCCTGAGCCTGTTATTCCGACTGCACAGATCGTGGCATCCATTCAGTGGGAGGTTGAGGCGTTCAGGAGGCGTTGAAGTCTGATTCCGGTCCTAGGGGGGAGCCTCCAGGCAGTTTGTTTGTCCTGCATTGAGTTAGGCCACAGGTCCTCCAGTGGGGACACTCTTCCCGCTTGGCGGGGCACCCGGGGGCCCATCGGACCAAGCAGTTCCTGGCCCAACGTTTTTGGTGGCAGGAGATTATGAGGGACATTCGGGAGTTTGTTGCTGCTGGTGGCGTCTGTTCCAGGAATAAAACTTCCCATCTCCCTCCTGCTGGTTTGCTGCGACCTTTGCCCGTTCCCAGGCGCCCTTAGTCACATATTGCGTTAGATTTTGTTACGGGGCTGCCTGTATCTTACGGCAACACGGTCATTTTGGTTGTGGTTGACCGTTTTTCTAAAGTGGCTCATTTTGTCGCGCTACCCAAGCTGCCTTCAGCACCGGAGACAGCGCATCGTGTGGTCAACAATGTGTTCGGGTTGCATGGGCTTCCGCAAGATGTCGTGTCTGACCGAGGCCCTCAGTTTAGGGCCAGATTTTGGCAGGGGTTTTGTAAGCAGTTGGGGGCCACAGTGACTCTCTCTTCGGGGTTTCACCCGGAGACCAACAGGCAGACAGAACAGACTAATCAGTCTCTTGAAAACACTCTCCAATGTTTGGCGGCGGATAATCCCTCATCGTGGAGTCGATTTTTAGCTTGGGCCAAGTATTCTCATAACTCGTTGTGCAATTCCTCCACGGGGCTTTCCCCAAGTGGGTTACCAAGCCCCACTATTTCCATAGACTGAGAACGATTCTGAGATTCCCTCAGTCAACCAGTTCGTTCGGCGCTGTCGGTCGGTTTGGACTAAGGTCCGTTCTTCACTGTTGCGCTCGGGGTGCAAACAATAATCCTTCACTGATAGAAGGCGTCGTTTGGCCCCGTCTTATCGGATGGGGCAAAGAGTTTGGCTGTCCATCCGGGACCTCCCTTTGAAGGTAGAATCCCAAAAACTGGCGCCCCGCTATATCGGCCTATTCAAGATTGTGTGGAAGATAAATCCGTTACGGTCTAGTTGAAGCTCCCGAGATCTTTACACTTATACCCGTCATTCCACGTCTCGCAAATTATGCCGGTTAGCACTAGCGCCCTGGCACCCGCCGACACCGCGAATGGTTGAGGGCGGGCTGGTTTATACTGTGCGCTGCATTCTGGCCGAGAGGCGTGTTGGTCGTGGGGTCCAGTTCCTAGCAGATTGGGAAGGATATGGTCCTGAGGAGTGGTGCTGGGTCCCATCGCGGGATATTCTGGAGCTGTCCCTTAGAGGGAGGGGTCCTGTCATGGTTTAGGAGCTTTGAGAGCTGATTGTTGCTCTCGTCCGGGATGATATCGTTTTGCTCCCTATCGGATTCCCGGGCCAGCTGGCATTGATTGGGGGCGTGGCCCGGACTCTATATGAGCTCCTATTTCACCTCGCTCCCGTTGCTAGAGTGTCAGTTTTTCTTTTTTCTTTTCTTTTGGTAAGGTCTCTAGAGAGATATTGTCAGGCGCTTAGTTGCTTATCTGGAATAGTGTTAGTGAGAAAGGGAATCTTTGGTTTATTTCCCTTTTTTTTGGTTTTCCTCGAGCTCCCCTGTTTATCCACCACGGACGGTGGCAAGTCCGTTGGTAGCGTTAACGTCTCATTATTTTTATCTGTTTTTAGTCTCTCAGCAAGCTGTGAGTGTTGCCTTTTATTTCTGGCCGCTGCTCTTGGCGTCCACTGCCAGTACCCATCACAGAAATATGGCAAGTTAGCATCGACTAATCTGGATGTGAGCCTAAAGTGGCCCACATATAAGAAAAGGCACATGGCTCACCTTTGGTGTAACATATCTCAGCCAGTTTTGGCTGACACATGGCAAGTTGGCATCGATTGATCTGGATGTGAGCCTAAATGTGGCCCACATACAACATGGTGGGGTCCATACTTTGTGAAGTACAAATGAGCCAGGACAAGACAAGACAAGAGAGGTAACATTTAGTTAAGTTTGCTTCTCTCATTGAACTGCTCTATCTACTATTCATTGCTTCTAGTTGTATCTATGCACCTAAACTCCCGCTTCTATCAATTTTTTGCCTCCTTGCACTCTGTTTTCATGTATTTTTGTGCTAAATAAATAAACCTAAACATAAGATAATAGATAAGATAATATCAGATAGGATGAGTAGATATTCCTTTTTCGGCCCCATGATGGGCAAATTGACAACGTTGCAGCAGGAATGACCTGCAATATTGCTTCTTCACTCATTCTGGGTGAAGTAGCTAGTCACTAATGGAGCCCCCATCTAGCTAGGATGTCCCTCATATAATGGGAGTCATTGTCATGTATGCTGATGTTAGGTAATGTCAATATGTAAAAATATATGTCCATAATTCAATAATGCAGGTCATATGGTGCTTAAAGTATGCCCACATGCTGAGACCATGTCCTCAAGTGTGCAAGGCACTGATGTGAATATCTAGTGGTAGCATATGCCCCCTTCTTTGCTGGCTATGGAAGCATTGAGAATGTCTATCATGAGCAACATATCCCCATGGTGAGCAATCTGTTGCACCCATGATACAAAGAGAAACACAAGTGTTCATATCTCAGAGAAAAAAAAAAGAAGATATTACAACACAACAAGTGGATGGTGAATTCTCAGAGTTGTTATAGATTATCAGTCTGACGCTCTTAAATGAATGAATTGAATGAATGAATTAAATTTTATTATTGAGTCATACATACATGCAGGGGCGTCGCCAGGAATTCTGGGCCCCATGAAAAAAAAAATCAAATTGGGCCCTTCCTGGGCAGCTGTGGTCACCACATCTCTAAGACCTAACTGACCCATTAAAAGCTTTACGTAACTCCAACTCTGAAGGCGTGCAACTGTCTTGCTTCTTATATTTCAGTACTACCAGTGCAATTTTATATTTGAGGTCAAGTTGACTGTGAAGGCCATTGACAATCATCTAACTGATGCCAAAATGTTTGAAAGGATGTGTCCTGATCCAGTACACAGAAAGTTGGCATTGCAATGAGAATTAGACCTAGGGTCTTGGGACCTGTAATGCTGATATACCAGTGCTCAGCAGAGGAGAAAGAAGTACACGTGTGCCTGACTCAACTCAAATTACAGATACTCTTGTAATAAAAAAAAAATACTCCACTAAAAGTTATAGCACTGGGTAGGATTTTTTTATTAAAGCAGAAGTATCAATTTACAAGCTCTTGAATTTCTTTAAGTATAAAATTTGATGTCGCTAGGGCACTTTCTTAGCAGCAGATTATACTACGACACACAAACAAAAAAACAGCGAACCTCGACAATTGACAAACAATCATTTTTAGAACTGACAACTTCGAAGAATTCATCTACATAAAACAATGGATTTACAATATGGTTTTCGGTGCGCATTCTGGCTCCCTCCTCAGCGATTGATGATCTTTCATCTTTAAAACTCCTATATGACTTTACTGAACCCTTTACTGAGGGTTACTGAATAACCCTACCCTCTCTGTCAGCATCTCCACCTCTACTTCCACCATGATACACCCATTGTACATTCAGTCGCTAGGTTGTCCGCCTATCAGTTCATACATATGATTTGCCACCATTAAGATGTGTTGGGAATCTGTGTTTGATTGGCTGTCCAACTGGATGCTAAAACGTATAATGTAAAACAGAAACTCAACGGCAGGAAAAGACAAGACCGTTCTATTCAGATTCATATTTTTGCGACATAATGCGTGATACATAAATGATTGACCTGCGAATCTACCTCTGCTGTAGCTAGCTTATTTCACTATGGACATTAAAGGAGAGGTTCACCCAAAAATGAAAATTCACTCATCATCTATTCACCCCAAGGCTTATCAAAGGGTCCATGAATCCCTTTCTTCCTCAAAACACTTTTGGAGTTACAAAGAAAAAGCATTGAAAACAAATCCAAATCAATTTAAGTCAACGGAGACCACTTTTTCAAGAGTAAAAAACATAATTTTTAAACCACAAAATGCCTCCATACTGCTCGTGCGGCATAATCCAAGTGTCCGTGAGCCCTGAACTTCAAATCTGACTCATAAAGACGTATTTTCACTATTTTTTAGCCTTAATATCCAATGTAGCCACTTGGCAAAAAAGAGCCCTGTTTATTCTCGTGGAAGAAGTTGACCTCGCTAAGTTGGCCAACCATAAAAATGCGTTGTTCAGTCAGTGAATACGAACATTCAAAACTGCAGCGCGTTTCTCCAATTGGAGATGTTTAGGACCGTTGCAGAATTTTTTTCCCTCGTTGGTCACCGTAGCTAGAGATCTTGAATTTTAAACTTCTTCCGTGAAAATGAACAAGGCAGCTACATTGGACATTAAGGCTAAAAATATCGCGAAAACACGTCTTTACGAGTCAAATTTGAATGACGGAGCTTTCGGACCCTTGGTTTATGCCGCAAGCAGTAAGGAGGCATTTTGTGGCTTCTAAATGTTGTTTTATTCGCTTGAAAAAGTGGTCTCTGTTGACTTCAATTGATTAGGATTTGTTTTCAATGCTGTTTTTTTTTTGTAACTCCAAAAGTGTTTTGAGGAATACAGAAATTCAGGGACCCTTCGATAAGCCTTGGCATGAGTACATGATGAGAGAATTTTCATTTTTGGGTGAACATTTCCTTTAAGCTAATAGCTTAATTTCTACCACTCACAGACTGTAGGATAGGCTACCCACCTATCTTGGAGAAAAACTGGGTCACATATTGACATCCTTTCTTTTGCCTCTCTTCTCTCTGCTTTTTTGAAAAACCAGATTTTATTTTAGTACTAGGCAGCACTGTTGCGCTCTACTGACTGCTGCTAAGCAACATCACCGGTAAGTGCCCAAAGGCAAGACCAAACCATTTCATGCAGATACAGGGGGGTGGTCGGAGTTTACTTTTTGGTCAATGTGGATATTTTTTTACTGCCAAAAACAAGTAAAACCAAAGAGATTGTTTTTGATCAGTTTCTGACTATATTTGAAAAATAAATATTCTCGACCCCGATAGCAAAATCATATTTTTTAATTTTTACCGATTTTTTTGGGGCCCCTGTCAGTTAGGGGCCCTTGGAATTGTCCTAACTTTTCGCCCCTATATGGTGCCCCTGCATGCGTGTATTCCCAGCCCCTTTGTATTGACTTTGAATGCAGTCTGCCGTGCGAAAAATTTGTTTCGCGTCCGGGGTGAAGGCACCTTTATTTTCCCATAAAACAGTCATAAGTGTCGCAGCAATCAAACGAGCACGCTGTCTTCTACTTGCCATAAAGATGCGATATGCTTCCGCGTGAACTGTAAAAGGTAAAACATACAGGCAATTAACTCACTCGGCTCCATGGCAATGCAAATTTCCCGTTGGCTTGTTGACAAATGTCGAAGTGCGGAAGAAAAGCGGCGAGGGTCGTTCCAATCCGATTTCCCTCATCCCTTCCCCTAAGTCCCCTCTATTGCCATCCCTCGCTCGGGAAGGGCTTACTCGCCTGCTAAGTCATTCGGAGGGCTCACTCGGGTAGAGGGAAGAAGTGAAGGGATTATTTCAGATTGGAACGCAGCCCAGAAGTCACGGTGAGGTGAGTCTCTGAACAAAAAATAAAATTAATAAATGAATTAATCTACCTGTGGAAAACATTTAGCTCTCATTGATGAAACTTCACATATTGTTTTGTCAAGTTGCCAGTGCTGCAAAAAATGTTAGCTAGTTACATTCAGTTTTATAGAAGGTTAAAATGACCAGTGCTGTGATTGCTGTGGATTTTTCTATGGAAATATTGTATGATACTGTACAGAAATTGGTTTCCAGGGCCCACTTCTGGTGCAGGGTGACTCGATGAAAATGAAACCCACATGGCCCGTGAAACCGAATTGAAAGTGATGCGAACGAAGTGATAATTCATCAAAAACATGCCCAAGTCGTGTGTAGTGTTTGATTGTTCAATCACAACATGAAACAGGGAGAGAAAATTTCATTTCACGTATTTCCAAAGGAAAGTAAGCGGCGTGAAGCATGGATAAAAGCTGTCAAAACACAGATCCCTGATGCATACATGCCAACTCTACCGCTTTTGGCGGTAGACTACCACTTTCAGGGCGTTTCATTCTGAAAAAATGCCCCAAAAGCGGTAGAGTTGGCATGTATGCGGCAGCAAGTGGGAACCGTCAGCTAATGCAGTGCTGTGTGGGAAGCATTTTATTGGAGGTGAAATAGTAAATAGCTAAATACTTAGTTAGCTGGGAATTAACTGGGAATTACTTTTGCCATTTGCTGTCATGCTTTTAATTTAAAACTCAAAGTACCTGCAATATTTAGTGTCTGTGACACAATGATGATCAAAAGGAGACGTCGTCTTTTGGATGAGACGTTAAACCGGGGTCCAGACTCAAAGCGGTCATTAAAGATCCTATGACACTCTTTGATAAAAGTAGGAGGTTCCCCGGTGTCATGGATAAAGTCCCAGTATGGCTCTTTCGATCTGCCGCCTAATCATCCCCTGATCTAATTGGCTGTGCAATTCCTCCTCTCCCTCCCCACCTCTACCCCCAGGGCTCCCTTGAAAAAGACATTTCAATCTCAATGGGACTTCCCTGTTTAAATAAGGGTTAAATAAAAAAAATAAAAAATAAAAAAATATAGTCAAATGACATCTCTAGTACCTTATAATAACTCCTACACGCTGTATTTACTCGCAAAAAAGAAAAATCGCAGATACAAATACTAATAAGGTGGATTAGAAACTGACATTTGTCGATGAGATAACACGGAGACAAACACACAAGGTTTCACCGAGTGCCTAATTAGGCCAGCCGGAAGAGACAAAACTGCGACTTCGAGAATTAGAAGCAGCATGCTACTCGTGGACAGGTCACGCTAACAAATCGTATTAACCTGCTCCGCGTGCTTAGTAACGTTAATGTGATTTTGAAACAGCTTCAGTGGAACCAGAAGCAGAGTTAGAGGATTTAATCCCCAATTAAGTAAACAGCATGCAGGTCATTTAGGAATATTTTGGGTTTGAAGCTGCAGACGTGCAACGGGAACAAGTACTGTGCAAAACCTGTCGCGCTAAAGTTGCGACATCCACCGGAAACACAACCAACTTTACAACCGGCACTTGAAAAATCACCACAGGCATTTGCATGCGTCAATCTATTCAGTAACTTCTCTCGCCAGTAGAGTCTCGTTACCTTCACTGTCTGCTGGATGAAACAACTCCGCCACCTCTGGCTGTAGCTGCAGCTGCAGGACAGGTCGCCTGCTCAGAGCAGCCTCCTTAAGTGCACTCAAACATTGTAACAAGTCCCATCAGTTAAAAATAATAATCTGATGTCCGCAGAATAAAAGCTAATTGGCGAACTAAACGAGGTGCCATAAGGTTATGATGTGTTTAAGGTCGGCTCAGAAAATTGACTAGCCTATTAGGTGATGGTAAATAAAAGTCAACATAGTGTGTTAAAAATTCTAGATAATCAGATAAATTTTTTAATTGATTGACAGTACTAGTTATGAGCAATTCAATAAAAATGTCATTTATTTCCAGTTATACATTTTTTTATTTAATTCTAACAAACAGGCCCAGCCAATGGGAAAGAGCATTTTATACAAAATGTATCTAATATTGTGTTGGTCATATTAAAATCATTCATAATGTTTTATTGAAAAAAAAGGGTAAAATGAAAAACTAATTAAAAATCGCATATTAAATCACAATTGCAATATTGGGGGAAAAAAATCGCAATCAGATTTTTTCCAAAATCATTCAGCTCTAATAGTATACAAGCCAAGGCAAACAGTTTGTCCCAAATAGCTTTACATAGCATCAAAACAACATCCTCTGCCCAGACCCTCACTTCCACTTAGGAAAAAACTCCCAAGAAATAGCAGGAGAACCTCAGGGTTAGCAACAGAGAAGGAATCCCTCACCCAGGACAGGCAGACGTGACATAAATATTGTATACAGACAAGAAAACCATTAACATGGAATATGGAAAAACAGTGAAATGGTTTACAGCTACAATAATTCAGTTTATGTACTTTTATGCACTGTTTGAACTCACATGTTCCTCCAAAAGCATGCTGTGTTGTGAGCAGTTCAGTGGCCAGTGAAAACATATTTTGGCTGGTAATATTTCATATCTTACCTGTCATGAAGCAAATTTTATGTTTAGGTTTTATTACTGTAACTTTAGGTTAAATGTGAAGTTTGAGTATTTGATGAAGCTGCTTCACTCCAGCTCACTTTGCTTGTTATCAATACCGTCTTTCATTGTTGTCAGAACAGAATGTGGTTGAGCAGGCAGATATTGGGTCAGTGATCAGACATAATAAAAACTATATCGTCAGATTAATTGTAATTAAAAACAGAATATGGATTTAAGTATTGAAAGACATCAATACAATATTGTATAACTTTAGTCAGGGCACTTTTTGTTTGGTCTCCTGATAAGGTTTTGTGTTTTGCACTTCACTGCAACCATATACAGTAACCACTGTACTGCTTTACTGAGTCAACAAAATATGTTCCTTTGTGCATTTCTTAAAGGGCCACAAGAAGATGAGCCATGATAAAGGGGCCAGGCAAGATTTTTTTTGGAGGGAGCAACTGTGTTCTGCTGATTTGGCCTGAATTTTGTTTTTTTTTGCCTTTTGTTTTGTGACACAGGTTTAAAACAATTTTAAAAATCATTGTTCTCTAATGTTCACCAATTGTTTCTTGTGTCTGCTTATTTCTTCTTCAGAAGGTTTCTTCATCTTAGACTCCGAGATGAGTCCTAACAAGACTGGACCACTGCATTCCACCATTCAACACAGTATCTGGAGGTACCTTAAAGGCATGTAGCCACAAATTCAGACCAGTTCTGGTTTATTCTATTTGTTCATACTGACATACAACTTTATCATGGTTTGGTTGCGACTCCTAAGAGCAGGGTAGACAAGATCATAGACAGTAAACCAGTTCTGGGTAAGTCTGAGAGCTAACTGTGGCTCCCATTTGAGTGAGTTCTAATGTATTCAGCTCTTGGTTGATATGTAGCATTATGACTAGGCTGTGGGTCATATGTGAGAAACAAGTGTGGACCACTCAAGTGTCATTATTCCATGTGGTAGGTGGGCCAGAATAAAAATGCACAGTGGCCCAAATTTGGTTGAGTGCTGGTTTATTTGGTCTGTTTTTTGTTGACATCTGGCATTGTGATGGCTTGGTTGTGGCCCACTTTTGGCAAACAGGAGCAGACCTCCCAAGTGCCATCATTCCATGCAGTATGTGGGCCGGATGAACATGTCAGGTGTGGGCCAAAAGAATTTTGTGATCCGGGGATCATCTTTTTTGGATATTCTGTTTTTTGGTGATATATTTTTATTATTTATTTGGTAACAAATCTGTTCTCATATTAATACTTTTACTTTTTGCTGGCTGCCGGACATGGAGTATTTTGCATTTCGCGTCCGACAGTCTTGATTGATTTGCTCACTGACAACAAGAACTATTTTATCTCTGGTGTGGAAAAAGCGTGAATCTTTTCAATCCATCTCACTAGATTTCAAAAGAGAGACCGAATAAACACTGCTGTCTATCTTCAGTGGAAGAAAACAGATGAATAAAAAGACCAAGAAAAGTCGATAGCTATCAACTTGCATTTTCTGAAGGTCGAACACAAACATGGCCAAGTTTGTATGTCTAATAATTGCTGGAATACTGGAAAAATTCGAACTTTTATGACTTTCGGACCAGAGTATTTTAGGATCTCTGTTCGACAGTCGCTAAATTCGTCATAAATGCACAAATTCCCGCACCAATGTCGACTCACTTTATTGAGCAGAGCTTAAACAGAAACAGTGATTGAAATTCTCGGTGCTCATCTTGAAGAACTGAGCCCTCCTATCAAAACATTCACGTTTAATATCGAAAAGATTCAGCAGATTTCAAGAAATTAAAAACAATAATCGACTATTGGACACAGAGTTATATTGAAACCATCCGACTGTCAGACACGGTGATATATTAAAACCCTGTCTGACTTTTGGACACGTAGACACTGCGTATATTAAAACCCTGTCTGACTTTCGAACACGTAGACACTGCGATAAAAATAACAATTCATGTCATTATCAATTCATTCAATTCAGTTTATTAAAATGCCTATTTAAAATTCCTTCTCAATATTTCCGCATCATGTATTCTACTGTACAATTCCTTCCCGTGATTGGCCAATCACACATCGTCTAACGCGAAAAATTAAACATTCCCCAGTAAAACTCAGCTAGGGTCTTTTTTCTATAAATCGCGTCTATTTCAGCCGCGTAATGTGTGGAACGTAGACCGAATACAACCGAGCCTGCTGATACGCATAGGCTTTTATGCTCTGTGTTTGTCCAATCAATGCGTTTCACTTACAGTGGAAAGTTTAAACACTCAGGAATTGGTAAGAAATGAGCCAATCAATACATTGTTACTTTCACGAGGGCGTGAAGTCTAACTGTGCAGTTACATAGAAGAGCCTGAGTGTATCATTGAGTGATTGGCTATCAACACCAGTACCTTGGGTGGATATAAGGAAGCACTGAATTTGTCAATGAAGGAATCACTTAAATCCACAGTAGGGAACTTGGTATTTTCTGAAAGAGCTGACTGAAATTGACTGTAGAATGTGAGAGAATCAATACCATGTCGAATTTTTTGCTTCAGAAAACTGATTTTTCTGAAACACTAATTGGAATACCATTGGCTCACTGTAGCTAAAATGGTTGCTACACAGGACAACAATTTTTTCTGTCACAAAAGATCATTTTTTAAAAACTGGATCGATACTCTGGGCAAGGATATTGACCAGTTTGCACATCAGGCTTAGCTGAGGAGTTTAATTCATGCAACTCTTGAAAAACAGGGAGTGGAGTGAAATTCCCCATATTCAAAACCGTGTTCGAACTCTGCTTGCTTGTGAATATTCAGTAACTGATCCTAGTGGTCTAGTACAGTAACTGCATGCTTAAATTTGCATTTACAAGCGTTAAAAGATTAAAAAGAGACCTTTCAACCAAATACCTTTCTCTCGCAAAAAAAAAAAAAAAAAAAAGTGAATATTTAATGCGGTTGAGAAGCCAGACAAACAAAAAAAGCTAGTTTCATAACGATAACCGCTAGTGTAGGAAAAAGCATTAGAAGCTAGCTATCTGGTTGCA
Organism: Gymnothorax reevesii; assembly: GCA_029721435.1. NCBI lineage: Eukaryota > Metazoa > Chordata > Actinopteri > Anguilliformes > Muraenidae > Gymnothorax > Gymnothorax reevesii. The sequence continues at coordinate 73,669,306 of CM056579.1, forward strand.
GAACTAGTAGCAAAATCAAAGACGTCTCACACAATTACCGAATTTCTTATCCTGCCAGCATACAAAGCTATCGTCGGGACCATGTTGGGTCAAAATGCTGCCAATGAAATATCTAAGGTTCCTCTCTCAAACAATCCGATTGGCAGACAAATAGGAGAAATGTCGGCAAATATAGAGGACGTTGTAATTGAGAAAATAAAAGGGAGTGGGAAATTTGTGCTGCAGGTGGATGTAACAACTGATGTCAGTGGACATAATCAATAACTGGCCAATGTCAGATATGTCGACTGGGAGACAATGAAAGAAAATTACTTCTTTTAAGCTAATTATGCCGGAGAAAACTACAGGTGAGGAAGTGTTTCAAGTGACATCTGAGTATTTGGAGAAGTGGGGGCCGAACTGGAAAGGCTGCGTACAGTCATGTGTTTTATGATTGCATTAAAACCTGAAACCTGGTTGGAAAGCTCGAGTGGCTGTCTCGTCACTCGATCGCGCTGCTTGGTACGTAGCGCGAGCGGAACTCTATAATATCATAGTGGTGTGCCGTGAGATTTTTTTCATAGTAAACAGTGTGCCACGAGAGAGAAAAGTTTGCGAAACACAGCAATAAATCATCCACAGCATTTACTGACACATGAAATGCAACGTAAGTTAGATGGCTCTTTGGAGTTCACTACTTTCTGCCAGTCATCGGCAACATTTGTTCGGCCTCTGGCACAGTGTCTATGCGGTGAGTGAGCAAGATCTATTCCTTTAGTTCCCTGGTCTTCAAATCATAGTCCTGGAGGTTAGAGAACTGCAGGTTTTCTTTCCTCCCTTTACCTAGAGTTAGGAATGAAGACAGTCAGGCCAATCTGAGGCGCTGTTCATTCACTTATCTGGATTGAGAATAAACCAGGACTATATTTGGATTCAAGGTCCTGATTTGAGGATGCCTGCTTTAGATCATCATCATTTTCTCACTCTTTTCACAAACATTTATCTTTTTTTCCCACTTTATGATTATACAAACAAAATATGCTAATGGCTGTCGTCTTAGCAAGGTATTTAGCTTTTGATAGCTATAGATCAATGGTTGTCAAACTCGGTCCTGGCGCCCCATTGTGTATGCTGGTTTTTGTTCCAACCACAATTGCAATTCATTAGGTGCATTTATGTTAGATCTTCTTAAGGCTCGTGACAAATCTATACATGCCACGAAGAATAAAAATTTCATATTAGAAACAAAAATAAATAACTGAAGAGGGAAACAATTCAACCAGACATTTGATCCAGTGAACGAGCAATAAGTTCCTCAATGGTTAAACTGTTTACACGTGGTCGCAAAAAATTACAATTTATTTGGCAAACAATAGAGCCACACCTGTTTTGTTTCATTTTATAAGGTTCGGGTGAATAATTTTAAAAGAACTCAAAAGACCTATGTTCAGCAACCTAATTTGGAGCTTACGGATTTTCTCAGTCTAATCTGATCGGTTTAAAAATGTTTTTACCTGAAAATCCTCAGGATATAGAAAAATAAACACAATACATTCAAGGATTTTTGTTCTTCATGGCACAATGGAAATGTCCATCAAAATGTGGCTTCAGATGGTAAATAACTCCTTTAAACGTGGAATGCAGCTAATTGAGAGAAATTAACAGCTTTTTAAAATTCTACAATTGCATCTGTGGTTGGGACAAAAACTAGCATACATAGAGGGGAGCCAGGACCGAGTTTGAGAGCCACAGCTGTTGATGCAGGCTAGCTTCCGCACAGACAATCCTGCCTGGAATAATATTATGCATTAATGATTCTGGGTCCGAGCAGGGGGAGGGAGTGCCTCAGCTCATGTTCGTAGGCCTACGCAAGGAATAGGTGTGACAACGTGGCCTTGGTGACCTGCTCTCAATGGGTCTCATTAATGAAACGTGAGCAGAACGAATTTGAGTGTAAAATGTTCGCAAACGGGATCTTACCTGCATCTCCGCATTCATCAATATTTCAGTAACTCCGATCTTTTCGTAGCTACTAACAAAATCTACACATGCTGCTGACCATGTGTAGTGCTTGTGTAAATCTAAGAATGCACCAAAATAATGCTTGTCACTTTTGGAAATTACAATTTTAATTCATATTGCACTTTGTTATGTTCACAATATGAAGACGCCTTTGAAACACAACCTAAACATGACAAACGATTTAAAAATATATCACATTTAGGCAAATTAGTTGGCAATTGGCAGGTTTAAGATCCAGATTAGCTTCATGATAGTGAATTATCTATGTGAATTAACTCAAAAGATTCCACGTTCTTTCTACATATTGAATGGTGATGATAAAAAATAAAAGTGGAGGCATGTCGCTGTCTCCGTCAGGTATAATTCATGACAGAGATGTCTCCCCAATTACACCAGTAATGTGCTCGTCTGCAGTTGATAGTTGTGACTGTGAGCCTCCTCCTCCTGTGGCTGTTGTGTATATATATATTTTTTGTGTGCTTAAATGCGTTTCTTTGCCACCAGTTTCATGTCAAACCATTTACACTTCACTTCGGACATGGTTCTTTGGACTACAGAGACAACATTAACGGCATCTGTCACCTCCCTCCAGGCCTTCACTTTGCCTGTCCCTGTCACACCACTGCTAACATATGAAAATAAAATGTTTTTTCTTAACTCCATCCAAAATTATTTCTATCTCCGCTTTGGAAAAATTCTTTTTTATTTCTTTGTTTGGCCATCAATGACAGGTCACCTGAATAAATCTACACCTCCTTTTATGGTGGTCATTGGCAATTCATGGGCGGGGATTTATGCTAATTTAAGCTGGCTGCCGGGAGCACGCTGTCACTTTACGATGGATTGGCACTCTTGACCATACACAAGTGTTTACGATCAGATCTGAGTTTCCCGCAGTGTTCATGTATCCAGAGTAGGTTTTTAGTAAAGTAGGCTTTTATGTGCAAATCTACGCACAAATTTACTAACGTTTCATGAATGAGACACAATGAGAATGGCCGAAATGTATGTCAGGTTCCTCCAAAAACAGCCAAAATTTTATTAGTTTCAGCAACCTGCTCAATTGTTTTCTTCGCTTGATGCAAGCAAATAATTTGACCCTTCGGAAACAGTAACATCTTTTACATGTCCACAGGATATGTTCACACATGGTTGTTTAAGAAATGAGAAGATACTAAGTGCTTCCGTTAGGGTTAGATAACTTGTTGCCAGTGGAAACATAAATCACTGTGGTAATTATCCAATGAAAGGCTCTTACCTTTTTGCTAAGTTAAATCCAGGTGGTGACTTTGGTGGAGACCAATATGATGATTGAGCAATATCACAGATCACTTTTAACAAACAATTTTGACTCGTAATGATCATTTTATCACTCTTGACTGTGTGGTCACGCTGATTTGGATTCAGTCACTACATCACAGCCAGCAGTTTTCTAGGACTCCACATCCCCAGGCTTTTTGTCCCCAGACTTTTTGTCCCCGGATTTTTTGTCCCATAAGAATTTTCGTCCCCGTGGACTTTGTGTTCCCGGACCTTTTGTCCCCATGAATTTTTCATCCCCAGACTCTGCATCCCAGGATTGGTGATCCCCAATAATGTTTTGCCGTCTTCATGCATTATAACCCAAACCCAAAACCTAACCCGAATATCATAGTGATCCGTCCATTGTCCAGCTGTCCATCCATCTGCCAACAATGGCGGAACTTTTTGTTATCATTAGGCAACGAAAAATCTAGGGAAGAAAAGTCCTTGGGGACGAAGAGTCCGCAAACACAAAATCTGGGGATGAAGAGTCCAGTAACCCTCCGCAGACAACCGCAAACTCCATCAGGCCCTATCCACTGTTGAAAGACCTGACATAACAGTAATGATTGCCCAGTCTTTTCCCAGACTGCACAGTTGGCTGGGCAGCATCGGACAGCTGACACACTGCGCAAGATAATGCCTAAATGACAGTGAAGGAGGCCATTCCCTGCATTATGTCCACTGCATCACGTGACCTGTCCACCACTCAGGGTCCGCATAATCAGAGCATAGCTCATGCTGTGAGAATACACAATGAGATTCCAAAGGCTCCATAGAAGAGTTTAATTACAAAGGCTGTATTAAAGGCAGCCATTCTCATCACTGGAAATTCCACTGACTAAGGCATTCAAGAGATGTAACAATAAAAAACAAGTGTTTGCCACTAACATGGCAATATCCCCTGCCACCTCAATTTTATGTGTCCGTACGGACGGAGCCCAATGCTATATCCCCCTCTTCGCGCCAATCGCGCGGCGGGGTATTATAACAAGCTAGCAATTTAATCACCTGATCACCAAGCCTCTAAAGTATCAGTGCATTTTCAAAGCAATTTGAACAAAGAAACTGCTGGCTCATAATTTAGGGCATTCCATCTTTGACGTCCTGAGCCCAGCTGTTAGGTGTTCCATTGATGTGAGTACCACACACACTCACCATCAGCTCCCTCTGGTCCTCCAGGATCTTCAGGAAAGATGCAAATTCCTGCAAGGATTTGTCTGAGAAAATAAGCATTGAGAGTAATTAGTACAGCACCAGTACAGCAGATCTTTGGCCAGTGAACAGATTAAATTAGTTCCGATGAAACAGCAGTCCAAAACTTGAAAACTGGATACAGACTGCAATAGATATCCCTAAATATTTAGCACAGAATGGCAGCACAAAAATAAGTACAACTAGCAAAAGGCAACAATTCCAAAGAAAATTAGAGTGTGCTTGCCACTTAAAATGTAAAATAGTAATAGTAAATGGTAAAATAATTGTGGTTAGTTTACAAACATAACACATGCTATAATCTCAGAACACTGATCTATTTTCAGCGGTGTTAATTGGCTAAAGTATATTAGCATAGATAGATGCCTGAACAGAGTCCAAAAGACCAAGAATAAGAAAAGAAGTAAATAAGACTGTGACGTGCTGAACGGGCACACTAATTGCAACAAATTCTGAAACAGGTAGACATACTCAGGGAGATTCAGAGAAATAAGGTTGGGGCACTTTATTGTGAAACACAGTCTTACCTATGCATTTCTCGTCATCGGTTCTTGCATCTCCGATATACTCAAACTGGAACTCGCCAAGGCACTGAGCAAATTTGCGCTGGGCCATCCCCAGCTCTGAAAGACCAGACCAAACATAGTGTACAGTGTTTTCTCACCCTCATACTCAAGAACAGCTCAAAAGAGAAAAATTTCCAATGCTGGACAATTATAGGCCCTAAAGTCTTACCAGATAAAAAACATTAAACAAGAATTGTACAAATTTAAAATAACTGCAGTAAGAGAACTAGCTTGCAGTGTTAATTTCTTAAATAACAGTTCCTGGCGTGCAATATCCAAATCTTACTAACTCTTAAGTTAATTAAGGTGACATATAGGTCAAGCTTAAATTGTGAAGTGACTTATTATGCATGTATTTGCGATTCATGCATTGAAATTTGAAAAATGAAGTGTTACTGTGAACTCTAATAGGTGCATTGGACAAGGGGAAACAAAGATTTAGACAGTAATCCAAGAAGGTCGAATGCTTCGTCTTTGACTACTTTAATAGTGAGATATTTTGAATAAAGTGGTCTTAGCTGTTGATGACGAAATTCAGTATTGTGCTATGTGTTATGACAATACTATGTTTTCACTTAATTGTTGGCACCTCATCAAAAATTCTCCAGCTATCTCAATGACAGAGGAATGCCAAGTTGTTTCGCAATGTCACACAACAGTGTTTAGTGGCGCAAGGGCTAGATCACTGGTGGACTCCCTACACCAGTTATTATTAGATGTCAAAGCTGAAGTTAACACTTTTAGATACCTTTCATAACTTGGATCTTAAAATACTGTACTGCACAATAATAAGGCATCCCCAAAGCCAGTCACCACTATATCCTCCCTCCCATCAGATGTGTTTCTGCTGGAACACTTTCTAGACATAGGTCAGGACAATTTTGGTAACATTTTCGTCTGAGAAGTGACAATTAAAAATAAACAACTCCAAGAATTCATATACTCGCTTTGAAAGCTCCACCCTGACTGAAATAACTGAAATGCAGGCCAAAAGATTTTGTTTAAGATTAGTATCAATTAGCCAAGCAGCAGCGACTGTATTACATTATGCTTGGTTTTTACAAAGTAAGTTGCGACACCCCTCCCCTTCCCCTTGAGAGTTAAATGCATTACAACATCCTTTACATTTCTTTAACATCAGGCCAAATACAGGAAGGTACCCTCAGGAAAACAGAGGAAAAGGTGAACATAGTCATGATGTTATGACCCAATATCTTAAAGTCTGTTTCCACCGTTCCCATCCCAGCTGGACTTCTTCTTCCCTTGATTTTCCGGTTCGGGAAACCAAACACTCTGTGTGATGTAAACATTGGCCCGAGGAGAGGTCTTTCCTGAAAAGCTGCTAACACAAAGACGAGCTCTAACTGTATACAAACCAACATCACTCAAGCTGGTGTGTTAGAGGAATAAATTCTTAACATATGTCTGTTTTTAACAAATTAAGAACTTAATTTAAAATAACGATACAAAAGAAATTGACCAGGGCTTAAGTTCAGCTCAGCCCACAACAAAAGCGAAAGGCAAAGTGATCAAGTTAGGAATTCCATCAACTGGAGGAATTTCAGAGGTTTTACCACTACATGCAATTTCGTGATCCATTATGTCATTTAAATTATATTAACAGCTACAAACATAAGTACTCAACAAACTAACTAAAACCTGTACCAAGAGAGATAATCCTGAAGATTAAATGATGTTGATGTTACAACGATAAATGGGGCAGGAGAGGTTGGGGAGTCCTATTTTAGTCTGACATTCAAAACAGGCCTAAAGCTAGCAAATGGTCTAGGCTCATTCAAAAAACAATTACTGCTGACAACTCCAACACATGCTGCTGTTACAATTAAAGGAGCAGTGTGTAGAATTTAGACTGATATTTTGGCAGAAATGGAATATAACATTCATAGTGTATAATCACGTGAAAACATTAATCTTTGAGTTTTGTTTCGCTTAGAATAAGCCCTTTAAACCTACATGGGAGCGGGTCCACCTCCGTCTAGAACACCATGTTGTGCCACCATTTTTTCTACATTAGCCCAGAATGGGAAAAAAGTAAATGAATAAAGCACTGACACAAGCATAGACAGTAAAAGAAGGGGACGGCGGGATGGCGCTATTTTCAACGGAAGAGTGTGAAGCACAATTGAACGAGTTTTCAGTTGGCACCATGCCAACTGCGCAGGCTCAAAGCCAGCTCGCTGACGTAAACGAACATCCTGAGAAGCGGTAACTCGTCTGGTAGATGTATCGTACACATGATTCCCAGCGAGCAAGCTATTGTGTCTGTCAGTATAGTCTGATTCTGTTCAATGTGATGATTTTTCGTGAATTATTACTTCATAGGTACAGCACCCTCCATAATTATGGGCACCCCTGTTTAAGATATGTTCTTTAGCTTCAAATAAATTTAGTTATTTTTATAAATAATTTAGGATCATAATGAAAATAAGAGGAAAATCCAACCTTTAATTCAAGTGCATTTATTCAGTGGGAAAAAAATCCCACATTAAGAAATAATTCTTTTACATCAAATCATGTGTGCCACAATAATTAGCATCCCTGATGTTAATACTTTGTACAACCCCCTTTTGCCAACAAAACACCACCTAATCTTCTCCTATAATGTTTCACAAGATGGGAGAATACAGAAAGAAGGATCTTCGACCATTGCTCTTTGCACAATCTGTCTAAATCATCCAGCGACCTGCGTACTCTCCTCTGCACTCTCCTCTTCAGCTCACTCCACAGGTTTTCATTGGGGTTGAGGTCTGGGGACTGAGATGGCCGCGAGAGGAGCTTGATTCTTTGTCTGGTGAACCATTTCTGTGTAGATTTGGCCACACGTATAGGGTCAATATCTTGCTGAAAGACCCAGTGACGACACATCTTCAGCTTTCGGGCAGAGGCCACCAGATTTTGATTTAAAATGTCCTGGTATGTCAAATCGTTCACGATGCCATACACCCCAACAAGGTTCCCAGGGCCTCTGGAAGAGAAAAAGGCCCACAGCATCACCGATCCTCCCCCATACTTCACAGTGGGAATGAGGTGCTTTTCTGCATACTCATCTTTTGTGTTCCACCAGACCCACTTAAAGTTTTTGTTGCCAAAAAGCTCTATCTTGGTCTCATCTGACCAAAGCATACGGTCCCAGTTGAAATCCTACCACCGCTTGTCGAACTCCAGATGTTTGCGTTTATGATTGTAAGTGAGAAAAGGTTTTTCCGTGCATGCCTCCCAAACAGCTTGTTGGCATGTAGATAGCACCTGATGGTTATTTTGGAGACTTTGTGACCCCAAGATGCTACCATTTGTTGCAATTCTTTAACAGTGAGCTTTGGAGAAAGCTTTCTTTCTCTTACCATCCTCCTCATCGTGCGTGGTGGCAAAATAACCTTGCGTCCTCTTCCAGGCTTGTTTACCACTGTTCCAGTGGTTTTAAACTTCATAATGATTCCTCTGACAGTAGATATGGGCAGGTGAAGGCGAGTGGCCATTGCCTGACTTGTGAAGGTAGACACACATCTGCTTTACTTGAATGGTGTGTTCTATTGTCTTTCCCATGTTGAAGAGTGGATAAGAGAAATAGCCTCTGTGTCACGTCATATTTATACCCCAGGGAAACAGGAAGTTATGAATTACTAATTACCTGTTCCTAGACACTCAGATCAACTTTGTAAACTAGTGTAGAAATGACAGAAATACTTCAATTATATGCCAATAAGCGTGGAACAGGTGATTTTATGAAAAATAATTGTTTCTTAGTCAGGGATTTTTTTCCCCCTTAAAATTCACTTGAGTTGAAGGTTACATTTTTCTACCATTTTCAGTGTGACAGTATGCCTCTGCAATTAAAACTGAATCTATTTTAAGTCTCTTAACACTTCTTAACCAGGGGTGCCAATAATTATGGAGGGCGCTGTACTTCACTTTGTTAGCAATGTGGCTCAATTGTCTTCTGTTTATGATTTGTTTTGGGCTTCTGATCTAAACAGTACGGTTATTCACGTCCTGTACGACAGAAAGTCGCCAACATTTCACATCACTTTTAGCCTAGCCTGATGCCATCGGCTAAAAATGCTTACTATTACATATGTAATGTTACATACGAAGTAAAGACGTCTGCTACAAAATGTAGTTTCTCTGTAGAATATTATCACTGACATGAAGGCTCATAATGATTTTAGCGTAAAGTTATTTGATTTCAAATGTCAGGCAAAATGAATGGGGGTGAATGGAGAAGCTACCGCTAGTTTATCATCTGCCATCTACTTTGAGCGTTCAATTTATCTTCAACTTCCGGGTGTATTCCTACCCCCTTGGACACAAGAGAGAGCTTTTCACGTTTTCGCAAGGTTTGCGGCCACCGTAGGTTTTCTGAGAAAAGGAATGGTCAGTTGGTTGCAATCTAGAATCTGACCACTAGATACATCTAAATCTTACACACTGGTCCTTTACAGATCAAAACGGTCCTCTTCAAAGAAACTGAAATCTTGAAATAAGGGCCTATGGTAACTTGTTTGCAATTATCCACCCTTTGAAGACATCAAGTCAAGGAGCTCATTAAACATTTTTTATTAAATTTGTAACTGAATTAAATCTTTCAGTCTCATGTCGAACGACTCTGGAAAATCATTGAGCACTAAGTTTATAGCAACAGAATATACAGCCCCAATTCTGAAATAGTTGGGTCAAAGTGTAAATTGTGAATAAAATCAAAATGCTATGACTTTCAGATCACATGACCCAATATGTTATTTACAATAGAACGTAGATTACATGTCAAATGTTGAAACTGAGACATTTTACATTTTTATCAACAAAATGAGCATATTTCAAATTTTCTGGCTGTGTTGTATCAAAAGGTGTTGGAGCTTCTAAAAAAAATGACGATCACTGCCGCTTCTCATTTAAGCCGATCATATTTACTGATAAACGCAGAAACACTGTTACAAGGACGGGAATACAACAACGGTGACATAAAAGTATGAGGAGAAAAAAAACAGATCTGTTACTTAGCAACAATAAGATTCTATGTAGCAACTAACGTCTAAACGCTACACTGGTGGAAGACAACACAACACATTCCTATTTCAAATAAAAGCATTTGTTATTGTAACCTATGTCAGAGAAAATAAATACAACAGGCTGCAACAGGTCTCAAAAAAGTTGTGACAAAAAAGGGCTGGAAAAACAATTAATATATAACAGAATCAGCTGAAAGAAAATGTAGCAAGTAATTAAGGGGTGTAACATGGCTGGCTAAAAGGGATGTCTTAAAGAGGCTGAGTCTCTCAGAAGTAAAGATGGCCAGAGGCTCTTCAACCTGTGAAGGCTTACGTAAAAAAAATTGTGGAATACTTTAAAAACAATGTTCCTCGACGTCTAATTACAAAACCCAAAACCAGTGAAGTTGGCACATTGTGTAAATTGTGAATAAAAACAGAATACAATGATTTCCAAATCCTTTTCAACCTATATTCAATTGAATACACTGCAAAGACAAAAAGTTTAATGTTCGAACAGGTAAACTTCAGAATTTTTTGCAAATATTAGCTCATTTGGAATTTGATGACTGCAATATGTTTCAAAAAAGCTGGCACAAGTGGCAAAAAAGACTGAGAGAGTTAAGGAATGCTCATCAAACACTTATTTGGAAAATCCCACAGGTGAACGGGCTAATTGGGAACAGGTGGGTGCCATGATTGGGTATAAAAGTAGCTTCCCTGAAATGCTCAGTCATTCACAAACAAGGATGGGGCGTGGGTCACAACTTAGTGGACAAATGCGTGAGCTGATTGTCGAACAGTTTAAAAACAACATTCCTCAATGAGCTATTGCAAGAAATTTAGGGATTTCATCATCTACGGTCCGTAGTATCCTCAAAAGGTTCAGAGAATCTGGAGAAATCACTGCACGTAAGCCATAAGGCCGAAAACAAACATTGAATGCCCGTGACCTTCGATCCCTCAGGCGGTACTGCATCAAAAACCGCCACACAGTGTGTAAAGGACATCACCACATGGGCTCAGGAACACTTCAGAAAACCACTGTCACGAACTACAGTTCGTCGCTACATCTGTCAGTGCAAGTTAAAACTCTACAATGCAAAGCGAAAGCCATTTATCAACAGCACCCAGAAACGCTGCCGGCTTCGCTGGGCCCAAGCTCATCTATGATGGACTGATGCAAAGTGGAAAAGTGTTCTGTGGTCTGACGAGTCCACATTTCAAATTGTTTATGAAACTGTGGGCATCGTGTCCTCCGCACCAAAGAGGAGAAGTACCATCCGGACTGTTATAGGCGAAAAGTTCAGAAGCCAGCATCTGTGATGGTATGGGGGTGTATTAGTGCCCAAGGCATGGGCAACTTACACATATGTGAAGGCACCATTAATGCTGAAAGTTACATACAGGTTTTGAACAACATATGTTGCCATCCAAGCAACGTCTTTTTCATGGACGCCCCTGCTTATTTCAGCAAGACAATGCCAAGCCACATTCTGCACGTGTTACAACAGCATGGCTCCGTAGTAAAAGAGTGCAGGTACTAGACTGGCCTGCCTGTAGTCCAGACCTGTCTCCCATTGAAAATGTGTGGCGCATTATGAAGCGTAAAATACGACAACTGAGACCGGACTGTTGAACAACTTAAGCTGTACATCAAGCAAGAATGGGAAAGAGTTCCACCTGAAAAGCTTCAAAAATTGGTCTCCTCAGTTCCCAAACGTTTACTGAGTGCCGTTAAAAGGAAAGGCGATGTAACACAGTGGTAAAAAGGCCCCTGTGCCAACTTTTTTGCAATATGTTGCTGCCTTTAAATTCTAAGTTAATGATTATTTGCAAAAAAAAAAAGTTTCTCAGTTTGAACATTAAACATCTTGTCTTTGCAGTGTATTCAATTGAATGTAAGTTGAAAAGGATTTGCAAATCATTGTATTCTGTTTTTATCTACGATTTACATAACGTGCCAACTTCACTGGTTTTGGGTTTTGTACAAAGGCTTTGAAGGTCTCATCATCGACAGTGCATAACATCACCAAAAGATTCAGAGAAACTGGAAAAATTTCTGTGTGTAAGGGACAAGGCCGCAGACCTTAACTGGATGCCCATGATCTTCGGGCCCTCAAACGCCACTGCATCACTCACTGGCATGATTCTGTCATTGACATTACTAAATGGGCCCAGGAATACTTAAAGAAATCACTGTCTGTCAACACAGTCCGCCGTGCCATCAACAGATGCTACCTAAAACTCTACCATGCAAAAAGGGAGCCATTGTTGGGCATGATCCAGAAGCACCGCCGTGTTCTGTAGGCCAAGGCTCATTTAAACTTGACTGTAGCAAAGTGGCAAAGTGTCCTGTGGACAGAGGAGTCCAAATTTGAAATTATTTTTTGAAATCATGGGTATCTCTGGGCTAAAGAAAACAGCTCCTGTTATCAGCATTCAGTTCAAAAGCCAGCATTTCTGATGGTATGGGGATGCATTAGTGCATATGGTGTGGGACCTTTGCATGTTTTAAAAAGCACCATGAATGCTATAAGGTATATATAGGTTTTAGAAAAAAATATGCTTCCCTCCAGATGACATCTATTCCAGGGAAGGCCTGGTGTATTTCAGCAGGACAATGCAAAACCATATACTGCAGCTATTACAACAGCATGGCTTCATAGTAGAACAGTCAGTGTGCTGAACTGGCCTGCAGTCCTGATCTTTCACCTATTGAGAACATTTGGCACATAATTAAACGAAAAGTCCATCAAAGGGGACCTAAAACTCTCCAGCAGCTGAGTGGGATCAAATTCCAATGGCAAAACTCAAGAAACTTGTCTCCTCAATTCCCAGACACCTCCACTCTGTGTTAAAAAGAAGAGGGGATGCTACACCATGGTAAACAGGCCCCTGTCCCAACTTTTTTGAGACCTGTAGCAGCAATCAAATTTGAAATGAGCTGATTTTGTGGATAAAATTGTTACATTTCTCAATTTCAACATTTGCCATGTTATCTCTGTTCTATTGTGAACAAAATACTGGCTGGTGTGCTTTGAAAGTCATTGCGTTTCGATTTTATTTACAATTTACACTTTGTCCCAAATATTTCAGAATTGGGGATATATTTAACAGATGTAATTGCTGAGGTCAGAGGAGAGTTTTGAGGAGCAAAGCTGCACATAGTCGCATACAATAAGTCTTTAGCTAGATCAGGGATTTATGGAAAATTTCCCACCTAATGTGGTATGAGCAGCAGCGGCTCGTGAACTGGCAATAGGGGAAGCTCAAACAATTGTTTAAAATTAATGATTGATCATGACCCATTTTCAATCATTCATTACCATTGCCATTACAGAAACTTCAAACACCCTAAATTATCAGATATGGCCAGTTTTACTAATGCATTGATTATGATTATGACACCGGACTTCTCAAGCTTTTCTTTACTCGGGTTGAAAGCAATGCATGCGTTTCGTTATTGTTAAAATGAAATAAGATTATTTGAAACGTCTTTATGCAATTCCACTGCTTCCAACCCCTCCATGGACAAGGACTTCATTTCCACGCGATAATCTCTTACATATGCGTTGATCAAATAATAGCTGACTACAACAGAGGAACATAAATATGCCATATAAACTCACACCAAATGAATGAGTTGACAGGTATGCGTTATTAATGACAACCGATTATCAATTAAATGTTTCATTGTTTGATTTAATAAATAAGGGGGCAATTACTTTTTCACATAGGCCCAGGTAGGGTTGGACAGCTTTTTTCAGCCAATAAATGAAATCTATCCTAGTCTAATATTTAAATTAGTTTGATGATCTGAAACATTTAAGTGTGACAAATGTGCATAAATGAAAGAAATTGCGAAGGGGGCAAATACTTTTTCACAGCTCTGCACATGCATTCATATAACATTTTTGTTTAGGGGTTATCATCATTAGAAAGGTAAAATGCTTAGGCACTTAAGACCCCCTTAGCGCACGTTTTTTATGACACTATTCAACTGGATAATTACACCACAAAAATGCATGTAAACATTATATGCATTGAGAGATAACCTTCAAAATGAATTGAAGCCATGGAAAATCAAGCTTGAGACTAACTAATTCAAATGAACAATCATCCTGATGGATACAGTCATTTTCAAACCCAAAACAAACAAAGGCAGTTCAGGAAAGTGTTCCAAGTGCATTATGTACTGAACGCCAACATTAACAATCTGAGGGGCAGATTACAACTCATCTCAAAGATGGCCTTAGGAAGGTGAAGAGTTGTCTCAACTGCAGAAATTTCCATAGAAAGGTGGGGATATAAGAATTTCTCATTTTTGCCACAGGAACAAACAGAAGAGACACATTCAATGTTCCATATTTTGTGGGCCCGAAGTTCCTGCTTCCTTCAGGAAACATCAACTTTCCTCTATCATGGATTCAGCCTGCCTAACGTTCAATTCAGATGACAGCAAGCAATCCTAGCCACCTGCAGAATAATCGTTTTTCTTATCCCACTGCATCCATGTTAGTTAATGAGAATTTAACCAATATTCAAAGGTAATGATAAATTTTTGGATGTGTAGGGGGAATAGCAGGGTAATTTTTTGTTTCATTTTTCTTTTTGTAAAAAAAGTAAAAGGACTGCCGGGTTAGCTCACTCGTTTAAGGTGCCTCATTGCGGAGCAGTAGAGACAACCACGTCGCAGGTTTAATCCCCAGTCATATCAGCCGGCAGCGCTCAGCAGCTTTTTCAGAGCAGTGCACAATCGGCTTTGGTGCTGCAGGGATGCAAACTGGGAAGGGACTGCCGGATAGGGATTTTAAAAATAGACGTTTGTTCGTTGCTCAAGTGCCTCCTGTTGGCCTGCCAGGCACTCATCAGTTAGATTCTAAGCTTGCTCATGTTCGGGTATCCTCCACCCTCATTCTGAACTTGCAAAGTTTCCACCAATGAGTGTAAAGAAGCAGTAGTTGACGGGTACGCACTTCGAAGGAGAGCCGCGAACTGTCCATCTCTCCCGAATTGGCAACAAGGGGTCGCATACCAGTAGTTTGTACATAGTTCTCAAATTGGGCATTCCAGATTTGGGTGGGATTGGAGATGCCATATTTTGCCCAGAATTTGCCCAGAACATGAGGTTAGGAAACAAAGTTAAATTAGCAGTCCAGTGCAACAACCAAGGTGCTTTTATGTACTACTAACATGCCAAATGACGTATGTAAGCTTGCCAGCATTTTTGAGAAGGTGGTAGTAACAGAAAGCCAAAGTCAATCTCACTTTTGTTCTTGCATATTGAATTGAGCTTCAATCTTGGTTTAGTTATTCAAGCAGTAAGTCACAGGCCTCCCAATAAAAAACAATTTTGATTAATTAGCGAAAATATGGGTACATATTAATACTTATTATATGATACTGGGTGGGCCTGCACGATACATCGCCAGAAGATCGTGATCTCAATTCACCCCTACGCTTGATCTCATTTCTAAACGCCAATGATTTTTCAGCATTATGTCAGGAGTTGCAGAGCAAACAAACTCGTCGTTTTCAAGGAAAGTGAGTAGTAGGCGGTCTCTTGGGGGCGCTTGAGGCCGCCCCAAAACGCAGCACTGACGTTGCATTCATGCTCATCCTATGGCAAAGCAGCTGTACATCACTTGACTTCATGTAGAGGCCAGAGAAGGTAAACAGTAAATGGCGCACGTCTTCCGAAACGAAGAGTTGGCTAGCAGTGCAGATTCAGAAGCAGCGAGGGAGGCACGGAGAAATATTAAAGTGCAGAGTCCAGGAATGTTTGTGGTCAGGAAAAATACACGCAGAATGAACACTGATGAAAATCCACTCGGGGCATTAATAATAACTCCCTCAACGGGGCGAGCGGACGAGCTCGGTAATTTTTGCTTAAATGTTCCCTGGCATTAAATAGGCCGAAATTGACATTTAGAACTTCCCCTTGTATTCTTTCGCAATGAAAACGAAGATACAAACACTTTTCCTTGAAAATTTGTTGTTTTTAAACTATTTCAGATTAATTAAACTGATCGGGAACGCCCCCTTCGAAATGTCCAGAACTGGCCTTATATGGCAACTGATGTCACGCAAGGCAGCCAGCTGGTCAGATCTCCAGTCTCGGCAACGAAATGTACATACACTATGCTTTATTTACCATAGCCAGCTGACAGACCCTTACAAAAAACCACTGTTGGAATACCATAAAATTTACCACCAAAAAACTATAGTATTACTTGAAATAGTTGTATGTTTTTTTGGAACACCCTATATAGATTTAGGGTACTATTGAAATATTATAGGGCTACCATAGCTAATGAAATAACGCGACAGAAAAAAAAAAAACTAGCCTAAACTATAAACTTCAGGATTATTCGCCAGAACCTTTGCCAAAATAGGTGGCATTAAGTCGCATTCACACCGAACACGAAACAGATTGTTTGCAAGTACATTTGAATGTAATCTGTCGTGTTTGTTTTGCGTCCGGTGGGGAAGCAGCTTTAGATGCGCACGCAAGCTAGATGGCTAGCTGTGGTTAATTTCCTGCAGTAGTTAGCCAGCTAACTTAAGTTAGACATAACGTTAGATTTTCATGAATTTTGATTATGAAATTATACAGCAAGTGTTCAGTCCAGTGTTGAGAGAACAGCCAACTATCAAACTACCAGTTTAACTAACCACCTTAGCCATTTAGCAAGCTAAGTTAGTTAGTGACAGGTGCGTGTATTTCCCTCTAGCCAATCGCCCTGGCCTCCGTTCAGGCATTTAGCGAGCTTTATGAGCAGAGCATTTCGCGTGTACTATGGTCCTTGCATTGACTGTGAATGCATTTCGCATCCGTGTGAAAGCAGCTTTAGACACGTACGCAAGCTAGATGGCTAGCGGACATTAAATTTCCTGCAGTAGTTAGCCAGCTAACTTAAGTTCAACATAACGTTAGATTTACATGCATTTTGATTTTGAAATTATAAAGCAAGCGTTCAATCTAGTGTTGAGAGAACAGCCAAGTTACACACCAACTATCTACCTGCCAGTTTAACTAACCACCTTACCCATTTAGCAGGCAAACGTTAGTTGGTGACAGTTGTGTGTATTCCCTTTTAAGGGCTAGAGCTGGCTTCTGAAACCTATTAGTCTAATGATTAGCCAAAAAGCAATGTCAATTAGTCAAATAACTTTACCCCAAGTCACTTTTTTTTTTATCTGATGACCAGTTGTGAGGGTCTCTGAAAAAAAAAATTGTGCCAAAGAATCATGATCTCAATTCTAAACAAAAAAATAAATAAATAAATAAATCGCGATTCACATTTTTTCCAGAATCGTGCATCCCTAATACTGGGACAGTTATTCAAAATTAGTGCGACTGCCAGTGTACTGTCATTTTTTCAGGTTTTTGGGTCAACAAACCTTCCTCGAGGGTGCTTTAAAAGATGAGCTGAAATCATAATCCAGTTTTTCTCCCAATTGATTAATTAGGTCTTTAAACCATGCCACCTACTGGTCTAAACACCTGCGTCCCAAGCAACTATAAAGCATTTTCAGTTTTCGCAAAGACGGTCAACATAGGCATATTCATTTCGGCTGCATTAAGCAAACTATTGTGAGTAGCTGGCGAAAAATTGCCACTTGACACAGACTATTACTATATTAATGTGTCAAAGACCACCTAGAAAAAAATATATACTGGTTGGCTGAAGTTGATCTTGCCTGTGGGAGGCCACGTCTCTATGAGATGTCAAAAGAAAAGAGATTTTGCTATGGATTGTGGACATCTGGTGACATGATCAGAGATATTTTTTGGGAGGAGATTTAAAGCAGGGGCCTAATCTCGTCCTAAGTGATCTCAAGTGCAACTGGCAGCTCAGATCAGACAGTTTGAGATAAGAGGGATGGATTTTTTCTCAGTTTTGGCAATACTTCCATTTTCTCCTTAAGCTCAGATTGCATATCGTATTTTTCTTCACAATTGCCTGATAAAATTTTCAGCATTCCCAGGCAACTTATCTGGCCAAGTTAGAACTCTACTAAACATTCGCAATGTGGACATATCTTATGGAGAACACAGATAATTCCTTATGATCTTCACCTCCAAAATTCACATTGCAAAAGTGGTAGGCCAAAATGCATGTTATGATGCCAGCCTGATGTGACGGCATGGCTTGGCTCTCTGTTTTCTAATGCAAACAGGTGTCATTAGGATACACTGAACCGCAAAAGAAACATTGCAGACATTTAGTAAATAAACTGTTTTATGAACAAATATTTATAAAGTTGATTGGGACATCAGTTGGAGACAGTTCTTTCATGTGAAAACTCACCATTGCCTGGAGCATGCTTGACATGATGTTTGTGATCATGTGACCAGATTTATTCTAAAATTCATTGAGATTAAATCAGTACCTTGTATACACAGCATTAGCATTGATTAGGGACACGCATCTTCTGATCTTCTGTGCGTGGAATGCACAAGGCGACTGATGAAAGCGATAGGGATCTGGGCCCATACTCTCTGAAAAGCAGCTGAGAACAGCGCAGCAGTTATCAGCCTTGGAGCGTGAGAACGTGCGGTCTTGTTGAAACAAGTCATGCTGTTGAAGGGCAAGGGACAGCCCAACACTAGATTTAGTCAGTAAGCATGGCTTACAGGATACCCCCCGCAACAACAAGTAGTCGGGCAGTACCACAGTCAATAGACCTTCCAGCAAGAGAAAAAATTTTCAAAATCGGATGAGTAGGTTATGAGATCTAGGTCCGGACATACAGACGCACGCACACAAACACAGACACACGCACGCACACACAGACAGACAAAGCAAATCCAGTATACCCCCCTAAACTTTGTTGCGGGGGGTATAATAAACTTCGTTGCAGGGGGTATAATAAGGTCATAGAACTTGACTGATGTATCTGGCAGCTGTGACCCCATGGTCTCGACTTGGTCAAACATTTTGAAACACTATAGGTCCAGTTTCTTGGTTTAGTGCAACTCCTCCCCATATCCCGTGCATCTCTTTCCATTTCACAACCATCGACGTAACGATCACCCTTTCTACACTAAACCCTAGTTCTGCCACCTGCCACAGAAATGCAGCCTCGACTTTAATCTGAAAAAACTACAGTCCTCCACTGCCAATAACGCCAGTTTTGTCTTTGCTGAGCCCATTGCAGACGTTTCTGTCGGCGAAGATCTGTCAAGATGAGACCCCTAGCCAAACGTCATCAGGTCAAGTTGTTATACCTCAAGCGGTGAGGGTCCCCATGGTCAGCCAAGCCATTGCAGTTGCCGTAGTGAACCGGTGCTGGAGGTGTTGCTGCTGTATATGCTGGCCTTGTTGAAGCGTTGTGACCCTGGGGCGACCTCTGCATACACATGGAACTGTTGAAGTTCCATGGTTCGAATACTGCATTTGAAGTCATTAGCAATGACTCTTGGGTGTCGATCAGCACAGAGACATCAGATTGCTTGCTCGCACTGATTTCTGGTAAGTCTAAGCATGACTACAGCATTCAGGAAACAAATGACAGACTGATACCTGTGGGTGCACTTTATACCCATAGGCCCAATGAGAAGCAGGTGCCTTCTTATTTTCATGAAGATGCATTTACAAGCATTACCATTTTTATTAAAAGAGTCAGATTGAACACTTGGTCAAATGCTTTTACTTTTACTTGCTGAATTTTTTGGGGGCAAGACCATCATCTCCACTTTAATTGAGTCAGGAATGTTGAAAAAAATCCACAAATTTTCATTCTCAGAAGTGCATCATACAAACTTCAGAAAGTGTAATGTTTCTTTTGCTGTTCAGTATACAATGCCCCCAAAGTTTTCTGTTTCATAGCAATAACAATTTAGTTTCACAAACTAAACACACTGACTTCAACTTTACAAACCAGAGTAAGAGGAGGAAAGAGAAATTTTGTCTTCAGTAAAGTACATCATGCAAATAATAATACTGGCAAGTATTACAGATAAACCAGTTGAACAAGGGATCACAAACTCAATTTCAGGGAGGGGTGTGGAGGACCACAGTCTGCACTAACATGCTTGATTTAACCCATTATTGGGCTACAAAGACTGCATGCCTTTTTTAAGCTATATTTAACCAGAAAAACCCAACTGAGAACATTTCTCACTTTTTTAAAGGGCACCCTGGGAGAAATGCTAGATTCATCAGTTCCAAGTGAGGAGGATGACAAACAGGGGCCTGTTTCCAAGGCCAAGACCAACTGATGGTAGAATGCAAAGGGGGGAGATTCAGTGAGCTATATCAGGTTAAGTCATGTTCCTTCACTTAAAAAAAATGTAGTTCTTAAAAACTGCCCTCAAGAATGCTAGTGTAAGCAAGACGCAACTTTTATAGCTGCTTTTGGGGAACCCTGACACAGCAGAGGCGAGAGAGGGGCTTTGGGCATGGCGACATGACATAATTTTCAGACCGGGCAACACAACCAAATTTTTTGAGTGGCAACGTTCAGCCCCATGCCACAAGCATGCACAAGGGGGTAGGTAAGCAGCCCATCCCCTGCCCCCCCAATCAAAATGAAGGGCTGTCTGAGGTGCATTATCATTTTTGAGCAGGAAGTGATGCCGAACTCAGTCCCTTCTTTTTCAATAATTATTTACATCCCAAAACGCCAAACGGCGTTTCGGGGATATTATGTTTTTGGTCCGACCGCCACCGCCGCCTGATATCCTACGTGTTAACGCGATAACTTCTGTAATATTGTAATTAGAAATTTCATGTTTTGCATTTAAGTAAGCATCATTAAGAGGAAGATCTGATTCGATTTTGGACAATTTACAATTTCTATATTGGCCACCAGGGGCCAAAAACAGAAAAATCACTGTTTTTATCATATCTCTGGAAATATTTGTCTGATTGACCTCAAATCAAGTGCATCCTCATGACCTGAGGATGTGTTCCACGATGACATCATACCTGTTTGGTTCAAAATTTTTACACAAGGTGGAGCTTTGTCACATAAAATTCACCATTTTTGCCATATCTTTGAAACCATTTGTCCAATTGACATGAAACTATGTGCAACTGCAAGGTCATGATGTCACAATGTGTCACATGATGACATCATACCTGTATGGTTCAATATTTTGCCACAAGGTGGAGCTTTGTGATGGAAAATTATCATTTTGGCCTTATCTTCAGAACCATTTGTCTGATTGACCTGAAATTAAGTTCAAATGAAAGGTCATGACCTGAGGGGCTTTAAATTGTATTGGGTCTATTCGAGGATTGGGGAATTGGAGGAATGGGGGCATTCGGGGATATACCCCAAGCCGTCGCCTCCAAGGGCATAAGCCTAGTTCAATACAGGTATAATATTCAATGATTCATTTTCTATATTTGTTTCCATCTTTCACACATGGCATCAGTTTACTCTTGGGCCGATTCCAAATCAGGATACCTCATGCTGTTTCCCAGACATACAAAATAAAAATCTGGGCATAATTTGTCATCTGCATTCATGTTTTAGCATATAGATGTAAGGGCATAATTCCAGAATATTACACCTACCAATGAAGTTGATTTCAGCTGAACAACTAAATTTCTGGAGAGGAAATTTTTTGACAGCAGTAAATATTCACAAATGCCTACCATAATACAGTGATCAGATTAAGCGGATTCGCATTGCAAAATTTCAGCAGTTTTGACAAAATGCTAATTATCATAACAATCCCTGCGCAAAAAATGAAATAAAAAAATCTTAATGAGATTTCATTGTTCCCGACTCACTGGCCGCCGAACTTCCGAGTTCCCGAGCCACAAAGCAATAGGAGAAGTTTTAACAACTTTGCTTTCCAGGCTGGAAAATGATGTTCATTTGCATACCGACTAATCAGCTTCTGGGGAGCGCATGCATGCTCTAAGAAGGCTTTCTGGTATTGTCATGATACCAAGACTGCAGTGTCAGCCATAACGTATTAAATTACGTTGCTCTTTGGATGTAGCCACCTAGTTGGCTCTTAAGCTAACTAACGTTAACTAAGGAAAATCTTTGTACATGGTCCTCATATTAAAGCTGCAGTTGGTCTTATAAAAGTAACTTTTTGTCATATTTTCTAAAACTGTCACTATTTACATGTCAGCATTACAAAAAACTAGTACTCTGTAATAAAATAAAGGCTCCTTTAGCCCACCTATTGCTCTTACTACAATTTAGCAGAATCCATTGGACCGATCAAAAACAACCAATCAGGATGGTGTCTGAGGGAGTGTCATATGCACGCGCTGCAGACAGCCTCCTTCCCCGTTCCTTCTCAGTTCATGCCAGTGCTCGGTTCAAGTTCAAATATCCAGGAGAGGCTTCAGGAGCTTAGAGAAACAAATGGCGCAACAACAGCCATTAGCTAGGAAAAAAAATACCTCTACCTCCATTACTGTCAACAGTATGCACGGCTAAGACAAGTAAGAGGAGGAAGCCAGAAGAAAAAAAGCACAAAAGATTAGAAAAATTAGACAAAGCCTGGGATAAAACCAGAGTGAACATCGGAATGGCTTTTCAGACATGGAGGGAACTCCGTGATCTGGAAGGATTTAAAACTGACAGTCGGTGACCTTCCTGCTTGACAGGAATACCCCTGCTTTATTCGTTGGTTAATTTTTGCTCCACAATGCTCCGCAAATAAGCGAGTTGGCGTCACTTACAAGCACAGTCGCTGTTCGAATAGCCAGGGTCTTGTAATTGTTAGAGTACTCCGTTGTGCATGTGATTTTACTGTGATGCTGCAGTCGGGCTAATGTTAACTAGTTTCCCATGCTAGGGCTAATGTTACTGGCGTAGCTTTATTAGAAAGTAGCAGACAATATCTTTATGAAGTAACCTGACAGTCTTATCGGTTGTGTTGTTGTCCTTATAAATATGTGTAACGTTTCTGTGCTCTCACAACTAAATGTTGTCATACATGGTTTAATGGCCATTTAGCAGGATTCACAACAGTTTCTGTTCTAAAAGAAAAAAATAGGTAACTTACTGAAGTAAGTATGAGCTGGATTTTTACTGAATACATACTGCTGTAGATTACTTTTCATGTCGACATGATTTATTTCTGTTTGTTTGTTGGCCTGCGATGTTGACTGTTCACAACAGTAATGTCTAGCCTCGGCAACTTGGCTATTTTCGTAATGTGAAATTGCTAAATCTCTCCACAATCGCATGCCTAACAGGTCGCGTGCCTTCGCCTGCATAGCAGCCTCCTCTGGGGGAGGGTCTTTGGAGGCAGGGCAGGAGTGCGGTGGGGAGGGAGGAGGAAGGATCTGAAAGTTGCATTTTTTCAAATTTTCATGCTCAGTCCTCTCTCTCCTCAAAGTTAGCAACTGCAGCTTTAAGGGAATATGATTTGTTTCTTGTCCCAACTTAACTAACTTTGCCAGCTGTCATAGGCATTAAGTTATCTGAGGTTTCGCGGAAGTTTCGTCAGACCCAACTGAGCTTTTACATTTTTGGGATGTTAGCTAGTTTGGTAGCTAGTTCAAAAGCAATCGCTTGGGTATAGCTAGCTGGCTAGTGAACCTATGGTAACTATGATGCCTATTGGAGTTTTCATCGCCCTGATTTGTCACTTTCAACACCATCACACTCAGAGGATCTCTTTGAACAGTGATGACCTGCTTATTTTACGAGCAAACACAGCTCAGGCCTGAGACGTGTTATTTCATGGCTAGTTTTACTAGCATTATCTTGTTATGCATGCTATGGCATATTATGTTACTCTTCAGATTATAAAGCAAGCCATCTTCCTACCTAGCTGACACTAATTAAGGGGAATCTTTGGAATCATTGTTATACTAAAGTAAAGTGATTTGGTTTTTGACCTTATGGAAAAAAATTCTGGGTCCAACCTCCAATTTTTTCGGCTATATATTTCTTATATTCATGCATGGATAAATCTTGTTACACGATTTCAGACACTGGTTTAATCCTTAACAATGCAGTGTAATTATATCCCCGAACGCCGAATGGGGTTCCGGAGATACTATATTTTTGGTCCGGCCGCCGCCGCGATAACTTCAGTAATATTTCAATTACAAATTTCAAGTTTTGCACATAAGTAAGTATCATAAGGAGGAAGAACTGATTCGATTTTGGACAATTTACAATTTCTAGATTGGCCACCAGGGGCCAAAAACTGGAAAAAAAATCACTGTTTTTATCATATCTCTGGAAATATTTGTCCAATTGACCTCAAATCAACTGCAAATGAAAGGTCATGACCTGAGGATGTGTCCCACGATGACATCATACCTGTTTGGTTCAATATTTTGCCACAAGGTGGCGCTTTGTGATGGAAAGTTACCATTTTGGCCATATCTTCAGAACCATTTGACTGATTGACCTGAAATTAAGTTCAAATGAAAGTCTATTCAAGGTCTATTCAAGGATTGTGGAACTGGAGGATTGGGGGCGTTCGGGGATATACCCTCAGCCGTCGCCTCCGACGGCATAAGCCTAGTTTTATAGGATTATCGAAGTAGTACAATGTTGTGGAGCAGAAAGTACAGTATTTCTCTCTGAAAGTAGTGTAGTCTAAGGTATGGCATGATCATACTAAGGTATGAGCTATTGAATGACATGAACTCCATGAAATAATAAAGGGAAATCATGGTGTCGTCAAGGTATATTACTTTGCAGTAATCATGTGACGAGCGCCAGCTGAAGCTTGTCAGTCCTGCCTGCCAGCATAGTTTCCTTCCACTCTCACCAACTATTCCATTATTAGTTCGGTCCTTTCATATGTTCAGCTTGTTTATTTTTCCTTTGTCGGTCAGACCATTCACTTGCCTTCGCTGTGCTGGTTCCGTTCTCTCTCAGTGACTTAATCTCTCCTTATTGAGAGCTTGCGTTCATTCGTATTTCTAAATTTACCTTCCTAAATTTCTCTATTTCGGAGATCGCTTATCCGCGTCTCTTTACTTTTATTACCAATTTGGAATTGGCTAAATTTCTCCCTTTCAGGAGGGTGTAAGCTTTTCCATTTTGTATAAGTCATTGCCATTGTTCTTTGTGCTTGTATGCTCATTGTTTACTTTGTGCAATGTCAAATAAACTAGTGTTTTGCTTGCGACTCTGCACTGGGGGTCTCCCTCTATTCCTACACATAACACATCATTGTACAACCATACAATACAGGAATGTTTTATATCTGTATTACAGTTCACAAGTTTTATCTTTCATGTAAGACACAGTGATCCTTCATCTCAGCTTCCTTCAATGCATATGTCCTTACTGCTGCTGTAGTTGGAGACACTGCTGAAAGAATACCAGCATGGGTAACAGTAAAAACATTTTCCCCTCTTGGGGAACAGAAAGACTCCTCTGGTCCTGATAGATGCAAACATATCACCTTAACTTCTCTTGATGCATGGAACTTCTCCAAAAAATATTCAATTGCAAGCCACCATTGAGCATCATATTCACATAACATAACCAATTATTTTCTCCCAGTCTGTAAGTTCTTTTGAAGAGATGCTGCAGATGCTAAATGTTGGCTCAATTGAGGCAAAGGAATATTCCCGGGCTTTGACCTCTGTCTTGCAATTAGGTAAGGAAAAGAAAGCATGAAGCTTATGAGTCCCCTCTATTGCTTTATGCTCTCAAAACCTTTGTTGAAGTTTTTTCTCAGTTTCCATTGTCTCCTCACTTGTGGCATATGTAACATCCAAGTTTTTTAAGCAATCTTTTGCCCATTGAAAAAGTTGCAAAGGTGTTTGTATGTGATTTTCATAGGGCCCTTGCAAGCTTGCTCTTTGCTGCCAACCTTTTTACAGTGCCCCCAACACCATCACATGGACCCTAGCCATGAGAAATTGCAAAAAAGTGCCAGTCTGCTGGTATCGCAAAATCCTCTTCATGATTTTGTATGCACTCTACCAAGTGCCGTTCTAGTTGGGAGTGTAACAGCACGTGTATTCATTCCGAACCATCACGTCATGGTTCAGTACTTGCAGTCATATGCCGAATACGTCTGAGTTATGGTGGTGTGTGATGTATGATTAGGGATGGGAATCGAGAACCAGTTCTTTTTCAGAACCGACGCCCAGAGGATCGATTCCTTGGGACCGTTGGTATGCCTGCCTCACGATTCCGCTTATCAGTTCCGTCGCAAATGCGTAATGATGTCACACGCGCTGCTTTGTTTGGTTCAAAACGCAGCAAACATGGCGTTGAGGCAGAAGCGCTCTAAAGTTTGGGCATATTTCATGTGAAAAAAAAGACACAAAGGTCATTTGCAACACTACCTCCAATATGCAGAATCATTTGGCCAGACAGCATGTAATTCATCTGCAGGAATGTCACGTGTTTGATATGCTACTTAGCGCCGCGAGGGAATCTCAGTCAAACAGCAGCAGCGGAGCTATCAAAACGTCATCTGTTAATGTCGAAGGTAACTTTAAACTCTCCAGGCAGGGCAGGCCCTATCTACTTTGTTAATGTTAGCGCCATTTCATTGTGCCAAGTTTCACTATGGGGTCTATTCTCCCATGCGCTTAAGTCGAAAAAAGCACGTAGCTACGCGCTTTTCAGCCTACGCATATTCTCCCCTCGACTTAAGTCTGTGCATTACGCGCCCCGAAGGCAGTTACGCGCTTGAGGCGGAGCAAGGCCAAAATCGGGGCATTTCCGGGCGTTTCTCACGCGCTTACGCGCTTTTTCTGTTAAGCACTTTTGCGGGCTGTATTGAGGTCAAGCGCCAACATAAGGTGAAATGGAATATTGCGTTTGATGTCGGTTATCGACCGAATTTTAACATTAATTTTATTTTATTTAACATGGTAAAGGTTGAGACATTTAATATTCAATTGTTCTTCCTTATTTCTACACTACTATTTCTCTATTTCTCTCTCTCTCTATTTCTCAAAGCCATAATAATTTATCAAACGAAATCATCACAATATTACTCATCGGCCTCTTCTCCAATCAGTTCAATTACAAACGCAAAACAATTAATATGAGTATACATAAGATCATCATTCTACCATGCCCTCAAAATCTAAAACCAAAATGCCAGTCCTGCATTTGCTTGCACTCTTGCGTGATTGGGAAAGAGTAAGAGGAGCGCGCCGAGCTTGAAGACGAACTCGCATATATCGGCTTCGTTTGGACATCCTGGGACTAACAAACATCGAGTGCATCCAGCGCTTTCGTCTGGACCGTGCATGAGGCAATCATCTATCTTTGCCGACTTCTGGATGAACAGCTATCCAGCCGCAGCAATTATCCACAAAACATACCCGTGGTCATCAACGTCAGAACTGCGCTGTCGCTCCTGGCATCTGGGTCATTCCAGTGAGTGGCTGGTGATGTCATACACATATCACAGGCGCATTTCGTTGACGCTTCAAGTTCTTCTCCATGCACTTCCACGGCAGAAAGAGTGGATGCCATCCCCTCCTCCTGTGTGGTGAAATATACAGTGGATGATGGTTGCCCACCACCTGTACACTTGTACACTTCTCCGGTGGGCAGAGAGCCTGGCTTTTACAGCGCCCCGCAAATCTCTCCATTTATGCTTTAAATCGGGGATACTGCGCTAACATCTCCCCATCGAAGCCACATCTAAAACGATTCGCAGCTTCATTCCTCGGATCAGCCTTCAGCGCTCGCTTGCCATACCACACCAACATCTGTGAAATTTGGTTTTCAGCTTTGGCTCGACGTCGCCATCATTGTCTTCATGTTCTATTAACAAATGCGACTGCCCTATATGTTCCTGATAATCTAAAAAGTTGCGATATTCTTAGTGTGAGGAGATTGATTTTCTAATTGAGGATATCTGTATTAACTAACTCGTGTCTTTGTAAGTTTTTTTCACCATTGATAATACTGTGTATTTTAATGTGTGAATAAAGATATTATTAGTCTAGATTGAGCCCTACCCTGGCCAATACCAAGCACTACCCATTTGTTAATCAATTTTAGCCTGTAAAGAATAGCCGACATGGGAAGAATCATTATCAGTAAATGGGATAATTAATTATAATAAAGTATTAGGCACAAGTTCAAGTGAATGTGTGGCTCAAATCAAATAGGATATGATAGGCTATGGATATGGAATTCCGTCATTGCTGAGGCGGTTTCGGGGCGGGGGGGTGACCGCGTGCGGGGTAAGAATCCTTGTTAAAGCGTTTCCATGTCCTTTAGTTGCAAACCTGACATCAGAGGAGTTTGATCTTTTTGTGTGATTAGAATGTCCCCTTGGTCTTCTTCCCCGTCTTCCACGGAACAAACAGGCTGGTGTAGGAGGGGCACATTTTCAGTGATCTGCTTGCGCTGGTTGAGAAGCGCTAAATTCTTTATTATTTCATTATCGCAGCAATTTGTTTGTTTGCATAGCATAGCTAATCGCGCGGCGGGGATAAAAAAATAAATAAATAAATAAGTAAAAAAAAGAGATGTCTGAATTACTTCTTGTCATTGGTACAGTCAGGCGCGTGCAGGCCCATCTGGACGCTCTGGACTTTTCCCGATGGCCTGTGTCCTTATTGGCCTGCCTGGCTGCCAATAAATAAAATGCAGCCACTGGCCTGCTGTTTCCAGGCAGACAACACACCCTTGTTGCAACAGCAGCAGCACTATATTGACAGAGAACACGCCCCCTCACTGCATAGTGCACACGTAGCCAACATGAACTCTGTGATCAGAGGGTAGGATTGGTCGAAATTACAGCGATCACCGTTTTTCTTTTAGAGGACTCGTGTTATGACTGGTTAGTTGCTTTATGGCCCACCTCTACACAGCCAAAACAGTGGAAGTGTAGAGAAGCACATGGAGCAGTCTGCGAGAGAAGGGGGGATGAATGAGAGAGACGTGTCCAGTGTTGCCAACTTAGCGACTTCAGTCGTTACTACTCTCGACATGCAGCGGGTGCTTCCGTCGGCCTGTCCCCCGTCACAGAGCACTCACAGGCGGCCCAGTCCTCTCGCAGCCGCCCCTCCTAGCTGGAGTCGGAGCAGGAGATGTTTAATCCTCCGTGTCCAAACTGCAAATGAATCGCACATGCGAACTCGCCGCATTTTCTCAGTGTTGGTTTACAGTCACGGCGGGATAAATGTGATTTTGTTTGTCTAAATAAATAACTGTATTCAGCGGCGGCGTTAAACCTGGGCTAATATCCCTCCCTTTATTAACAATTAGTCCTGGCTAATTCTAGATGGTTTTCCTTCATGAACACGTTTTCCAATTCAAGAATAATCAAGAGGCAATTGAACACACGGCTTCTCTCCCCCATGCGATCTAAAAGCCACAAAATAGTGGGCTGCATTCAGTACAGAAAAATAATTTAATTATAATTAGATCTATGCACCGGCACTCGGCGACGGCATTTCAGAACTCTTCAGCTGTCTGATTGAAAAATGTAAACGGACGAAACCACGTACTAGTGACCTGAATTACCTTCATTCGCTGAAGAGTTCTGAAACATCGCCGAGTGCCGGTCCAAAGACCTAATTACAATTAAATTATTTCTCTGTACTGAAGCCCAGTAAAGATCGCATGGGGAAGAGAAGCCGTGTCTTCAATTGCCACTTGATTATTCTTGAAATGGAAAACGTTAATAAAGGAAAACCATCTAGAATTAGCCAGGACTAATTGTTAATAAAGGGAGGGATATTAGCCCAGGTCTAACGCCACCGCTGACTGTATTTATAAAGATACTCGCCTCGTCCAGACAGTTCCGTGTGTGTTTGCATTTCTCCGTGACACAAGCTAAACCTCAAGCTTAACATGGCTCAGTCTAAACTGTACAGTCAAAAGTCCAGAAAGGAGTGGGAATCAAACCGTGAATTCAAAGGCAGGTTGAAGCAGTTTATTGGGGATGATACTCAGGCATACTGCATATATTGCAAGGCTGATTTCTATGGCAAACTAAGCGATATAAAAAAACACATGCACAAGGTGTATTATGCAAAGTAGGTAATGACATCATCTATCGACTTTTAGGACAGCCAATACAATAGGCTAGCTATTGTAAGCTAAACACCTAAACGATTTGCTGACAAAATAATACAAACATGAGAAACGCCCGGAAGCGCCCCGATTTTGGCCTTGCTATGCCCCAAGCGCGTAAGTGCCTTCAAGGCGCGTAATGCACAGACTTAAGTTGAGGGGAGAATACGCGTAGGCTGAAAAGCGCGTAGCTACGCGCTTTTTTCGAGTTAAGCGCATGGGAGAATAGACCCCTAAATGAATAATCTCCATTGTTATTGTCCATCAAATTTAGATGATGATGACTGCCAGAGTCAGGCTGGCTCAGAGGCTGGCTCCCACACTGGCTCCGAGGCTGTCGTGAGTAGCTCTCGTGCACCTTACCCACTGCTTTCGCGGAGGCAGGGAAGAATAAAATGACCGAGGCGAGGATAAACGAATGTCGCCGAGCAGTGACTAGATTTGTGGTGAATGGTTTGCACCCTTTTGCCACTGTTGATGCCTCTAAATTTCAGTAGGTTCATTTTCTGTTTTACTTTTACATTTACTTTGTCTAGCCGGATAGCTCACTCGGTTAAGGCACTGTGTGGCAGTGCAGAAGTGACTATTACGTCACGGGTTTGAGCCCCGGAAGTACCAACTGGCAGTGGTCGGCAGCTTTATCACCGTAGCGCACAATTGGCCATCACGCTACAGGGTTTCAAATTGGGAAGGGACTGCCGGGTAAGGGAAATAAATAAAATAGCTTTGTTCATTGCTCAAGCACCTCCTGTTGGCCAGACGGGCGTTCATCAGGAAGATTCTAAGTCTGTTCATGTCCGGGTATCCTCCGCCCTCGTTCTGAACTTGCGAAAGTTCAACCAATGAGTGTATAAGAAGCAGTGGCTGACGGGCACGTGCTTCGGAGGAAAGTCGTGAACTGTCTTCACTATCCTGAGTTGGCAGCAAGGGGTCGCATACGAGCAAGCTTTGTACAATAGTTCACCAATTGGGCATTCCAGATTCGGGTGGGATTGCCAAATTAAAAAAAAAAAAATGCGCGGGTCGGCCCGGAACCCGTGGGTCCCGCGGGTCGGGCGGGGCGGGTCAATATTTTAATAACATTCAGTGAGTGCGGGCGGGTTGGGCCAAACAGTGGCGACACCGAATTCCCACGAAATTGCGAATAAAAAGTATAATAGGCTATTGGCCACTTGAGGGCTCTGGACATACAGCCTAGATAATATGCTCATGTCAAACGATGTAACGCTACCTTAAGCAGGATAGAATGCCAATTGTACCTCTCCCTCTTCCTATTCTCGATGTACACGCACTCACTGGTGCGCGGCTTAATCCTCCACGGTTAGACTAAGGATCTAAAGGTTTAATGATAGCTCTTTTTATAAACTGTTCTGCAGGCAGCACCAAAATATTATATAGTAGTAGTAATTCTATTGACCTGTGGGTCCAAACAACACATAGACAAAACATTTTTTCACCACTTTACAGTGAAAGGCATATCAAGATTCTTATTCAAAAATAAAATCAAATGTTGAGGTGCTTCCGTTTATCAGCTACGTGTTCTCTAACAGCAGAGCGTGTGCTGCCATCGGCAGTAAAGACACTTCTTAGATATACATTTCTATAACACCATTCTATACGCATATCACCCAAACGAATAGGTAACTCATCATTACTGGAGCATATATGGTCATAAACTTGGTCTTGCTCTCATTAATTACCATTCCACGAGACAAAGAATAATCGTGGAAAAAACCATGGTGGCCAAAGCAGTCCTCTGGGTCCCAGAAACTAGCGCAACAAGTGAGTGAACCTTCAGTTCGGCAGGCTGTGTCCAGGAAGTGCGCCGTAATCGCTTAAACCCTGGCACTGTTGACGCGATTTTGTTTTTGCATAGTTTGGGAAAAAAAATACGCCTAGGCCTACAGTATAAGCTGTGTTGAAAAAAATAGCCTACAAGCTCCCCCAAAACAATCTTGAAATAAATATATGAGGGAAAAAAAATTTCCTCGTGGAGAGGATATCGCAACACTGTATGGGAGAGTAGGCGATAGCGCCAGTGCGCCACTGTCATGTTAATTTTGTTCCAATAAAACAGCCTTTTGCAATATTTTGCCTGATGGCATTTCGTTTGGTTGCAAAGATCAGAAATCAAGGTAAGGTTCCATTAATAGACAGCGCCTAAACTTTATATTAAGAATTCCAGCCAAAAGCCAAATGTATGTTCTGCTCCACTCAAATCCATAGCGTGACGGAGGAATCATTTTTTTCCATTGCAAATCATGTCACACAGACCCACTGTACTCTTTTTCTCTTAACTCCTTTTTGTGTCGGGTCGGTTCATTCATTCAGAATAAATGTAGAACTGAATCATTCTACTATATTCTGTAGGGAGATGATAAGGACTCTCAACCAAAAACACAATGCCCCAAACAGAGACTCATCTGATTCATCCGATTCCTGCTTGGCATGGGGTTGAAAAGCGCAATTTGGTCACAGATCTGAAATGTGTCATAAATGCAGCCATCACAGCAGATGGCTGGACAAGTTTCAGTCAAGACCACAACCTTGCCGAAACATTACACTGTCAGGGAAGGTCAGAATCAAGAAAAAGTCATCAAAACCAAAGCAGTTTATGAAGCACAAACAGGGACAGTTGTGGCGGAGGAGATTGAAGGCATCCTGGAGGAGTTTGAAGTGAAAGAGAAGGTGGTGGCTGCCACTGTGGATAACGCGGCAAACATGGATGTAGCTGTGAAAAAGCTAAACATCCTCAAGTTTCCATGTTTCACACACACACTTAGCCTTGGAGCTCAGAAGCTGTACAACTGCAATACAGTTTCCAACTGGGCAGCAAGGATTTGTTCCGTGATCATTTGGATGAAGAGATACCACATGGCTAAAGTAGTCCTGAAGGAAAAGCAACAACACCTCAGTAAGTAATATTGTTTAAATACTTTAATCATGCTCATAGCAAGCTAACAACATACACATTTTTACATATAAATGAACAGATCAGGATCAATTTAAATTGATGAACTAATGGTAATATTACAGTGTTTAATCTCATAATCTTATGTCTATGCGTGCGTGCGTGCGTGCGTGTGTGTGTTGTGTATGTTTTCCTTGCAGAGCTGCCTCAGCACATGCTCCTTATAGATGTGAGGACGAGATGGCAGTCCCTGTTTTTGATGATGGAGAGATTCTGTTAAAAGTTTCCCGCTATCCAAGCTGCAGCTATAGACCAATGACTAAGAAAGCCCATGGAGAAGGAGAAGAACTAATGTTTGAAAAACATTTAAATTACCTGTCAACTTGGTTGACAACAGCCATTTATTAAAAGGGTTAGGTTTCTTTATGCAATATATATTTTTGTTTTATGTTGCAGACTGGCCAGAATGGGCAATGAGGACTTGAGGAAAGCAGAGGAGTTTGTGTTGCTGATGCAGATACATTACACATCTACACTTGCAGTCTCCAGCGAAAGAAGTCCAACCTGTGGCCAGGTATTACCCATCCTACGGAAGCTGTGGAGACATTACACAGTGCAGGCAGACGACTCTGCATGTGTGAGGACTGTCAAGGAGAACATCTGGAATGATCTTTCAAAACGTTACCAGGTATAATCACTGACATGTAACAATGAATTATCATATGACAATTAATTATATTGTTTATTTATTGTACGTCACATTTTGTCACTAATTTGTGTTGTTTGTCCTCCATTTTAAACTTAAGGATGAAGAAGAAGTAGAAGATGACTATGTAAGTTTAGTTAATGTGATGAATGATAGATGGCAGGGATTACTGCACCATCTAAAACTAGCCTAAACCTTGTGTTTATGACATAATTTCAGACGCCACCTGTAAAGAAGCAAAAGAGGACAGCCCTAGAGGAACTTTTTGAAGAAGAGGACGGCAAGCTGCTTTCCACACAGCAGCAGTCCCCTGTCTCCACAGCCCAGAGAGTGGATCAAGAAATCCTGCTTTATAGAAGCCTTCCACCCATTCCAACCAAGGACAGCGCCAGTCTCTGGTGGTGGAAGAAGAGGGTCACATTGCCATTGTTGTCAGCTCTAGCTGAGAAGTATCTCTGTGTCCAAGCATCCCCCACCCCTTCTGAAAATGTGTTCTCTACAAATGGAAACACCTTATGTCCAGAAAGATCTTGTATCCCTCCCGAGAGGGCAAACATGCTAATTTTTCTGCACAAAAATTGTTAATTTGCCAAAGTTGATATTTGTGGTTTTATTTTATTAACAAGTTAATCTTACAGAGGAATTCTTGGTATTTTTTATGACAGTTGAAGTTTTGTTTCAAGTTGGGCACAAGCTCTTCCCTGACTGCTCTCAGTCAGTGTTTTCTGTTTTTATGGCACATAATGGCAGTTGGGCCAAACATTTAATTTTTGTCTGGACCAATTTAAGTGAAATAGAAAATTTCCTAAGGCACTCTTGATTATCTTTGAAGGCATACACTAGAGTGCCATGGCAAACTGGTTGAGAAACACTGCTATAGGTCCATGGACTTTACTTTGAGAAGTAGCTCACCTACCTTTTGGGGTTGTTCTGAGGTTGCTCCACATGAGTTGTGTATACTTTGCTCTGTATCTTTTGATTTTATTATAAAATAGAGCAAGTTAATGCAAACAAACCCATTTCTACTTATTCCCTCACCCAATGAGAATCGATAAGAGATTTGACAAGGAATCGGATCAGAGTCGTTAAATTCTTATCAATTCCCATCCCTATGTATGATGAAATGAGCACACAGCTTTTACCCAAGGCTGTTCACCCGTTCACACAGGTGTAAACTAATTTGGAGGTTTTTTTTTTTATTCGACAATCATTCTACATCACATCAGATGACTGACTTCCAGTAAATATGTGGTCTGGTAACAAGGCTGATTTCTATGGCAAACTAAGCGATATAAAAAAACACATGCACAAGGTGTATTATGCAAAGTAGGTAATGACATCATCTATCGACTTTTAGGACAGCCAATACAATAGGCTAGCTATTGTAAGCTAAACACCTAAATGATTTGCTGACAAAATAATACAAACATGAGAAACGCCCGGAAACGCCCCGATTTTGGCCTTGCTACGCCCCAAGCGCGTAAGTGCCTTCAAGGCGCGTAATGCACAGACTTAAGTCGAGGGGAGAATACGCGTAGGCTGTATTGTAGGCAGTGCGACGAAAGCAAGAGCAAGCCAAGTTTACCTCCTAGCTTAGCATATTTTTATTTCCTCACAGCTAACATAGTGTCTACCAACAGCATGGAAACAACTGCAGAGAATCCACTTGCTGATAACTGCCACACTTATTGTCATGTAGATCATTCAGTGATGTCCATAATTGAGGATTTTCCTACTCAACCCATCACCCCAACAAAGTCTCCCGCACCGAAGTGGATAAAATCTCAGCGCTCGGATGCCAATACCTCTGGCACTGTTAAGAAACTCTCAGAAGTTATCAATGCCAGAGCTGATGGCCCAGAAAAAATGCACAACGGCACGCTGCTGATTGAAGGACTCAAAAAACTACTGATGTCGCATTTACAGAGATCCGGGATTTGAAAGGTAAAGTTTCTCACATTGAAAAATGCATTACCAATGAAATAAATAGAATGAACACGGTGGAGCAACGTATTGAAGAGCAGAAGGCCTACTCCCGATAATGGAATCTGCAGCTGTATGAAGCATCAGAAACCAACAAGCAAAATGTGCGTCAAGAAAAGAATCAAATTAGTGAGGATGTTGCACCAGAACTAGATGTTTGTTCTCTGCACTCTTAATGAGACATTAGCTGCTCTAGTGAAAGGAGAGGGTTTCTGACCAGCAACACATTTCTAGCTGTTCTCTGATGTGAGTGTGATGAACTGGCTTTAAGCGACGGACAACAAATGTGAAAATATCTGATAAATGAAGTATAATACTCCATAACAACTTCAAAATACCGTTTCATACATTTAACATTTGATTTACAATTTGAATATTCTCAATATTCCAGCATACACGATGGAGTTCTAAAATTCATCATCATAAGGTACAGGTGTTACGACCAGCCCACTGACTGATCACAACATAAGATGGGGAGACAATTTGGCTATAAAAAATAAATGATTTAATTACAAAAAGCACTTTATCAAACAAACAGTTGGCCCAAAACAACAAGAGCTGGCCGGGACACTGAGTGGCTGCAGAAGAACAGGCTGGCAGTTGAGGTCCCTTTTGCACATCACCAACCACCAACCTCCTTTTATGGGGTGTTGCCAGGTGCCACCAATCCTGAAATTAAACATACAAGACGCACAAAAAACAGTCCTCCTGCCACTAGGAGCAGCATAAATGTAGAGGGTCGCAACACAGGCCAAACTATAAATTCTGAAAGGCACTAGAATATAACACGAGTCACTGTGGACATGACCATGTCTTTGGACTGCGGGAGGAAACCAGAAAAAACCCACGCCAACAAGCAAACGCCACACAGAACGGCAACAGGGTAGATTCGAACCCACAACCCTCTTCCTGTGAAGAAACGGCGTTACCCATCATGTCACAATGCCTCTCCATTGAATTCAAATCAGGAAGCTGAAACAATTAAAAAAAAAAGATTTCTACGGTAATCACAGGCAAAACCGAATAAAAGTTTCCCCAAAAAACATAATTCTGCATCCCACTGCTTGGAGGATTTTGAAGGGTTTTTTTTAGTTGTTCTTTTTAATTCTCCTTCAAAATAACCAAGAGATAATTGAGATCAGGGGCATACAATTTTGAGATCTCCTCTGTTTATCCCACTTCTCAAGTATTGCTCAAATGGTTCTCTCAACTCAACCTCCTTTGTCTCAGTGATGTCTTGTCTCGTTTTATCTCTTGCTCCTAAGGGACCTTTAGAAGAAGTAACTCAGAAACAAATGATCACAGAGTGATACGAATATGAGAAGCTCAAATTCATCTCAAGAGACGAGATTGAGCAACACATTTTTCCGACAGGAAGTGCTACAACAAATAATATGTTTAAATTCTAATATACTTGTTGATAGAATGATGATTTTTTGGAAACACTTTTTATATAGGTATTATTTTTATGAGGGATATAGTGAATGAGGATA
This sequence comes from Gymnothorax reevesii, assembly GCA_029721435.1. Classification (NCBI taxonomy): domain Eukaryota; kingdom Metazoa; phylum Chordata; class Actinopteri; order Anguilliformes; family Muraenidae; genus Gymnothorax; species Gymnothorax reevesii. The sequence continues at coordinate 73,706,451 of CM056579.1, forward strand.
ATAAACTCATGTCCTACAAACAATTAACTAGTTTTTATGGAACAGTCTGTACATTGCAACAATATGATCAACTTATTGGAGCTTTACCAAGTGCTTGGAAATCAAAAGTTATTAAAGGAACAGAAGAGCATTTAGCCTGTAGCCCTCATATGAAAATGGCAAATTGGTTAAATAGAATAAAGATCAACAAACATAAACACACATTTTATTTCAAAATAAAGAATTTAGTCGCTGTACCATGTAGGATTCTAGACAGTTGGGAAAATATGTTACCCAGGCCCATGGAACCAAGTTTTCAAAATCTTTTACAGAAAATCACTTGATCCAAAGATTAGATGTTTTCAATATAAGTCAATATATGAGTTTTTAGCAACTAAATAGATGCTAAATATATGGGGAATAGAGTCATCACCCCTTTGTAGATTCTGTCTGGTAAGAGTGGAGTCAGTAGACCCTTAATTTTGGTTATTTTGGATGAAGGTACAAGGCTGGATATCTCAGTACAATAGTATACAATTAGCTTTATTTAAAGTGTTACTGGGTGATGTAACAAAAGGAACACATCTAATCTGTAATATAATTACACTGTTCAAAAAAATAAAGGGAACACTTGAACTACACAATGTAACTCCAAGTCAATCACACTTCTGTGAAATCAAACTGTCCACATAGGAAGCAACACTGATTGACAATCAATTTCACATGCTGTTGTGCAAATGGAATGGACAAAATGTGCAAATTATAGGCAATTAGCAAGATGCCCCCAATAAAGGAGCGGTTCTGCAGGTGGTGACCACAGACTACTTCTCAGTTCCTATGCTTTCTGGTTGAAGGTTTGGTCACTTTTGAATGCTGGCAGTGCTTTCACTCTAGTGTTAGCATGAGATGGACTCTACCCACAAAAGTGGCTCAGGTTGTGCAGCTCATCCAGGATGGCACATCAATGCGAGCTGTGGCAAGAAGGTTCGCTGTGTCTGTCAGCGTAGTGTACAGAGCATGGAGGCGCTACCAGGAGACAGGCCAGTACATCAGGAGATGCGGAGGAGGCCGTAGGAGGGCAACAACCCAGCAGCAGGACCGCTACCTCTGCCTTTGTGCAAGGAGGAACAGGAGGAGCACTGCCAGTGCCCGGCAAAATGACCTCCAGCAGGCCACAAATGTGCATGCATCTGCTCAAACTGGCCTGCCCGTTCCCCAGACCTGAATCCAATTGAGCATATCTGGGATATCATGTCTCGCTCCATCCACCAACGCCACGTTGCACCACAGACTGTCCAGGAGTTGGCGAATGCTTTAGTCCAGGTCTGGGAGGAGATCCCTCAGGAGACCATCCACCACCTCATCAGGAGCATGCCCAGGCATTGTAGGGAGGTCATACAGGCACGTGGAGGCCACACACACTCCTGAGCCTCATTTTCACTTGTTTTAAGGACATTACATCAAAGTTGGATCTGCCCGTAGTGTGTTTTTCCACTTTAATTTTGAGTGTGACTCCAAATCCAGACCTCCATGGACTAATAAATTTGATTTCCATTGATAATTTTTTTGTGATTTTGTTGTCAGCACATTAAACTATGTAAACAACAAAGTATTTAATAAGAATATTTCCTTCATTCAGATCTAGGATGTGTTATTTTAGTGTTCACTTTTATTTTTTATTTTTTAGCAGTGTATGTATTTAGCAAAAATAGAATTGAGAAATTCAAAAATTTTGTCAAGTATTGCAGTAGAATTGAGTGTGTGATGGTCCATGAGACAGAACTTGAAATTTATGCCAAAGATGGAATAAAGTAAGGGAGACTGAAGGTTGGGAATAATGAGGGATGGAATAGGTGATCTAATAGCGACTAATGCAAAAGGTTGCAAAGCACTGTGAATGTAATTGTTATTGTATTTCTATTTTTATTCATTCATTTATTAAATTTTTTGCGTGTGTTTTGTTTTGTCTGGTGATGTAGGAGAACTCGTACACAATGATATAACTGACTGAATGAATGAAGTTGTCCTCCAAAGCGTGGGGTTGGTGGCGGGATATTAAAAAAAAAAAAAAAAACCACATCATATTATCAAACTGTGGTTTATAACCACTCCCCACATGCTTCTTCAGCTACTGATTAAAGCAGACAGGCAGGCACTAGCGTATAGCTAATTTCTTAATACAAGGTAAACACAAATGAGTATTTGTGAGATCAGTGAGTAAAACATTGACCTCACCCTTCTGTTTAAGTGCAATAAAGCTTGAGTAAAGAACCTCTGCGAGAGCAACAAAATAACACCGAAAACGCAGCTCTGCTGGGTTCTAAAAATAAACCTGTGGCCCCTTGAGCAACACAGGAAACAGAACAATCATTCTTCCACCAACCCACATCAATCATAGCAGTCTGGCTAAACTAGAGGTACACAGCAGTCAGATTTGTACACTGTACACAAGCGTCTTTGCACATGTTCATGTTTTGGCAAAATATATGCACTTTAAATGAATCTAAAAAATCTCAAATGGCAAACGGTTGGTGTTGAATTGTGAGAGGTCAAAAGGATCTTTTATTTCAAAGGATAGTCAGCAAAATTTGGAGATAATGAAAGTAACATAATTGATACAATATACAGGTGAACGAGGGAAATAAAATCTTGCTCAGGGACATAATGGGCAGAGTAATCAAAAGGACGCACCCTACAAGCAAAGCACATCAGTAGGAATTTTCATGGTAGAGGTAGATATGTACCATCAGACCCATATACGACTGTCCTGCAAGAAAAAAAACTTCGATGAATAAGTTCTATTCTTAAGGCAAAAGGTGGCAATTTTGCGAAATCAAAGATTTATTTATTTACTTAGTTTTGTTTTTCAACCTAAAACTGCTTTGAAAACTCTGGGCGAGCAAAAACATTTTACAAGTTCTGTGTCTTACGCATTTCCTGCGGAAATAAAGTTGAAAACAATGTTTAAGCATTTAAGCAAGACCAGAATTACAACATGAACTTTCCCATGTGGGGAGAAAAAGCAGGACAAAACGTTTAGCCCAATTACCCGCTGTTGACAGTGTGGAGATTTCTTTGCGCTCGACTTCCCACAAAGAATGGTTTTGTTCTCCCCAGTAATGCCGTGGCATTGCAAAAGCATGGCCCAGTAATTCAGATAGTGAGCCCATAACCTGTTCACTCACTCACTTCAACATATGTTTAAGGGTCATTCCTATAGGCCTGTAAGAATTATGTAATTGTCTAATTGTCAATTATGTAAAATAATTGCGGTTTCATGGTGAAACCACAATTTTTCAAATTGATTCCCGTTAATTCTGAGGAAATACGCAATTGCTGCCTGTTGATAATGTATGCCCACGTTGAAGAAACAAAATAAATAAAAAACTGAAAAATTAGAAAGTACAGGAAGACTCGGAATTTGCGCAATAACAGTGAAATGAAAAGTATATCACCCCCCTGCTCGACAAAATGAAAAGCACCTCTCCCACCCAACCACCCGTCAACAAAACGCACATCATCTTCCCCCACGATCTGCCACCACATATTGCTTCCTGATCTCTAGGAAACACTAAAACTAGTTTGGAAAATAATATCTTTTTGACTGAAAGAGACAATTAAATTCTTAATTGTCAATTATTTCTCAGATAATTAATTGTACAGCAAAATTTGGAATTGTTACAGCCCTAGTCATTCCATGTCAAATCACCCAATGAGCTGAACCTCACCATCTTCAATTTGGCTCAAAATTTGTGTGTGAATTGGTTGTGACCCAAACCCCAAGTTTTTGATATGTTGTAGATACCTCATGAGGATGCAATATGGTGTTAAAAAAAAATCAAGGTCACACGACCCTCAAGGTCAATTTTGAGGTCAATATATAGGTCAATTATTCATCACACCCAGAGTTACCAGAATGAGTTTAAAAATGGCAGATGTGGAATGCTTGTGTGATTCCCTTTCCAACAATACCTTGTTTGTCAAAATCAGTCAAGTAGTTTTAGAGATGAGGGCATTCAAATTTTGACAGTCACGGCCATTTTTCGCAAAATATCAAAAAAAAAGAAAAAAAAAGGCCGTAAAGTGATTTGTAGGAAGCACACATGACAATAAATGTTGCTTCATGACAATACAAAAACATGGGAGGAGACTTTATCCACTTCATAAATATATTAGATGCCCATAAATTATCAAAAGTCAAAACCTTTTCTCCCAGACCAGCATAATTTTTCCCCCACCTAAGGACAGCTACACTGAAAAAAATCATTGCACATCAACCCACTGAATTTTACCCGCGAAGCCATGAGTGATGCCAAACACCTCACACCCGCTCCACTGGAGCAGGATTAAATGCCAGTCATCCAAGCATAAAAGCAACCAATCTACCCCAAGTGACCTTTTGTGAAGTCACTGCACTGGGTCCATGTATGACTAGCTGAGGCCCAGGTCGGATTAGAACTATGCATGATTACAGCAAAATGATGAAAAGGCTTCAAACTGTCAGAAAATGCTTGTTCACATCATCACTTATTCAAGAAGTAAACAAGAATTAATCTAAAAAAAATGGGCTAAGACAAAGGAGACTGGAATACAGGCCCAAAAGCAGAACAGGAAATGGTTCACACCGCAGACACTAACCAGAGGATGTGGCAAAGCCAAGCAAAAAGATTTCATATTAAGGACAGAGGCCATAGTTCAGTGACTTCAAACTAGGCTACTTCCTTTACTTCAGCACAAGACAGCGGGGTAATAAGTCATACAAGGGAACATATTTGGGGGAATAGCCTCCTTCTAAAAAAAAAAAAACTTCTTAAAATGCAGAAATATCAAGAGAGATATAAAGGCGCAGGACATATTTTCGTGTGTGCAAGGCCTGCTAAAACCCTCCAAAGTGAAGGTCAGTGCGATTTATGACCCACTTGACGTCTCTTTTCTACAAGAGAGATGGCTTTCAAGATGCCAATTCTTCCATTCCTAGGGCATAGATCTCCAATCACCACAAGATAATGACGCAATTTACGCATACATCAAGACCTTTCCTCTTACGAGACCACAGTGCAATTGAGAATTCATGGGATATTTTGGATCATTACCCGAGACAATGTGCTCCACTTCCACCCGTTAAACACAGCTTGTTGACTTCCATCAGGAAAAACAGTAACAGATTACTCCTGAAAACCTTTACACACTGGTGGGTTATACCACAGCCCAGATAGGCCTTAGCTGACAGTATTTTGCCGGTATTTCTTTTTCCACATCTGGAATGCTAGTAAGTACTGAGGTTACTACGTCACTGCAGCTTATCTTCTGGTGTCGGAAGTAAAATCCCTGAGGAAATTTATGATGGGGTTCATGCACTTTCCAGCATTACTCCATTAGATTAAATTTTATGAGCCGGTTTGCTCCAACACTAAGGCTGTCATTAATATTCTATATTCAAATACATATTGATTTTTTTATCAATAAAACAAACCACTAAACGTGAAAATTAATGATTGAATATTTTTTTAAAAAAGTCACGTAGAGATAATTCACCCTCTGTCAGTGTGTGCAGTGAATAGCGGGTGGCTACCAACGCGTTATACTGCTGAGACAGCTCACTGTCTTGAAACGGTCACATCTTTGAGCCAGGTGTGCGCAGTGCATGCCTGTTTGACAGCCAGGAGCAGGACTCACACCACCTCGTTGACATTTTACGTGGTAATGATGGCAGAGAGTTTGATTTCACAAGAAAGTTCTGGTTCAGAAAACAATCTAAAAAGCAACGGTTGGAAATACTTTGGGTTTTGGTCAGTCGACGATGGTAAAACAGAGGACTGAAGGAAAGTTGGTCGCAAACTATGCAAGTTCGAGTTAGCCTACCATTCCTGCAGCGGGTGCTGGTTTTCTTTGTGTAACGTTAGAGAAGAGAAAATGTGCTCTCTGAAATGCAGTTTAACTTGCAAACCCTAATTTTGAATTTAATTGTGGTGAGAGAGCTAATGATGTTGCGGAATTAACGTTACTGTCTCAGAGAATAAAATTGAACGGTTGGCATCTCGTTCAAACTTGGATGAGCCTGGTGTACTGTTATTTCATAAGCTCTGTGATGCATCAGGGTCCTGAGTTCAGACTCACTGGCCCTGTTTACACCTGGTATTAAAATGCATTTTTTTTGTGATCGGATAGCGCTTGACCACATGAAAGTACAGGTTTAAATGCGCTCAAAACGCATTGAGGACGTATTGTGATCCAATCTTTCAAACCACTTCTGAAGGAGGTCAGGGATTATGGCCACTTTGAACGCAAATATGCAATCCCGTCTGCAATCTGCAAACAACAACTCCGTGGGCGGAAACGCCTGCAGTAAAACTCAGTAGATAATTCGCATCTGTATGGAAGATGCAGTAACAGTATATTTTGTGGGGTGTCCCCTTGGTAAAAAGGATTTTTATCGAAGACTGTGTAATAGTGGCTATTCATTTATAAAAATGTGTAAACACATTGTTCCAAACTATTTCAATTTACCTAAAACAAAATGGCAATTTCCATTTTGTTCAGCACAGTCCATGATGTGAAGTTTTTTTGCAGCAGTATTGCTCTTTCTAGAAGTTTTTGCTATGTTGCGGTGGGCTGCGCAGCTTCTAGCTCTTCAGAGACTTGAGAGACTGAATACCAAACTCTAGGACACGCGGGCAAGGTCTAGCTCAGAGCACCCTCTCCTGGGTTCACACATCCTCCTTTACCTCTCGCGGCATTTTACTGGTGTAAAGGACACACCGGTTTATTCAACCCCAATTCCGAAATAGTTGGGATGAAGTGTAAATTGTAAACAAAATCAAAATGCAATGACTTTCAGATCACATGAGCCAATATGATATTTACAATAGAACATGGATAACATTTCAAATGTTGAGATGGAGACATTTTTATAATTTTTTCCACAAAATAAGCTTATTTCAAATTTTCTGGTCGCAATAGGTCTCAAAAAAGTTCGGATACAGGCAAAAAAGGGCTGAAAAAGCAATTGATATACAAGAGAATGAGCTAAAAGAACATTTGGCAAGTAATTAAGTTAACTGGCATCAGGTGTGTAACATAATTGGCAATAAAAGGGACGTCTTAGAGAGGCTGAGTCTCACAGAAGGTAAAATGGCCAGAGGCTCTCGAACCAGTGAAGGCTTGCATAAAGTAATTGTGGAATACTTTAAAAACAACGAGTAGAAATTGGGTCCTTAGTGAAGAAAACTGGTATTCCAAAAGTTCAGGTTAGAAACAATTTATTAACAGAGCAAAAATAGTCTTCCTTACGGTATGTAACATCCCGGGTAAAATCAGGGCAGATCAATTACAAATTACTGCGAGTCAGGAAGCAGCTTTATAATTATACTGCTAAAGCCTGGGTATCAATGAAGAGGCAGGTAACCAAACGGTCATTGTTACATCAGCATCATGTCTGCTAACCCTTCCTAAAGAACTGTCAGACAGCCACCCCCCCCCCTACGTGTGGTTCCTTGTTTCCTGTGGGACTAAAGACATCAATAGTCATGCATACTGAGGCCTATAGTTCTAATCTGTTGGTTACTGTCACCTCAAAGTTTGTTTGTCTGCATCTCATTTGGTTACAGTGAGACACAACATCATCAAAAGATTCAGAGAAACTGGAAGAATCTCTGTGCATGAGGGACAAGGCCGAAGACCTTTACTGGATGCCCGTGATCTTCGGGCCCTCAGACGCCACTGCATCACTCACTGGCATGATTCTGTCATTGGCATTACTGAATGGGCCCAGGAATACTTCAAGACACCACTGTCTGTAAACACAGTCCGCCATGCCGTCCACAGGTGCCACCTAAAACTTTATCATGCAAAAAGGAAGCCATTGTTGAGCATGATCCAGAAGTTCCCCCATGTTCAGTGGGCCAAGATTTCTTTAAAATGGGCTGTAGCAAAATGGCAAAGTGTCCTGTGGTCAGACAAGTCCAAATTTGACATTCTTGTTGGAAATCATGGGCGTTGTGTCCTCCGGGCAAAAGAGGAGAAAGACCAGGCCTCCTGTTATCAGCGTTTAATTCAAAAGCCAGCATCTCTGATGGTATGGGAATGCATTAGTGCATGTGGTGTGGGACACTTGCATATTTTAAAAAGCACCATGAATGCTTAAAGGTATATGAAGGTTTTAGAGCAACATATGCTCCCCTCCAGACGACATCTATTCCAGGGAAGGTCTTGTGTATTTCAGCAGAACAATGCATAACCACATACTGGAGCTATTACAACAGCATGGCTTCATAGTAGAAGAGTCCATGCGCTGAACTGGCCAGCCTCCAGTCCTGATCTTTCATCGATTGAAAACATTTGGCACATAATTAAAAGAAAAGTCCATAAAAGGAGACTGAAAACTTTCCAGCTTGTGTTAAACAAGAGTGGGATCAAATTTCAAGAGCTAAACTCAAGAAACTTGTCTCCTCAATGCCCAGACGCCTCCAATTTGTTAAAAAGAATAGGGGGTGCTACACCGTGGTAAACAGGCCTCTGTCCCAACTTTTTTGAGACCTGTAGCAGCCATCGAATTTGTGCTTATTTTGTGGATAAAACTGTAAAATTTCTAAGTTGTAACATCTGCTAAGTTATCTCTGTTCTATTGTGAATAAAATACTGGCTCTTGTGATTTTAAAGTCATTGCGTTTTGATTGTATTCACAATTTACACTTTGTCCCAACTATTTCGGAATTGGGGTTATATTTTTACGCATACGTAACCAATTTTGAAGTCGACAATCATGTTGGCAGTGCTGTCATGGGCTTCAGCGACTTTTTAAGACACTATATCAGGAAAGCATCAGCGAACTCTCCTAGTTAATGTGCTAAATTTGCCATGGTGTGACATTGTTATTTTAGCTGTTTCACGCATATTATTGCAGGGTTCTGCCCAGGATGCTAGGAGTGCTGGACAGAAAATTTCTGCCGTCTCCTAAACTGACGATACACCTTCCATGAGCTACGAAGCATAATACACATTATTCACAAATGATTACATTGCAGGTTCTTAGTATGGAATTATATTTGTGCCACAATCCTGAGCGAGCAATTGGACATTTTGAGCGCAGAAAAATATATTTCGCAAGCACACAAATCTTGTTTAGAGAAAAAAGAAATTTTGTGAGCAAACAAAACCTTCTGATTGGGCGAACAAAACTATTCTGTGCTCAACAAATATTTCTGCATGTTTGCTATGATCAATATAAACGTGCAATATTAATCCCCTTCCCTCAGTTTCACTCTATACCCTCTCGCAAACTCATGTCCTGCGCGCTGGCAGACCGCAGCATGCACGCTCAAAGCATGTCTCTCCCTCTCTCTCAGTCTGACTTCTCTGTGGGCGCTCAAATTCACCTGCGCGCTCGCTCAAGCTGTGCTGAGTGTTACAAATGTGCCAGGATTCTGATTGGCTGCTTCGGTCTCCAATTAGATGCATTATGCCCAACCACCAAAGAATAGGGGGAAAGGTAATGACGAAATTCGTCTGTGACTGGATAACAGTACTGCCCTTGTTTAGGACAGGTTAAGTTTAATGTTAAATCTCTAATATCTTGAGACATCCACTGTTGTGTGACTCTTGACTCATATACCTCTTAAGCAACACTGGCTGCTGCTAACTATAGCATTGCACAATGTCTTCTGAAAATCAAAACCAAAATGCCACACCGCAGCCACGAGCACCATGTTTTATGGACCTTTATGAAATTTTGTTGGTTAGTCTGTACACCTTCGGCTTGCGAACCAAGTTAGCTATCTAGTTAGGTTGCTAGCGTCAGGTCAGCCAACTAATGTCCGGAGAAAAGCAGTAGATTACTGACGTTAATGTTATTTCCATGATAGCTGGCAAACTCGACAGTCTTAAAAAATAGCTTTGGCACCATTCTCCGGCTGATTCATTTCAACATATAACGCCTGAAGAAGGCACTTTACAGATAAGTCTATCGACATAAAAGTTTGCCTTGACGTTCATTCACAAATGAACCAACCGAAATAATGACCTCTACCGTGGAGAGTGCTTCGAACTACGGGACCGTTGGTGCCAGCGTCAGCTCAGCTCACCAGTATCGCCTGGCGCTAATATTCGTGAAAGCGTGCGTTCGGTGGCGCAACGCGGGGCTCTGATGCGCGTGTCCCCGATGGCAGCTATGAAGGCCGGCATTGCACCACCGGGCGCCGGCTCCCTGGCTCCGGACTGATGGGCCTCTTCAGCCGCGCATCGTGTGTTATTACCGTGATCTGTTTCTGCATATTTCACGAACATTAGTGCCAGATGATACTGGTGAGCTGAGCCGACGCTGGCACCGGCGTTCCCGTGGTTCGAAGCACTCGCCGCGTTGGAGGTTATTTTTCCGGTTGGTTCATTTGAGAATAAACTTCCAGGTTTTTCCAAATGTATTCCACATAGGTTTAGATTATGCTTTCAGGTTATTTGTCTAAAGCAGTACCTCAAATATCACTAAACAATCACAGCTGCTGTAATTTGACACCACATTATCTTTCGTTCTGTATATACATCCATGCTGCAGTATTAAGCCAGCACAGCAACACCAACACCGGGAACGGCAGCAGCACCCTGGTTTTGTTAGCTACACCAAAATGCAATATTACCCCTAATTAATATCGTTTATCACACCTGCACTTGCTCTGCTATTTCAAGTAAAACTGATTGCTAATAGTGTTTAAGCATTAGAATGAGATGTCAATCACTGCATAAAATACGTGTCTTTGCTTTCACAAAAATAATCAAGGATGATCGCGTACTTCACTTGTGGATGTGTAACATTAGATGATCAGACTTGATATGCAGGTTATAAGTGTAGCCTATTTCAGTTTATGGCGACAGACATATCGGCAAAGTTCCTTCTTCAGGGGTGTTGAAATAAATCAGCTGGGATAAAGGTGCCAAAACTATTCTTTTTTTAAGATTGTCAAGTTCGCCAGCTATCATGGAAGTAACGTTTAATGTCTGTAAGCTTCTGCTTTTCTCCGGACATTAGTTGGCTGACCTGACGCTAGCAACCTAACTAGATAGCTAACTTGGTTCGCAAGCCGAATGTGTACAGACTAACCAACAAAATTTCATAAAGGTCCATAAAACGTGGTGCTCGTGGCTGCGGTGTGGCATTTTGGTTTTGATGTTCAGAAGACATTGTGCAATGCTATAGTTAGCAGCAGCCAGTGTTGCTAAAGAGGGACACGAGTCACACAACAGCCGATGTCTCAAGATACATAGAGATATAACATTAACCTTAACCCGTCCCAAACAAGGGCAGCACTATTATCCAGTCGCAGACGAATTTCGTCATTACCTTTTCCCCTATTCTTTGGTGGTTGGGCATAATGCATTTAATTGGAGACCGAGGCAGCCAATCAGAATTGTGGCACATTTGTAACACTCTGCACAGCTCGAGCGAGCGTGCAGGTGAAGCTGAGCGCACACAGAGAGGTCAGACAGAGAGAGGGAGAGACATGCTTTGAGCGAGCATGCTGCGGTCTGCCAGCGTGCAGAACATGAGTTTTCGAGAGGGTATAGAGTGAAACTGAGGGAAGGGGGTTAATATTGCACGTTTATATTGATCATAGCAAACATGCAAAAATATTTGTTGAGCACAGAATTATTTTGTTCGCTCAATCGGAAGGTTTTGTTTGCTCACAAAATTTCTTTTTTCTCTAAACAAGATTTGTGTGCTTGCGAAATATATTTTTCCGCGCTCAAAATGTCCAATTGCTCGCTCAGGATTGTGGCACAAATATAATTCCATACTTAGCAGACGCTCTTATCCAGAGCGACAAATGATCTTGCCAGTGAGGGGCGTAGGTTTTATCTGAGAGTTGGTGGAGATATGCAATGCGAGCGCGCTGTGCACGCGAGCTGGAAAATTTTTTGCGACAATTTGAGTGCAAATATTGTCTCTCCGTCACCAGAGACGGAGAGGTAATGCAAGTCTTTAATGTTCTCCATGGTGCATAAGCGAGATGTCTCTGATTTTCATTGATAGATGCCATGTTCATAAACTTTTTTTTTTATATTTCGTATCCAAATAATTTTGATTGAATTTCTGAGTACGACTTAACCACTGTAATTTAGGTTTCAAACATTGCTAATGAAGCTTAACAAATCTGAACAATTCATAAAACTTCTAACAATTCATAAGTAAGTTAATTACATGAAATGTACCTATCATAACGACTATTACAATCATTATTTGGCAGTGGCAGAGCCAGAACTGGGAATCAGGGGGGAACAGAACATCCATTTAAAACAATTATTCGTTCTGAAATTTTCTCAGTCATTTTCAAAATTAACAAAAAATTCACTCCAAGAACATTCCACATAGTCAGGTGCTGCTAGTTCTCCCCATCAAGGTAAGACGACAATCCTTTATCTGGACGCTTATTTGTTGCATTTAAATCAGCGTTATTCAAAATTGCATACCTGTCAGCTTGCACGCATACGATTTGAGTCTCACGCTTTTTATATCCAATTGCGAAGTCCCACTTTTTATATCAACCCTTACTGTACGCACAGTGAGAGGCGATAGTTCATTGGAACGCGGGTCAGACATTATTCACTCGTGTATTTTAGAGATTCTCATGTGGAATTGAAATCTCTATGCAAGGAGGTTTTTCAGTTTTTAAACAAAGAATTTAAACGAACATGAGGTGCAAGTTAAATCGCCTGATGTGCGGAAAAGGCAGCACGGAAGTTTCAGAGCATTTTGTCTTTCATATAGCATGAGCCTATTACTAAGTACATTATCTTTCTGTACTGAATTCAGTTCAATATTTCATTGCTATTAGATCGCATATGGAGTGAAGCTGTGTCTTCAATTGCCAATGGATTATTACGATAATTTGAAAACGCATCAATAAAGGAAAATGATTGAGAACTAGCCAGGACACAGCCAGGATGCCAGGGCGCAGGTCGAACACTAAAGTTCGTTCATTTTTAACTGATCTTTGAAAAAATAGTGCCAGTCGGGAAAATCTGAGTGGTGGACGGTGCATTCAGAGTGCTCGGCAGAACCCTGTATACCACCATAAGGCCCGTTTCCACCGCAGGAACTTCAGGGGTAATTTTACAGGGCTGGAGCAGTTTTGTGTCTCCACCGCTGGAACCACCCCCGAAGGACAGAGTTCCAGAACTTTTACAGGGGCTGAAAAAGTCCCTGCCTCGGAGTAGGTACTCTGAACGGCACCGAAAAATTCCTGGGTGGGGCTTGGGGTTTACTTGGCGCTGATTGGATTTACTCGGGGGGGAATGTGACATCAACAGAAAGCGACGAAATAGGTGGCATTTTTAAAACTCAGCAGACGACAAGAGGTCGCTTTTTTTAAAAGGAGTTCCTGCAACTTCGCCCAATTGGTGGAGACACGGCAGTTGAGAGAGCCCAGTGAGGGGACAATCCTGTAGCAGTTCCTGCCCCCAAAATACTACCAGGAACTTCTTTGGTGGAAACGGGCCTATAGCCGCGGGAACGCATTTTGAACTGGGGGTGCTGAGGAAACAGGGGCGTGGGTGTGAGTGTTACTGGCCGGAATGATGTTATCAATGCGCATACCATATAAACGCTGAACTATCAATCCATAAAATATGGTCTACTGGCGGGTGCGACTTTACTACGCAGTGCTTGTTTGCTATCCGTGTTGCTTAACATCATGGCAACAGTCAACAATATATTGCAACATTAATATATCGTCACATACCATTACCACATTTATCAGCACCAGAAATTAAACGCAAAATTTTCTTGACTGGATGCACGCTTGACGTTTTTGCACAACTGAATGTTTCTCTGGCTACTCAAACATGAAGGTAAGCCTTAAAAGTGCTAATTTCATTTGGTGGATGCAGAATACGGAATTATATACCTTCCCCTTATACAGGAAATTCGTAAGTCATCAGCAGACCTGCTATAAAATGTGCATGAAGTAGATCTTCGTTTCGCTCTCATCCGTTTCATTCGTCTGGGATTCTCGTATTTTCTTTGTGCAGATGGAGTTCAGCTGCCTCATCAAATCTCTGTAGCATCACTCCCGTGTACTGATGCTGCTCACTAGCAGTGCATCATTCACATTTCTTCTTGTCCAGGATTTCTGACTGACTCAAAACTTCTAGCTAATAAAGGCACAACTACAAATACGGTGCCTAATTGTGCACTGCTGTCACGCAAGTTCGGCGCATGCATAAAAAAAGAAACTTAATATTTTGTATCTTATCTTAAAAGTTGCTGAAAAGTTACGACATCAAGTTTGCACATCTGCTATTTTTTTAATATATAAGAATGTGCATGCAATGGTAAATAAATGATTGGCTCCGCAGTTTTTCGGGCTGAATTTGTACCATGCTGAAAGTGCACACATGGAAGGAGTCAATGCTACTTAGCTGGTAACGTAGCCAGCATGAAGCAGCAGAACACCTACCGTGAATCGGTGTAAAATATTGAAAGCAATGGAAATATGCAACTCAGTTTAGGTACATCTTGAACATTTTAATGTGAAAAAGCAAAGCAAGTGTACGCTCCATTAATGATTATAAGATGTCACCTTCAATAGATACCCATTATAAGCTCCTTATCCAAAGTTAGTCGACCAACAACAGCCTTTGCAAGATTATTGTTTATTCTGTAGCGTTACTTAAAGGCTTTTTGCGAACTGGTGATAGCTTGACCGCAGTTCACTTTACCGACTTGGCAATCACCTTTGACAGCATGGAAACACCAGAGACTCCAATGCTCTACACTTAGGTACTCACATCCTCAGCTGTGCTATGAAAACGCTCTTAGAGACAAGGTCCCTTTGGTGTTCACGTAGCCTGAATAAAAATAAAATTTTTGTCACTGCTGTGGAAAAAGATACCAATGATTTCAGTAAAAGCATGACAAAAATTTGCTGTCATTTATGGCTTAATGTTAAAATTTTACCGTTTCTGATGAATATTTATCCATTTTCATAAATTTTAATTGATTTTGGATCAGAACATCTTTGGGTGCTGTTGCGGCAACAAGGGGTAACCTCCTTCCCGCGGTACAACATCCACAAGGAAATCTCTAGGCTTCAGGACAAATTTGCGCATTATTTGGCCAATAATGTTACCATGGCAACCAAAATCTATAGGTGTCATAACTGGAGTATAAAACATGTCCATACCAAATATAAAAGTAATTGGTCAAAAATTGCAGCCTGTACAGTGTCCTGTACGTTTCAGGACAAATTTGCATGTTATTCGGCCAATGCTGCTTCCATGGCAACCAAAATCGATAGATGTCATCAGGGGCACCTGCAGAAAAATAATCTTGAGGTACGCACTGCCCCCCCCACCCCAAAAAACTAAACTAGGCTGTTTTTGTTTTGTTTTTCACATGGAGCGCAAGGATGCAGTCACCTAATTAAAGTGAATTCTCCTCCTGCCAGTTGCGTGAAATAGCTTCAATATTTCCACGCTGTCAATCTACCTGTCTCTGCTTATGTTCATGAGGGCAAATCCAGTTAGTCTTTAGTCAGTCATCGTGCTGCGCAAGTAAGTTTTGAGACGCCTCATCGTGCTGAATGATCGCTCAGCAGACGCAGTGGACAAAGGCATGGTCAACAAGACTTTCAGAATGCAGTGGATATTTGGGTAGAAATTTGCTGAGCTATCGAGGGCTTGACAAATGTCTATACATTTTCCCTGGAGCTCATTTAATTGTTTCTACAGCACCAGCTCCGTGTCTACAGCATCAGCATCAGATGTGCTACTCGGCTTTTATACTGAAGGACTTTAATTATGCAATTTCTCAAGTGCTATAAATCTTTGTGGTAATGTTTTCGCCAGTAACTTTTATACATTGTCAAAGAAACAAAATCCATCCACGCATCAGTGCGTGCCCTTTAAGGTGCATTGAGTTGATTCGTTTGTCCCGAACTGACAACTACTTAATTTGGCTCAGTGGGAACGTGTGGCAATTAAACAGATTGAATAATGAACATTACACTGCATCACTGCACACCTTTCACTGGGGCTATAAAAGACTGACACTTTAAATTTCATTTGCACACGCATACAACATGCCACGAATAAGCCAGGTGGCACGTGATCAGGCCATCGGAATGTTGATGGCGGGAACAACGCAAGATGAGGTTGTGAGACGGTATGGTGTAGCACCTTCCACTATAAGCCGCCTAAACAGACGTTATAGGGACACTGGTGCCACACGGGATAGGCCAAGACTGGGTCAACCATGTGTTACAACACGCGCGCGGGATCGTTTTATCTGTACGAAGCACCTGAGGGACCGCTTCCGTTCTGCCTCCCAGAGAGCAGCAGAAACACGAGGGCCCACCAGACCGATCGTCGTCGGATCACCGATCGTTGTGGGAACATGCGATTGGACTGGGCACGTACCTACTCAAACAGAAACCGGGACTGGCGAAATGTGGTTTTCAGCAATGAGTCGAGTTTTCTTTTCTTTCAACATGACGGAAGACATCCGGTGTACCGTTGCCGTGGAGAGCGTTATGCTAACCCTTGCATTATGCAGCGCGATCATTTTGATGGTGGTGGGGTCATGGTTTGGGCTGCCATTCGTCATGGCTGGGGGTCACCTTTGATTTTTAATCAAGGGTGCCTTGAATGCCCAACAATACATTGACCTCATCCTTCAGGAACACGTGGCTCCTTACTTGACGGACAAAGGCTTGTTCATGCATGACAATGCACGTCCACATGTCGCACAGGTTTGCCTCGACTTCCTGAATGAACACAACATTGATGTTTTGGATTGGCCGCCGTATTCACCCGACATGAACCCGATCGAATGCCTGTGGGACGTTCTGGATCGCCGTTTCCGCCAGAGGGCCCACCCACCAGAAAACCACGCCCAGCTTTGCACAGCACTTCTGGAAGAGTGGAATAGGATCCCACAAAGACAAATCAACGGACTGATCGCGTCCATGCCCCGCAGAATCAATGCACTTTTGGCCACGAACGAAGGTCACACCAGATACTGATACAAAAATTGAGGGTGTTGTTTCGCAGATGGCTCCTGAGTCACGAAACTCACACATTTTTGAATACACTTGTAATTTTTTGTTGCTAATGATATCGAACAATGTGCTATGTGTAACCAAATTGCTATAAAAATATAATGCCTCATGTATTTGCAAAAACAATTTGTTCTTGCATGATTAAAATCCTTCAGCATATTTCCTGCCATAAATCGTCAAACAAAGCCGATATTTCATCTGGCAGCAAATATTGGCCCGTCAGATATTGGCCATTCATTTGCCAGTACTCTATGGGGCTTGATGCAGGTGTGTTTGACCGCTTTTGTCAGCCACAATACGAGGAGGCTGGCAAGCAGATGACGACTGAGCTTCATTGCATCATTGGACGCAAGGAAATTTGCGCATCATTTTGCCAATACCATTGCCATTGCTGCCAGAATCAATAAGTGACATAAGTGGCTTAAGAAATGATGAATAGATCACCAATAGGCTACACTGACAATGTATATAGGGGCTAATACACGTAATATTAGACGGATGGCAATAATACAGATGGGTAATTAAACCAAAACTTGCTCCTAATTCTGTCTCTCATTATGGCATTTCTTTCAGCAGTGCAATTTATTGTAACTTATTAGGGGTTGAAACCTGAAGGTTTCTCTCCTGATTTATTATTATTATAATGATTATTATTATTAATCTTCAGAAACAATTTTTTACATTTATTTTTCATTAATGTTTTTTTTTCTGCCAGTCCTGTATACATTTTCCCATTCAAAGAAAATACATACAAGGGAAAGGAGTTTGACTCCACTGGAGGAGATTTATTTTCAATAAAACAAGCAAAGAAAGACAATTATTAATACAAAGGACACTACAAATTGCAAAACGTGAAAACAACAAATACACAAGTTGCTTTTTCTGAAATGTAGGGCTTTTTTTGATAAAAATGACAAACATTCAAGTGTTTGTAAAAAAAAAAGAATTAATTGGGCTAGAATTAAGTGGTTTCTTCTGTCTCAACTAGAAGCTCCCCTCTTTTTGTTTACACAGGCTACAAAGAGCATTCTAGGGGTGTTGAAAAATCAGTTAATATTTTCAAAAATACTGTTAATGGCAGAAAATTACAAAAATACACTGGCGGGGAAAGTGTTAATGCTGTTAATGTCTGTCTCCTTCTTTTGAATGATGATTGATGGAGGGATGTGATGGTAACGAGCTGGATCTACCTTCATTTTTTCAAACACATGGTTTGCCAGCAGAAGCAGACCATTATGAAAAGATTTTTATGCCTAATTAATGTTTGTAACATCCCTTACAAAAAAAAGTTTGCTTCAAGTTCATTCTAAAAGTAAACTTCTTGGGACCAATTTGGCAAACTATAAGTTTATAAAAGTTTATTATCCCCCACCAACAGGAAATGTGAGGAGGATATAGGTTTGACCTCCTTCCGTCCGTCCGTGCATGTGTCCATCCGTCCAAGAGAAAGGGGACAACTTTTCTCAGAAACTATTACAGATAGGACAACCAAATTTGGTGTGCAGCTTCAGACCATAAAGGCCTTGATAAAGTTCGAAAATAAGAAGCACACGATTGGCGGGGGATGTTGTTGACCATGTTGACTTGTTTTAATTATACTTTAGGTGCAAGAGTAGGAAACTTTAAATATACAACTATTTTGCGTAAATCTAAATTTTTTACTTCATGAAGTATACTGCAAGTAAACTTGGATTACAGAATACTTAAGGTCAATTCCAATACCTCCATTTTTACATGCTTTTTTAAATTGAAGATTTCTCTGAATTCTATCTGTCAATCATCTTAGTCACTTCTCCAGCAATCAGAATGAAAAAAGTGTTTATGTCGGCTGAGTTATATTTTCTGAGTCAAAAAGTAGGGTAACTGATGCAACATTCTTCGGTAACTGACATAACATATCTGGGACTAAATGAGAAAACGGAGCTTCATTGACTTTTCTGTGGCATCCAATTGTGAGGAAAGAGTGCAAGCACGTTTCACTGACAAAAAACACGTTTTCAGTGCAGAAAGAAGTTCGATTCTATACAAGTCAATGAGAAAATGACCCTACTTTTCCTCCAGATTTAATATTTAAATTGTAATTTTCCACATTATTGTATTGTAAATATAGCAAATTTAAAGTCTCTTTCAATATATCATGATGATTATTTTTGTAAATTATGGTCCTACATAGACTAGAATAAAGGATAAAGCCAGAATATACTTTGGGGGCGTGGCTATCCTCTGGTCCTTGACTGATATGGTCTGATCCACACGTAGGTCCACCCCTCGCTCTTCCCTGGATATTCAATTCATGCTCTCGTCCAATTGGAATCACATCCGGTTTCAAAATGACAAAATGGCGCAATTCAAATTGCCAAAAATCGATACGCTGAAACCAATAGGTGACGTCACAGTTGCTTCGTCCATGTTTTCATACAGTCTATGGTACTAATAGTAGTAAACTATTGCAGAACATAAATTATTCAAAATATACAACAAAAAAAATTTGCTCCCGAGGTATCATTTTGCATTGAATTGACCTTTATGGAAATTTATAATATGACGAATTATGAATTCTATCCATTATTTATGACCATATGATGTCCATTGTTATTTTCTAGACACACAAAGGAATTAATTGATGCAATATTCAAATATTCATTTAAATACACAGATGAAGGGGAAACTCTACAGGGAAATGAATGAAAGCACCGTAGGTGCTGATGCCTCGGTGCATACAGCAGTGACAAGTATGTCCCTTGATGAAGCTACAAAATTCTGTGTGGACATGTCAGAGTGCCCTAGCTGTGCATCTATGCTTGACATAAACTATGTTTCCATCCACTTTTCAATCGAATTACCTGAAGTTCGCCAAAAATATTCATGCCAATAAAGGTGGTAAAAATACATTCCCATCTAACAGCATTAAAGAGAATAAAAACTTGTGCGTAGCCTAATGACGTTACTTGCTGCTATGCGATCAAATTGGTGTATTGAATAGATTTGACATTTTAAGCTGTTTCCATTCATTTTCGCGCTGAATCGCAGAACCTTTGAGTGAACAGAATTAGTGTGGTAGGCAACAAAATTAACTAGTTAGCAATAAAATGCAGTTGAAACTATCAGCGAATCTAATGAGCGAACATAAACTTTGTACTCAGACGAACACCAATAAATGCAATTAATTGAAGGTAGTTAAATGAACAAAAGACATGGTTGTGCTAGATCGTTAAAGTAGATGACGAGAGCAGCTCTTAACTTTAATACAAATTTAACAGGTTGTTATCTGACAATCAACATAAACTAAAGCTGGGTACAGAAAATGACGCTAACAACAAAATTCATTTGGGCATTAGCTAATGTGACAAATTTCCCAAAAATGCAGTCATTTAATAAATTTACTTGCAAGCGTGTTCCAATGAAAATGAATTCATTGTTTGGAACAATCGTTTCCCCCATGACACACACTACTCGATTCCTATTGGAGGTTATGGAAGTGTCAAATAGAGCTATAAGTCGAAAACAAAGCTCCATCTCAAAAATCTGCCAAATTAAATCCAAGATATCATGGCATTTAACCCATAGCCATATTCTAAGACTTGATTTTGACCAGCGGAGAGCCTATCCGAGTAACAGACGGAATGACACAAAAACAAACTACCGTATGCCCTGCTTACGCGCATGCGTACCGAGGCATAACAATCCAGGCAGGATTTGATCCCAAACCCTTCTGGCTACAAGCTGCAGCTTTACCCACCACACCATGGCTCATTTTGGGAAATTTGTTTGGTTGTTTAGTACCAGTCCACTTTTAGTACCAGTCTCTTTGTTCTGCAACTAGAAGTTTTAAATAGACAGTGCCTACTCAAAAACTCAAGTTACATCATTTGCTAAGATAATTTGACATCTAAGATGATGTTGCATTCCCTCCCTAGGATCTCCCAGGTATTCCATCATCTTCCATGGGTATTGCATCAGATCTCCGGTGCGTTGCCATCATCTTCCATTGGTATTGCATCATCTCTTGTTCAAACAATAGGGTACCTAATTAATTCATTCATTGAAGCTTCAGCATGGCTTCTGACAGGTGCAAAATGAGGATTTCCTCAGATGAGGAATGCAACAGTATGCATGTTTGTCACATTCCTCATCCAAGGAAATCCCTAATTTCACAAGAGATTCAGAAAGCCTGAACCCAAATTGCTTTAAGTGGACATTTTCAGCCCATAGCTATGATTTATTCCAAAAATATTGGCCTTCAAAATTCCTATAAATGAATGCAGTGGTTTTCAAAGTGTAAGGGGGCGTCTCCTCTGGGGGGCGCCAGAGCACTTCAGGGGAGGCACGACACAAGAAAAAGAAAATTAAAGACAAAAAAAGTAACATCTTAGCTAGCTAATTTATCTGAGGGATCGATTTGTGGTACACAAAGTGAGAGAGAAGAATGAATATGGAACAAGAAAATGGAGGAAGCATGACAGTGATTATTTAAAGTTTGGATTTTCATGGATTGGTACTGAAGATGCTATGCAGCCAAAGTGTGATATTTGCAGAGAGGTGCTCGCTAATGACAGTTTGAGACCATGCAAACTCCGGCGCCACATTGAAACAAAGCACCCAAGTTTGGCAACCAAACCATGGGAGTTTTTTGACAGGAAGCCAAGTGAATTGCAGTCGCAGAAGAAAGCAATTGAGACATTAAGCACTGTGAATACGAGGCCAACTGCAGCATCATATCACGTGGCGTTACGTATAGCAAAGGCAGGTAAACCCCACAACATCGGAGACCTTACTCCTCCCTGCAGCTAAAGACGTGTGCGGCAATGATAGGAGAAGGTGCTGCTGCCAAGCTAAATGCCATTTCCATGTCTGACAATACCATCCAGCGCCACATGTCAGACATGGCATCTGATGTCAAAGAACAGGTGCTGGATAATATGCGCAAGAGCCCTTTTTTCTCCATTCAGCTGGATGAGTCCACCAACGTGGCTAATTGCGCTCAGTCAAGGGTGTATGTGCGCTATATTAAAGAGCTGAGTGTCCAGATAAGAGTTTCTGTTTTGTCATCCTCTGCCAGCTCACACTGCAGCAGGAGGAATATTCAAGGCTTTGGATGAGTTCCTTCAGGAGAGTCACATTGATTGGGGCCGCTGTTGTGGAATATATACTGACGGCACGAGAGCAATGGCAGGCCGTCACAGCGGTCTGGTGCCCCTGCCACTGTTTGGAAGCACTGCATCATCCATTGTCAGGCCTTGGCAGCCAAAAAGATGCCGCAGGAGCTGTGCAACATCCTGTATGAGGCAGTAAAAATTGTAAACCTAATCAAATTGCGCGCCATGAATGCCCGTCTCCTCTCCGTCCACTGCACAGAGATGGGCACTCACTTCCAGCAGATGCTGCTGCACTCCGAGATCAGGTGGCTGTCCCGGGGCAAGGTCCTCACCCCTCTGTGGGATTTGCACGAGGAAGTGCACCTCTTCCTCGCTGAAATTAATTCCCCACTGGTGAAACACATGCAGGACATGAACTGGGTTGCAAAGTTGGCCAATCTTTCTGATATTTTTGACAGCATAAACACGCTGAACAGCTCTCTTCAGGGCAAAGAGTACCATGTGTTTACAGCTCAGGATTAATTCACTGCATTCAGAAAAAAGCTGGACCTGTGGTGTGCTCGGGTCCTACGGGGCTCAGTGGAAATGTTCCTGACACTGGAAGATGTTGTGGGGAGAGCAGGGCTGCAGCTCGACTCTACACAGCCGTTGATCATTGCGCATTTGAAAGGCTTGGGTGAGCAGTTTGGAGAGTATTTTGGAGAGGAGAGCTTGGCAAATCAATGGGTGAGAAATCTGTTCTCTTTCCCAGTGACACCTCGGGATGGACTGAGCCTGCAAGAAGAGGAGGCTCTCGTTGATCTGAACTCCAACATTGAAAAAAAAGATGAGCGAAGTCTCACTCGCGCACTTCTGACTGTCTGTGGAGTTCAGGCTCCCGCACCTCTCCAAAAAGGCTGTCAAAGTGCTCATCCCCTTCACCTACATCTACCGGTGTGTGATTAAAAGCAAGTACCGCTCAAAACTGCAAGTGGAGGATGATTTACGTTTATTCCTCTCTGCAGTGCATCCCCGCATCAGCTGTCTTCGCGCATCAAAAACACAGACTCATTGTTTCCATTGAAGTAGGGGTGAGCAAAAGATTGCTGACAGCATACAGAAAATGAGACTGTGTCCAAAAGTGTGCTTTAAAAAATGTTAAGTCCAGATAAGCATGTTTAAAATATTTGAAAAGATGTTAGTGATTTTAAAAAATCTTTTGAAGAATGTGATTGTAAGAACATATGTTTAGATATTCATGAGACACATTTGAATTATTTTTTTAAAGACCTAAACATGTTGAATGTATAGGTTAGGTTAGGTTAGGTTTATATTTTAGAGCCATTTGAAACAGCAACAGCTGACCGAAGTGCTGTGCAAAACCAAATAAATAGTATAAAAGTTAAGCATAAAAAGAAAACAAATCAGGGACACAGGCAAGAACACACATTTCACAGAGACACACTTATACAGAGTCAAAATTCAGGGAAAAGAAATGTGTCTTCAGGAGGGATTTGAAAATAGGCACTGAAAGGGCAAGGCTTACATGCAAAGGGAGTTCATTCCACACCTTTGGCCCAATAACTGCAAAGGCACGATCCCCCCTGCTCTTTAACCTTGAGGGCTCGATGCTTAAAAGTAGTTGGTCAGTAGACCTCAGTGCCCTCAAGGATGTGTAAGGATGTAGGAGATCTGATATATAGGGCGGAGCCAGTCCTTTCAGAGATTTGAAAACAAATAAAAAAAATTTTAAATTTATCCTAAATCGAAAAGATCCGTCAAGTTTCCCCAGAGCGTTATGGTCTGGGTATGCATGTCCGCTCGGGGTGTAGGGAAACTCTGCTTCCTCAAGAAGACTGCCAATGTTGCCGTATACCAACATGTCCTGGAAACGTTCCTGATTCTGATTGTTGAGGAACAGTTCGGCGAAGAAGACCTCATATTTCAACAGGATCTTGCACCGGCTCATGCGGCAAAGTCGACCAAAGATTGGTTCGCCGAAAAACAGCTTGAAGTTTTGGCATGGCCGGCCAACTAGCCTGACCTCAATGTCATTGACAGCCTTTGGGCCATCGTCAAGCGGAAAATTCGCGACAGAAGACCGACTATGCAGGACCAACTGAAGCAGAACATCGCCACAGCCTGGGTAGCAGTGAGTGCAGAAACTTGCGACAAGCTGGTCAAATCGATGCCGCGGAGACTTCAGGCAGTCATACAAGCCAAGGGAGCAGCCACAAAATACTGAGAAAGTGACGATTCTAATTATAATAAAAATTATTCTAATTCAGTGAAACGGGTTCCTCCATTATTCTAATTCAATAAAACAACAGCTTCACAGTTAAAAGGCCTAAGTGGGCCTTTTGGAAAGCTCAGCTGAGCAAATTTTTTACAGGTAGCAAGTTCTGTGATTACTCTAACAAGTAAGACAGGCGCGGTGAAGACTTGATTTGCTTTCTGCACAGAAAATTCATTCAAAAATTTTACGATTGCACTATTTCAAATTACTCTAATTCGTTGACCAGCACCTGTATAGTTTGGCTGCTGAAGGTCAAGTTCAAGGTCACCCAATGAAGGCTCATACATGACTTCCTATATGGCCACAATACAAACCTAAGCTCTACCTGTAATAGTTTTGGTGATAGAAGTCATTGAAATTTCACTATGTGAAGTTTCACCTTCAAAGTTCAAAGGCCACCAAATAAAAGTTCATGCATGACTTCCTTTAAGTGTTCAATGCACATATGTTCCCAATCTTCAATATTTTCAAGCCTAGAAACCATTGAAAATTGTAACATTTTGCTTGACCTCAAGTTTGACCTATCAAGGTCATCTGAGATCAACTTTAACACAGCCAAAATATAGGTCATATATTACTTCCTATATGTCAGTAATACAAACTCAATCTCCTTCTGCAACCATTTAGCTTCCACAGGCGATTTGGCCCATTCTCCATAAGACCCAATGTTAAAGTACAGCACCCCAATTAGACCCACTTCTGTCGATTCAATCAAAATGGCACTCGCACTGTATATACAGTGTATCAAGGTGAGCTGATTGCCAGATTTAGAAAAAAGTTATCAGACAGTTTTTGAGAAATTATTTTTTGAAATTTTAAATCATATCTTTTAACATTGTTAATATATTCCCTGACCTCCAGTTTGACCTTTCAAAGTCATCTGTGGTCACATTTAATATTGCCAAAATACAGGTCATATGTGACTTCCTATATGTCAATAATACAAGCTTAATCTCTATCTGCAACCATTTGGCCTCCACAGGCCATCTTGCATATTCATAAAGTACAGCGCCCCCAATAGACCCACTTCAGTCGATTCAATCAAAATGGCGCTCGCACTGTACATTGAAGGTACCAAGGTAATTTGATTGACTGATTAGGTAAAAAATTTATCAGCCAGTTTTTGAGAAATGATTTTTTTAAAAATGTCTCAGTCCTATCTTTGACATTGGAGCCAAAATTTCAAGGGCCCATAAAACAGACAAAAAAAAATTCAATCGAAAATCAGAGAAAAAAAGTCTTGAGATATAGTCTAGTAGTATGTTATTGCAAATTTACACAAAAATTCATCAGGCCAAAAAAAAAGATAAAAAAAGTTACGGACGACGGATGCCACATCTAGATAATTGCTTATCGGCCCATAGGGCCTGTAAGCTAATAAAACCCAGTTAATGTTGCAAATCTTCTGACAGTCTTTGACAATCTTTGACAATCAAATGCTAATCTGAGTAAAACTTCATCCTTTAGAAATGAGCACAATTACAAATTTGAGCCCCAATTCAAAAACATCCATGGTAAAAATTCCCTCTTTACCTTTTATTATCTAGTTGAGCATTCCTCCACTCTCGGGGGGCTGGAGAATGTTACAGGACCCCTTTTCCTGTGACGGACGTTACATGTGACGGAAGTGACAGATTTTGATCCCCTGCCAAATCTTACGTGCCAAACTTTCAGGCAGACTTTGTCCATTACTGATTTTGCATTAGCTACAGCTAAGAGAATTGAGAAGGTTCAGTCAATATTCCATCTCAGTTTCTTCAAATAAAAATAATTCAGAATTTCTGTGACGGACGTTACATTGACTGGGAAGATTAAGTCACCCCCACCTTCTGGCCAGCAAACTTCCACATGAGGGTTCAAGCTCCACTCTACTTTAAATTGGTGCTCTTGGTATAACAAATTGAAAGATATGAATTGTAATTAGGGGTGTCAACGTTTACAATTTTTTCTACACGTGTGCACAGGACTTCTAACCGACATGTATCCGGTTACACGTTGGAGATTTATGAGCTTTTTCTATTGCAGTTGCGCTATATAACCACAGAAAGTGAAATGAGTTGAAACGTACAAGTGAAAGCTGAAAAAGGTTTAACCTTCTTTTTTCATTATTGTTTTAACTATTGCTCACTTTTGTACATTTTTTTTAAACTTCAAGTGCAAACTGCTTCCCTCTCTCGCAACAGGAGCTGCGTCTGACTTTTAATATACGTGTCGTAGTAAAAGTAATGTGGAATTGGCGAGAGAAAGCAACTCAAAAAGAAGCCAAAGTAAGCTGAAGTGAAAGGAAAAAACGTCACCTTTATATCCACAAAGTTAAAAAAAAGTAGAGTGGGACTCACAATTATTCACTAAAATTGGCGAAAAAAAATATGTTTTCTGCCTCCTCTTTAGACGAGAGGATGTGTCGTGAAAAGCCGACAGAACACTAACCAACAATATAGGTTAAAATAAAAAACCATTAACAGTTTTTGTTTTCAGCTGCACGATATTTGCGCATGGAGAAGATGATGAGCTCCTCTCAAGTCCTTCGCAGCCTATTCTTGAAGTGGCGCGACACTGGCTGTGGCTGCGGGGTTTTTTTAAATTTTTTTATATCAAGGTAGCATTGCGCCCCATGCATCTGTATGCGGATAACTGCACTAGTGGGAACATTTAAGTGTATAGCTAGTTAATGTTATTATCTGAAGCTTTCAGGCAACATTATAACCCCTAAAAATAGGCGACTATATGAATTGGCGAGAAATGAAGTAGGAGGTGGAAAAGGAGGAAAAAATTACATGTACACGGTTATTGATTTTTCGAAACGGTTATTGATTTTTCGAAACGGTTATGATTTGTTATCCGTGTAACCGTTTACACGTGTAGATGTTGACACCCCTAAGTGTAATACCCATTTAGATACTGGTAATTTCAAAGGTCCAAATTACCTGATTTTTGGCCAATTTAAGGGTAAAATTTGCACCATCTGTTTGGATGCAAAAGTCTTGCTGAAAAATAGTGGTTCAGCCATGAATATATTTGTTACTTAAAGTTTGGGGATGGAGTTTTGTGGATAGAGTGAGGCCCTTTGCTGGATGTTAACCCCTTAAGCCCTACGCCCCTGTACCAAGGGGCAGTAGTTAGGCATAATAGATACAGTACGTTTCCAAATCGCAACACTGTCATGCGATGCGGCATATCCACATTTCGCGAAGAAGCTAGGCAAAAAGCTCATGTAGACCATTTTTACCTCAACCGAACACAATTCAAGCACCAAGCAAGTAAATAAGCATGTGGCAAAACATAGGATAAAATCATATCAGCACTGTATCGCTAGAATTTCTCCTGAATTTGTACTATACGTAAAAACTCAAATGAAAGAGGAAATTCCACAGAATCCAACGATATGAGCCCTGTCATTTTAAACCCACACCACACTCAAAGAAAAGCAGGCATACAGTGCCATTAAAAAGTATTTGCCCCCTTACTGATTTTTTTTTTTTTTTGCATATTTGTCACACTTAAATGTTTCAGATCATCAAACAAATTTTAGTGTTTGACAAAGATAACCAGAGTAAAAACAAAATGCACTTTTTAAATGATGAGTTCACTTATTCAGGGGAAAAAGCTGTCCAAACCTACCTGGCCCGGAGTGAAAAAGTAATTGCCCCCTAAACCTAATAACTGGTTGTGCCACCCTCAGCAACAACTGCAATCAAACATCTGCAATAATTGGTAATGAGTCTTTCTCATCCCTGTGGAAGAATTTTGGCCCACTTTTCTTTGCAGAATGGTTTTTATTCAGCCTCACTGGAGGGTTTTTGAGCGGCCTGTTAAAGGTCATGCCACAGTATCTCAATCAGATTTAAGTCCGGACTTCAACTAGGCCATTCATTTTAGGCCATTCAGAGGTGGACTTGCTGGTGTGTTTCCAATCATTGTCCTGCTGCATAACCCAAATGCGTTTGAGCTTCAGGTCACAAACTGATGGCTGGACATTCTCCTTCAGGTTTTTCCGGTAGAGAGCAGAATTCATAGTTCCATCAATTGCAGCAAGTCATCCGGGTCCTGATGCAGCAAAGCAGCCCTAAACCATCACAGTACCACCACCAGGTTTGACTTACGGCATTATGTTCTTTTTAAGAAATGCTGTGTTAGTTTTACCCAGATGTAACGGGACGCACTCCTCCAAAAAAGTTGAACTTTTTTCTTGTCAGTCCACAGAATAATTTCTCAAAACTCTTGGGGATCATCAAATATTTCGGCAAATGTGGGACGTGCCGTTGTGTTCTTTTTGGTTAGCAGTGGTTTTCACCTTGGAACTCTCCCATAAATGCCATTTTTGCCCAGTATCTATCTTACTGTTGAATCATGAACACTGACTTTAACTGAGGTAATTAACGCCTGCAGTTCTTCAGATGTTGTTCTTGGTTCTTTTGTGACCTCCAGAGACATCAATGCGCTATTAGAGTAATTTTGGTAGGCCAGCCACTCCTGGGCAGATTCAGCACTGTTCCAAGTTTTCTCCATTTGTGGATAATGGCTCTCACTGTGATTCGCTGGACTACCAAAGCCTTAGAAATGGCTTTGTAACCCTTTCCAGAATGATAGATGTCAATACTTTGTTTCTCACCCGCTGGTGAATTTCTTTAGTTTGCGGCACAATGTCTTGCTTTTTGAGATCTTTTAGCTTACTTCACTTTATCAGACAGGTTCTTTTCAAGTGATTTCTGGATTTAACAGGTCTGGAAATAGTCAGGCCTGTTTGAATGTGGCGAGTTTTATTGAATTAAAAAAAAAAGTGTTTAATCACAGTTAATTCATAAGTTAACAAGTGGGGGCAATTAGTTTTTCACATAGCGCCAGGTAGGTTTGGATAGATTTTTCCCCTTAAATTAAATCATCATTTTAAAACTGCATTTTGAATTTACTCGGGTTATCTTTGTCTAATATTAAAATTTGTTTGATGATGTGAAACATTTAAGTGTGACAATTTTGCAAAAATACAATAAATCAAGAAGGGGGCAAATACTTTTTCATGGCCCTGAGCACTTTACAGTCTACAGAGATGAGCAAAAAAATTTCTTACCTTTGATATTTTGTAATTAAAAAAAACTGTTTGAGGGCAAATCCATGCTTGCTATGGTTAACTCAATGTGCCCGTGTTACACCGAAACTAGATCTGCGAGTCTCAAAGCATGTATTTCTTCTCGAGCATTGCTTCAAAGATCTGTTCCTCAGCATTCAGCTTGCTTGCAATGTATTTTCTTCTCTGTGATCGGTAAGACTTTGCTGGAAGCTATTTGATTCTATGCCTTCTGAGGTTTCCAACGAGCCCTAAAGCACCTTCATCGCACAAAACAAGCCCGAGCTAGAGCCTTGCATTCCCAGTGCGTCAAACCGGGTCCATGGGCCATTCGAATATACTTAAATAGCGCGACAATATAAATGCTTAACAGGTTTGTTTGTGGTATTTTCGATATAATTATCCGCTAAATATTCAACCGTCGTTTTTCAAAGTTGTTTTCGGACAGAAACGCATGAAAACTGAGGGCACAACAGTACAAACAAGGTGAGTGACTGGTTGTTTTGACTCATTCTTTATATGGGCAATTTGAGAGCAGTGTCACTGTAAAATGGTATAGCCTAGTGGTTAGCAGGGCTCACGCTACCCATTCATCAATTCGCAATTGACGATCTCTCCTGCAGTTTGACAATCTGTAAGTCACATTTGACAATAAATTTGACGAAGACCTTTCAAAAGTGGGGTCACGAGATTTGCGCAAATCTGCAATAATATTTTTTTGGGGGGGGTTAACATATAATACAGGGTCGGCCAAGAAAACACAGCTCACGATCCGACTCAGACTCTCCGACTCTGCGTATCGCACTCCGTCTCCCATTCGGGGCGCAAGCTCCAGGAACGTTATGAAGAAGCGTGAAACGAACTGCGTGTAACCTACTGTACCCTTATTAGGACGGAATACTCCACCCACAGCTCATGCTCGAGCCAATAGGCTATGCAGCTGTTAGCTGGGTTGAATGGATCGCGTAGTAACGTGAAAAAAGTATGCTACTTGCACAGGAAACAAGGAAGGCGAGGCTAAGGCTCGCGCCACACTGCCTGCAGTTGCGAAGCGTATTCCGCACATTGCACGCGTATTTTCATTTCAATTCCAATGTTATTCAATGAGGGCTTCCACACTGCATGCCGAAGCTGCGCGACTCGCGCATGCAAAAGCTGTACTGCTATCTTGCGGAAAATATACAGGTAGATTCGGACTCTTGCCGAATTTTTCGCACTACGCATGCAGAAAAAGGCAAAGCAGACCTGAAAACGACTGTCAGAAATGGTCATATCACCATGAATACATGAATTTCGCTAAATTGCCGAGGATGCGTGTCTGTTGCAAGCATGAAGCAGACAAAAAAAAAAATGTAACAACACTTCCGACATGTTTATCATACTAAAAGCCCATTTTCGCTCAATTCAGCAATGCTTCGTGCAATACTGAGACATGTAGTGGGAAATTTGCGACTTTCATCGTAGGCTGCTGTCATTAAAGGGTTATATGGAGAAGTATTGAGTCATTCTTAACTTATTTTTTTTAAAAGTTTAATACGACGTTGCTCGTTTATTTTGGATTTAGATGTCTAGATTTTGCAGGAATATGCCAATAATTGCAATGCCAAGCCAATGAACATAGCTTATTATGTTGATGATTAAAGAGCATCAGGGCAGTACTTTTCCGTATGTCTCGGTCTGGCCATGACACCCGCGCGATTGCTGAACCTACATACGACTCCCCATTTGTATCAGCAAGTTCAGGTGACTGTTTCCACTTGTAAAGAGAGAAAATAAACTAAGCTGGATACAGCATGGACCTATGAAACATCCTTTGGATATAATGGCCAGACGAACGGACATCACATCAGCCAGTTTCTGAATTGTCTGAATTGTTCCTTTCACGGTCGTTCGGTGCCTAGCCTTTACAAATGATTTCAGCCTCGACTAATGTAAATTAGATCACTTTTGAAAGCACATTCCACATCCCGAAACCTTCCCCCTACCCCGAAATTACCTTGGAAAAGAGCGGGACCAATTCAGAAGGGTTTGCTGTGTATTGTAATATGATCGTGTAATTAGATTGTTTGTATGACACGCTCAAGCATGCTTCCCCCACTGTCAATACAAAATATAAATCACATGTAGTAGGCCATAACGATGCGAGACAAAATAATATTATTTTATAGTGATTTCTTGGGCAATCTCGTGCAGAGCCAGAGTTGGAAGGAGGAGCCCGCGGCAGACCTGCCGCTGCAAATACGCAGGCAGTGTGACCGGGCTGCATGCGAAAAGCGGTTGCAGGGCTCCGCTTGCGGAATACGCATCGCAACTGCAAGCAGTGTGGCCCGGGCCTAAGTCAGAAAGGACAAAGGAAAGCACACGGTCAGATGGGATATTTAACAGCACATGGTAGGTAAAAGCATGATCAAAATAATACGACAAAACCTACAAGAAATCAATTGGTATTAGAGACCCTCGCAACTGGAAATCAGATAAAAAAAAGTGACTAGGGGTCAAGTTATTTCAGTAATTTGGCTAATCATTTGACTAATGACTCAGCAGAAAGCAGTTTTCCGGGTCTGCCTCCCTAGTGTGAAACCTGAGACGCGTCTACCATCTGAGCTAAGGAATTCCGCAATCAAACGTAGTACATGTGTATAGATCCAATGAAATAAACTTGTTCTAATAAACGCAGCGGCGAAAGTGGAGTGCGAAAATCTGGCAGCTCAAGCTCGAATTTGCCATCTACCTACGGCTACTATGGTGAGTACACCGGTATTTCCACTCTATAGCGAGGATTGAGGGAAACCTAGAATCCACCCCATATAGGCACATTTGTTGAACGGGTCGACATATCCAAGTGTAGACCAGAGACCGTAGAAATCTTTTTTGGCTTTTTATTAGCCCAAACAATTTCTTAAGGGGATGAAATTACGCCACAGCAGTGCAGAGAAATCGTTTGTTATACCAGACATGTTGAATTGCTTTCACCGCGGTAGCATCAGAGTGCTAGCCTAGATATTGGTGAAGTATCCGGCTGATCCAGGTCATGGATGAGCAAAGCGATCACAAGCAGCCGTAAACAAACCCAAACATGTATCCAAAGCTCTGCAAAACCTACGTCTAACTGCAGCCTTCTCAGCCAAACTTTGTAGACACAAAACACCTCTCTGGTCAGCGTCAACTGTAGCTTGGCTACAATCGGGCAACGTTAAGATGAAACTGCCACATTGATGCTTACCGAAGTAACACAAGCATACCGATCAGGATCCGGTTGTTCAAAGCTGCGTTAACTTTAACGGCTGGTTAGCGCTAAGCATTTGACATTATGACCGTTCTCTAAATAAGATTCTCAGGAGTGCTCTTCAATATTTAAATTAATCAAGGGGAAACCTACAAAACGCACCAAAAACATACAAACATCTGTGCTTTTATTCAGAGATATAGATGCTGCAGTTTAGACTTAACCATAGGTTAAAGTTAACTCAGCTTTGAACAACCGGGCCCAGAATTACTGCAAATACGTTAACCAGGAGCATTTTTAATTAGCACGACACACATGCAGTAGCTGGTAACCAAGCAGTCATAACCACAGAGACAAACCCTTGCAATACAGGTTTTACAGACAGCAATTTCTGATACTGTGAACAGTTGTACCAAGCATCCAAATTACAAACAAGTATTAAAAGTTAGCTTCAAAAGAGGTTTATGTTCACACACCTTCGGTAGAATTTCCCCTGATATCACTCTTGCATAAATAGGACACAAACATTTGCAACAGTAACTTGGTTACGTTAGCCGCTGTGCTACAGCCACAATCAACTGGCTATCAGGCCAGTTTGGTTTATGCAGTAAAAGCAACTTACAGCTTCTGTGTCCGTGAGTCATGGACAGTCGTGACAGATACAGGCTTTATCTTCAAATATTTTACAAAGCCTGCGTTTGAGGCCAGTTGTTAGTGCTACCTATCGCTAACGGTCCTGCTAGCCACCCGTAACACGTTAGCTTCACTTATTATTTGCTGTTATATGGTTACTTACAGCTTGTGGCTCCAAGCGCTTGGTCGATGCAACTGCTTTAGGTTTGAGAAGCAGCTGAAACGCTTATCCTGTGTCGAATAATACTTTATTGACAGAGACGTCCTTGGTGAAATCCTGAGCACGAACAGCTAACGTTCCCTTTGGCCGTGGCTATTTGCTGCCAGCAAAGAAAAAAGCTACCCACTGATTTCTGGTGGCATTCTCTTTTGGAAGAGAAATTTTTTTTTTTTCGCATCCAAAAGTAAACGGACAAATAGCTTTGGGGGAGATACTGACAAAATTGCACCTCAAATGATCTGCGGTTCTTCTTTTGTATTTCCAAAAGTGTAGAAGCTACTAAGGCATAGTATGATCTGCAGTTGTTAGTGCCTGCTAGAATAGTTTCCGGTGTGGGCAGATCCAGCGCAGTGGTTGGCTCTGGTTAGGTCTGAACTAATTGGACGGCACAACCTGACGTCAGGTTTTACGCAGATCTCGTGAAGATCTCGGGAGTAGCTGTTCAGGAAGGAAATCACGCTCACGAAATCACGTCCTTGGATTATGGCAAAATCCCTCTATCTTATGTTTAGAAACTTTTCAGAGGTTGAGCATGGACAACCAACATTATAACATTACTAATATGCATTAAAAGAAGGATCAGGTCCCCTTTAAGATTTGGGATTTGACCATTTGAAATGATGACAAACAATCACAATTCTTTTTCAAATTTTTCTGAGATGGTGTGGTGCAAACTGCAAACTTCCTAAAAACTGTTCCATTTGGCAGTGGAATAACCCTATTGTTAAACTAATAAGTTAAAGGGGCAATTTGCTGATAATTAAACCATTGCCTACATGGTTTCAAAGCGCAGGCTTTGTATAAATAAGCAGCACAAAAACCATGCACATTTTCCTATCCTCGGCAATTATTGTTTTATGTATTTTACATGTACTTTTATTGCCAAATAAATCAAATTAAAAAGACAGCAGCTTAAGATATTTACGTATTTATCACCCCAATTGCTTCCCTATGCATTTGCTGTAAAGACAAAATCTACCACAATGCATTGCACTAGCTCACTATTCCAAAAATCCCCTTGACACCCCCAACCTACAGCTGTCACAGATAGAATTGGACTGGTGCACCGTTCACTTCACTCAAAAGAAGACTAATTGTGATGATAATTATGACAGTTTGTTCTTTGCACAAGGGAACAGACCACAACAAGACAAAAGCTAATTTTTTGCTCTTCATCTGCTTTTACAGTACGAGTGATAGAACATCAACAGACAATTGCAAATCAGAGCATAAAGTGGACATGTACACACATTAGTAAACAACTGTAAAAAAGTTTGAAGCAATTATTTTCTTTTTAATGACTATGAGGAAGATCTCCAATCAGTATTACTGGGTTGTCCTCCTAATATAATTCTGAACAATGCCAACATCCCATCTATTTTCTGACCCAAGCAATAGACAAAATCAATTTCTCAGGCCGAGCACAGCATGCTGAGATGTACACGGGATATACAAATCCACGTACTATTGCCAGAGCTTGTATTACTTCTCCTACGCAGGCTGAAGGATTGCTTTACTTTCTCGTTCCAAAGAGTAGAAAAGTATTGATCACATTCTTAAGGAGAAGAAGACTTGCCTTTCTTGTCTATGTTAAACATAAAAAGAAATTGGCGTTTATTAGTGTTACAGCTTTGATAATTAACTTTTATGTGCTATGTTCCCTGATGAAAATAAACCATAAGCCTAGTTCTACTACCTGATGGGAAATGATCTGTCCGCAGACCACGAAATCATCGATTAATCATTTATGATTTATTTATTGTTGAGCAGTGTCCGTACGTCCTCCACACTGCTGCCACCACTCATAAACTTAAGGCAAGTTAAGCAAGCTATCATCATTATTCATAATATGCTGAAACAAATTAATGAGAATATAGCTTTTAAATAGGGGTGTTACGATTCTGAATGGCAATTTTTTTTAAAGCGTGGTAACACCACCTGCCTACCATGGGGCGAAAATCCAAGCTTTCCCTTTTCCTTTATTAACCCCTGTGTTGTCCTGAATGAATGCCAAACATCAAAGGGCATGGGAAATGCTTCCAGAAAAAAATTGACTGACATCAGTATTTTTCGGCTACGTGCTAAAAGGAGCCAAGCAAATGAAAACAGAATCATCTCCTATTAACCAATTAGGCAACTCTAAGAAAAGTATACCTGTTCCCGTTTACTTTGCTTGATTAGCAATCAAATGGTGGATTTGTATACTCTTTAAGTTGAATGAGTTAAATGTTTATTAAGACAAAATATTTAATTGCTGCCTTTTGAAATTTTACATGGCCATAGACGGCACAGATTTTTACAAACACGATTGCCATTGCCATGCCATTTTGTGCGACTGAGATAATTCATATCTTACATTCATGTTTCATCCGCTTTTCAGAATGTTTTCCACCTTATGTATTTTTTAGATGCTTAAAATCCAGGGCATTCTTATAACAAATCTGATTTAAATTAATCTTGAATAATGTTCTAAAATGCTACAATGAGAGATGTAATTCAGAGGAAGGTATTTTTCTAATTATTCAAATTATTGGCATTCTCTCAATCTTAAAGCGAAATGAGACAACTTGCCGCTATGGGGTGCGTGTACACAGTTGCGTCCCATTTCTTCTTGAAACACACAAGCAGTCTGAAATAAACGACAATCATTTGAAGTGCTTCTGGGAAAATTATTCAGATTAGAACTCCTCTAATTATCGGTAAGGTTGAGCAGCTTCCATCACCTTTTAAGGCTCAACTGGCCAACCCTAAATCTGCTCCTGTATAATATGCTCCAAATGAAAATCAAGCAATTTAGCCTGTTGCCAATCATGATTAGGAAGTGATAGAGAAGAGCTGACAGGCGTAACTGCGCTACAACTTTAGATTATTAGCATTCTGCCAGTTTAAAGAATTTCTGAAAAAAAAACCTTGTCCAAACTCCATCTCTCATTGTAGCGTTTTAGCTGATTTTTTAAACTCTTGCACCCTGGTCTTGCCATCTGAGGTTTACCTAACCCTGCTTTCATCATACCTTCTCCAAACCCATTTCCATTTAGATTTCCCAATTAGCAACTTGGTGTTAATTTGTTTAGATGCGAGAATCAGTCTATAGAATTACTGTCCTGCTCCCCTCATCTTGCATTATTCATTGCAATTATCAAGCATTTCCCCATCCACGTTAACTGTGACAGAAAACGGAAACGTCTTTAGAAGCGTCTGAATTCATGTAGCTCAAAAAATGGCATATATTATTTTTCTGTTTGCGTCCTCCTTGATACGCCTAAGAAAAGTTTCTATTGAAACCTGTATTCTTGACATTCATACGACGACTGAGTAGTTATTATTATTATTATTATTATTATCACGTTCGATCATTGACAAGTCACTGCCATCTGCATGATTTTATTTTAATGTAAAATATTTTACAATGGTAAGCAAAAAATGCCTGTTAAACTATATGATGATGCCCCTCTTGCATTTTTATTAATTTGCAAGTCTTAGGAATTTACTATGAATATTATGTGCAAATATGGCACACGTGTGGAAACATTTACATCAATGTCATGATATTATTATTATTTTTCAGAGCACAGATATGGAACCAACACATGACATTTCTTCTTAACAAAATTTTATGTGCAGAGCACCAACAATGTGGCTTCTTGTGGCTAAACATTTTTTTCTGACTTAAGCCACAGTGGCTACGCATATTTTTTTCCATAGTGCAAGAACAGTAACTTTAGTTAGATGCAAAGCTTCAAAGCTATAGGTGTAATAATAAAAAAGTTATGCCACGTTAAATACAAGAAAAATGCCAAGTGACAAAAAAACTGACGAATAGTGCCCTTAGAAAATAATTCACCAAAAATTAATTTTCCAAATGAGCTGAAATTCCAGATTTGTCAGTGATATTTATTTACATTGCTTCATACAAAAAATTAGCAAAATTGAGAATGTGGTGGTGAGACCCATTTGATGATCTGACATGGAATGACCCACATGCCAAATTCTGCTGGGAAGCTATTCAGCTAGTTTGCAAACAAAGACCCCAGTTAAGTTTCCAAGATTTATAAGATTGCACAGTATAAATTTCAGAGAGATGAATAACTGGTGACAAGGTTATTTTTTGCCCCAAAAAAGGGCATTCTGGGGCAAAACCGGAAAAATTAGAAATTATTTCATCAAATAACTTCTACAAATGATACGACTTGGATAACTGCATTTTTACAGAGAGATACATCATGAAATCATAATAAATTAATTCTAGCCTTTAATCTTACCTAGTTCCTGAGTTACAGGTCATCAAATGCGGTGTCGTTTTTGGGCGTTTTGTTTTCAACTGATTTTGAGGCTTTACTATACCAAAGTGGATCGAAATACACAGAAGCTAAGGCCATTTTCAGATTCTGGGGAGGAGTATGGTTAGTACACCCAATTTCAGCCTTGTATAAGCAATCATTTTGGAGCAATATCTGGCCAAATTTAGCTGAAAGTGGGTTTGCCAAAAAAACTTAAAATATCATTCAAATTTTGAAGGGCAATAACTTGAAATCTATTTGAGATACTGGCCTATTTGGCATTTTTTAATTTTGTGTGAATATTTACTTGTGAATTTTTTCAAAAAATTTTTGAGGAGGTGACCTGGAAAATTTCTCCAGCTTGGAATGACTCTATTGTATGCATGATGATAAAAGTTTATTGAGATTTTCGATGCTCATTTGAAGCATAATATATTGATGTTATACACAGCTCCATACCAACAATTTACCAATAAGGGCAAGTAAAGACTAGGGGCCCGATTTCAACGATCTAATGGCGCTTTTCCACTACATGGTACTGGCTCTACTCTATTCTACTCTAATCGGCACCAGGTACTTTTTTGGGGTTGTTTTTCCATTAGAGGATAGTACCGCCTCCGTGGTACCTGCTTGTCCTTGCGACGCAGCATGTTACTGCCACGACAGCATCCTCAGTTATATCAAGTTTACTTTAATTCCATTGATTTTGTTAAATATTTATGTGTTTAAATCAGGGCACGCACACTACCATCACCACTTTATGGCACTAAAGTCCGTGAGTGATTAATTGTAATTTCTGTTTGACATTGTCCTGAAGCATAGGCAGCTAGTGTTGTGTCCAAGTACCAACTAAAAACACAAAGCAATGATATCCATATAAGGCATAGAGTATTCATAAAAAAGGCAATATACTCTCAAGATATTTGTGTACCATGAGTATTCCATAATGTAACTACAGCCCCTGGCAAAAAATATGGAATCGTCACACACCAAGGATATTAATTTACATTTTTTTCCTTCATAGCAAAGAAGCTAATAACGCATGACAAAATGATTGTTTATCATCTTGACATTCAGGCTTCACGAAACATTTCACTTTGAAATTGAAGTCAAAACACGTAGCAAATGCGCAACTCGCAGGAGATGGCAGAGTATTAGAATTTATCGCTTTGCGATGCGTCATCTCATCTGACATAACATTAAGACAAAAATGATTTGTCAACCCCCATATAGGTATTTTTCTGCGTGATTTTCTTTAAACAGGGGTAGCATCACATGATTTTATCAAAGGGAATTATTTAGGAGAGCATAATTAGACACAATACCGTCACAAAATTTCGCCATGAACGGGGTCACAGGCAAAGAGAAACGCATTTCATGAATGTAGCAGCTTTGGTGAAAAAGCAAAACCTTGTTTGAAAGGTAAGGCAACACAATATATTGAACAAGTAGCCTAAAACAATATAAGTCGATGATCATAATAACGATGCTAATGTTGAGACTCGTCAATCTACTCGAATGAGACGTCCCGAGGTCTTCGGAGTCATCTTTCACAGTGACGATTCTCTCTGACCAATCAGTGGGCAGCAATATTACATGTCACATTTTAGTACCTACTATTACCTGGTCGGACCTTTTTTGAACCCCAGGAGAGCAGGTACCAGAAAAAGTACCTACTAGTACCTGGCTGGTACCAAGTTCTTTTTCCTAATGGAAAAGCAAAAAAGGTGAGTAGAGTAGAGCCGGCACTGGGCAGTAGAAAAATCTCCAAGCGCACGGTCTGAAGCGTGTGGTGCAAGAGCATTTAGGGCGTGTCCAAATTTATATTTGCGAATTAAACAGCGGATCGTCTAGACGCAGAGTAAAGCGCAAAGTGCAAAGGGGTTGGATATAATCTCATTGCGAATTGCTAACTATTCAATAAAGAGAGTTTGATTCCAGACCAGACGGGGAAAAACAGCTTCGAAAGTCTTTCAAAGGTTTCCACCTCTGTCAGAAACTATTGAATTAATCAGAAAAAGCAAACAAACAAAATAACCTACAGCAAGGTAACCAGTCTGCCTGTTGCTCAGATACCATGGGAATGCCTCCCTAGAATAGAATGATTTTAGAAACCTGACTGCCATTTTAGATGTAATGATTACTTTTTTCCCGATAAAAGAAAACAGACGGAAACTTATAACATTGGAGTATACTGAGGGTGAGTGATATGAACGGGTGTGTGACGTGCCACACTGATTTTTGCTTCCAGGGGAAATTTCTATTACGTTCTTGTATAAAATAAGTTTGATATGGTTTATATTCATAAATCTTACATCATTCTCCCTCCTCACTATTCATATTTGCATGAAAAATACAAAATTGGTAGACTTTTACACCATTAAAGTGCTAAATGTCATGTGGTAAAATGGGAGTCACTTAATTTCAAAAAAAGACAACTGCTTTTAAAATGATTAAAAATGTTTAAAATCATCAACTTTGGTCTTTGGCATATTTTTTATAGTGTACAGAAAAGCACTGCAAAGTATTAAGAGGATATATCTTTAATAAATGTCATTAATATCTAAATCACTTTGTTCCGCAGAGACAGATTTCCCTCAATGTCATGTAGTAAAACAAAGATTGGAAGCCATTTTGTACTTAAGAAATATGACTCAAGTCATGTGACCTGTGCTGACATCACTCAGAGGACCCCTGAGGACAACCAGAGTTGGAGGAAAGTTCCAAAATGTGCTCCTATATTTAAGTTATTGTCACCTTTTCCAGGGGTCATACAAAGTGTCGCGGATTTGAGCGTCATGCTCAAAAAAGTGTTGATAAAGTTGAACATTTTATAAATACTGATTTACACATGAAATTTAAAGTTTATAGGTCAAAGTCAAGGTTAGTGTGGTGAATAGGTGGCCATGCAACAACCTGTTAGGAATGAAAATGATGGATTCCATCATGCAGACAAACAAAACATGTCACGTGGACAAACGTTTTTACAAATGACATGCTGTTTTACCACATGACGCAGAAGATTTAAACTGAATTATCTTTTTCTTTCTTAATTATTTTAATCATTTGTAAAGTTTGTACAATTATTCCTAATTACATTGAACATTTGTAATACATTTTTGTATATTTTAAACATTATTTTACAACCCCAATCCCGAAATAGTTGGGACGTAATATAAATTGTGAATAAAATCAAAATACAATGACTTTCTAATCACGAGCCAATATGTTACTTGCAATAGAACAAAGATAACATTTCAAATGTTGAAACTGAGACATTTAACATTTTTATCCACAAAATGAGCTTATTTCAAACTTTATGGCCGCAATAGGTCTCCAAAAAGTTGTGATGCAGGCAAAAAAAGGGCAGAAAAAGCAATTAATAAAAAGAGAATCAGCTGAAAGAACATTTAGCAAGTAATTAAGTTAACTGGCATCAGGTGTGGAACATGATTGGCTATAAAAGGGATGTCTTAGAGAGGCTGAGTCTCTCAGAAGTAAAGATGGCCAGAGGCTCTCCAACCAGTGAAGGCTTGCATATATAAAAAAAAAAAAAAAAACTGTGGAATACTTCAAAAACTATACTCAGCAACAAAAGTTTCTGTGACACCATTTATGTGTATGTTATAAATGACACGCAAAGATCTCAATGCAATCAATATGTTTATTTAACAGGAGAAACACTGACTTTTCAGTGCCAACGTCACTCAAAACGAAAAATGTCATTTTCATGCGTCATGAAGCACTTGTCTGACGTCTAACCAATTGTGACCTTCACACTTCAATACCGGGTGTGACTTCCTCGTGCCATGATGCAAGCAACGCATCTCTGGCGCATGGACCGAATCAGATGTGCCAGAAATTGCTGTGGGATGTCATTCCAAATCTGACGTAGACGTTGTCGCAATTCCTGGAGTGTAGCTGGCGGGTTATCCAACCGCCGCAAACGTCGATCCATCTCGTCCCAAAGATGCTCGATTGGGGACATGTCTGGGGATCTGGCTGGCCATGGCAGGACATTGACATGTTGTTGCATCAGATACTGCTGTACAATCCTTGCAACGTGTGGTCTGGCGTTATCATGTTGCAGCGTTATTCCGGGACCATGTTGCATCAAAAACGGTACCACCAATGGCCGTAGCACTTCATCGCGATATCTTTGACCTGTCAGATTTCCATCAATAACAAGCAAATCTGTTCTGTTTCTAGCCGTGATCCCTCCCCAAATCATGACACTACCACCTCCAAAACGATCAAATTCCTGAACACAGTTGTTGGCATAACGTTCTCCACGTCGACGGTATACACGTAAACGACCATCACATCGGTTAAGCATGAATCTTGATTCATCAGTGAAGAGTACAAGATCCCACTGACGTTGGATCCACCGTCGATGTTGTTGTGCCCACTGTAGACGCAGTCGTCGGTGTTGTACTGTGAGTATTGGACGTCTTGCTGGCCGACGTGGGACAATGCCAAAATGACGGAGACGGCGACGGATTGTCTGTGCAGACAGTCGCCTCAAACCAGGTATCGTTCTTGCAGTTATGGTTGCAGGTTGGAATCGATTTCGGAGATGGGTTGTTCAAAACTAGTTGTCCTGTCTGGGAGTGGTTACTCGTGGACGGCCGCTGCGAGGACGGTCTCTGACATGTCTTGTCTGCTGATGACGCTGCCATAAGTTCCAAATGGTGTTTCGGTGGACATTCAGGCGATGAGCAACTTCCCTCTGCGAGGTTCCGGATTCAATCATCCCAATGGCCCTCCACCGATCATTTTCAGACAGTCTTGGCATTTAGAGGGTAGAGTTCCTGATCCGAAATGGCAGTGTTTTCGATAAGTGATGCTTCCGTCGTTCATCAGGCACAATGTGAACATTCCAAAAATTCTCCTCTTTTATTGCCATCCACAAGCATGATTTACGCACATTTTCACGTGCAAAGTCATTTTCTCGCATTTTCATGATTTCCATTTCAATGTTGTGTTTACGTGTACTGTTTCAGTCTGATATCACCATGTATGACAATTTCATAATTGCGTTATGAAAAATAATTAACAATATTGGTGTCACAGAAACTTTTGTTGCTGAGTATATGTTCCTCAACAGCAAATTGCAAAGACTTTGAAGGTCTCATCATCGACAGTGCATGACATCATCAAAATATTCACAGAAACCGAAAAAATCTCTGTGTGTAAGGGACAAGCCCGGAGACCTTTACTGGATGCCTGTAATCTTCGGGCCCTCAGACACCACTGCATCACTCACCGGCATGATTCTGTCATTGAAATTACTAAATGGGCCCAGGAATACTTCAAGAAACCACTGTCAGTAAACACAGTCTGCCGTGCCATCCACAGATGCCACCTAAAACTCTG
Source organism: Gymnothorax reevesii (assembly GCA_029721435.1). NCBI lineage: Eukaryota > Metazoa > Chordata > Actinopteri > Anguilliformes > Muraenidae > Gymnothorax > Gymnothorax reevesii. The sequence goes on from CM056579.1 coordinate 73,749,646, forward strand.
TCATGTAAAAAGGAAGCCATTGTTGAGCATGATTCAGTAGCGCTGCTGTGTTCTTTGGGCCAAGGCTCCTTTAAAATGGACTGCAGCAAAGTGGCAAAGTGTCCTGTGGTCAGACGAGTCCAAATTTGACATTCTTGTTGGAAATCATGGGCGTCATGTCCTCTGGGCTAAAGAGGAGAAAGACCACCCCTCCTGTTATCAGCGTTCAGTTCAAAAGCCAGCATCTCTGATGGCATGGGGATGCATTAGTGCATATGGCGTGGGATACTTGCATGTTTTAGAAAGCGGCATGAATGCTGAAAGGTATATAACGGTTTTAGAGCAATATATGCTCCCCTCCAGATTAAATCTATTCCAGGGAAGGCCTTGTGTATTTCAGCAGGACAATGCAAAACCACATACTGCAGCTGTTACAGCATGGCTTCGTTGTAAAAGAGTCTGTGTGCTGAACTGCTCTGCCTGCAGTCCTGGGGCCTCATGTATGAAGAGAGCGTACGAACAGAAAAGATGCGACGCTACTTTTTTTTGCCGATGTCAGATGTATGAAAACAAACGTGACTTTAGAAAAAATGCAAAAAAGTAATAGAATTTAGCATTTTTGCAAAATGAAAGTTGATTCAGATTTTTCATTCAAATTTGCAAGCTGAATTGGTAGCCCGCTATATTATAAATTTAATACTTTTTACAAAATGCTACTTTTCTTTTTATGAACGTATATTTAAGTGTAAAATCCACGCAATTGTTAGTACATGAGGCCCCTGATCTTTCACCAATTGAGAACATTTGGCTCATGATTAAATGAAAAATCAGTCAAAGGAGATCCAAAACTCTCCAGCAGCTGGTAGCCTGTATTAAACAAGAGTGGAATCAAATACCAACGGCTACATGCAAGACACCCGTCTCCTAAAATGCCCAGACACCTCCATTCGGGATGACGGGATGCAACACCATGGTAAACAGGCTCCTGACCCAACTTTTTGAGATCTGTTGCAGCCATCAAATTTGAAATGATCTCATTTTGTGGTTAAAATTGTAAAATTTCTCAGTTTCAACATTTGCTATGTTATCTCTGCTCTATTGTGATTAAAATACTGGCTGATGTGATTTGAAAGTCATTGCATTTCGATTTTATTCATAATTTACACTTTGTCCCAACTTTTTTGGAATTGGGTTGTACATTTTTACAGATGCCTCATCCCAGCAAAGAGAGGGGTGCAAGTTTCCGTGGAAAGATCAGTGCAATCTTGCTGCTAGAGAGGAGAGACTAGAAAAGAGAAGGGAAAGGTATAACTGTGAAAGTATATGATGGTATTAATGTCCGTATACATGTCAGTTATTTCAGTACAGGCTGCATTCTCTTTAAGCCTGAATTGGTCTTTATCATCGACACTAGTATAAACTGTCTTTGATGACTTGCAGTAAATAGAGATATGAATAAATGGACTATTAATGAGTATATTTCATTCATATTTCAGATTAATGTTATGAATATTACCAAATAAATAGTTTTATTATGATTCTGGATTTTCAGTTGGAAAATACATTTTAATGTCATTATAAGGTTCACTTTGAAAGCCTTGAGTATCTTTGGCATTTTTCAGAAGTCGCCATCTTCAACTTGTTACATTTATGTGTTAAGGTCTAATGCAGTTTTGCTATGTCATGCGGTAAAACAAAATATGTCATGCAGTAAAACGCTTCATTTTGAAATAAATAAACAAAATACTCTATTAACTTAAATTGTGTACGACCACAATCAAGAAGAAAATCTTATATTTAAAGATATACCAGATATTAAAGCAGTTTTGCCTCTCTAATTGAAAAAAGATGTAACAAATGTTGACAAATAACATGCAGCCATCTTAAAAGAATAAATATCTAATATTTGAAATTCTAGTATTGACATTCTGCAACTGGGTATAGCATCTGTGTAGATAATTACATTTTGATAGTTTGTAACAGAGCCACTAACACTCATTTTAATATTATATTGAAAATAAATTAGTTTTACCGCATGACATTTTTAAGGGGTGTATACAGGCAAATGCATTAAAATGTCATATATTGCCATCTTTTGCGAGGGGCACTCACAAAAATCAAAAATACACATGTGGATAAACACAGTAAAAGCTGAACCTGACTTATAACTGCATTTTTATTTTTTTGGTGGTTTGAAACTCAAAAATGTCACTGACCCGAATATACGGCGCTTTTTGGGGCCCAGTATTTCAGATGAACACAATCATGAAAGCATCTGAAGAGCCTGAACCATGTGGCAGGGCATGCACCTACAGATTCAGAATACAGTTCAATAAAATGTTAATCATATTCGCGAAAATAACGCATTTGGTAGTCCAACAGATGAATGTACTTGAGATTTCAGTAATTATGATTAAAAGTTCGGCGACATATCCACGTGTAATACCACGAATTCTCCTTTTTTTTCTTCTTTCTTTTTTTTGCCTTGGCTATAAGCCACAACATTATCAGCCATAAATTAAACCTAACTGTGGCATCGCGGTTCTCAGAAATTAATGTCATTTGTTTATTCGTTGAAACAGCACTGACGAGAGTTAACATAACGTTCGCATTTGAGAATTCGTATCTTCAACTCGGCAACATGGCCACAATCCGTATTGAGCAATTCCTTCCGGTAATCTAAGAAATATTCTTGCGCTGTCTGTCATAGGAAGCCAATAAACGTGGCAAGTTGCATATTCTTCAAGCAATTAGTGCTGTAAACTGCTGCATTCGCCTCTGTCCACGCCCAATGTCTACGCGTGTTCACCCGGTGGACAAAACACCTCATCAATGAATCAATTATTTCATACACTTCCAGACACTCAAGCGGAGTAAGTTACTCGAAAAGACGAAGTTTCTGCTCCGCTGATTTGCATTAAAATTGTACAATGGGTTTTCTGTCAGGGATATAACGTTTGCTGGCCAGCATTAATCACAGCGGATTAGCAAACGTTAGTTGACTAAAACACCAGACTGTAAACGTTTGCTGATCAAGCAGTAACTGCATGGTGCGCAAAAAATCTGGCAAGTAATTTGACACAATTAAACAATGTAATCAGCAATCAAACGTTCATATCAAGTCAAAGGACTTAAGTTAACTAGCTAACTAATACTGCCTGAATTAGCTACTTCCCAAGATGCACGCAAACAAACTTCACGCCCAGAGCCAACTTGCTTGCCGTTGTCAGTAAATTGGGTTTAGTAGCTAGCAAGCTAACCAATCTGTTACCAGGTAAGCATAACTCAAATTACAACCAGGATGACTTTAAATAAACGTAAAAATAAAGTTTTACCAGGCATAGGTCGCTCGCGAGCGAGATACCAAGTGCCCGTCAGTAAGGTCTCTTCAATTTTCTAACATTCACTAACGTTAAATTAAATTGCAATGTGTAGTTTCGCCCCCCCACAAGGTCGATGACATCGTAGCTACGAATCAACAAGCTAGCAATTAAAAACTCACTTTCCTGACATTTTTCAACCAAGGTTTTAACTGTGAGGTGGATTTACGCTACCGTTTTCTGTCAAATGATGACTTGCAGAGAGCTCATGTTTGTATGACTAGCTTGCTAGCTATCTCGCTAGCCAGTGTACTGATCTGGGAAAAATTATTAACTTACGTTTAGTGGCATTGATAAGATTCTTTCCATCCTTATGAAGTTCTTTTATAAATCTGCTCGTTCTATCCAGCTCTGCTTCGTGAGCCTTTATTTTCTCCCTGAAAGACGGACTGTCCAGGTAGCATTCACTGAACTCCAAAGGGTGTAATCCCATTGCTTTTGATAAAGGAATCCGGACCTGCTTGGACTGAAAATTAAGTAGAACAATACCCACGAAATTAATGTTGGAAAGCTGCTACACTCTACTATGTTTGTAAACGCCTCATGTAACCAAATGTGTGTAAACGACGCGGTTTGCGTCCCGGATTTGAACGTAAACTGACTGCCGCGTTCCTTTGGCAATAGCCGCCGCTGGCTGAATTATTACTTCTGTCGGGATTCTTTAGAGCAAAACATAGAACTGGTGGATATTTCTAGCTACAGCACCGCGGTGAGTGTAACTTGAGTTAACAGTGGATAAAGTCCGCTTGTCAGTCACTAGCGGGCGGGATCTCGGCGTCTTTGGCGTATTCCTTCATTACGTATTTTCAGGGCGTCGATGCTTGTACAAACTTGCAGCATCTCGAAGGCAGTGATGTCAGTGCACTTGCAGGGGCTCCTCTTGGTGGTAACGCAGTTATAGGCTCCTTCTGATCCTTAGCTCGAGGTAAAAAAAATAAAATAAAAATTTATTTGGATCTTAAAATATGTTGCAGTTTTACTTTTTCACTCTGGACAGGACAGCTCATAAAGGAGTGAAGCTTAGCATTGACTCGTTATGCATTACTTTTAGATTCGCCAACTAAACGCGCACACACATATTACAGATATACTATGTCTGTTCAAAGAAGAAAGTGGCCGTTTTGATTTGAACAAGCAAATACTCAACAGTCTATGATTGAATAATTTTTGCAGCGATTAATAAATTCCTGCTGGAAATAATTCTTTTAACCCTGTCTGATCCAGTGCGTTACTTCTCATTTCTTATCCAGACATGTCTCATGGTTGTTGAAAAGATGTTACTGTATATCAAGAGGGGGAAATTATTGGCCAGCATCAAGCAAAGACAACAGCCAAAGAAATGGCTGAAATCACTGGAATTGGGTCAAAAACGTCCAATTTATTAAAACCTGGAAGGGTAGTGGGGAACTGTCAACTTCACGGAAGAAATGGGTTGGAGAAAAATTATGACAAATCCTGATTGGCGATCATTAAAATGTTTGGTGGAGTCTCATCTTAAAAAGTCAACAGAGTAACTTATGGCTGTGTTATGCTATATATATATGGTGTTATGGCTGTGAGAGTTAGGACATTTCCACACGCACAATGGAACAAGAACTTGGAGGACTGGGAGTAAACTGCTGCCTGGCCACAAGAAAGCCATTTGTTGCTGAGACTTAGTGAGAATAAAACTGCTTTAGCTTGCCTGAGAGCAACTGTGTGTGAGAATGTATGTACAGTACCTGTCAAAAGTTTGGACACACCCACATTTTTCTTACAATACATGTTAAAGCAATAAGCAGCCTTTAATTTTGCAAAAAAAATAAAAATAATCTCACTCTTAAATCAAACTAACCACCATTTGTTGTCATATTTGCAGAGCATTTTCACAGTTTTTTTAAACAAGGGCAGTCAAATGGCCATAATGAATTTGCAGTTGCACAGCAGTAAATTTCTCTTTTCACTTCTGACTGTTTAACTTTGACAAGATTCCATTTGAGATTATAAAGAGAAGTTAAGCCGTTTAAATTTCTCTAAAAACAGAGTGCTGTGACAATAGCAGAGTGTGTCCAAACTTTTGATGGGTACTGTGTATTGAGAGAAATGTTTAAACCCAGGATGCCATGTTTTTACAGACACTGGATTACAACAAATCGAAAATATTTAGATCTTGCACATAAATTTTCTACACATTCCCCTGTAATTCAACTAAACATATGTGGGGATCATTGGAGAACTTGGTATTTCCACTGGAATTTAAAATAGCCCTGAAGTTATACAGGTTTGAATACAGCTGCTGCATTTGATATACCTAGTTTCATGGGGTCAGCAATGACATCAGCCACATTAAAACTGCTGGTCTAATATTGTGTATGTCCCCCTAATGCAGCCAGAATAGTCCTGTCAATCTTATGTTTACCCAGATTCTTAGACCCAGGGGTTCCCAGCAGAACAGTTCTCACATGACACTCCCTCCACCAGCTTGTCCTCTTCCGACAGTGCATCCTGGAGCCATCTCTTCCCTAAAATGGTGCGCATGCACTCGGCCAAAGCACGTGTGTGTGTGGGGGGAAAAATAAAAAAATTAATTGGACCTAGCAACCATCTTTGATTGCTGCAAGGTCCAGTTTTGATGCTCACATGCCCATTGTTGCACTTTCAGCTGCAGAAAGGGGTTAGAATGGGCTGGTCTTCTGCTCCAAAGTGCTATATTGATGCGTGATCAGGAAGACACCAAATGCGAGGTAGAAGGGAAAGGGAATTTTTCAACAAAAGAAAACAGGCACGAGGGCCAACAAAAAAAAAAAAAAACCTGGCCCAAAGGGTTGCAAAAAGACAAACTAAGGAGTGCTTCACAGAGCAATGAACTAAGAAGCAAAAAGGTAAGAACAAAAAAACCACTGGAAACTCCAGGCAGAAATCCAAGAAGGAAAAATAAATAACAAGACTATGGCTATATACACAAGGACTATGAACAAGACTTGGAACCATGAACATGAGCGGAACAAACTTGAGACACTGTCTGCCAGCCAACTTCCACCGCATCCAGATAAGGGGTAAGAAATCAAGACATAAAGGGCAACACCTGGAGGAGGAGAAACAAGAGGCATGGCAAGATCATGACATGGACAGAGATTGGTTGACAAGACTTGCTCATTAAGAGAATGAGCGTGCTCAGCTTAAGTACCAATTATGTATGCAGTTTGAAAGCAGCATGAATGTTCAGAACAGAAAAGCACAGCAAGATCTTGAAATAGCAAAGCAGGAATCATGACAATAAACTCCCTGTCTAAATTAGTAGTATTAGTAATGTGCCTATCTAAGAATTACACCACCCAGTGAATGTTAGTAAATGTTAGTAACTTAAAAACAGTTAATTGTCAATTAAGCTTAGACAGCCCCGAATCAGCACAGCACAGAAGGAAGTGCGAAATACCAAAGCCAACCATAGCTCAGAAATGTGCAACAACGAAGGCACGGGGCGGAACGCAGACAAGTGGTGGAGTGGCTTGGCAGACCTGGCGAAAACAAAAACATGGAAAAGTAAAAACATGGACAATAAACATGAATTATGAAATACTTGACCCAGATATAAGAAACTGTTAAAACTGTGACTATAGACATGAACTTGAACTATGAAATCTTGAACATGAAACTGTTAAAACCATAAATGCTGTCCTGGCCAAAGGCCAGAACACAACATATATACTGCAAGCTGCAATGCACCATGTGTTGTAACAGAAGCATTATTTAAATTCCCTGTGACTTGTATCACAGTAGCCCTTTCTGTTGGTTCAGATCTGACAGGATTACCTTCATTGTTCTCGTGCATCAATAAGCCTTGGGTGCCCAATAGCCTTATGCTGGTTCATGGTAGAGCCCAAGATCCTTGCTGCTTTAGAGATGCACTCATCTGGTCATAACGGTTTGGCCCTTATCAAAGTCACTCTGGTCTCATTTCTCCCTTATCCAACAAGTCAACTATGAGAACTGACTGTGGTCCGTTTAAGGTCTGTCTACACCTTGACATGCGGTGTTGTCACTGGAAAATCATTATTTGTTTCAACATCTGTGAGTGGATTTAATGTTCTCGCTCATCGTTATGTGTGTGTATTTGTGTGCGCACGTGTGTGTGTTTTGTTCAGATCTGCTCAAGTCACATGATTCATTTTGGCACCTCATGTGGGAAACATACTGAAGCATAAAATGTAAATGCACATATTTCCTAACCTCTGAACTATGTTTTCCAATTTCATATCTTCCTATATGAGCGTTTTGAATAAATTCTTTTCACTATTGACAGTTTCAGATTTTCAGTGACTCACCCTTTGGGTTTTCTTGCCCTGCAAGGTACATTTTTAGATTTTCTTTGCACGTGGCACCAGGCACAAGACATCACTGTTCTGTTTAGATCACTGTAGGCCCATGAAAACTGGAATATACAGGTGCTGGTCAACGAATTAGAATGATTTGAAATAGTGCAATCTTTACTTTTTTTAATGCATTTTTTGTGCAGAAAGCAAATCAGGTGTTCACCGCGCCTGTCCTACTAGTTAGAGTAATCACAGAACTCGCTACCTGTAAAACATTTGCTCAGCTGAGCTTTCCAAAAGGCCCATTTAAGCCATTTAACTGTGACACTGTTGTTTTATTGAATTAGAATAATTCATAAGTCATTTCATTGAATTAGAATAAGTGCTTGAATTTTTGCTTTCTGTGAAGAGTGTTCACTGTGCAGTATAAAGTCAGGGTTGAGTTGAATTTCTAAGTTGTAAAATCAATCATGGGTCAGCAGCGCGACCTCTCAACCGGAATAGTGGCTCAAATTCAACCCTTCGCCAACAAGGCTTGACCCAAACAAAAATTGCTGAGCAGCTCGGCATCAGCCAGTCTACCGTCTGCAAAGCTCTCAAGAAAGACTGGAGCAAGCACACCAACTGTTCCGGTGTCCAAAAAACTTCTGCTTGTGACAACAAGCAGCTGAGAAAGATCGCAGTCAGCAACTGGTTCAAGTCCACTTCCAAGCTCAGCGACTTGTGGAACGAGTAGACCAGCACTAACGTCTCGAGATCAACCACTTACCGTCGTCTGCGCGAACTCTGCTTCAAATCTCGCCTTCCAGCAGTAAAACCAATGCTGAACAAGAAACAAATGGAGAAACGGCTGAAGTGGGCCAAAGAACACGGCGAATGGACTGCTGAAGACTGACAGAAAGTGGTCTTCAGTGACGAATTACGCTTTTGCATCTCCTTCGGTGACCAAGGTCCTCGTGTCTGGCGTCGTGGTGGCGAAACCTACAACCACGAGGCCGTGAAAAGATCCGTCAAGTTTCCCCAGAGCGTTATGGTCTGGGTATGCATGTCCGCTCGGGGTGTAGGGAAACTCTGCTTCCTCAAGAAGACTGTCAATGCTGCCGTATACCAACATGTTCTGGAAACGTTCCTGATTCCGATTGTTGAGAAACAGTTCAGCGAAGAAGACCTCATATTTCAACAGGATCTTGCACCGGCTCATGCGCCAAAGTCGACCAAAGATTGGTTTGCCAAAAAACAGCTTGAAGTTTTGGCATGGCCGGCCAACTAGCCTGACCTCAATGTCATTGAAAGGCCGACTACGCTGGACCAACTGAAGCAGAACATCCCCACAGCCTTGGAAGCAGTGCGTGCAGAAACTTGCGACAAGCTGGTCAAATCAATGTCGCGGAGACTTCAGGCAGTCATACAAGCCAAGGGGGCAGCCACAAAATACTGAGAAAGTGATCATTCTAATTATAATAAAAATTATTCTAATTCAGTGAAACGGTTTCTCAATTATTCTAATTCAATGAAACAACAGTGTCACAGTTAAATGGCCTAAATGGGCCTTTTGGAAAGCTCAGCTGAGCAAATTTTTTACAGGTAGCGAGTTCTGTGATTACTCTAACAAGTAAGACAGGCGTGGTGAACAGCAAATTTGCTTTCTGCACAAAAAATGCATTTAAAAATTTTACGATTGCACTATTTCAAATTATTCTAATTCGTTGACCAGCACCTGTATAGAGAACAGATTTGACCTGCATTTTCACACTGGATCCATTGCAATTACTGAAACAAGTTTTTGTTTATCACTATTGCCTGTCAGACTGTGAGACTTGACTGCTGTGAACCAGAGTGGATATTCTTCTAAAGCGGATACGTGACTATGTACAATATTTGATCTGCTTGCTACATTTGCTTCATTTGTGTATTATCACAATGACCACAATCACAGAGTTAAATAAAGTGTTTTCTGTAATGTGGTGTGTTTTTGAAAAAAAAAAAAAAACATCTGCCAATATTATATTTGTTTTTATTTTGACATTAGAGATATAGAGCATTACATGTGTAATTAATATAACAAAATATCATAAATATTTAGTGGGTAATGGTAAATATCATTATAAATGATATTCATATATCACCTTGCATGATCATAATGCATTGCTACAATAATGTGAAGTTTATTGCACTTGCGTCAGGAGCCATTGAAATGGTGGCCGACTGGCCATGACTTGAACATAAAGGGAGTACAGTACATCTCTTCTCATCTCACATGTATAATTATGCAGTAGGACTGGTAGTGGAACTGAGTATGAATGACTGGATATGTAATAATTGGGAGCTGATTTCTCTCCTTCAAGAGGATGTCTTGTTTAGGGGTCTGCCGGGTAAAAAATTCAATTCTTTTTTTTTTTATTTCAATATTTTTGATTTTCACATGAAATAAATGAAGGAATGCAGTGAGATGCCAGTAAACAAAGAATCTATGTTTTTTCCTCTGCCTCACTTGTTACTTGTGACTTTAAATGTAAATTACCGAAAATCACAATTTTGACTGATTTTCAACCTTGTGGCATTCATAAAATCATTAATATTCATATGATTGACTTGAAATTTGGACTTAAGTTGTATCTGTGGGAGATTAATGAAATGACATGATTTTCTAGATAGGTGCATCCCGAGGGGGTTAATTTTGAAAATGAAACAAGTTGATGGCGATTATGGTTACATAACAGAGCTCATTAAATATTCATAAATGTTCCAAACAAAAAATCGTACGTCACTTCATAGAACTATCTTAAACCTTTCATTTGAGACTAATTTGAGTAAAATATGACCATGGGTTATTGAAATATCAGTGCCACAAAATAATTTCAGATTTTGTCATTGAAGTGTTGTTTCCTTGGCAACCATGTAAATTTTTTAAATCAAAATACTACATTTTATGCAGTTAAAATCATGTTGAGTATGTTTATGTCTTAGTTTTTTTACATTATTATGGTTATTTCTACACATTACCCTGAAGACCCTTTTAAGGAACGCATGGATAGTATCAGTAAAATAGTATGGGAAGGGTAGACAGTTCATGATAGTGCCTATGCCTACAGCCAGCTATTCCCGATGACACTAATGACCACAGAAACAGGACCGAAGCTTTCATGCAGCATGACATGTTCACCACGAATGTGGTGCAGTCTGCTAAAAATAGGCTGTCAACTTCCAAGTGTTTCAAATTTCCCTATGAGCCTCAGTGCAACCATTTATTTTAAGAGTTAAGGAGTGAAACAGTTGGCTGGTGTCACAAACCAACACCATTTTTATTCCAGGGCTGAATTGAACATTGTATGATGAATTTCTATTAAAAATGGCATTGGTCAAGGAATAGGCTTAATCTGTTCCAGTGGAACGAGACATGAATGTGATATGCAGACAACAGTTTGAACCCTAATTAATTTCTGGCTATTGTAACGCTTTTTCAATTTCTAAGACAGTCTATCGAAGCTCTGAATTTCATACAGTGGATAGGAGATCTCATGTTTTTATAATTAAGTTTTCTTAACTTCCCATTTGTATTATTTCCCCATCTTTATTCAATTTCAAGATCCCACTCAAGTTGTAAAAATTTAAATAAGGGTGTATGGACTTCTTACGTACATTGTATGATAACATATTGGAAAAATGTTTTTAAAACCATGGGGAAATGAAAACAAAACCTGTTGGCATGAGATCACATTGTCACTTTCACAGTTACAACATTAGCTCTTTCTTGAACTGAAACCTTTCCAGGAAAGAGCCTTGCATCTACTGTAATCCATTAAAATTTAGTGGCAGTGAACAAAAATGGTTCACGACGAAACCGGATGCACCAGCACTGAGCTTTTTTTTATAGACACGAGCTGAACTGGTATTTCTATAATTAAAATAAGCTTAGAGTGACATCTAGTGTTAATAAATGGGGAGTGAATGCAAATATTTCGAAAACGGGAGTTAAATCAGTCAACCCTGCTTCAATCTAGCCTCCGTTGCGGTCGTCTTCTGTGGTGCGCTTCCCTCCCACAACGTCTGAGCACTTGAGCCGGGTTCTGTGTTCAGAGAAGCTTTGAAATTTCTGGAGGAAGCGAATTATATATGCACTTTTCACATACTGTTATGGTAGCCTCTAGGAGTGAAGCAAACCTCATAAGATGTCTGCAACGGAGGCTAACCAATACCTGCATTTTGAAAATGTTCAAAAGGTGGAATTCTTCCGGGTTTCTTTGGTGATGAAGTTTTCCCAAACACAAGATCTTCAGCAGCAGAGCAGCGTACTTCGGTTGGCACTTCAAACAATTTGCTTGAGGAATATACAGCAGTATTTACAGAAAGAACACGACGTATAATTGGATACCTTGAAGCCAGACCATGAACCATTCCACGCGGAATACATTAGATATCAGGCATTTACTTTAATTTTAACTTTAAGATCTGAAAGTAAAATTACTTGCCACACTTTGATGCAGTTTACTAATCTGTATCGAAACCTTATATTTATTTTGAAAATAAAAAATGCAAATGTTAAAAATTACTTTAAATTGGTTGGTATGTTATGGCTCATGCAACGTAATACAATGTTTAGTGAAAATGCTAAAGAAACCCATTCCCGTGCTATGACTTTTAAAAATACCACTTTGCTAAACTAAATTTAATGCTAAGTAACAGTTTTACACATAGTGAACTGATATGGACTGCTGTTGTCTGCATGAGAAAATAAACAGCTCCATGGGTGACCAGATGCATGTGATGTAGGCCTAACTGTGAACCACTGAAGTCAATACAGTTTCAGAAGTCAAACGTGTGAGCTGGAGCTGAATTGTACTTTATACCACCGACCATGTAAATGTATTTGTCTAACAGAGCTGGCGCTGAAATAAATTCCATGAACCTGAAAGAAGTTGTGGCGTGATTCCTCCTGTCAGCCGAGATTGAACTGGAAATACTATGAGGGGTTACATCTGGTGCCGTGACCTGTGACTGCTGATGATCAACTTTACTGTTGATCCAACATCCAGCTGGCTGCTGGAGGATCGGTTTGAAGATTTATGTGGACATTCATGATCCATTTCTGGGATAAGCCAGAAATTGTTTTTGTTTAGAACATTTGAAGTTTCATTGAATCCCAGCCCTTTTGGCACACTTATGACTGTTATTTGGAGAGTCAATTCAATCGCATGTGACATTTAGCTACCTTAGTGGTGGAAGTGACGGTTGCATGTGTATTATCCTACCAGTGATTGATACAGTGATACAGAAGTGTATTTAATTTCTTTTACTGGCTTAGTGCTATACTGTACCTCATTTTGGCATGCAAATATGTATATATAGTTTTCAATTTTTAGGAAAGTTAATGTGTAGGATTTCACTCATTGAATTTGTGTTGCTGTTGTGTAACTAGGACAGAGATAAGCAACAAAGAGCCTTGTGACATGGATGCTCCTTCAACAGTGGGTTTTGGCAGAGGACTGACCTTACCCACTAATTCTCTATCGCCTCCCAGTAATGTGGGTTCTCGGGGTTATGGTAGAGGGGTTCCTGCAAGCACTGGTGAGGGAGGGACTAGTTTGTTGTTTGATCAGGCTGCTCAGACCCCCTTCACTTCCACTCCTGTTCATCACCAGTCTAGTGAGACAGAGAGTGCACTGCAACATCTGGGTGTTTTAATCACAGAACTGGGGAAGCATATAGGAGATTCAGTCGCTGCTAGGTTACTGTCAGAGAGGGAGAGTGCCAACTGCCAGAACAGGGATGGTAGCTGTGCACCAGCTTGCGGCACTACAGTGGACCTGGTACAGCTAAGTATGGCCCTGAAATCAGATAGCAAAGAGCCCCCTATCTTTCGTGGTGAGGCGACTGACAAATGCTCTGTACATGAATGGATTGACTTAATGTCAGTGTATCTGAGGAAGACTTGTGTCAGCATTGCTGACCAGTCTGATGAAATCCGAAGCAGGTTGATGGGGAGGCCCAGGGATGTAGTGCGAATAGGACTACGCAGTGACCCATCACTAAGTGTTGAGCAACATCCTGATACAATCTATGCCATCCTAAAACAACATTTCAGTGACCTGTCATATTCATCCATGCCGCTTGCTGATTTTTATAGCACACTTCCCAGGGCTCATGAGAGTCCAGTTGATCATTGGGTGCACCTTAACAAGGCGGCTGTTATAGCAGAAGAGTGTCTGCAGTGCCAGGGGAGGGGCATAGAGGACCTCAGCGACGAGGTAGCTAGAATGTTTGTGAGGCACTGTAATGAGCCATCATTGTCTATGGTGTTTAAAAGTGAACTTGTTGACAGTTGGACTGCTAAGGAGGTCCAAGAACGAATTGACGAATATCACAGGGAGGTGAAATCCAGATCCAACAAACCTGTTACAAACCAGTTGGCCAGACAGGCTGTCGCTATGGTGGGTAATAATGTACAGGATGCAGGGAGATCCGAACCTGACATTGTGTTACAGTCCTACAAGCAGAATGTGGGTCAACCCTAAAGTAGTGTGGAATTGGCTTCTACACGGAACAGTGTGGACAAAATGACAGAAATGCTTAGTGAGGTACTAATGCATGTAACTGCCCCTACAAAGCCTCTTACCTCTCAAGTTTATAACCAATCGTACCAGAGGAGAAAAGTCTCAGAGCCTGGGGGTTGCAGTATTCGTAGTGACAATTCTCACTCTACCTTCGCCCACTGTCGGCTGCTCCACCTGTGTTTCTTATGTCACCAGTCTGGCCACAAGAAACAACAGTGCCCTAACATGTCCCCTTCGGCGCCTCGGTCTGCCCGTCTCCCCTTTGGATCAGGGAAACTAGACGGCCTACATTTTGAGAGGGGCAGTGTGGGCTTTAGTGGCAAATCTCTCAGTGCTGATCTCCAGTCAGTGTATGAGTCAGTTTGTGAGAGTGTTCCTAGTCACCAGACTGTCATCCTTCAAAATACACAGCGTTTGAAAGGTAGTGATAGTTTGTTCTACGCAGCTGTGATTACTAATGGATGTGATACTGTTAGTGCCATGTTAGACACAGGTTCCATGGCATGTTCTATGAGTGAGGAGGTGGAACAAAGGCTCATTGCCACTGGCACCCTAGACAGTACTGGGCAGCAAGAATTGGATATTGTTCTGATTGGATGTGGGGGGCAGAGGGTGAATCCTTATTTTTTGAAGATTGGTATGAGAGGAATATATGGTCTATAGTTGACTTGATGGGCACGAATGGCAATTTCTTAACTTATGAACAATTCTGTATGAAATATACAGTGGCTCCAATAAGAATTTGTATACTACTGTACTTCATGGAGCCGGTTATGGATGGCCTGGACACAAACATGGCTTCCAGTTGCTTCCTCCACTTTGGTGGCAAGACTGGAGGCCGAGGACTATCTCTCCCTTTGTACCAGCAGGGAGATGTACCGGTCAGTGCGCTGGCTGGTCTTCCTGGGACGTCCTTTCCTGGCTGCATTGGCTAAGCGTTCAGACTGTTTGTACTTCTTGATGATGTACTGCACGGTTGTGTGGCGTAACGATAGCAGAGTTCCAATTTTTCTGGTGCTTTGGCCTTCTTTATGTAGCTGAATGATTTGCTCCCGCATTCGACGGGGTATCTCGCCTGTCTTAGCCATATATCACAGGAATACATTATGGGCATGGTCAGGCCATTTACATTGGCCAGTCTGTGTACAGAGGGAGTGTAGAGTATGGTCACGCTTGACCAAATCAGACCAAGTGAGTCAACCATGTCCTTTAAACATCCTGAGTCAATTTTAGGTGAGTATAAGTTTTGAGACTCACTAATGGAACTGTACAGATACTTATTGGGTCGGATAATCGCCTTTCTGACCAAATATGCCATTTTGACATTAAATATTTGTTTAAAACATATTGATTATCAAATATTTTAATCACTTTTACACACAATAGCAAGCATTTAGCCGAATATACAAAAGCTGTTATGTAGTCAAATTTTCAAGTAGTGTACGAATACTTATTGGAGCCACTGTACATGGTCTATTGATTGGCGCCAATATTTATGATGTAGTGCGAAGGATGACGTCAAAATGACGCCATCGATATATTCCAAGGGCTATAACATGTAAACAGTGCAAGATAAAGCTACGTCAGAAATATTTATGCCAATACAAAAGGCATTTGCCTTCAATAGTAACTATGGTTCTATTGTGCACCGTTCACAAATTATGGCCAGGAAAATCTAAAATGACCCAACTTCAAAAAATTTCAAGATCACGTGAAACAGCGAAAATAGGTCAAAATACTTCTCGTGAGGTGGATTCCTTTGAAACTCGCTAATGATGCCATTCCTGGGCAATCTCAGGAAATTTTATCAAATATTGAGGAAAGAGTAGGGGCTTTAAGCATTCTCTGACCAGTAACCCAGCTCTCAGATAGGTCAAAGGTCAAAATATTTGAAAAAAGAAAATAAGATTCATTCCCAATTTTGATGGCTTCAACAGTTTCCAGAAACTGCCCATAATGACAACAATAACAACACAAAAACTACTACTACTACTAGTTAATGGCACTGTAAGTTTACTGTTAGGGAAGGCAATTAATTCCAGGCCCCAGAACAAAGGCAGACGGACGTGTAGTTTAAGACAGAACGATGGATAGGTGGACAGGCTGCGACCTGGGACGGGGAGGGGGGGGCGCATAAGATTTGTAGGTGACACTCAATACCATGACTCATTTAGTACAATTATATGCAAAATGCATTTTTGGAACGGACATGAAAAGATATGAATTTATAAAAATGTAAATAAAATACTAGTATGTGTCATATTTTATTCTTATAGGATAATTTCCAGACAAAAGAATTAAATTCAATAGTAGTTGGGCTTGCCGTGCATTTGCCCCCGCTATAATAATAATTTATTACGATAGTGATTGAGTCTACCGTGCATTCGCGTCCACTATTATAATAACTTATTACAATAGTGGTTGAGTTTACCGTGCATTCGCTCCAGCAATTGTAATATTTAATTTCAATAGTGGATGATTTTGCTGAATATTTCTGCCCGCTATAGTAATAATTTATTACAATAGTGGTTGAGTTTACCGTGCATTCGTGCCCGCTATTGTAATAACTTATTACAATAGTGGATGAGTTTACCGTGCATTCGCGCCCGCAATTGTGATAATTTATTACAATAGTGGTTGAGTTTACCGTGCATTCATGCCCGCTATTGTAATAACTTATGTTATGGCCCCAATTTGTTATGACATACAAGACAGCAAGGGATGACAGACAAAAAAACTTAAACAGATTTAATTCAACAAACTAACAACTAACCTACAATTTATACAACTGACCAAGATTGACACATACAAGAAAAAAAAATATTTACAGTCCCTTGAGATGAGGTTGCTTGGTGATGTCCTGGGACAGGAAAATGCTCCAACACAGGCAAAAATCCACAAAAAAAAAAAAACACTTCACAGGTCTTGAAAAGAGTGGCAGGTCTGGTCAAATGTATCCTTCTCCTTGCAATTTCTCCTACTACTTTACTCTCTGAATTTCTCTCCTTATATACTCTTTTGCAGCCCCCTCCCACCTTTTAGACTTTTTTAAAATTCTCTGGGACTTTCCCTCTCAGACATGCCCAGGACATGCCCAAACCTAGCTCCAGACTGGGCTTAACAAAAAAAGGTCACATTACACTTATTACAATAGTGGTTGATTTTGCTGAATATTTCCGCCCGCTATTGTAATAATTTATTACAATAGTGGTTGAGTTTACTATGCATTCTCGCCCGCTATTGTAATAACTTATTACAACAGTGACCATTGTTACAATAGCGGTTGCAACAATAGTGTTTTATCCATAAATATTTGCCACAATCAGTAAAGTATTTCATTGGAGGAGGAATCAAGCAGTCACTGAAACAAAGACATTTTCTAATAGAATTAGTTGCATTTTATTGACGATCAAACAGTACTGTGCTTTCCAGAGAACATTTCACACAGAGACATCTGTCCATATGATACTGCTATTACTGATCTACAGTTTTATGGTCTGTAGCGTACATTCATAAGGCAATAGAATGTACCAAAACAACTGAAATGCCGGCCCGTAAGGACATCTTCCTTGTCTGAACTAAAGCTGAACAGATTAACATACAGTGCAACATACAGCACAATTATGATAATTTGCATTCTTATCTTTTAAATGGTCAACCAAGGATTCATCCAAAAATAAATCAAACTCAAAATATATAAAAAGCAGAATTAATTATTTAAACTTTTCATTTCTTTTTAGATGAACACCATTCTGAGTTGAGAAACAGTTGGACCAGTATTTTTTAAAAACTGTCTGCCCAAACTTCATTGCTCAAATTACATTGCACTCATCTTTAATTACACTAAATGGCTTTTGAGTTAAAGTTGCCCTCTCATTTCTAAATTGAAGCCATGTTCTTTATCTTAAAAGTAAGGAATGAAAGAAACCGAATTTTACGATACAAGGGGGGAAACAAAACATTAAAACTACAGAATTACTTCAGTTAAACATTAACAAAAAAGAAAGCGTGTTATTGTATTCCTGATTTACAAGAAATATGTAAATAACAAATGGAAGAAAAATCACATTAAAAACATTTAATAAAACGAAGTCTGGTCCTTTCAATCAAAACCAAAGAGAAGAACGTTCAATCTGAACACAAATTTTGCCACTTCATTTTCACACATACCTTGAAAAAAAGGCGTTGAAGGACGGAAATGAGGCAGAAACACTGATTAGTGCAACCCAAGGTCTAAACAGAAGGAAAACTGATGGTATAATGTTATAAGACTATAAGATCATAAAATGCAGTTGTATACAGAGGGACAATTGGGGAATTTTCACAATATTCAAACCAGCCAGATTCGGCAGTAGCTTACAGATGTGGAGAAGCTTATAGCAATTAAAAACCAGGCCCTTACAATATCCTAAACCAAGCACAGCATTGTCGAGGCGGCATCTCACTCCCTGTCCACTGCACTGAATGCTGCATGTCATGCACAACATGATATGCCTCCTGCAAACTAAGAGATTTGTGGAGAGGCATTCAATTAAAAAAAATCTGGTTTCACAAGGACAGGAGACACAGCATTATATTAAAAGCCTTTCAACTCCGCTTAATTCATTAAACCTACTTATAAAATTCTGTCATCTGGAGACAAGAATAGCTGAGAATGAACCTATAAAGTGACAAGTAAAAATAAGGAAAGAAAACCCTAAAATGTTGCGTAAATACCCAAAATGAAGGTGGGCAGAAGAAAGAAGTTCTTGACCAGCTGCAAAATACTTTTAGGCCAAGATAAGTGTGGTATCACAACCATCAAGGACACAAATTAGACATTCACAGAGCAGAAGAAGCAGTCCATTTCCCAGCACTGAGGCCTAATGAAAGGTCCAATGGCACCAACATCGGCAGCGCACTTAGATGTTTTCCAGCTGTGAAGCGATTAGCATGCTCTTCCTTAGTACTGCACACTTTCACTCCAGTAGTGTGTCATATGAGTCTCCATGTTCCTCAAGCGGACCGGTCAGGCTAGGTGGGCGGGGCTGGTATATGCTAAGATATCGCATCGTTGCCAAGATTATTAAGGTCTTCGGAGTTGTGGGGAGGAGGTATTGGTTGGACACTGTCATCCTCCACCCAGGCTACTGTGCTTAGCCCCGCTGGGGCGGACTTAGAGTGGGGGGCGAGAGTGCGTCCCAGGCCCTGGTAGCGGCCTGTTGGAGAGGAAGGGTTGGAGGCCGTTTCCATGATAGGCTCCTGAGACCCACCCGAAAGCAGACCCGTGTGCTCGTCTTGCTCCTGGTCATCCGCTCCAAAGTAGTTCTTTCTGGGCCGGCCGAGGACCGTTCGTCCTGGTGACGTGCATAAAGGAAGCTTCACGTGTTGCAACTAATCCCCAACAGATGTTTACTGAAATAAGCATATACTTTGGACAAGTTTAGATATGCCCTTTCCATCTTCCATCAGTCAGTGTAAACTCACATTTACTGATATTAGTAAATGATACAATTTTCATACAAATTCTAAATACCAACTACAACAGGTTAGCTTACTGTGCATACAAAATGGTACATATTTTCCTGAACTGAACACTAATAATGTTTTCAAATAATCACTTAGGTCTTACTGAAATGTACAAGAGCCTAATCCAACAATTTTACATGCAAATAAAAAGTGCTTGAGAGCTATAAATGAGAACAAATATTTTAACAAGAAATTCCAAATATTATAGTGCGCAGAAATGAGAGCTCTCTTTCAAGCACTTTGGAGATATTATTCACCTAAAAGCTCCCTCTGTTGGGTCCATCAATCTCTTACATCGTGCAAAAGTCTCTAGTAGCAGCTCTTTCTAAGGAGCATATTGAGTTGCGGGAAAATTTTGATTACTCACCAACGTTGCGAACTTGTTCGGATATGTCCGCCCGGATGTCCGAGATGTCCCACATGGCCACAAATGAGTCAAAGCAGGAACCCTCCTCTGCCTCCTGAATGTAAGGCTTGTAAGTGAAGCTGAAGTGGTGGGCGATGGCAGCCAGAAACATTTCCACACAGATAACAAAGTCCTGGGGAAAAACAAAGCCTTATAATCATTCAGCTGACCCATTAATCCAAAAATTAAAGGGAAACATCACTCACATTTCATAGGGGAAAAGCCTCAATTATGCGCTAGATTTTCATAATCTCAACCAATCCTGATAATTTCATTGATTTCAAATCGATTTATATTGGCCATCAATCTTCATTTTTGATGAGCGCTGTCATTCTTACCCAGTCACATGATCCCGCAAAGGGACGTGACACTATTAGTGCTGTAAACAGGACTGTAAACTGCTAGGATTGCATAAATCAAAACGTATTGCATGATTTTACACTATAACACTGCCATGTTAGTTACAAAACACTGTACGCTTACTCTAGGAGAGACATCATTTTTGCCCTGCTGGCTTAGGTTTTTTCCCAGTTTCTATTCAGGATCCAGCAGTATAGTAAGAATGCAGTAGTACAACATGTACTTTGTTCAACTGCTTGAGAGAAAGAAACTGTGCACCAGATGACCTTAAACGCATCAGCGGACAGTTTTTGGCTAATGAACAGAAAATTTTTGGTCCAGGCAAGTGGCAACATTGACAAAAGATAATCTTTGCTTATTAGCACACAGTGACCACATTGCAACAATCCAATGCTGGTTGAAAATCTGTTAAGTGTCCCTGAGAGAACCTTTCTCATGGAGTGCGTTTCCCTAAAGCACATGTGCTAATTATGTTATCAACAGGGGCGTGTTTAGCCTATATTGTAATTTATTCACGACGTGCGTGAGAAAGTTACCGTAGTTACTGGGAAGCTTATGTGTCTGTATCATTCTCATCAAAAATAGCCTCCCCCTCTTCCACCCATATATGCAGGAATGTCTGTTTGCGCCCACAAAAGTTCATGATGCCCGAAACGTGACATTTGGGAGCTAGCTAGTAGCGCAGGAAAAAAAAAAAAAAAAGGATCTGAGAAAAACATAAAACGGTAAAGGTAATGTTTACTTATTAGATATGGGCCTTCCATTGTAGATAAAAATTAATGTCATGTCATTTGTATTTGGCAAAGTGAACAGTGAACATTCTCTTGTCGTGGCTAGCTACGGCTACAAAGGCTAGCTTGATCAACCACATTAGTGTACTCTGGCATTAGAGGGTTTTCATAGGTTAACGCTGACAAACTGATTTTAAAAACTTGGGGTATTGCAAAGATATAACTGATTTTCAATGTTTACGTGCACACAGCAGTCGATTCTGCTAATATACCTCTTTAGGAAGTCTGAAAACGTCAAGTGCGTGGCTTTGACAGATTGTTAGTGTGCGTGATTAAAACGTTCAAAGTCTGTTTAACCCATTTGTGAAATCTGTTGTTACGTCAGTTGTCTACCACATTTTTAAATTCAGTTAAGGTGGTAAGAACTCTGTTGTGGGCACGTGGCTTTGATCAGTGATAGGGACAGCGAACTTTGCGGTAAATGTCATTTTGATGTTTGAAGTCACAAAATTAGAATACGGGATAAAGTTTATTCAAAGTCTTATTGAAATAAAGATCCACCAAGTTGCGCCAGGTGAAAAACAACTTCGTCCGTTCGAGATATCTAATGCTGAGTAATTGACATAGTTTTGGAGTGGACTATCACTTTAAACTGTGTTACTATGCATGTTAGGCAGTCAGTTAATGTTGCCTATGCTCATAAACTCCCATAATAAATTACCGGAAACGACTATTTGTAACACAACGATATAAATGATAGAGCCAAACATGGAACAATAGACATTTTTCTACCGTGGCACGATATAAATCGTTATATCGCAAAGCCCTAATCAGGTGTGTGACATGATTGGCTATAAAAGAGATGTCTTAGAGAGGCTGAGTCTCTCAGAAGTAAAGATGGGCAGAGGCTCCTCAACCTGTGAGGGTTTGCGTAAAAAGAATTGTAGAATACTTCAAAAACAATGTTCCTTAACGTCAAATTGCAAAGGCTTTGAAGGTCTCATCATTGACAGTGCATAACATCATCAGATTCAGGACTGTAGCAAAGTGGCAAAGTGTCCTGATGTCAGACGGGTCCAAATTTAACATTCTTGTTGGAAATCATGGGTGTTGTGTCCTCTGGGCTAAAGAGAAAGACCACCCCTCCTGTTATCAGCATTCAGTTCAAAAGCCAGCATCTCTGATGATATGGGGATGCATTAGTGCATATGGCGTGGAACACTTGCATGTTTTAAAATCAGCATGAATGCTGAAAAGTATATAAAGGTTTTAGAGCAACATATGCTCCCCTCCAGATGACATCTATTCCAGGGAAGGCCTTGTGTATTTCAGCAGGACAATGCAAAACCACATACTGCAGCAGTTACAACAGCATGGCTTTGTAGTAGGAGAGTCTGTGTGCTGAACTGGCCTGCAGTCCTGATCTTCCACCGATTGACGGACTTTTCGTTTATTATGTATTATTTATAATTATGTGCCAAATGTACTCAAAGGAGACCCAAACCTCTCCAGCAGCTGGAAGCCTGTATTAAACAAGAGTGGGATCAAATTCCAATGGCTAAACTCAAAAAACTTGTCTCCTCAATGCCCAGTGATGCCTCCTCTCTGCGTTAAAAAGAAGAGGGGATGCTACACCAAGGTAAACAGGTCCCTGTCCCAACTTTTTTGAGACATGTAGCAGCCAAAAAATTTGAAATGAGCCCATTTTTTGGATAAAATTGCAAATTTTCTCAGTTTCAACACTTGCCATGTTATCTCTGTTCTATTGTGAATAAAATACTGGCAGCTGGTGTGATTTCAAAGTCATTGTGTTTTAAATTTATTCACAATTTACACTTTGTCCCAACTATTTCGGAATTGGGGTTGTACATTATTTCAAGCAAGAGGGAGTCAAAGTTCAAAGGGTGGGTCTGGCAGATGGTCACAGCTAAATTGCTTATTTTAGAAGAATGACAGTCTGCAGCTACAGTGCAAATTTAAATTTGGAGCTGGCGCAATAAAAAAAAAAAAAAAAAAATTTTTTTTAATCATTTGGAATAATGATTTCCTATTTTACCTCATATTTGTAATGAGAGTCTCATAATCTAAGCTTTTTTTCCCCCCCAACCCAAACTTGAATATTTCCATAAGTTATCTGATTTAAATGAATGTGATGGTCAACACGCATAGTATGGATTTTTGTAGCAAAAAGCAGCAGTCTGACATCAAAGAAGGGCAAGCAGCACACAAAGGACAGCATTGTATATTCTACCTGTAAGCCAGTAGCTACAGCCTCCACGCTATCCCAGTCCCAAGTGTGAGAATCAGAGATGACTCCAACCTTCACCAGCAAAGCAATAAATACAGCTTGCCTGAAAAAGAACAGGACTGCAGGTTCACATGCACTGTATTTAACCAGAAAATTCTTGCAAGGCCACATTCATATTACAGCCTACCAGCATACACAGCTAAACAACATGAATTGACTTGTGTTGTAACTAATTTGAACTGTCAACACAAATCTAGGCTGCGATGCTCACACGACCCCCCCCGCCAGGCGAACAAATTCCGTTACGTTGAGAGCTGTCTGAAGACCTGTGCCTTCTTTATTCTCTTAGAGATGGTGATTGTGCCATATTGGCTAAGGTGAATTAAGTCTTAAGTATTATTAGCCAACAATTTGCCAACGCGCAATGCCGTGACACTGCTGTCCATAAAGTCCATCAGTCGCAGTAATGACCAAATAATCAACTGATCATTATAGGTACTTTTCCACTACACGTTACCGGCTTTACTCTTTGCCTTTTTTGCTTTTCCATTAGGGAAAAAGTACCTGGTATCAGGTACTAGTAGGTCCTTTTTCTGGTACCTGCTCTCCTGGGGTTCCAAAAAATGACCGACCAGGTACTAGTAGGTACTAAAATGTGACGTGCAACATTGCTGCCCACTGATTGGTCAGAGAGAACAGTCACTGTGAAAGACGATTCCGTAGTCGACCTCGAGAGATGTCATTCGAGTTAGATTGACGAGTCTCAAGATCAGCATAGTTATTCTGATCATCGACTTATATTGTTCTAGGCCAATTGTTTGATATGCTGTGCATTGCCTTACCTTTCAAACACGGTTTCGCTTGTTCACCAAAGCTGCTACAATCATGAAATGTGTTTCTCTTTGCCTGTGACACCGTTCGTGGCGAAATTAAGTGACAGTATTGTGTCTAGTTATGTTCCCCTAAAAAAATCCCTTTGAGAAAGTTGTGTGATGCTACCCCTGTTTCAAGGAAATCATGCAGAAAAATAACTCTACGGGTGTTGACGAATCATTTTTGTCTTAACATTATATCAGGTGACGCATCGTAAAGCAATAAATTATAATACTCTGCCATTTGCTGTGATTTTCACACTTGCTACGCGTTTAGCATTCAGTTAGACGCATGTCGATGGCGCACCATCGAAAATCTCCGCGCTCCACAACAAATGTTATGGGAGTAGTAGTAGTAGTAGTAATGTGTCAGAGGGAATTTCACGGATTCTGCTGTACAAATAATAATCTGCTTGTTGCAGTGACAAAGCACTGATACTGATCAGAGTTATAGCAATGTGATATAGTTGGTTAGTTGGATAGAGTACTTTATGAGTGTCTGTTGAGGGCATTAATTTCAAAATGAAGAGTAATTTGAGTATTGTGAAAGGAAATCACGTATGGTACAGCAATTGGCACACCTGACACCATTTAACCTAAAAAAAAAATGGTGAAAATTATTGATCAAATCAAAAACCAGTTTGATGCGAGATGGAGGGTCGTCCCATGCACCTCCAATAAAAATTTGAGCATGCTAGGTAGATATGGCCATTTTTCTTTCTTCACAAAAAGCCACCTAGTGGCCAAAATATGAATCACAGGACGGCAATTTTTGGCATGCAGGTTGCTTTCAACAAGATACATATCCATATCAATTTGCAGCCTTCTACGTTGAGTAATAACAAAATGTGCCATCCTTTTCAACGACTGGCACACCTGACGCCATCTGACCAAAGAACTGAAAATTAGATCAAACCAAAAACCTGTCTGATGCATGATGAAGGGTCATGCACCTCCCATAAAAATTTGAGCATCCTAGCTCAATGCATCAGAAATTGGCCATTTTTCAATTTTCACAAAAAGGCCTTTGGTGGCCAGAAGAGGAAATGAATTTAAATTCTTAATGTGTTGTGCACCCCTCTGGGTTACGACCTTACACAAAGTTTCAGGTTGATTGGTCCAACGGAGTTGGAGTTACCGTTTCAGACGGACGGACAAACAGAAGCCAACAGAAACTATATTACAAGATCTCCTCACTTTTTCGGAAGTGTGGAGATAATAATAATTGTTTTGTCATGTCTATTATTTGCTTCTTTGTTGAAGGAAAAAAGGTAAATTTACATCCTTGGTTTGTGGGGATTCCATAATTTTTTCCCAGGGGGTGGTGTGTGGTGATTCCATATTTTTTGTCTGGGGTTGTAGTTACATTATGTTAATACTGATGGTACACAAATACCTTGAGAATATATTGCCTTTTTCTATCAATACTCCATGCCTTTTAGGATATCATTACTTTGCGTTTTTAGGTGGCACTCGGACACAACACCAGCTGCTACCCTATGCATCAGGACAATGTCAAACAGAAATTACAATTAAACATTCAGGGACTTTAGTGCGCGTGCCCCGATTTAAACACATAAATATTTAACAGAATCGATGGAATAAAAATACGCTTGATATAACTTAGGATGCCATCGCAGCAGTAACATGCTGCATCGCAACGACAAGCAGGTTCCACGGAGGCGGTACTATCCTCTAATGGAAAAGCAACATCAAAAAAGTACCCGGTGCTGAGTAGAGTAGAGCCGGTACCATGCAGCGGAGAAGTGCCTTATGTAACAGCACTTGACATTCAAAGTGTGTGGTTTTACACCCGTCTTGAGGCCTGCAGACCACACAGACTTCAAAAGATAAAAGTTGTGACAATGTCCGTTTCCCACAGGCTGAAAATGTACCTTATTTAGGGTTGATTATTTGTCTTTACATTGAATCCAGTGGAAGCAAACTCGTGGAATATGCAATTAAAGCTCTGATGTACACTCTTATCAACTTTCTGTTGAGTGCAGAAGTGTTTGAATTGTCTTTGTGAAAAGTAGCCCTTGCTCATGGTGCGCTTTACAAATATTCTTCACATTTTAAGAATGTGATATATTCTGTGCTTCATTAAATATACAACATCACATGTTTTGCTGCCGGAAAGAGACACAGATTCACATACAAAGGAGAACGTAAGAAAATCGATAGCGAGTATGGCCACTGTCAATACAGGCCACACATCGAGTCTCTTCCTTATAGAGTTGACAAGGTTCTAGAAAAAAGGCTATGGTATGTGGTCCCATTCATGGAGAAGTGCCACCTCAAGATCATGAAGGGTGCAAATTGGTCTTCTACGCACGTTGCCCAAGTTCAACCCATACAAGCTCTATAGGGGCGATTTCTGAGGACAGAGCAGGCCACTCAATCACACGGATATTGTTTTCTTGCAACAAATCCACACTCAGACATGCAGTCCGTGGACGTGCATTGTCCTGTTGCAAGTACAGTAAGTTGCTTGCCTGGAACATTGGAACAACGTCCTGCAATATATGTCTTATTGGCCACCACATTAACTGATCCAAGGAAAAAGTGCAAAAGTCATCTGTGAAGAAAGGAGAGGCCACCCCAGAACATTACAGTATCAACTCCCCATCAAGTCTGTTTGTACGACCCAACAGTCAGCATACTGTTCATCCTCCATCTCCAAACAGGTTCTCAGCTGTCAAAATGGTGCGGATGAAAATGACTCATCAGTAAAGAGTATGTGCCTCCAGGCATTTCTTCTCAATGTCTGATGTTGTCAAGTCCACTGCAGATGACATTGACAGGGACACTGAGTCAAGAGGGTTGATGGCGACATCTGAAGGTTGATGGAGATAAAGGCTCCTGGATCTTGTATTTTGAGCAGCTGTCTGATTCGTTGGATGAGGACAATTGCGCAGATGTGTTACTCAGATGTACTGCCCCTGAGCTGGGATTGTTATTCTCGGCTGATCCTGACATTGATGGTCACATATAACATCAGTAATTGGTGGAGTGATGGCAATTAAATTGTCTGGCGACCGCATGAGTACACATTCTGCCTTGCAACATTCCATTGGTCTGGTTTCCCTCATTTTCATCAAGTCGTGTCATTGCTGGTCATCTAATGATAGAGTCTCTTGACTGACTTGAACCTGATCCAACCTTGCCACCTTTTTAAGGATCCGATCATGCAGAGATAAGCCATCACATAACAGAGTTTTGCACAGGTGTGAAAAAATAGGATTACAAAATTTTTTGCACGCATTGGCAAAAACACTTGAAAATGGTGAAATAGAAGTATTTTTAGAACCATTCATGGACATTAGTGACATGTTATTTCATTACAGCCACAAAAACCTAGACGAAACGAAAACTAGACAGTACGGGTGTAACAGGAGAGGAAAAAACTGCACTCCTAGTAATAGATGGGTAGTACACATCCTGCACAGAGGACCAGAAAGCCCATGGAACTTACCAGAAAGAGACAAAAACCACCAGCTTCACACACAGGAACTTCCCAACAGGACGGATGGGGTTTAGTTCCTCACGCAGTGCCCTATAGAACAGGACCAGGCAGTACATGGCAAACTGGAAGAAAGACATAATTTATATTTCAGGCTTAAATGCACCATTCTTATCCCTTCACAGTGAGTGTTAATATTCATGTTTACAAGTCATTAATATACAACATAAATGGGAACAGACCATTGAGAGAACCTATTTGCACACATGAACAGCGCAAAACATAAAAATGAAACTGCTGCTGATGTGGAGAGATGACATTATGACTCGACAGTAATCCTGATGGTCGCAAAGCCAATGATCGTTAATCTGGACATTAAGTACAGAAATAGACCCATTCTGACCTGAAAATCTGATTTTTGCATTCAAACAGCTCAAATTTTAAAAAGACTCCATTTCACCACACAGCTTCACAAGAAAAATTTCTAAGAGAAATAAATTATTATCACCCCAATACAGTAACACAGCCCTTCCCAATAGTATAGTTTCTGAATGACAGCGAATGTAGCAGAGCAGGGGTGCAAAACTGCAAATTACCTGCAGAATTTGGTGAGTAGGGTAACTGTGATGCTTGAACAACACTCATAGTCATAAATGCAACAATGTTCAATTCAAGAGGGAAATTAGGACAACATCCATTGTCATCTGCCTTGCCATAAATGCTTTTGTTCTTGAGCAATCATTCTCACCTTTGGCTCTGGTGGCCCACTGTTAATCCTGGGCTGCAGTCAATTTTTTTTTTTGTTTCAGAAAGTTCCTAACTCCTTGCAAATGATCCAGAAATCTTTAAGTAGCAGCCATGATAAAGTGTATTAAAATTCTCTAAATGTAAAAGAAAGGTGCCTCAAGATCTCCAAACTTAATGAGAAGAAAGGCGGCAACACCATCCAACAATTCCCTGCAGCAATATTTAAAGTGAAGCACCATTTATCCAGCCATTCATGAAATGAAATGAACACGATGGGAAGAACGCATGATTACGTCACCAAGCGTAAGTGCAGTCGGATTCACTTCGAACCACGGTTGTCTTTCTTGAAGTCTTTATGAATTCTCCTTTTCATCTTTCCTTAACTTCATGACGCTTTCCATTGAGGTTAAGGAAAAGTGGTAAGGAATGATATGATAGGGCACATTTTTTTGATTATTCGAACACTTGTGTTCCGATCATTGTGGCAAGGTAAAGTGGAAACTCAGTTGAACGCCTTTTCCTGTCTGCTCCGAGATGTAATGCCAGAGCATTTCACCATACATACAACATCAGTGACGGCTCTATAGTCACACCGGAAGCATTGGATCGTCAAGCAGCCACAATTTTTAAAGGCTAAAAATCATAAGCATGTGACCTATATGCCACTTATTGTTTAATTTTTCAAAAGGCTGAAGTTACAACAGCACGTGTAGATTTGTGTACCAAACTTTAGATCTTGCGACGTGAATCCATTTTCACCTGACCTGCTTCTTTGGATGCACTAAAACAAGAGCAATGCAGAGTGTGGCATATGCCCCCGCCTGTATGTTGATCAAGGGCATAGTGAGATGGCTGCTGTGGCGGCCATATTAGATATCACACAACGCTGGTTTTCGAAAGGAACCTTCCTCTAGCCACTCCCAATACGCCATTAAGAAATGGCATCAATCCAACGAGGGATTCTACAGTTATCCCACGGAAACGAAAAGTTATTGGACGACGGACGGACAACAGACTGACATGGTGACGACATAATGCCACCTCTCCTCTTTAAAGGGCAGGGGCATAAATATGCATCATAGGCTGCAGCAATGATTCCAGAGTGCATGGGAGGGGAGGTCATTCAAACTGCTGCATACATTCACATATATGCTCATCAAAGTAGCAATTAAAAGGAGTGAGTCAATATACAAGCTACTGGGTGCAGTAATTGATGCACAAGGCCTTGTAAGTGCCACATGTGAGAGAAATGAAAAACAGAACTTTCCAGTAAAACCTTCTGTGGTCAGTCCCAAAACATCACCAAGAACAGGTATCAGTTGGATCAGGCGTTCTTCAGTTTCCGCTGCGGTGGCCATAATAAATATCGTACGGGGCCATATTGGATATCACACGACGCTGGTTTTCAAAAGGAACGTTCCTCCAGCCACCCTGAATACACCACCAGGAAACAGCATCAATCGGACGAGGTGTCCTTTAGTTGTTGGGCGGAAACAAAAATCAAGATGGCTGCTGTGGCGGCCATATTGAATATCGCACGACGCTGGTTTTGGAAAGGAACCTTCTTCTAGCCACTCCCAATATGCCATTAAGAAATGGCATCAATCCGACGAGGGATTCAATAGTTATCCCACGGAAACGAAAAGTTAACGGACGAAGGACGGACATGGTGTCGACATAATGCCCCCTTTTCTCTTTCGAGGGTGGGGGCACAACTATGCGGTCCGAGGGCTCATCTTGGCTTTCAAGGAACACCTTTCAGGAAAGCAATAAAACAGGAAGATCCAGTGCTTCTGGCAAGAATGTAAAGCTGTTGCATTTTCGGTCTATGATGAAACATGCTAGCATAGCATCTACCAGGAAACTGGAAAACGCATTCAACTTTGTTTCTACTTCACCTCTCTGTTGCAATCGTAGGATTTTAATAAGCTGTAAATATTTCATTTTAATGATTTAATTGGATACATTTCATGTTTAGAGCAATGATTTACCTCTTTAAGCCACTTTTTGACAGAAATATCCAAACTTGCCATGAAAAACAAGTCGACATGGTCAGCAACATCCCCCGCCAATCGTGTGCTTCTCATTTTCAAACTCCAACAAGGTCTTTATGGTCTGAAGCTACACACCAAATTTGGTTGACCTATCTGTAATAGTTTCTGAGAAAAGTTGTCCCCTTTCTCTCGGACAGACGGACGCACACACGCTCGCACGGACGGACGGACGGAGGTCAAACCTATATCCCCCTCCCACTTTTTGTTGGTGGGGGATAAGGTGATTATTTTTCTATATTGCAAGTACTTTCAGGAAATGGCATTTTAAACTGATCAAATTGAACAATGAGAAAATCAGTATGCTTCAAATTAGTGTTAAGTTTTTTCAAAATGCTTGCTTGAACTTAAACATGAATATGACATAAAAACAGGTCTGACTTATTTGCAAGGCCAATACACTCTTATTTTACCAAGACCATGTGTCTGCAGTTTCACCAATTAGGAAGCAACGGATTCCTAGATCTGACCACTTACATTTTTGCCCTACTTTTATGTGGTCGTTTCCAAAATAACGCAATGCGGATACAGAATTTATTATTATTCTGGGCATGCATGAATTTTTCTGTTAAAATAAGGCTTCAGACAGTTAATGACTGATCTGAACCAGAAATGCTCAGGTTTAAGAAATAAAGAGCTTTTTAAAAATCCTAGAATTGGAATTGCGTTTTAAACAAAAATAAGAATTAACAACGAGCCCCAAGGACCAACACTCAATAAACCTGTACTGCAATACTTACAATACTACAATATTGATAAAATGAAAAAAACATACATACCAACTGGGATATATTGTTGACAATCACCAGGTAGGTCCACGCATTTTTAGAGCTGAAGTTGCCTTCATCATAGACGCCACTCAACTGACAGATCCTGGTAGCACAATTCATTCAGTAATCTCATATATATATCCACATTATTTAATGGAAGCAGATATTTCATTATGGTCATTAAAGTTACTGGTTTAAAAGTAACACTTGGCACTGAGCAACGCTGTGGCTAGTTTACTGCATTGTACTTACAGCGCAATAACAGTGGTAATGGGTCTGACAACGGTGTATTGCAGGACACCAAGTTTACATCGGAATAGCAACACCCTGCCAAAAGATGAAAAAAAACTTCAATAGAAAAAAAATGCCAAACCTGTGCAAGCTGCATGCAAGCCGAAAGAAAAGCAACACTAAAGCACAGCTTACAGTTGTCCCAAATTTATCTTGGGTATGCAAACTTTTGGGCACAAGTTGCCATTTATTTTGAAAATACGACTCATCATCCAAAAAAACTTTTATTTCATTGTGATCACGCAAAGTAATTTATCATCACATAGGTGCCTGGCTCCTTTTTAAATAATGATGATTACTGAAGTCACCCACACACCCCTGATCATAAGTTTACAAACCCTTGAGAGTTTGACCATATCCCGATATAGGTTACCTTATATCCCGATAACGATATATATCACAGTATAGCACAATTTCTGCAATTTTCATGAATAGTTTCTATAAAATCACCACATGGAAAGGGCAATTTCTTATTGCATTTAGAATTACGTACTTGACAAATAAGAGGCACTTAATCATATTTTATTATTTTTCTCCTTTCATTTATTACCTTTGTGCAAATTTTCAATTCAACAGTGAACAAATTCTACAATACAGCTGTAAAAGAGAAGTGTAATGATGGAAGGAGTCTATTGGAAATCTGTACATGATTCCTGATGCTGGCACATTTTTTCTGAGGCAGCAGTGGTGCCCTGAGTGCACCATATGGAGCGACACTTTTACTTTTCTGTCAAAACTTGGCCACAGCTACACTGCAGGTGTGTGAGGCTCCTGCAGAGACTCTCTGCACCTCTCCAAAACCAGAGCAGCATGAAGGGAGATGCAAGGCTGTTTAGGTCCGCTAGACTGTTGTGTAACCCCGTGTTTCGTGCCACTTGATGAAGACAACACGAAGCTGGTCTGCGAGTCAATTGTGATGTTGCTCGCCCATCCCCAAATTCTGCATACTGCAAGCAGTCACTAAATTCACTAAATTTATTTCAGTAGGTTCCCATTCTTGCCCAACTAAATTTTCTTGTAGAAAGCTGTGCTATATAGTTGCATAAATCCGGTTAAATTTTTTTGAACTTTCGAGGCCGGCAACATTGATCCACAGATCAATATATCAAAGGAACTCTCATTTGTAAGAATGAACTGTTTGTTTTATATAGGATAAGATTATCAACCTTTACCCAAAATAGTTGATATGTACTCGAAATCATAAGCAATAACTTAAAAAGAATGGTATTATGGCTTCAAAAATGGTATGAATTCATTCTGGATCATTCCGGATCATGTCAACTAGCAAGCTGTAATGGAGTCCTTACATCTAATATTGTGTGTCTATCCTGGATAAAGACAAGAAAAATATTATCTATATCAATTTACAGCTTCAATTCTAGCATCCAGTGAGTTCTAAACCATCATGATTTATCCTTTATCATCATGTTGAGGAGTGCACATTTTTCATAGTCATCCTTTGGGGGCAGACCAGAAATTTGTATCAAGCATGGCATTTTTGTCAGGTAGGGCAAAATTGAAGAGATGATCATTTTTGAATAAAACTTACAAATGTTTTATAGTGAGCTATTGCTGAGCCAAATAGGTTAAATATAACTGAAATCATTAACGTTTAATTGTTAATATGGGTGTGGTTCCAGACGGAAAGGGGAAAATCTTTATATACTGATTTATCAGCCTGTGGTGAAGATATGAAGCTGAAATTTAGAATATACAGTATCTCACAAAAGTGAGTACACCCCTCACATTTTGACAATTAATTTATTATATCTTTTCAAGGGACAATGCTACAGAAGTGAAACTTCTATATATTCTAGAGTAGTCATGGTACAATTTGTGTAGCAGTGTAGATTTACTGAACTGTCCAAATACCTGAACAAACAGTCACCATTTCCAAAATGGATGGCAACAAAAGTGAGTACACACCCAAATTGATAATGGTCAACCAAGCAATGAAACTCGACTTGTTCATGATGTTCATGCTTTTGTCTGTTCGACTGGCCCATATGAGGTTGTATAACATGTTGAAGGGTTAAATTGTAGTGCTTTAGGTGCAATGCTCTCATTCTGGTCACTGTAGGGTCAACATGGCACCTCATGGGAAAGAACTCTCTGAGGATCTGAAAAAGAGAATTGTTGCTCTCCACAAAGATGGTCTAAGCTACAAGAAGATCTGTGAAACCATGAAACTAAGCTACAGCATGGTGGCCAAGGTTATCCAGTGGTTTTCCAAGACGAGTTCTGCTCGGAACAGGCCTCGTCAGGGTTGACCAAAGAGGTTGAGTCCTCGTGCTCTGCGTCAGGTGCACAAGTTGGCTTCAGAAAACAGACGCAGGAGTGCCGGCAGCATTGCTAACAAGGTTGTAGCAGAGGGATAACAGCCTGTCAGTGCTTAGACCATACGCCATGCTCTGCGCAAAGTTGGCCTGCATGGCCGTCGGCAAAGATGGAAGCCTCTTCTGAAGCTACCCCACAAGAAAGCCCGAAAACAGTTTGTTGAAAACGACCAGTCCAAGAACATGAACAAATAGAACCATGATCTGTGGTCTGACGAGACCAAGATAAATTTGTTCGGCTCAGACGGTGTCCAGCATGCGTGGCGGCGCCCTGGTGAGAAGTATCAAAACAAGTGTGCACTGCCTACAGTCAAACATGGTGCTGACTGCATCATGGTCTGGGGCTGCATGAATGCTTCTGGTCCTGGGAAGCTGCACTTCATAAATGGAATAATGGATCCAACATGTACGGAGAGATTCTGAAGGAGAACATGATGCCCTCCCTTCAGACACTGGGCTGCACGGCTGTTTTCCAACACGATGACCACCCGAAACACATCTCCAAGATGACAACTGCCCTCCTGAAGAAGATGAAGGTGATGGTATGGCCAAGTATGTCTCCAGACCTGAATCTCATTGAGCACTGGTGGGGCATCCTCAAGAGGAGGGTGGAGGAGCAGCAGGTGTCCAACATCCACCAGCTCCGTGATGTTGTCATGGAGGAGTGGAGGATCCCAGCAACAACCTGTGCGGCTCTGGTGAATTCTATGCCTCGGAGAATCAAGGCAGTGCTGGACAACAATGGGGGTCACACTAAATATTGACACTATAGACACAATTTGGCATGTTGACGGTGAGGTGTACTCACTTTTGTTGCCACCCATTTTAGAAATAGTGACTGTTTGTTCAGTTATTTGGACAGTGCAGTAAATCTACACTGCTACACATATTATGCAATGACTACTCTAGAATATATTCAGTTTTCATTTCTGTAACGTTGTCCCTTAAAAAGATATACTAAATTAATAGTCGAAATGTGAAGGGTGTACTCACTTTTGTGATACTGCAGCCTTTTCTAACTAAATGTAATGATTCAATACAATATTAACCGAATTACAGTTTGTAAGGGCAAAATTGTGCTCTCAATATGTTAGATTGGCATGGAATGACCCACCTATTGGACAGTATATACTGACCGTTTCATTTCAAATCCAATGAAATGGAAAAAAAGACAATATGACGAAAATTGTGCTACTGTCCAAATATTTATGAACCTGACTGGATGTGAAATTTTTGAAATCCTGGCTATCTGCCCCATTTAGCAGGCATGACAGACACTTAATTATTTTGGAACACAATAACCAGCCAATAATACTAGTCAAACTGAAAGTACATAGATAACATAGGATTCCATACTAGTTGAAATACAAGGCAACAAGGGGCGCCCTGGTAGCACATCAGTCAAGCGAGCGTACTACACTAAGGCAGAGTCCTTCCCGCAGCGATCCGGTTTCGAAACTAGCTCAGGCCCTTTACGGAATGTCTTCCCCATTGTTTTAAAAGTTAACTAAACTATATACACACCTAGGGGTTCATAAACAATATTTGTTAAGTTAATAGACTTCTTCATGTACTCATTCTTGCAGCACAAACCACGGACAATTAAATAACAAGAATAAAGTGGACTCACTCTCCCATTGGCCATGGTGGACAACAGCACAATGGTGGCAGATGTCTTTGCTGTTCTTGGACTTCCAGCATCAACACAAGGCTGGGATATTGGTTACCCAGGTAATTTAGCAGGAATATCATGAAGTTGTAGATGACATAAGCTTCATAGCATTCCCTGCATGTGTCCACATAGATGGCAATGTTGGGATACTTCAGAGCAATCCACTACAGGCAGAAAGAAACAAAATTATCATTTCAAGCATGTATACAATCAAAAATAAGGGATCAACTTCCAAACAGAAGGTGAAAGTTTCTTCCCAAATGCACGAAGCTCAAACATTACAAAATATAATAAAACTGCTCTGAAACTTCATAAGCTATTCCCAGCCTTTCTTGTCAAATCTGCAAAGTAACCCTATTCATCTATAGCAGGGATACTGACTCTTTTCCAGATTGAGCCGCTGTGGGTGCAGGCTTTCATCCTAACCAACCAGTCACACACCTGATTCTACTAATCAATCCTTGAGGCTTTTGCCAAAGACCCGTGATTAGTAGAATCAGGTGTGAGACTGCATGGTTAGAATGAAAGCCTGCACCCACTGCGGCTCAATCTGGAAAAGAGTGAGTATCCCTGATCTATAGTATAATGAATCACCAAAAATGTGACAAATCTGAAACCCTTTCTCTCAGGGGACCTACTTTAACAGGGCCAAAACATAAATGTTTATTTTGATCAATAGAACATTATCCTGGTAACAGACAAGATGGGGATGTGACCTAAATTTTGAAAGCTTAAGTATAAAGGATCCAAAAAAATTAAGGAAACAAATCACCTACCAGTATGGAAGCCCATAGAGGACAATACTAAAATGAAAATTTAATCCCACTATTGCATTATAATTTTCCACTATATTTAAATTGAGACAATATTAAATTGAAACTAATGCATCAATCCAATTATCACTTTCATTTTCACATACATATATGGGAAATCTATGACCATCTTCAAATGATAATGAAGAGCTGTTTGACATTTCATTTTCAAAGTCATGCTCCGCAATACAGTGGACAATATTCAAGTGAAATAAGCAAAACAGCACCCCCAGCCTATTGCATTTACATGTAAACACACTCTTTTAGGGTCAACATGAAAGTCAGAAAATAGCATTTACATTATTTGAAAATGATATTGAAAACGGCATTCAACATTTAATTAGCAAAGACTTAAAGGAACAGTCCACCGTACTTTCATAATGAAATATGTTCTTCTATGAAATGAGACGAGATGATACGTACCTCTCCGAGCTTTGAGCTACCTCCCAGTCAGCGAGACATGCTGCCACTCCTGTTAGAATTTGTAGCTAGTCTCAGTGTGGGCAATGGTATTTTTCGGGGCTGTAGTTAGATGGGACCAAAGTCTTCCACGTTTTTCCTGTTTACATAGGATTATATGACCAGTGACATGAGTTTGGGTTCGGGTACGCAAATCCAAACGAGGCTTTTTCTATGCTGTGTGAAGTGCGTACTATAATGACAGGCGTAGTAACACCTTCTGCGCGCTTCGACAGCGCATTGATACCTTCACTTCTGATTTCTTTTCTCTCCCACGACCCCCCCTACTTCCGTAAATACAACCAACGTGACTGCACTGCACTACTTGGTACACAGTCAGGAAGCAAGAGCTTGCAGAAAATTATAAAAGAAAATACTCAAGTGTGCTACTATGGAACATTTTCAAATGGAGGACATAGATGCCGACGACTGGCTTGTGGCGGAGCCGGAGCCATATCTATTTGAACCGGAATATACCAAGGAGGAGCTAGCCGAAATAGACTATGAGAGGGAAGAAGAAACGGACGAAGATGAATCGGATGGAGCCATGGTGAGGACACGGGCAAACAGCACCTGGTGGTGCAAGTGTGACTGTTGTAAACAGATGCCTACTGAAGCAGAAAGTCTGTGCTGTGCTGAATGGGACCAGGTGCGACCATCGGTACAATTAGAAGACCCTGCGAATTGTGTCACGGCAACAGATACGTTTGCGTTTGCAGCGATGATTCACCCGTCAGTTGTGGACCTTTTCTTCAGACGTGACAAAATCAATTGAAGGAAACGACACACGCCAAGTGGTCCTGATGGCTAGCTATCCTCAGAGTAAATGCAGTGCAGTCACGTTGGTTGCATTTACGGAAGTAAGGGGGGTCGTGGGAGAGAAAAGAAATCAGAAGTGAAGGTATCAATGCGCTGTTGAAGCCACGTTTGGATTTACGTACCCGAACCCGAAAAAGCCACGTTTGGATTTGCGTACCCGAACCCGAACTCATGTCACTGGTGATATAAACCTATGTAAACAGGAAATACGTGGAAGACTTTGGTCGCATCCAACTACAGCCCCGAAAAATACCATTGCCCACACTGAGTCTAGCTACAAATGCTAGACTAACAGGAGTGGCAGCGCGTCTGGCTGACTGAGAGGTCGCTCAAAGCTCGGAGAGGTACGCATCATCTCGTCTCATTTCATAGAAGAACATATTTCATTATGAAAGTACAGTGGACTGTTCCTTTAACTTGCTCTACTGAGGACAATATTCAAATGCAATAAGATAAACAGCTCTCCCAGTCTATTGCATTTACATATAAATGTCATCACGCTCCTTTTAAGGTGAACATGATAATGAAAATGCTGTTTTCTAATCACTTTGAATAATGATATAATGATGACGACATTTGACATTTCATTTTCAAAGACTTATCCAACAATGGGACAATATTCATATGTAGTAAGGAAAATGGTGCCTCCCATGTCACCACACCCTTTTTGAGACACAATGAAAAATAAAATGCAATCTGTTAGCGTCTCATCAAGGTGGGTCTTCCCCTAGGACGTCACTCATAAGGGGCGGGAATGAAAATGTTATGGCCACAATTTGTTATTACATTTATAACACAACAGCAACAGCAAGGGATGACAGACACAATTTAAAACTTAAACACATTTAGTTAAACAGACAAAGACTAATAACAACTAACTAACTGACCAAGATTGAGTATAACAAAAAAACCAGAAATATTTACAGTCCCTTGTTTGTTGGGGTGGCTTGGTGATGTCCTGGGTAAGGAAAATGCTCAAACACAGGCAAAAATCCACAAAAGAAACTTCACAGGTCTTGAACAGAATGACAGGTCTGGTCGCAGGTATCCTTCATCTTGCAATTTCTCCTACTACTTTACTGTCTCAATTCTTTTCCTTATATACTCTTTTGCAGACCCCACCCACATTTAGACCTCTTTTTTTTTTTAATTTTCGGGGACTTGCCCCAGATATGTCTGAAACATGTCCAAACATAACCCCAGTCTGAGCTTTACAAAAAAAAGGTAAATACTGCCATCTAGTGTCCTCTATTCACATTATACCTCCATTCCAAAAGGGAAAAATTTTGACTTACAAAGTCAAAATTTTTCTTTTAAATACAACAAAATGGTTAAGTAGACAGTTGTGTGTACATATATATCATACAATATTCAAATAAACACGTGATATATATATACATCAGGGATGCAAACAGAGGTATGGTCAAAAAGGAGTGAGATTATCAAAGCCCACGCCCCTGCAGCAAATATCATATAATTACATTGCCACCAACCTCTGCCATCCAGGGCTCACCCTGTACACACACAAAGTTTTTTTTATATGAAAATACACTTTCCCAGTTCCTTAGAAATTCTTAAAAGTAAAGAACACCGAGACAACGCTGGAAAATTGAACGTAAATTTTATTCCAAATTAGAACTTAAGACTTTTGTGCCAGTCCCTTCAGTACAGTACACTTCTTCCAGCTCTCCAGCTCTCTACGGTTTCTTCTTCTTCCTTGCCATCTCCAGTGTCTCCGGGGCCTTGCGTCTAGCTGCATTTTCCTGCTTTGCCACATGTCTCAGCCGTGCCTGCCTTGTACATGTACTTTGTTACAGCTCTTCAGTTGTTTTTCTGAGGATTTGTGCATAACTGTGCATTCATTTTTTTGAACAGGGACTTTTACTTTTAATTCTACTTCATTTAAAAGATAAAAAGTATATTTTCACTTCGTTATTTTGATACTGGCAACTTAGTTACTCGTTTCAAATTACAATATGAATTGAATTCATCATTTACGGATTATCCGGATTTGGCGCGTTTGCGAAGAACAAAGGTGTATCTTCGTACAGATGTGT
The DNA here is from genome assembly GCA_029721435.1 of Gymnothorax reevesii. Taxonomy (NCBI): domain Eukaryota; kingdom Metazoa; phylum Chordata; class Actinopteri; order Anguilliformes; family Muraenidae; genus Gymnothorax; species Gymnothorax reevesii. The sequence continues at coordinate 73,789,450 of CM056579.1, forward strand.
CCGCCAGTAGACGTGGAGCTGCAAATTTATACACGCAGTTACAATATTCTATCACTAGATGACGCACCAGGATCGGTCGCGGAAGATTGTGCACGTTGTAGGCCATTTGCAGAATGAATGCTGACCGGGTTATCCGTCGCATCTTGTTGTCAGAAGTGGTAGCTCAAGTAGGCGAGCAATTAAACTTTGCGATATACAACTATCTATCTTGTATCTGCATGTTGCGTGTATATTTCCTTTTTCTTTGCACCATCAAGCATTTTACAACAGCGTCACGAATATGAGTTAGTTGAACAGCTACGGCATTCTCCAACGCTATTTGTCGAGCTTAAAAATTTTATTTCAACTTGCTAGCGTTTACCCTTGGAATAATTGTTAAATTTTGAACAAGATAATGTTTAGCCATACCTGCACTTTTTTTATTTCAGTGGGACTCCCCAATATAATAAAGGCTAAATTAAATAATTCTTTCTTAATTCTTTGTATTGTTTTGTCTGTCACAAACAAGAGATGGTGCGATACCTACATGGAGGGCAGAGAGCCCCCACTCTCCCCGTAACAAGTTGCAAGTCAATTCATCAAACCATAACCGTCCAAAGCTGTTAAATTGAGGCAAATAATGATCCATAAAGCAAATATCCTGTATAGTTCCTCGACTTTAATAAGCAGCCATTGTAAAAAAATTTAATTATTACCTGATTTTGTGCTTCCACTTCCAGCTCTTCTCGGTCGCGTGCACTGAATAGCATTTGCGCGCGTGTGGAAGACGTGATTACTGCGCAGCAATTTCACCTAGCAACAAGAAATACGATTTTCTGATTGGCTGATAGGTTGCTGGTTCATGCAGAGCAGTCTGCCGTCGCCTCATCCATGATAGATGACTAATCTCTTTTATATTCAGTCTATCTTACCAATGTGCGGCGATTTTATCACTTCTCAGCGTGAGAAATGTCATGTGTGGCGTGAGAGCGTGCAAACTTATTGAAATGCGTGAGACTTGAGAGCCCTGATAATTATAATCAGACACTCCAACGGACACCCCCCCACCCCCCCCCTTAAAAAAAAAAACTCATCGGATCTGCACGATTCACACAAGTCCCCCAGACAGCCGTGAAAAAGCTTTTTTGTTGTCAGGAACTGGAAAGTCCGTGATGGCTTGGACTTTAGCATTTATGGGTGCCACCTTACCCTGGCCTATGACGTAGCCAAGATAGGTGACAGTAGCACAACCAAAGTCACTCTTGCTCAGGTTAACAGTCAGGTTAGCCTGGGTCAGGCGCTGGAACAACGTCTCTACATCTTTTAGATGTTCTTCCCAGGAGTCACTCCATGTGATCAGGTCATCGATGTATGCACCCGTGTGTGGCAATCCGGCGATTGTAGACTGCATCATCCTTTGGAACGTGGCTGGGGCATTTTTCATGCCAAAGGGTAGGACTTCATACTGGTACAACCCAGATGGTGTGGCAAAAGCAGAGATGCTCTTGGCCCTCTCAGTTAAAGGCACACACTAATAACCCTTCAATAAATCAATCTTGGTCAGAAACTTTGCTTGCCCTACTCTATCAATACAATCATCAATCCTAGGTATTGGAAACACATCAGTTCTAGTTACAGCATTTACTTTGCGATAATCTGTACAGAATCAAGTACTTCCGTCAGGTTTTGGAACTAGCACACAGGGTGAACTCCAATCGGAGTTGGAGGGTCTGATAATATCATGTTTTAACATGTACTCAACCTCTTTCTCAGCAATCTTTCTCTTTTCAGGATTCATCCGGTATGGATGCAGTTTTATTGGTTTGGCATCACCAACATCTACATCATGAGAGGCTATAGTAACTCTCTTTGGAACATCAGGAAACAAATCCTCATATTTCTTGATCAACCTCTCAAACTGATCTTTCTGTGAGGGTTCTAAGTGCTGGAGTTTTACATCAAGATTTTGCAACACTTTAGAATTTGACAATTTACATGAAAGAACTTCAGCTTTAATTCTAGGTTCATCATCCTGAAACTCCCCCTCATCTTCACACGTTTCGACCATAGGAGAATCTGAAGTGACAGCTGCAACCCTAGCATTTCTGTCATGATAAGGTTTCAGCATGTTAATGTGACACAATTGTTTTGGTTTTCTCCTATCTGGAGTCTTCACAATGTAATTGAGATCATTGAGTTTTGTCAGAATTTCATAAGGATCATTAAATCTAGCCTGCAATGGATTGGACTGCAAGGGAAACAACACAAGGACCTTGTCTCCTGGTTTAAACCCACGGCTTCTAGCCTTATGATCATACCAAGTTTTCATTTTTCCCTGACTTGATTTCAAGTTCTCTTTGGCTAGGTCACAAGCAGCACGCAATCTGTCCTTGAACTTGCTAACATAGTCTAACAGACTGATGTGCGGCTCTTTCTCTTGCCATTGTTCACTCAATAATAGCAAAGGTCCTCTCACTTCATGGCCAAACACTAGCTCAAATGGACTGAATCCAGTAGACTCCTGCACTGCTTCTCTAGCTGCAAACAACAGCAAATGAACACCTTCATCCCAGTCTTTCTCATGGTCATAACAATAAGTCCTCATCATTGTCTTGAGAGTGGAATGAAACCGCTCTAAGGCGCCCTGACTTTCTGAATGACAGGCACTAGAAAGAATCTGCTTTGCACCTAGTTCATACACAACCTGCTGAAACAATCCTGAAGTGAAATTGCTTCCTTGGTCTGACTGAATTTCCCTGGGAAGGCCAAACAACGTGAAGAACTTTATCAATGCCTTCGAGATTGCAGTTGCTTTGAAGTTACGTAGAGGTATGGCTTCAGGGAATCTGGTAGATGCACACATAATTGTCAACAAGTACTGATTTCCAGATCTAGTCTTGGGTAATGGACCAACACAATCAACAATGACCTTGGAGAACGGCTCCCCAAATGCTGGGATAGGCTGCAATGGAGCTACAGGTGGGTCTAACTGGTGTTTTCCAACTACCTGACAAGTGTGACAGGTTTTGCAAAAGTTGGAAACGTCTTTCCGAAGCCCAAGCCAAAAGAAGTGTTTCATGATCTTATCAACAGTCTTGTTAACACCAAGATGACCTCCTAAAGGTAAACTATGAGCCATTGTTAATATCTCATTCCTGTAGACCTTCGGAACAACAATTTGCCTGACCACTGCCTAATCTGCATTGGCGGGGATATCAGGAGGGCGCCACTTCCGCATCAACACACCATCCTTGAGATAATACCCAACTGGAACTGCGCCTACTTCTTTATCAGGAAGGGCTCTCCTCTTTAGTACACAAATTTCAGGATCATTAGTTTGCTCCTCAATCAACTGCTTTCTGGCCAGAGACAAGTCTCCAGACACATCAGAATCACCAAACCCATCTGGCTGGCTGAACAAAATCTGGCTGATAAAAGTGTCTGATAAGTTCTCAAAAGGAGAAACCATAGTAGGCCAATCAGAGTCATGAGGCGAACCACCTGAGTCCTGACTATTCAATGTGCCGGACGGCACCACAACATCTTCTTCTTTAGCCTTCTTGGCCATAGCACGAGTCACTGCGCAAGAAGGATACAGAGATGGGTCCTCATCCCCATCTTCAGTGCTCGGCTGTGAAGTAAGATGTACAGGGGGAAATACTTTGCCCCCAGCCAGGTCATTGCCTAGCAACAGAGAAACACCCTTTATAGGTAGATTTGACATAAGTCCCACCTTTACCTGTCCTGTAACTTAATCTGACTTCAAGAATATAGAGCGCAGGGGTACAGATACAGTCCTCCCTTCAATACCTTGTACAAGTATGAAATCCCCAGAAGCGGTCTCATCACGTAACTCCAAGGAGTCCATCAACAAAAGTGACTGAGAAGCTCCGGTATCCCTTAGGATATATATGGGGACAGGAGTAGTATGCTCATTCAGAGCCACAAATCCCTCTGACACAAATGGAAGAAATTCCTCCCTCACGAAGTCAGCTGTATCAGGCTTTTTAGCCCCACAAGAAGCAGGCAATTTAGCAGATCGATAATCTACTACAGGGGTTTCTAACCTTGTTTTCACAAAGGCATTTGGTTTGGTATCCTTTTCTTTTTCTTTCTTAGCTTTAAGGAACCAACATTTAGTTTTAACATGACCAGATTTCTTGCAGTAACTGCAAACTAGACCACTTTTGTCACTGTCAGCTTTCACACTTTGATCAGACCTGTTACTGGATTTCTGAGCACCATCACCAGATTTGTCTTTGTCTTTGGGTGAGGAATTTTGGGTATCACCGTAACCCTTTTTCTGAAATTGGGACCATCTATTGTTACTGCTAGACTGAAATTTAGACTTATGTGTGAGAACATATTCATCTGCAAATTTGGCAGCTGACTGCAAATTCAGTGCTTGCTTCTCATTAAGGTAGGTCTCAACATCATCCTTAACACAGTTCTTGAATTCTTCAACTAACACCATCTCTTTTAGTGAGTTGAAATCATCCTTGACCTCCATAGAAGTACACCAGCGCTCAATCAGAGGAAACATTTGCAGACAAAGCCGAATAGGCTTGTTGACCTTTACCCTTGAGGACAGTTTGCAACATCAGAGGCCAGTGTTCCTTTGGCCACTGGCAACTCTTTGCTACCTTTTCAAAACACAGGAAATAGTTGTCAACATCCTTTTCCGAAAATGGAGGCACCAATTTTACCTCCTGGCTAGCCCGAAATTTATTTTCAGTCGCTATTTTAATTTTTAGTTGCTCCATTTGGAGTCTTTCTTCTCTATTGAATTTCTCTAATTCAAAATCTCTCTGTCTTGCAAATTTTTCTAACTCAAATTATCTTTGTTTTTCTTTTTCTTCCCTTTCTTTCTCTCTTTCTTCCCTTTCTTTCTTCTCTTCTCTAGCTAATTTTTCCGACTCAAACTGCCTTTGTTTTTCTTTTTCTTCCCTTTCAATCTCTAGCATTTTTAATTTAAGTTCCATTTCTATATTTGGATTTTCCACTGGAAACTGTTCCAGATCTCCTGGTGCAAACAAATTTTCATCAATGTAATATTCAACTATCTCTCTAGCCAGTCTTGCTTTTCGCATGGCTGGTTTCACCTCTGTCAGCTCCAAATGTCTGCATATTTCCAACAGTTCGGTCTTTTTAAAAGACTTCAAAACCCCTATGGTTGGTGATGCCAAGAAATCATCCATTGCTGTTGTCAATATATTTATATAGGAAAATTCACAAAAACAATTTTACAATCTGAAATGTTAGATTTTTAATAAATGACTCACAAAATGGTCTACCCCGGACGAGCCCCCAATTTGTTATGTCCCCAATTTGTTATTACATTTATAACACAACAGCAACAGCAAGGGATGACAGACACAATTTAAAACTTAAACACATTTAGTTAAACAGACAAAGACTAATAACAACTAACTAACTGACCAAGATTGAGTATAACATAAAAACCAGAAATATTTACAGTCCCTTGTTTGTTGGGGTGGCTTGGTGATGTCCTGGGTAAGGAAAATGCTCAAACACAGGCAAAAATCCACAAAAGAAACTTCACAGGTCTTGAACAGAATGACAGTTCTGGTCGCATGTATCCTTCTTCTTGCAATTTCTCCTACTACTTTACTGTCTCAATTCTTTTCCTTATATACTCTTTTGCAGACCCCACCCACATTTAGACCTCTTTTTTTTAAAATTTTCGGGGACTTGCCCCAGACATGTCTGAAACATGTCCAAACATAACCCCAGTCTGAGCCTAACAAAAAAAAGGTAAAAACTGCCATCTAGTGGCCTCTATTCTCATTACAAAAAGCACGTTCCTCCTTTGCATACCAACCAATCAGCTTCTGGGTAGCACTTATACGCGTGGAAGCTTACTGATAATGTCATGATGGCTAGGCTGCTATGTATTGTGTGCCACCGCGCATTAGGCTACGTTGCCTATGTAGCAATCTCGGCAGCTAGTACGCTAGCTAACTTAGGAAAATCTTTGTCAATGATAATCAAATTAAAGTGATATGATATGATTTTTGCCCCAACTCTATTAACTGAGCTAGCTGTAATATGCATGAACTTATCTGAGGCTTCGCGGCAGTGTTGTGCAACTGCAAGTGAGCTTGCAGATTTCAGAGATGTTAGCTAGCTTGCACGTGAGTCTAAAAGCAATCGCTTAGGTAGAGTTAAATTTAGTTAAAGCACTGTCTTCACAAGCTAGCTAGCTGGCTAGCTCGTGCTTGCCGAGTTCCAAGTTCGCCACTCCTGAAACATGCACAATGTATGCATCATGCAGAACGGTCCAGTAAATGGCCAGCAGTCAGGCTGCCGCTGTTCCTGGTTTATTCGCGATTCCCAAGCCACATAGGAATGGGAGAAGTTTTGATGACTTCGACTTGGTTGAAAACGATATTCCTCACTATCTAACTTAACCTGCTGTAATATGAACTTCTTTGATATGATTGGCAGCACTTTTGTACGTCCCAACAGTACTATCAGATTTCTGAGAGATTTAAATGGATAGCTCATTACCTGGCCACCTCAAGAACAATCGGCAAGCACAAGACAATTTCTATCAGTTAACTAGCTTGTGGCACAATACATAGCAGCCTTGCCATCATGACATTATCAGTAAGCCTCCGGGCACACAAGCCCTACCCAGAAGCTGATGCATTACAAATGTGGTTGGCTGAGAAGGATGTGAAGTCGTTAGTTTGCATCACAGATTCAGCTGCGTTGATTAAGCCAGGTCGAGTTCCCAACACGCGTGCCAACCGCCTTTAATCTGACATCAGGACAATCAATATAGATACTATAATTTATGTCCTGATTCAGATAGTTACATTAAATAGTGCTTGCTGTTATTATTAATTGCACTGAAATGTGCCTGACATTCTGGAAACCTGCCTGTGAGGTTTCGGTGACGTGTGCGCACTGTGCGCCGGTCAGCCAAATTACCACTGCACAGAAGGTAAACCAGGTTGGAGCTGGGGAGTTTTCTGCGCAACTTCAGCAGAGGCTTTTTCCACGAAATTGTCACTGCGTCTTTATGAATATGTGACACCTCCCCCTACAATGCCGCCGCACCCATCTCGGCGCACGTTCGTCTACCAAAGGATGCGCACAGTGTTGCGCCTCACGAAATTACCACTGCGCGGGCTGCGCCGGACAAAATTACTACTGCGTTAAACTTAATGGTTAAACTTAATGCTTCTGTGTCTGTGAGTCACGGACAGTTGCTACCGATCTAGGCTTTATCTTCAGATCTTTTAAAAAGCCTACTTTTGAGGCCAATTGTTAGTGCCAACTATAGTTAGCGGTCCAGCTAGCCACCCGTAACAAATTAGCTTCACTTGCATTACTTGCTGTTCTATTGTTACTTCCAGCTTGTGGCTCTGAGTGCTTGATCGACGCAACTGCTCCAGGTTTGGGAAGCAGCTGAGAGGCATATCTAGCATCAAATTATCCTTTATTGACAAAGCTGTCAAGTGAAATGCCGAGTACGAGCAGCGAACGTTCCTATCGAGTGTGGCCGTTTGGCGGTAGCAAACAAAAAAGCTACCCACCGATTTCTAGTGGCATTGTTTTTTGGAAGAGAAATTAGTTGTGCCGTTTTTTTTTTTGCATTTAAAAAAAAAAAAAAAAAACACATCCAAACAGCTTTGGGAGACATATTGATAAATCTACATGTCAAATGATTTGTGTTTGTTTGTGTCTGATAGAATGAACTCCAGGATGGGCAGGTCCAGCGCCGTGATTGGCTCTGGCCAGGTCTGTCCTGATTGGAAGCAACAACCTGATGTCATGTTTTGCCCAGATCTCATGAGGATCTTGGGACGAGCTGTTCAGAGAGAAAAAAATTGGATTCAGGAAATTACGTTCTCTGATTACAGCAAAACCGCTGTATCTAATGTTTAGAAACTTTGCAGAGGTCGAGTATGGACATCCAACATTATAATATTACTAGTATGAACTAAATGAAGGATCAGCATGATAGGGGACCTTGAAAGACTTTGGGAAATTGCAAGACTTAATTGAAAAGATTTTTTTTTTAAATGCTCTCAGCTTTTACAGTTTTTATTTCAAACATCATTTAGCCCAAGAAGCTACACTCGTGTAACTAGACAGTCCAGTCGGCTGTGACCGCATTGATGTAGCCCCCCAAAAGCCTGCTTATCCCCTTTTTTGCGCATTATTCAGCCAAAACTGTCACCATGACAACTGAAAAAGATAAGTGCCATGAATTGATGTTTAAGACATGTCCATACCAAATATGGAAGTAATCGGTAAAAAACGACAGCCGCAAGGAAATTTCTTTAATTTGCAAATTAGTGGCAAAACATTCGGCCAATACCGTTGCCAAGGCAACCAAAATCGATAGGTGTCATGAGTGAAGTAGAACACATGGGCAATTCCTTATGAGAATTGCTGAAACAATTTTTAAAAAGTGTTTTATATTCGAAATATATAGGTTTTCATGTACAAAACCCAAAACCAGTGAAGTTGGCACGTTGTGTAAATCGTGAATAAAAACAGAATACAATGATTTGCAGATCCTTTTCAACCTATATTCAATTGAATACACTGCAAAGACAAGTTACTTAATGTTCAAACAGGTGAACTTTGTAACTTTTGGCAAGTATTAGCTCATTTGGAATTTGATGCCTGCAACATGTTTCAAAAAAGCTGGCACAAGCGGCAAAAAAGACTGAGAGAGTTGAGGAATGCTCATCAAACACTTATTTGGAACATCCCACAGGTGAACAGGCTAATTGGGAACAGGTGGGTGCCATGTTTGGGTGTAAAAGCAGCTTCCCTGAAATGCTCAGTCATTCACAAACAAGGACGGGGCGAGGGTCACCACTTGGTGAACAAATGCGTGAGCTGATTGTCGAACAGTTTAAAAACAACATTGCTCAACAAGCTGTTGCAAGAAATTTAGGGATTTCATCATCTACGGTCCGTAATATCGTCAAAAGGTTCAGAGAATCAAGAGAAATCACTGCGCGTAAGCGACAAGGCCGAAAACCAACATTGAATGCCCGTGACCCTCGATCCCTCAGGCGGTACTGCATCAAAATCCGACATCAATGTGTAAAGGACATCACCACATGGGCTCAGGAACACTTCAGAAAACTACACTTCGTCGCTACATCTTCAAGTGCAAGTTAACCCCTTTGTGCAGAAGCCAAATTTGGCTATTTATGGGTTACCCACTTTAATGCTGTATAATTCAAGATTTAAGCTTCACAAAGAGGAAAAATGTGGCTCAATTCAGGAAAGACACTTACAGCATTTAGAATTACATTGTATTTCAGTTTATTTTCATGATTTTGGTAGAGAAAATGAGCAGCAAACATAAAAAATCTTCATGAGAATTCACCATTGAAATTGCAAAAAAAATAATTCTGACGATTGAAAAACTGCTGGGGCTTAAAACTATACATTTATGGTATCATAAACTCCTTGAGCACAAGTAGAATTCATCTTCAAAATTACATTCTAGATTACCTACATGCTATTAGCCAAATTATACAGCTACCCAAGTGTCTCCCCAGAGTCTCAAAATGATTTGCTGTCAAATCATTTAAAAAATCATGTATTTAACACAATTAAAGCTTTAAGGCATGAAATTTAATATGAACGAATGATTTTCTGGTTGAGTTTAGTATGAATTTATCAATATCAGTGCAGTTGAATACCAACGGTCACCAGTAACCTCTCCAAATATGAACGTGCCTTTTCTCCATAATAAAGTTTAGAGTTTTGGCCATTTTTATTCAAAGCCAGCACAAACACGCATTAAATAAACTGCTAATTAAACGGTCAGAACATTCACCCTGTAATGAAAGCTACCAGTCCCCTCTTCAAAGCTCACGAACCCATTTCAACACTTATAAGGAGCAAGTACACCTCACTAACACAGTAATATCTGAATTCTGAAATATACCTTATTTTAACTGAACAGACACTCCACTTTCAGGGAATATCAAATCCATTGCGTCTCCCGATTCAAAAGAAACGTGCAATGAACGTACCGGGGGTCCACACCAAAATGCACGGGCAGTTCGCGTTTTAAACAGGAAAAAAACCTCGACATTCGACTTAGTTGAGTACATATACATTTCGAAACAGAAAAAAAAAAACAAACAAAAATAGCAGCCTGACCTTTTTCGTGAATCCCTCCTCCAGAGACATTGACTGTATAAAATAGAGAGCGATGTATCCAGTAACAAGAACCCTCCGGTCCTGTTTCATTCGAAATAATTCCAATAGAGCATATCGTTCTCATTTAAATCCTGTAATGTAACTGAACACTTCAAGGCCAGTTTTGCGAACCGACTTTCTATAAATCCCGTCTATTTTAGCCGCGTAATGTGCATAACGTAGACAGGATACAACAGCGCATGCTGATACGCATTGGTTTGTATGCTCTGTGTTTGTCCAATCAATTAGTTTCACTTACTCTAAAATGTTTAAACACTCGGGAATTGGATAAGAAACGAGCCGATCAATACATTGTTATCAGGGAAACTTCAGGAGGCCATGAAGTGTAACTCTACAATTACGCAGAAGAGCTTGAGTGTATGGTTGAGTGATTGGCTATCAACGCCAGTACTCGGGTGGATATAAGGAAGCGCTGGATTTGGCAATGAAGGAATCTACGCGTAAAGCCACGGTAGGGAACTACAATTTTTTTTGTATGGGACAACTGTAATAGGCAATAGAATGTGAGAGAATTAATACCATGTCGATTTTTTTGCCTCAGAAAACTGATTTTTATGAACTACTAATTGGAATACTGTTAGCTCACTGTGGCTAAACTGGTTGCTACAAAGGATAACGATTTTTTTCTGTGTCAAGATATCGTTTTTTCAAACTGCTGAATCGACACTATGGGCAAGGATACTGACCAGTTTGCACATCAGGCTTAGCTGAGGAGTTTAATTCATGCAGCTCTCGAAAAACAGGGAGTGGAGTGAACTTCACCGTATTCAGAACCGCGTTCGAGGTCTGCTTGCTTGTGAACATTCAATAACTGATCCGGGGGTGCTATCTAGTGATCGAGTACAGTAACAGCGTACTTCCAATGTGCAGGTCTATAGACGCGGGCATCTACATCTGCAGAAAGGGGTTAAAACTCTACAATGCAAAGCGAAAGCCATTTATCACAGCATCCAGAAACGCCGCCGGCTTCGCCGGGCCTAAGCTCATCTAAGATGGACTGATGCAAAGTGGAAAAGTGTTCTGTGGTCTAACGAGTCCACATTTCAAATTGTTTTTGGAAACTGTGGACGTCGTGTCCTCCGGACCAAAGAGGAAAAGAACCATCCGGACTGCTATTGGCGCAAAGTTCAAAAGCCAGCATCTGTGATGGTATGGGGGTGTATTAGTGCCCAAGGCATGGGCAACTTACACATATGTGAAGGCACCATTAATGCTGAAAGGTACATACAGGTTTTGGAGCAACATATGTTGCCATCCAAGCAACGTCTTTTTCATGGACGCCCCTGATTATTTCAGCAAGACAATGCCAAGCCACATTCTGCAAGTGTTACAACAACATGGCTCCGTAGTAAAAGAGTGCAGGTACTAGACTGGCCTGCCTGTAGTCCAGACCTGTCTCCCATCGAAAATGTGTGGCAGATTATGAAGCGTAAAATATGACAACGGAGACCCCGGACTGTTGAACAACTTAAGCTGTACATCAAGCAAGAATGGGAAAGCGTTCCACCTGAAAAGCTTCAAAAATTGGTCTCCTCAGTTCCCAAACGTTTAAGGAGTGTCATTAAAAGGAAAGGCGATGTAACACAGTGGTAAAAAGGCCCCTGTGCCAACTTTTTTGCAATGTGTTGCTGCCTTTAAATTCTAAGTTAATGATTATTTGCAAGAAAAATAAAAGTTTCTCAGTTTGAACATTAAACATCTTGTCTTTGCAGGGTATTCAACTGAATATAAGTTGAAAAGGATTTGCAAATCATTGTATTCTGTTTTTACTTACGATTTACATAACATGCCAACTTCACTGGTTTTGGGTTTTGTATGACTCATTACCAAATCACACTAAAAACCGTTTTGAAATATCTTTGACAGTTAGATTTGAATTTTGTCATTTTTTTAGCTCCAGGACAAGGCGCAAAGGTTACTTCTCCAAAGCTGACAACTCCTTAAGGATATTTAGCCATTTCCTGGTATTGACTGTACTTCCATACATTGCTAGCCAAAGTATTTGAGACTAGGTCATTGCTGGAAATTTAAACACCCAATTCCAGTGGCTCATTGAGACATTTGTCATTTTACAATGCAATTCCGTTACTGAAATTGCAGTATAGTTCTCTTCATCATCTTATTTCTGCATTTATTTCATTAAGAATTCTCTTCCTTTTTATGTCTATACTGAATGTCAGACATTAACCCATCTTAAACTAAGCTGTAATCCTGGATAATTTGTGGTAACGGAATTTCATGGTTTTGGAATTACACCAGTAATGGAATTACAGAATTATTCTGAAAGCCAGTGAAAAACAGAAGATAGCACAAGGTGGCATGAGGACTTTGTGGAGCAAAGTGGTTCATTGTTTTGGACATCTACAGTTGAGTGTTTCTTCCTGCGAGTTAAGTTTCCATCACCAGCGCATGAATTACACCACGGCCTAGCGGCAATTGCGATGGTTGCCCCCCCCGGGTGGCCGTCATGCCAGACTACCCAAACGGCCAGTTTGGCTTGCCCTTTTTTCAAGTAGCCGTGGTGCTCAAAAATTACCCAAAGTGGCGATTTTCGACTGAGCTGTGCAGCTCTCGTCGTCACCTTGCAATGGACTTCTGAGCACTTTGTGCGACCAACGACACGCCCACTCACTCACGAATACGGCAACGTTGTGTGAGGTTTGCATCCTACAACCATACATCCTTCCGGCTTGAGAAAAATCAGCTCACATTATACTTTAAGCGCAAGCAATTAAATATTGTTGGTGTCAAGTATAGATGTGTTTTTGGGCTGGGTAAAAACGCTGGTTGTATAGCATTCGTCGACCGAAACTTAACTTTGAGAGCGAGCCGTTACCATTACCAACTTCATTACTCAGAATATTTACCCATGGAATAATGTTGGAAAACTTTTACAAAGTAAAAACAAATGTTTCAGAATCCAGTCAGTGAAAGAACAACAATTTTCATGCACATGACCTCTGGTTCAGAAATTAGTTATTTTCATCAATATCATGTATTGCCTTCCTTTTTCCCCAGACTTGTTGATCAAAATTTTGGGTCAACAGGAGGTCAGCAATACAAACATAATTTATGATAACAATTTTCAACTGCTTTGTTGTTTTGAGTATTCAAAAAATGTTGGAGATTATTAGAAAATGTAATTCCATTACCATTTTGTAATTCCGTTACCGCAGTCTCTTTCTCATAAATGGAGTCCTACACAGGGCCGTCGTATAGGGGGAAAGGTGATGACAATTATAAGGGCCCACAGCCCATTGGGGCCCACAAAACCCACAGTAACCGCCATGACTAAATTGTTTTGCACAGACCTAACTGCCATTCATACTAATGCACCAGAGGTAATCACAAAGCCACAAAGGCATGCAATATTGATTAAATAAATTTCAACGAGCCCCTTCTTAAGAAATGGTTCGGTCCATGCTTCATGCTCCTCTTAGAAAATTGTCTGTGCGTTTTTGCTCTCGAGGTTCGCGAAGTACAACGGTCAATAGTGTGGGCAGCCCAGACACACGAATCTGGACACCAGAAAAGGATAAAGGGAGGGAGGAAGGCCAGCAGAGCAGGGGCCCAGAAAATTAGAAAATTCTTTTCAAAGAAAGGTGAGAGTATTTAAGTAGCTTTCTATGTTAGCTGTTCAGACTGGCAGTTCAGCTGCTAACTTTACGTTAATGTAACATGCGGGAAGCTGAGTAAATAATCGCCTGACAAGAATGACATGACTCATTTATTAACATAATCATCCACAGAGAAGATCGGTAAGCTTATCATTCGCCAGCCATTATAATATACCGTCAAAAAATCCGGTAGCAGCAGGACACGTCTCCATCCTTATTATGAGTGATTACTGCATTCTTCGTTTTCGTGACAGTCCAGGCTAGGTTTGGATAGCGAACTACTTGTAGTCAGTGCGGTAACCATAGGTGTAACTGAAACAATCGCTTGACAGGGCTTACATTTACCTTCTTACCAGTTTTTGAAATGGGTCGGTTCTTACCGGTGCGCAGTTCCGCCACCTCTGATTTTTACTGCTCTGCGCAGCGTAACTTTTTACGGCGCCCAGCAGCTTACCGTCACCTTTCGACACGCCTGGGTACGCATATTATTGCTACGAATTATGGTCTGTGCGGTAATTTATTTGTTCTTTTTAAACAGCGTTTGATTTATTTTTATATGCACAAGACAACCGTAGTCTTCCGCACGAGTGCATTCCAATATTTTTTTTAAATTTCCGTTGTCGATCTTATGTAGTTCCTAAGGACGGCGAGTGAAATTCAAGCCAATTATATATTATTTTATAAAGACACGTCTACCCAAAATGCAACATTTTACCACATCGCGCGAATTTACGCGCATACAGAGCTTTCCAAAATCTTTATTTTGCCAGTCGTCACTTGTAACTGAAAACAGTACGATTTCGAGGATGTTGGCTTGGCTTAATCGTGCGAACACGGCGAAACGAAAGCGATTTTCCCCGGACAACGACCCGAATTTATTTCTGTAAGAACAACGAATGGCTCATCAAACAATGCCTCTAGTGGGGTGGGTACGGTTTTTTCCACTAATGGCTGTTTTTGATGTACTTAGTTTGAACAGCCACCACCACAAGTAACCTATGAACCTCTGTGAAACACTGATGTATTGTCCATTATTCACTTGGTTTGTTTTCTTTAGTATTAACCTGTGTAGGGTTGTCCGTCTATGAACATCGGACTTATAAAAATCTGTCCTGCCATGTTACATGTGTCATTCTGCCAGGAAATTTAAATGTCCACTCAGTCCATAATTATATGCATATTGGTTAACCTCCTAAAATTGGCTTGCTTGGAAATGGCCTGATTTCTGTAAAAAGCATTATACACTACTAATAAAACGATTCTATTGAGTGGAATATTCTCATACCATGTACCATTTTGACAACCGTTTTGAGAAAGATTTAGTTCTGTTGTAGCTAGTCTTATTTTTTTCTGCAAAATTTTGTCAATATCACCAAAATAATATTTCACATGAAGGTTATTTATTTGGTATTAAATTCATAATTCCCATGACATTATCAAAGATCTACTTGTAAATTAAGAATGTGGGAGCTTAAGTAAATCAAGTAAGATATGCAGTGGTGGCTGCTGGGTCGGGGTTGGGGCGGAGTGTAATGCGGTTCTACAGTAAGGTTTTGGTTCAGTTTTGGTTTTTCAGAGCTGCTGATTCACAGTACTGGCACCTTTTTTATTCCAATTCAAGCACTGCTTCTTACAAAAGTGTTCAATAAAACTAAACTGCTACTTTATTCTGTTGCAATAAGTCTTGTTAATGCGGGGGCAATTTTACAAAGCTTGCCCTCCTCATACAATATCAAAGTGAAGCTGTGTGCTTAGAGCTATGGTACTGAGAGAGAAGCCCATCTAAATTTGGTTTAATCATAGACTAGGTATGTTAGTTCTTCATTAGATGGTCCATAAAAGCTTATTTTTTTAAATGTTTACAAAAGCAATATGAAATAGAATAATTAAACCTTTATGTACTGCTACTCCAGAATCAGCTGCGGACTGTGGTCACTTCATCTGAACCTGACCCAGCAGTAGACCCTCACCACCAGCAGTCTGAAGATGTTTCTGGTGGTGAGTGAGAGAGTGTGACAGAAACTGGTTGGCTGTTTAGATTTATTGGTGAATTACTGTACCAATGGCAATTACTTACATTTTGGTTGATCTCTCAGCTATTTGAATTATATAATTTAATGGCAAAATGGGCTGGATTTATTTATAAATCTACTTAAGCCACTATCCATCCTGTTGACAGAACCAGACCCTTCTCCCTAAAGCAAGGCTACTTCAGATAGTGAAGGGAATAGTGAACCAGATCATAGCTGTAGCCTACAGCTACAACAACCCAGGAGAGGCTGAATAGCCTTGCCAGACTTTCAATTGAAAGTCAGTTTAGCAGGTAGTTGGATTTCAAAGCCCTTAAGCTGTGAACAAACAAAATAACTTAAGCTCAAGTTGAGACAAGGGAAGACTTAAAATTATAGTTTTTGATATTTATTTTACAAGAAAGTATTTCATTGTGTTGTCAATATTACTTGCAAGAAATTCAAATGGTTAAGTTAAATAGATACCTTTGTGATTTCACTATAACAGCTCCACCTTGTGTTGTAGCTTTAGCCGGTATACTTTGATTTATTGTCTGTTGCTCTTCAGTGCATGATGTTTTACAATAGAATACCCAGTACCCATTTGCTGAGTGGTTAATTGAACATTTATTTCTGATCAGACTAGGTGATATAATGTGGTTTCAGATAGTCTCTTTTGTAAATTCATGCTACGTCTAATAATGCAGAATTTGCACAATATTATTCTTGACTCTGTGTGGAGTGGTTTAAAAAAAAAAAAGGAAAAATTGGGTGTATTGCATCTAGCACTGTCAAGAACACAGAGAAACAGAAAAATGAATAGCAGCCATTGTCGTAAAAAATGTCGGGGGCCCACACTGATATTCTTTCAGGGGGCCCAGAATTCCTAGCAACGGCCCTGATCCTAAATAATAACTGTGAACATACCAATCAATATAAACTTACCAAGGCCTGGTCAACATCCTAGGCCACAAACTTTAGCTTTAACCTACTGCCCATCATTACCAGATTACAGAGAAATGCCTGTCAAAGTAAAGGCAAAAGTAATGGCATTTCTTCTGCAGTAATTCCGTTACCGATACTTTCAGCTTCATACAGCCTTCTACAAAATGGATTGCCCCAAACTTTGTGTTATACAGTTCAGTAGGCATGCCAGTGGACCTGATAAAAAGCACAGGCAGTAGCTACTGCATTAGAGTAGTAAATGGCAGGTAAAAATGAAATGAAAATTACTCTTGATCATAATGCCGTTACCGTGGAATTGTCCATGTCACTACCAAATATGAAAGTAATTGGGCAAAAATTACAGCCTGTAGAGCGTCCACAAGGAAGTGTCAAGAGACACGGACACAGTGGCGGAGACGACATACGTCAATCCGAAGTAGCTGCACGACTTTGCAAAAAGGAACAAGTCAATTCTATTGATTCAATTGATTGATTCTATTACATATGAATTGCCCGTAAATAAGGAATTCCAAGATTGAGCACATGAGCCACAGAAGTGCCTGGGAACCAACTCCTGTTCTAAAGCCAGTACCTTGGTCAGGGGTACTTGCAGGAGTGTTCCTATGATGCATGTTTTTGAGGGTGAAAGAAACCAAAGGACACCCACACAAACACTGGAAGAACATGCGAACTCCACACAGAAAGATCGGATTCAAACCCACAACCTTCGAATTGTGAGGCGGCAGTGCTAACCGCTACGCCCAATATCAATATGACTGGCTAAAAGACAGCCGACAGAATGGGCCTTGAGTAAGGATTGATTAAATTTAAGCAGAGATTCTTTCGCACAAAAAGTCTTCAGGTTTTATGGCAGTGAGATCATTTTAGAAATGCTGGAGATCAAGGCTGAAAAATCGCAGTTTACCATGAGAAAGCCAGCCAACACAAACACACAAGTTGGCTTAAGCTCAAATGCAGACAAACATCTGCTTTTGCTGTTCTTGGTTTGGGTCTCGAAACTGTGAGACCACTAGGGCTGGGGCGATTCTGAATCAATTTTTTTAAAGGCGTATTACCACCACCTGTTGCCATGAGGCGAACATACGCGCTTTCCCTTTTCCTTTTTTTAAACCTGACGCAGGTTGAACGAAAGTGCCAAACATAAAGGGCATGTGAAATGCTTCCGGAAAAAAACTTGACTGACATCAGTATTTTTCGGCGACATGTTGCACGGAGCAAAGTAAAGGACTACAGAGTTGTCTCCTATTAGCCAATTAGGCTACTCTGAGAAAAGGAACCTGATCCAATTTACTTTACTTGATTAGCAATGAAATGGTGGATGCGTTAACTCTCTAACACTCCGTTTACACGTGGCCGGCTATTTTCATCAATGAACATTTCACCGCCTCCGTTTTCAAAAATAATATCATGCATACATATAAGTTTTCAGAGAAGTTTTCGTTTACACGTACCCGTGTACATGCCGTCAAGAGCATATCAAACCTGTGGGTGACAGTGAAATGATAAGCTGAACCCCACATTAAGCACGATCATCCATGATCACCACAGCCAAATGAAAATGTAAACATAGGTCGCACTTTTGACGCAGGTACAAGTTCTGGCACATACTGTGACGTCAGCTGCCTAAAACTCCATTTTTCTCTGTTCACATGCACACTTGCAACCGAAGTTTTCCAAAATCCCCACTCTGGCCGGAGTTTTTAGAAAGAATCGTTTTCAGGGGCGAATTCTCTGTTTGCGTGTAAACGAAGGGCACAAACGCAGGGAAATGTCTCCGTTTGTCAAATAACCGCGCACATGTAAACGGGGCCTAAGTTGAATGAGTAGAGCTGTTTATTAAGACAGCATGTTTGATTGCTGCATTTTGAAATTTAAATGGCCATAGAACAGCATGAACATGATAGCCATTGCCACGGCATTTCGTGCGACTGTGATAATTTATATCTCACATTCACGTTTCATCCACTTTTCAGAATGTTTCCCACCTTGTGTATTTTATAGAGGCTTAAAATCCAGGGCGATCTTATGACAAATCTGTTTTAATTCATCTTTAATAATGTCCTAAAATGCTACAATTAGAGATGTAATTCAGAGGAAGATTTTTTTAAATTATTCTAATTATTGGCATTCTTTCACTCCAACACTGCACCCCAGTTAGGTTTGTCTGCTTTTCACCATCACATCTTAATCGTTATAGCCTGAAATTGCTTGATTGTTATTTAGGACAAGTATACGGGAGCAGAAAAGGGGAGGGCGGAGCACCTGCAATTAGCGAAATCTAAATCAGGCTTCTTCCAGACAACGTTTACATTGTTTCAGCCGCTTCAGGTGCGTGTGTTTCAACAAATTACATACGATTGCCTACACATCTCGTGACGGCAAGTGGACTTATCACACTTTCAAAAAAATCCTAGTTCAACATCACCATATCCCAACTCTGCATTTCATCTTTCATTGCAGTATTTTTAGGAGATCAATAATGATAAAATAAAAAGAGAGATTTGTTTTCAGATCGCCCTGGATTTCAAGCATATAAAAATACACAAGGTGGAAAACATTCTGTAAAGCGGATGAAACATGAATGTGAGATATAAATTATCACAGTCACACGAAATGCCGTGGCAATGGCAATCGTGTTCATGCTGTTCCATGGCCATTTAAATTTCAAAATGCAGCAATTAAACATGCTGTCTTAATAAACAGCTCGACTCATTCTACTTAAGAGTTAACACATCCACCATTTGATTGCTAATCAGGCAAAGTAAACGGGAACAGGTATACGTTTCTTAGAGTAGCCCAAATGGTTAATAGGAGACGATTCTGTAGTCCTTAACTTGGCTCCGTGCAAAATGACGCCGAAAAATACTGACGTCAGTCAAGTTTTTTTCCGGAAGCATTTCACATGCCCTTTGATGTTTGGCACTTTCGTTCAACCTCCATCGGGTTTAATGAAGGAAAAGGGAAAGCTCGGATGTTCGCCCCATGGCAACAGGTGGTGGTACTACGCCTTAAAAAAAAATAAAAAAATCAATTCAGAATCGCCCCAGCCCGAGACCACTACATGGAATACGATTCACAGACATTGTCCTTTTTGTTTTACATATCACTTCAGTCCTACCCTTGAATTAGCCTAACATGTAATATTTAATTTATACCCAACTGTGTGGATGGAAAGCTTATAAAGAGAATGAACGCTTTGTGAGCCATGTTGAGAAACAGTCCTTGCAGATGTCTAACATACAGATCTAAGTAAATGATGAAATCGCAAAATATTGCAAAATACTACAAGTCCCAAGGAGATGTGGAAGAAAGACCTTTTCTGTTTCCAACCATCAAGGACATTAACATGTACAGCAGCCTCAAGTCTTGTGACTGAGAAACGCATTGCCTCCAATTTAAACTGAACAGGCCCCACAGAAATAGCAAGGTGGCATAAACCATAAATAATTAGACTGCCTTCCCAATGTTGTCAAAATGAAATCTGACTCAATTTACAGATGGTATCAAAACCACATTAATCACAACAGACCGTGCTCACAAGCTAACGAGGATCAAGAGTGATCTAATGAAATAAGGAGGAGACACTTCAAGTACCACACATATCGTTATTGAAAAGAGCAACAACTTACACTGTCCAAACTGTATATTGGCACCATCCATAATATCCTTGGGGGAAACAAAAGAGCAAAAAGAAAACCTTGAGCATTTTTACAACCTCTATGCCAAGAAATTTTATTCAGCCAGCATTAAAACAAGTTTAATGGCACAAACAGTGTTTCAGGTTAATCTGGGGAAAGTCAACAGAAAGTCAACAACTTTAAATGTCAGTAACAATTTAGAGCCGGAGTGCGAGCATAAACCAAACAGCTTGGATTTCCTTTGAACTCTCCCTCACCTGATTATTGGTTTTTGCAGCTCAGGCTGAGTGTAGTGCACAAGGTGTTGTAGGATACCCCATAAAGATATGGGTATGGTCATGAAGACAAATATCCCAGCAATGAACCATGCTTTGTTGTGAGTGCCAACCTAAGGGAAACAGAAGATATTTGGTACCAAACTACATGAATGAATCACAAATCAAAAAGGGTGAAAAATGCTAGATTAGGACTAGTGACTACATTAAAACACAATTCAAATCAAAAACATTTTGCGGATGATGCAAGTCCCAGCACAACAGAAAGTTCAGCATAAACTGCAGCTGAATTCCTCACAAACATGCAGTTGCATTCGATAAAACAGTTTAAATCATGAGCGCATACCAACATTAACATAATGGCAATTCTACCTAAGGCAATGACTTGAATAGTAAGGACTACAGCCTCAATTCATGTGCTCAGTTAACTCAATAAAATCTAGGGACGCATACAACGCTTGTCAATTGTAGCTGCTGAATTTAAACCTGAGGAACTTCGGGTCCATTTAAAATTCTAGAGGAGATCACAAGATTTCCAACAATCCCAAATATTTCGTGCTGAATCGTAGAGAACTGAGTAAAAAAAATTATGTACTAGATCTACACGCTCCATATTATGTACTGCAGTGGCCATAAAAACATGACTTCTGGGTTTGAATATTTCTCTCGACAGGAGTGTGACACTGCTTCAAGGAAGCGCTGCGACCGGCAGATAAAGAATATGTATGTAACATTGTCCAGCATTATAAAAAAACTCCTTCTCTGACTGTACCGTAAGGTTAAACATTACTCCTTAAATTCTAGCTTTTCAGATAATGGATCACCACATCACTCATTATTCGACTACCCGAGAGTGTAAACAGGATAAACATGCAGAACTCACCCCAGACTTCTGTAATTCCCATACACAGAATGGCAATACCACAAGAAGCAATAAAATGTATAACAACACAACCAAAGGTCGAATCCATCTTCTCCAGTTCCCACAAGTGCAAGGCATGTTTCAGCAACGACGGGGCTGGTTCGCGAGCCGCCGTGCCTTCACCAAGATCACTAAATTATTGACTTGCAGGCAAGAGAAATGTAAAGTTTTGAATCGTATTTGCTGAGCTATCCAGCATATTCAGTTGTAACGACAGAACAGTCAGACACTAGACATTGTCAGACACGAGTAATCTATGGCAGCAAGCACACTATTTTCTAAACAAACCATTACTGGCATGTTCGCCTGGCACCACATCTGTTCGCAAAGTAGCTAGCGTAACGTACTCACAACTTCGCCAGCTAGCTAACTAACACTATTGCATAAGTTTCAAGTTGTCATCACTAGAAATGATTTTTAATAACTCTAACTCCTCGAAAAAAAAAATCAATATTTCATAATTCTGCGACAAAAAAAAAAACAGAAAATAAACAGAAAACGTTCGACAACTTTACTCATATGCTCGCTGGCAGAAAAATACTTCCTGTATGGGTCTGCCTGTCCTGCCACAACCTACCTTGCTGTGGCGCGTGGTCCCGCCTATTCTTCTTCTCTTCTTCTTTTTTGGGGGGTTTTTGGTGATTTCCAAACCATATGGTGTATTACCGCCACCTACTGATTTTACATAATCGCTTTCATTATCGTGAAAACAAACAGGGAGAATGGGGGGGGGGAAATCTGCATTTCTTTTATCTATAAGTAACCTAACCCCAACTATTCAGTTTGTATTTGGCTCCTTCTCCCAACCAGCTCCTTTTCCAAAATCTCTTGGGAATCTTCCCCTTTCACGTCAGTAACCCCAAGAAATTCCCTTGCTGCGTGTACCACCATTTTAATCCTATCCGTTCTTGATTCTAACCAAGGACTGTATACAGTCCTTGATTCTAACTCGCTTGCACAGTTTATGACCATCGCCACAAACGCTAAATACCTTCTTTTGTCAACACTGATATATTCGCTGAAGATCTTGATTTTTTAGCCACGGTCTTTGTACTACACTTCTCTTGATTCACTATACCCTGTTCTTCCGTAACTTTCTTAGCAGCTTCAGCATATGACATCTTGTTGAAAGTCCACCTCACACTCAAATTTCCTCCACTCACATTGTCTACTTCCAGCTTCATGATTCCCACCGCAATTAATACACAAAGCTTGTTGTATTGTAAGGTTCGTTCTTTTTCATTACACCCATTTTTTCCACATCGTCGTCATCTAAAAGAACTTGACCTGCACACTGCAGCCACATGCCCATATTTTTGGCACCAATAGCACCAAAGTGGCGTCCTCTCGAAAGCCCTCACTTTATAACTCACGTAATCCACCAGGACCCTGTCCGGCAATTCTTTTTCAAATTCTAGCAGCACAGACATGCTGTCTTGTTCTTTCCCTTCTCAATGACTTTTCAGCTGCCGAGCTCCACATACACCCTCTACTTCCAAAAAAACACTCAACTTTAACAGTGTACGGGACACCCCCAATACCACCCTTCACATTCTCATATTGATTAATTTTAAAACAAACTACTCTCACAAGATCGAACTCCTTCATTTTGAGAGCTTTTTACCTTTGTTTCTTATTACGACATTCAATAATTACAATGCCACTTCTACACACTTTCACTGACTTAACCTCTCCAATTTGACTTCTAAGAAATTGCCCCACATAATAATTATCACCAAAAGTACAGTTAATTTTGTGCTTTTCGCCCACTGCTTTCATTCCAACCACAAATGAATCTTTAACATTTTCACTTTCACAACGCTTTTTCCTTTTCCTATTTCCCCAGTCAACCCCATCCATCTCCATGTCTTTCGAAAGTTTTTCTATTCTCCCAACCACAACAGAATAATGGTACCATCCCACTTGAACAGTCAAAATCTCCCTTCAGTTTTAGCGCGCAGCAACTGCTTCATTCTGCGTCATGAATCTTCTTCTTCTTCCCGGTCCCGCCTATCATCTTCCCGTTGATTGGATAAAGACAGGGAGTTGTGACGTTAAAAATATTTTGGCTAGTATTTCTGTCAATCAATGCGTGCATTTCCTTGTATGTGACAAGCTGATTTCTCATGATGTGTAGTCATCGGGGACCAATCAAAAGTAGCAAGATCAAGGGGCTGCTGCACAAAACCAAGATAGTTGATTAAGCTGGATTTTCCTTTTATCCTAGCTAAATTTAGCCTTGACTCAGTTGCAAAAAAGCAGGGGCTCAGCAGTAACCCAGTTGATTTATTCTGTGCGGCTAGCCTTGTCCAGACCAGGCAAACAGCCAGGCTTTATTTATCCTGGTTCCTCATCTATCCATTCAGCAATCACAAAGTGGAAATAAATGTGTTTTACAGTTATTCAATGGTACTCTTTATTTTGCCTTATTTTTATTAGCCAGCATTTAAATACCACAGATAAGCTGTCATTAATTTGAAAAGGCCAGGTGTTATTCACCTCCGCCAAGGAGGTGAATGTTTTTGCCGGCATTTATCTGTTTGTCTGTCTGTTAGCAGATATCTCAAAAATGGCCTTATAGATTTTAGCCAAACATTGCAGGATCTTAGAGTAGCACAAGAGGAACAAGTGAATAAATTTTGGCATATCTAGGCCAAAGTACAGCTGAGATATAGGTCGAAGTTCAAATCCAGCTATTCTCAGTGGTGGAGATAGAACTGCGAATTGGGGTGGCACAGACACGTCCCTTTATGACAACAATTAGTCCTGGCTAGTTCTCAAATATTTTCCTTTATTGGCATGTTTTCCGATTATCATAATTGACAACTGAAGGCACAGTTTCTCCCTATATGCGATTTTAAAGCGATGAAATCATGGGCTAAATTCAGTACAGAAAAATAATGCTTCGCCAATGCTTTGCGTTGATTGAACCGGTCCGCGTTCCAATGAAATATCGCCTTTCATTCTCGGTATTGCGTGGGTTGATAAAAAAAAGTGGCTCTCTGCAGTAAAATAGGCTATAAAAAGCGTGCAATTCATGCTATTTGCGTGTGAGTCGACAGGTATGCAATTTTGAATAACGTTGATTAAAATACAGCAGATACACGTCCAGATGAATGCTTGTCATCTTACCTAATCGGGGAGAACAAGCAGCACCTGTTAAGTGTGGAGTGCTCTCAG
Source organism: Gymnothorax reevesii (assembly GCA_029721435.1). Lineage (NCBI taxonomy): Eukaryota > Metazoa > Chordata > Actinopteri > Anguilliformes > Muraenidae > Gymnothorax > Gymnothorax reevesii. The sequence continues at coordinate 73,814,263 of CM056579.1, forward strand.
AGTGAACCTTTTATTAATTATGAAAATGACTGAGAACAGCTCAGGACTACTAATCGTTTTAAACAGATGTTTTGCACCCCAATTCTCAGTTCTGACTCAGACACAGTACTGAATTTAGCCCACGATTTCACCGCTGTTAGATCGCATATGACAAGAAACCTTGTCTTCAGTTGCCAATTGCAATAATTGGCAATGGTGTCAATAAAGGAAAATGATCGAGAACTAGCCAGGACTAATTGTTGTCATAAAGGGACGTGTCTGTGCCACCCCAGTTCCCAGTTCTAGCTCCGCCACTGGCTATGCTGGCAGAGATATGAAGTCTTTCCGATGGGCCGGATTTCCAATCGGCGTGCTTTTGGGTTTTGCTGCTACCTGGCGGTGGAATGCAACAACACCCTACATCAGCCAAGTAAATAACTAATGCACAGAGTTGCCTTGGCGTGGCTGAGGTGCTGCGCTCCCTGAGTGCTCTTGTTTTAATTGCAATGATCATTCATGTGATTGTCATTTTTACTGTTTGGTGGCTTTCTGTTGGTATATGAAGACTGTCACCCATATTGCTGTCAGAGGTTTGGCGAATGCATAATAGTGCAGCTGAGATGATTAGAAATCGCTGATGAAGTTGCAACGGCGGCATGAATTCAGTCAGTCACAGAGTTAGGAGTAACTAATTACAAAGTAACTAATTGCTGTAATCAGATTACATTTATCAGTAAGGCAGAAATGTAACGCATTACTTTGATAACTTAAGTAATCAGATTACAGTTACTAACAAATAAATGATCTAGTTACTTGCATTACTTTAAATTCCTCAACTATCGGCAGGACGGGAGGCCAGAAAAACGTTTTCATCCTCTTGTTCTTCTTCTTCCTTTTGAGTATATTGGCGATTGAGACTGAGGACAGAAATCAAATCAAACGTCCTTTTTCATGCGTGTTCATGCCAGAACTGTAGCCTTTTACTTGACTCACTTTTCTGTAAAGTGCTGTTTGGGCAGATTTTTACAACTTTGCTTTTGGCTCTGCTGTATTAAAGAGCATGAAAGAGAGATCTTGTATGTGCCCAAGAATAAAGATTAATGAGGATCTGGGCATATGCCAGGTTTTAGCATGACATGGTTTATTAATTAACTTATGGTGAATTTCAGATGATGGCGGTGAGTAATCCGAAAGTAATGTAACTAGTAGTGTAACTATTTACTTTAAGCAGTGAGTAATTCAGTAAAGTAAGGGATTACTTTTTTAAAAAGTAACTAGTAATGTGTAATGCATTACTTTTTTAGAGTAACTAACCCAACACTGGTCAGTCATGAGGATATTGTTAATGGCAGACTGGTCTGAGACCAATACATAGTAAATCATTTTATTTGACTTTCTTTTTGATGTAGCCCATCGTTTAAGAATAAAGCATTATGTTTGTCACTCTTCCACGCGTTCATGTATTTTATTTGCCATTGGTAGCACAGTTTGTGGCTGTTAGGTTTCATAGTTGTATGACGTATTGTCTTCCAAAATTAGTCTCACTTTACTGGGTCCAATAACCATACAGATTATGGTCATTTCATGACAAATGAGCTAAAGGCTGGAATCAACCCGTAACAGAATTTGCCAAACATAAATTCAGGTTTTGGAGCAACATATGCTGACATGCAAGCAATGTCTTTTTCAGGGACGTCCCTGCTTATTTCAGCCAGACAATGCCAAGCAACATTCTGCATGTGTTAGAACAGAGTGGCTTCGTAGTTAAAGAGTGCAGGTAATAGAATGCGCATTATTAAGCGCAAAATACGACAACGAAGACCCCCGACTGTTGAACAACTGAAGTTGTACATTAAGCAAGAATGGGAAAGAATTCCACCTACAAAGCTTCTAAAATTAGAGTTCTCAGTTAAAATGGAACACAGTGGTAAACATGCCCCTGTCCCACCTTTTTTGAAATGTGTTGCAGGCATCAAATTCAAAATGAGTGAATATTTCCAAAAAAATCTATAAAGTTTATCAGTTTGACCATTAAATATCTTGTCTTTGTAATGTACTCAATTGAATAGAGGTGGAAAAGGATTTGCAAATCATTGTATTTTGTTTTTATTCTCATTTTACATAACGTCCCAACTTCATTGGAATTGTTTACACTTACATGCACTATTTACATTTCCCTGTACATTCTTATAAGAAAGTACAAAATTGTTAATTTTACATTTTTTTGTGATTTTTCTGTGATGGGGCATAACACAATTTCATTTTCACGTATATGCTGAATGAGGTGATGTGAAGTAACATAACATTTGCAGCTTGGTACAGGTTGACAGAATTGTGGTACAGGGTCAAAGATCGGTACCCCCGATATTGTTTTATCTCATTTATCTCAGTAACCTATAAAGTTAGCTCAATTCTGATTGCTGATTCTGAATGTACACAAAAGGGTACTTAAATATTATCATATAATTGTATATAAAATAGTTTCATCTATATATATCATGTTTCGTTTTTCATTTATTGAAGAAAATGTGTTTTTAAAAAAGTGGGCAGGGCGCTTCTTGTGGCACGTTGGGCCGATTTTTAAAATGGTTGCGATTCGGTAATGAATCGGAGTTGACACAAAAAAAACTTGGGGTTTTCATCACCACCCATGTACCAACAAATAGGGAAGAAATTGACAAATTCTGCGACAAGATGGTGGAAAATTCCTCTGCCAGTGGCTCTTTTGACATGGAATCACCCTACTGTGAACTGAACGTTCATGAAACCGCAAAGTTTTTTAACCTTATATTTTGTAGTCATCACTTGTCAGCTTGGGAGAGAGAAAAACAAGGATTAATACCTTGTGTGATAGTCATGCTTACAGTATGCATCTCTCAAGTTTCAAAATTTCTAGGTCCAGTTTTTTGTCTTTTTGTAACTTCTAGGTCCATATCCTGCAGTTTTCTGTTTTACACTTTATCTTCACATCCACAGGCTCTATTGGTCTTTCGTGGCGTTGCGTGTAGACTGTCTGACAGTTTGTGAACTCTAAAATACCTACCAATGACAGGCCTACCAAAGAAAACGTCGCCTCGGCACACAAAAACTTTGAAATGCCTACATTAATCGCGGAAATAGCAACAGAAAAATAATACCCCGTTACCGAAACTGCATAAACTGTTGACTCGTAGCATAAGACTATGAAACTGCAACATCTTCTTTCGCAGGTTGTTGTGTTGATTGTAGAGCAGATTCGAGTTGGTGATCGTGATTGTTCTGAGTGGAGACCTGGGGATAGCTATTGAGTTACTGAGAGGGTTTGGAGGGCCTGAAAAATGGAGTGGGAAGTAGAGGAAGGAGGGAAAAAGAAAAGAAAAAAAGAATCAGAAAAAGGAGAGGAAGAGGTTTATTTAGTTGGCATGAAATTAGTTAGGTCCAGTTATAAAACAAATCATGTATTTAGTGATAGGCATTTTTTAGGACAATTTATTAAAAAAGAAGTGGGAGATGTAAAGTCAGCGAGGGTTTGTAGGAGTGGACTGATAATTATTGAATGTAAATCTAAGCGACAAAGGGATAAGGCATTGAAAATTGTAGAATTTGATTTATCCGAAGTATCGTGTTTTAGTATGCGGAATCAGCCTACAGTGAAGGGAGTAATTAGTGGAGTTGTCCATTCGGTGAAAGCTGAAGCATTTTTGAATATTGAAGGTGTTTGCGGCGCTAGGAGATTAAAAAGCCACCGTGACGGGGAAGAAACTGATAGCTTGTCAATTTTATTAGAATTTGAAAAAGAGCTACCAGAAAGGGTAATGATGGATTATGTCAGCTATAGAGTGAGGATATATGAACGAAATCCATTAAGGTGCTTTTGGTGCCAAGACTATGGGCATGTGGCTGCGGTTTGTAGGAAAAGGGTGTTTCGTTGTAGACGATGCGGGAAAGACGGATGCAATGAAGAAGATTGTGAACTGCCGAAAGAAAGAGCTGTATGTCTTCATTGCCAGGGTAATCATGAAGCGGGTGCTAAGCAGTGCGAGCGGAGGAAAACTGAAGGGAAAATTGAAAGGACACGTGTACATAACAGAATTTCGTATGCTGAGGCGGTTAAAAAAGTGAGGGAAGAAAAGGGAGTCGCAGAGCCACAAGAACAAAGTCGAGATATTGATCGTATCAGTGTAGATAAAAGAAGGTTTCTGGCATTTGTTGCAATGGTGATAAATTGTGCGAGCGAGATAGAGTCAAAAACGGAAAGAATTAAAATGGTAGTACACGCAGCCAAGGAGTTTCTTGGGATAATTGACATGAAAGGAGAAGAAATTAAGGACATGTTAGAGAAAGGGTTTGGAGGGAGTGGGAGTCAGATATCCTCTGAATAAATTTGGTTAGTTGGAAAGAACAGAGAACTTATTTCACAGGATTTAGGTAAATCGCTTTTTTTTTTTTTTTTTTTTTTTTTTCAGTAGTAGTATTAGCTTTTGTATCCATACCCCAGTCTAGCAGGTGGCGGTAATGCACCTATTATTCTAAGGTGCCAACCGCCAAAAAACCAAAAGAAGAAGAAGAAGATCTTCTTTCGCATCCGTCTTTGCCATTTACTGCGCTTGCGCGTACCGGCCCAGGCTGCTTTCAGAGATAGCGGAATCAGGCGTGTCTCCTTCGGTTGGTAAGTAAAACTTCCAAATATGACGTTATTATTTATGCAGATGTTTAACAATGAATTGTAAGTAGTGATGGCCAAACGAGGCTTTGTGAAGCTTCGGACCCTATTGGACCTTTGTATTGAAAATGGGTTCGCTACTCGAAGCTTCATTCATTAAGCACGTGGGTGACATCTGCTGGCACAGAGATTGTATACAGCCTTGCAAAGGTGACGCTGACGGACCTTGTGCGTGCACTTTGAGTATGTTGTATTGCGAAAAATATTTAAATAAAGCTGAAATCTAACTTTGTCTTACATGTGTCTGTTGTTTTTCTTCCTTACCTTAATAATTCATATTATATTATAACATTAATTACATCCACAGCCTCATTGAATCCGGTAAATATTTGCTCTGTCCAAAAAATATATTGTATTATGTTTTTTTATTGTGCTTGGTGTTCAGTGGGTGTGCTTGAGCGACTTTGGCATTATCATTTTTGAATAAAAATGTCTAACAGCGCTGTTTCATCCATCTTAAATACATCTGAATTGCGCTAATGTTTCAAAGCTCCGCCTATCGAATCAAACCGGTCAGCTGATTCAGTCTGAATGAAGCGGCGAAGTGGTTCAAACGTCATCAGTCACGTGGTTTTTACCGATGTGAGGCAAGCTCCGGCACAGTGCTTCAGAAAAATACCCTGCCGAGTTTGAAGCGCGCTTCGGAGCCTTGGAGTCAGCGGTAACATCACTAATTGTAAGACGTAGCTGTTATATCCACATTCTCGTAAATTCGCTCATTTTAGCATGTCACCCTGCCGAAAATGAACGATGCACTGTCGATTTCGCTAAAGTCTTAGAGTTGCCAACTTGACGACTTTCTCGCTTAATCTGGCGACTTTCCAAAGCGGGATTGTTTGTCCACTCGTATGTATACGTCTTGAGAAAGTCGTCAAGTTGGCAACTCTAAGACTATAGCGAAATCGACAGTGCATCGTTCATTTTCGGCAGGGTGACATGCTAAAATAAGCGAATTTACGAGAATGTGGATGTAACAGCTACCTCTTACAATTCATTGTTAAACATCTGCATAAATAATAACGTCATATTTGGAAGTTTTACTTACCAACCGAAGGAGACACGCCTGATTCCGCTATCTCTGAAAGCAGCCTGGGCCGGTACGCGCAAGCGCAGTAAATGGCAAAGACGGATGCGAATGAAGATGTTGCAGTTTCATAGTCTTATGCTACGAGTCAACAGTTTATGTTGCGGTTTTTGCAGTTTCGGTTGCGGGGTATTGTTTTTCTGTTGCTATTTCCGCGATTAATGTAGGCATTTCAAAGTTTTTGTGTGCTGAGGCAACGTTTTCTTTGGTAGGCCTGAATGAGTAACTGCAGGAATTGTGCGTATTGTAGATTTCCTTTAGGCAATACTACGTTGTCAGGCTGGCTCACAGGTTGGACAGTATCTGGGTCTGTTACAAATATAATCTCTATGACCATCTGTCATGGTTCTGGTTTTTTGGTCATGTTTATGTCCTGGTTTTGTGTTCATGATTATTGTCTTTTATTTATTCTTTTTGGTTTTTGTAATATTCAGGTTTTTGGTTCATTCCATGTTTCAGTTCCATTGAACTTGTCTCCCCTGTTTTGTGATCCAGTTGGTTTAGTCCGTCTTCCCTGTCTGCGTGCTCACTGAATTCGGGCGATTTAAATGAAGTCCGGTGTTAAAGAAATTCCTTCGTATCTCGTTTTCTTCCTTCACCCTTCTGTTCTGATTACTAATAAGACTAACATTTGTATTTTGAATTATAGTCTACAAACACAACTGACCATGTATATTTTCGATTACTAAGGAGCACTCTAGTTTAAGTTGTAAAGCTGCACTGCTACTAATGGACTAATTACCTCTGCAATCGCCCTGTTCTATTGTCGCCCCTTGGCTATCGCTTTGCTCTCCCTGAGTTTCAGCGAGAATCTCTCGCAAGTGCTTAATTACTTTCCTGCTCTTGTTATCTGTGCACTTAGAACTCCTGGACCAGAGCTGTTTTAATGTCATAGGCTGTCTGTGTGATTCCCGTTCGTATTTTGTCTCTCGCCAATTTTCGTGGTAAGGGTTTCCCTCATGTGATTCTCCCGATGTAATTAGCCTCATTCCCCACAGCTGATCTCTGTATAGCATGTGACCATTCCTGTGTGTATATTAGGAGTCTTTTCACTCACAGCTCTTGTTAGAACGTTGATCAATATTTCTTTGTGCAGAGCTCCTCGTATGCCATAGATTATTGTTTTACGTCTATTGGTAGTGATGGCAGAGTGAAGCTTTCTGAACCAGTGAAGCTTTCCAGCCAATTGTATCGTGAAAAGGTTCATTCATTCAAGGCCTCAAACTCTATGATGACCTCTGCTGTTCAAAACTTGTAGTGCAGTATGTTTGAAATAGCCTACCGGTATATTTTGGCCCAGTCTCGGTGGGTTGAACATGGTTATGAAAACTTGAACCAATAAATTTATCTAATAAATACACGGATTCCTGTAGGAATAAAACTGTTTTTCCTGTTTTAATTGTGTCCATATTTGCGTAATTAAAATTATAGCCTGTCTATTGCCAACCTTGTTATGGGAAATCAAATTAAAGTGCTTCCACATCTCAGAGCGACCTCTCTTTGCTACAGGTTCCATTATAATCTGCTGTTTGCTACGACTGACTCACAAGACTGCTTTCGATTACTTCACATCCACAAGCGCGCACCCTGTTTCGCACATCTTTGAATCAAATCGAAGCAGTCACCTGAATGTGAGCTAGAACGAAGCTTCGGACGTCGCTGATCATGTGATCAGCAGCAAACAAACCAAGCACCGATACATTTGCTTCGCCTTGAACTGGTTCATACTTTGACACAAGCTTCGAAGCAGGAGGCTCGGAGGTAACAACACCATCTATTGGATAGTCCGACCTTGATTCTTGCCATTGCCCTTTTTGTTCTTTCTGGATTTTCACCCATTTTTGTATGACCACAAGTTCTGTGTTTGGATGCCCTGTGTATGACCATTGGCTTTTCCCATTGACTACGACTTTTTGCCTGTTGTTTTTGTACCTCTGCCCATCTGTCTTACTGGTTCTGACCCCGGCCTGTCTAGTCGATACTGTTTTTGGATTTTGTATGGTGGCTTGGCAATTCCTGTGTTTTCTGGCTTTGACTCGGACTCCAATAAAGGTATACGTTTTTTGGATTGCTGTCTCTCGCGAGTGGTTCCTGAACGGTACCACACCATCACATCACTGTAACCATTACAGACAAAATGAGCATTTCATGATATGTCAAGCCTTCTTGAGTTCAGTGAAAGTTTTTTTGTCATCTGCTGCAGAAGTACCTTCCTCCTGGCATATGCAATAGAACTTCCATTGACTAAGTGTTGACAGGACATCCCAAGCCGATGCTTTTAACAAACAATACTCATCGGATCATTGTCTTGTGGCTCCAGGAGAATGAGTGTTGCCAGGCACTGCAAGACAAACAAAAATCAGACAGTCCACATGACACCATATAACTGGCTGGTTGTATTCCATGTACAGTACTGGAATGATGTACCTTGTATGAAGGGGACAGTTTCTGCAGGAGTGACCATATGTGGCTGTTCCCCCCCCCAGATCCCTTTCTTTACAGGCCTCCCCTGGTTGCTGTTAAGGGCCAGCCCCACTGCTCGAATGAAGTCCTGGATTGATCAGCCACCTCTGTGCTAGACAAATTAGCCTTTTTCTTAACAGCTAAAAAATCAGAACAGACAAAATGTAAGCAGGTAGCTTCTGAGTAATTTATACCCCCCGTTTGTATCAACGATCAAGGCACTTACCAGCCTGCAAAGTGATGTTGTACTTGACCTTGACTTGTGGTTTGGTCCTTTTTGGTCCAATCATGTTTGTTCTGTGTGTATAATGCATGTATATGAGAGCGAGAGATCGCCATTTGCACAGAGCTGAACTTTTTGTTTTGCATTGTGGATGCTTGCAGTTAGTCTTCAGGATAAATTTCCCGAGTTACATTAAAGGTGCACTGTGCAAGTTTGTTTCCTTTCACTTCTGTTGACATTCAAACTCCCTCCTACCCATGCTTCCATAACTGTCAACTCTGATTGGCCGGGACGGTTTGTTATGTTATGGGGCATATCCTGTGCTCCTTGTGTTTATTTGCAGTTTGTGACGCCTAAGTGGTCTCCAGAGCCGGGGGTTTTTTTTTGTTTTTTTTTACAGTGAATATAGGGGCAGGCAGCTAGCAAATCGTGGAGAGATGTCGGCGAATTGAGACAAAATATTTTCGCACAGAAAGTAAACAAACTTGCCTAGTGCACCTTTAACATTCATTGCTCATTTCACAGGCAAAGTGCAAAACTGTTTGTATTCTACGGTTTTAGTGGAGCAGTAGTCAGGAAGAGCATATTTTTGGACTACTTATGCATTCAGTCAGTCCTCAACTGGCTGCGAGGCTTTCTCTCTTTCTTTATTACAGCAGCCGTATTGCCCTTTTCACTTATTATATGTGTAACTGCCTCTTAGGTTTGCATTATGGGTACTTGCTCAATATGCCGCCAAAGTCATGAGGTCACTCCAAGGTCAACCTGTTGCAGCCATGGCAGCTGGTTCATGTCGAACGAACCGAACAACTTGCACAGTGTTTATCGTCATGGCCATCATGTCTTTGTATGGAGTTATGCTTTATTTTTGGCGATCTTAAACCCAAACTATGCTCATAAAAGAACAGAAAGCATTTCTCAGTATATTTTAATTGTCAAATATTATAGGAATTTGTGCCATCTGTCAAGTATACGAGTGAATGTGTTGTCAAGGACATGAGTGTTGACCCCAGTGAAAGTGACGTCTCACTTTTTCAGCTCATCGGGGAAAAGTATGCAGCATGTGTCCTCCCCATTTCTGCGTCATAAATTTGTGATTGACCGGTCTATTTAAGAAAGCTGCAGATGTGCATTTATCTGAATTAGTTAAACCTGAGGCAAGGAGTGAAAAGAAGACCCGCTCCGAATAGTTTTCTTTACCTACACTGTTATAAATTGACCGAATCCTACTATTAAATTAATGCAGTGTTTCCTTGTTATTTTAACTGTAAATCCAGTTCTACGCGCGTTAAACTGTGGGTTACAATTAACATACACGGAACAGCGACATTTGCACTCGTCACTGCGATGGCCCAAGCTTTGCACACAGCCGAGGCTGATGGGATACAACTGCACCAGCTCGATCCGCAGAGAATCTGTTAGTTTCATATACATTTATCGGGTTTCATCCAAGCAGCCCCTCTCAAGTTAGACATGTGTTACACAGGAGCGTGAGGACAGAAACGTGAGGACAGAAACGAGACTTGATCGTTCATTGTCCATGTGCATGCGCAAGTTTGTAAGAATATCTAATTACAAAAAGTTTACGGTATTCGTAAAAAATAGCCATGGTCAGCAAGCAAAATGATTTTTACTGTGCAGAAAGGAAGCCTTAGGTTAAGTGTACAGAAAGCCTGTCCACTTCTCTTGAATGCAGTGGTGGAAAAATAGTCCAAAAAAATCAAAGTATAGCCATAATCACAGTTCAATAAAGAACTGAGGGAGGTTTATGTGGCTTTCTGAATCACAAAAAAAAAAAAAAACAAACAAACACAGAACTGTGGAAAAAAAAAGCTAAAATCTCCCAAATCTGTCAATAGACCCGATGAGGAGACTCTAGCAGCCTTTAAAGCATGTAACACGTTTTCCAGAACGTCCATAATGGTAGCAGCTATGAGAGGGTTCATTAAAAAGAAGTGGTATATTTTGGACAAAATGGAGGGTCCAGCCACAAAATAAACAAAAGGCAGGTGGAAGTCATTGTCAAATGCTTTACCTTCAAACTCAAGGGTGGTCAACCCTGGTCCTGGAAAGCTGCAGTGTCTGCTGGTTTTTAGTGTTACTCAGCACTTATTTGATGAAGTAAAGCAGTTGATTACACACTTCACTTATCTCACCTGGTGTTTTAGGTTTAAATCTGGTGGAGAAAACGAAACTCAGCGCATCCCCTGGCTCTACAGGACTAGCATTATCCACCTCTATAAACTTTTATCTGTTCTCTGTACTTCTACTTTGTCTGCATTACAACTATGCTAAAAATGTTCGACCACATTGTCAAATCTTGGTTAACACGTAGATTCCTGTCCCAATCTGCGAGTCTGCTTAATTGGCTCTAGGAGTCTTGTGGGTTGTTTCCGCTAATTGCTTGATTGGCTCATTATTACCAAATTAAATCTGAGACACCAGGTGAGATCAGTTAAGTGAGTAGTTAGCACTCGATTGATGGATTAAAGTAGTTGAGTAATTCCAAAAATCAGCAGACACTGCGGCTTTCCGGGACAGGGGTTGGCCACCCCTGTTCTAACTCCTCATTAACAAAAACATGGTTCAATTTAGTGACATGCATCAATCATCATTCTAATTAAGAGCCTAGTCATATTTTGAAAGTTATTAGTGCATCGGTTTAAATTTCTCTCCTATTATTCAGGTGTTTCCCACGTAGCATGATGTGGACATAAACCTTGAATTGCTCTTGGTATGCGTTCCTGTTTTTGACAATATTAAGGGTAATGAAGAAAAAGTAACACCTCATTAATATTCTAGGGTTGCATTTGTGGTTGGAATGAAAACCCCTATACATGGTGGTCCTTAGGATCGAGTTTGAGAACCACTAATCTAGACTTATCAGGAACAACTCCAAAAACTGTGCTCTGCCATGGTATGGGGTCGTGTCAGTGCCCTTGTTAAGGGTAACTTCCACTTCTGTAAGGGCTCCATTAATTCTGCAAAGTACTCTCGGGTTTTGGGGCAAGGAATGCTACCTTCAAGATGACATCTTTTCCAGGAACGTCCAGCCATATTTAAACAGGACAACTCTAAACTGTATTCTATGGGTATTACAAAAGCATGGCTGTCTACTGAGAGGGTGTGGATCATGGACTAGCTAGCCTGCAGTCCCAACCTGTCCCTAATGGAGAATGTGTTATATTTAGACATAGAACATCTGCCAATGAAAACCCTGTACTGTTGTGATTCTGCCTGTTTGTCATGTCTCTGCCCTGCCTTGCCATGTCCATGTCTGCTTTGCCATGCCCACGATCTGTTTATCATGTTTATATTTGGATTTTTGCTATGTCTGACTATTCTTTGTTATGTATATTGGGATTTGGTTGCTTTGATTTATTCATGTAATTTCTTAGTTTAGGTTTTCCATGTTTCACTTTTACCATAGTAATTCCGGTCCATGTTTTGCTTTTCACCATGCATTGCACTTTGTCTCCCCCTGTCTGGTCTTTTGTCATGTGTTTGCTCACAGCCTTAGGACTGCGTGCCACACCTTCTGGTGATTAAAGGGTTTCTGGGTTTCAACCATTCCCTCCATTCTCGTTTACTTCCTTCATCTTGCTTTTTCTATATTACTAACCAATACCAACAGTTTGTTGTTTTTGCTAAATTACTAACCAAGACTGACATTGTATATAATACAAACTTACTAATATGCACTAGGGATTGTATAGCTGCACTCTACTGTTATGGCCCCAATTTGTTATTACATTTATAACACAACAGCAACAGCAAGGGATGACAGACACAGTTTTAACAACTAAAACACATTTAATTTTTAAAACAAAGACAATAACGACTAAGCAACTAACAACTAAGACCAAGATTGAATTATGTACAAAACATAAATATTTACAATCCCTTTTCGTGGGGGTGGCTTGGTGATGTCCTGGATGATGAAAATGCTCAAACACAGGCAAAGAAATCCACAAAAGAAACGTCACAGGTCTTGAACAGAATGGCAGGTCTGGTCATCTTCTTGCAATTTCTCCTACTACTTTACTGTCTCAATTCTTTTCCTTATATACTCTTTTGCAGACCCACCCACATTTAGACCTCTTTTTTTTAATTTTCTGAGACTTGCCCCAGACATGTCCAGGACATGTCTAAACATGACTCCAGTCTGAGCTTAACAAAAAAAAGGTAAATACTGCCATCTAGTGGCCTATATTCACATTACACCTCCATTCCAAAAGGGAAAAATTTTGACTCATAAAGGCAAAATTTTTCTTTTCAATACAACATGGTTAAGTGAACACTTGTCTATATATACACATCATACAATATTCAAACACATGATATATATATACACATTCAAACACGGGATAAGCGATCAGCAATTACATTGTCTGTACCCTTCACATGCTTAATTTCCAAGTCAAACTCCTGTAAAATCAAACTCCAATTCAACAATCTCCGATTCTTGTTTTTCATCTTACTCAAAAACATTAACGGATTGTGGTCAGTGTACACAATCATTGGCTTTTGTCCTGTACAAACATAAACCTCAAAGTGTTGTAAGGAAAGAACCAGAGCCAACAGTTCCTTCTCTATTGTGGAATACTTCCTTTGGTGGCGATTGAACTTCCTGGAGAAGTATGCCACGGGATGCTCAATGTCATCAGAGTCACTTCTCTGTAGGAGCACAGATCCACAAGCTTGGTCGCTAGCATCGACCGCGATGGAGAACGGTTTGTTGAAGTCAGGAGATTTGAGCACGGGGAAGCGACACAGCAGAGACTTCAGGCGATCGAAGGCTCTCTGGCATGCATCATCCCAGGTGAACTGTACGCCTTTCTTCAGTTGGTTAGTTAGACTGAGAGCAATCTCAGCAAAGTTCTTGCAGAACTTGTGGTAGTACCCGATCATTCCAAGGAAGCGGCGCAAAGCTTTTTTGTTGTCAGGAACTGGAAAGTCCATGATGGCTTGGACTTTAACATTTATGGGTGCCACCTTACCTTGGCCTATGACGTAGCCAAGATAGGTGACAGTAGCACAACCAAAGTCACTCTTGCTCAGGTTAACAGTCAGGTTAGCCTGGGTCAGGCGCTGGAACAACGTCTCTACATCTTTTAGATGTTCTTCCCAGGAGTCACTCCATGTGATCAGGTCATCGATGTACGCACCCGTGTGTGGCAATCCGGCGACTGTAGACTGTATCATCCTTTGGAACGTGGCTGGGGCATTTTTCATGCCAAAGGGTAGGACTTCATACTGGTACAATCCAGATGGTGTGGCAAAAGCAGAGATGCTCTTGGCCCTCTCAGTTAAAGGCACACACCAATAACCCTTCAATAAATCAATCTTGGTCAGAAACTTTGCTTGCCCTACTCTATCAATACAATCATCAATCCTAGGTATTGGAAACACATCAGTTCTAGTTACAGCATTTACTTTGCGATTAATCTGTACAGAATCTAGTACTTCCATCCGGTTTTGGAACTAGCACACAGGGTGAACTCCAATCTGAGTTGGAGGGTCTGATAATATCATGTTTTAACATGTACTCAACCTCTTTCTCAGCAATCTTTCTCTTTTCAGGATTCATCCGGTATGGATGCAGTTTTATTGGTTTGGCATCACCAACATCTACATCATGAGAGGCTATAGTAACTCTCTTTGGAACATCAGGAAACAAATCCTCATATTTCTTGATCAACCTCTCAAACTGATCTTTCTGTGAGGGTTCTAAGTGCTGGAGTTTTACATCAAGATTTTGCAACACTTCAGTGTTTGACAATTTACATGAAAGAACTTCAGCTTTAATTCTTGGTTCATCATCTTGAAACTCCCCCTCATCTTCACACGTTTCGACCATTGGAGAATCTGAAGTGACAGCTGCAACCCTAGCATTTCTGTCATGATAAGGCTTCAGCATGTTAATATGACACAATTGTTTTGGTTTTCTCCTATCTGGAGTCTTCACAATGTAATTGAGATCATTGAGTTTTGTCAGAATTTCATAAGGACCATGAAATCTAGCCTGCAATGGATTGGACTGCAAGGGAAACAACACAAGGACCTTGTCTCCTGGTTTAAACTCACGGCTTCTAGCCTTATGGTCATACCAAGTTTTCATTTTTCCCTGACTTGATTTCAAGTTCTCTTTGGCTAGGTCACAAGCTGCACGCAATCTATCCTTGAACTTGCAAACATAGTCTAACAGACTGATGTGCGGCTCTTCCTCTTGCCATTGTTCACTCAATAATAGCAAAGGTCCTCTCACTTCATGACTAAACACTAGCTCAAATGGACTGAATCCAGTAGACTCCTGCACTGCTTCTCTAGCTGCAAACAACAGCAAATGAACCCCTTCATCCCAGTCTTTCTCATGGTCATAACAATAAGTCCTCATCATTGTCTTGAGAGTGGAATGAAACCGCTCTAAGGCACCCTGACTTTCTGGATGATAGGCACTAGAAAGAATCTGCTTTGCACCTAGTTCATACACAACCTGCTGAAACAATCCTGAAGTGAAATTGCTACCCTGGTCTGACTGAATTTCCCTGGGAAGGCCAAACAACGTGAAGAACTTTATCAAAGCCTTCGAGACTGCAGTTGCCTTGATGTTACGTAGAGGTATGGCTTTGGGGAATCTGGTAGATGCACACATGATTGTCAACAAGTACTGATTTCCAGATCTAGTCTTGGGTAATGGATCAACGCAATCAACAATGACCCTAGAGAATGGCTCCCCAAATGCTGGGATAGGCTGCAATGGAGCTACAGGTGGGTCTAACTGGTGTTTTCCAACTACCTGACAAGTGTGACAGGTTTTGCAAAAGTTGGAAACGTCTTTCCGAAGCCCAGGCCAAAAGAAGTGTTTCATGATCTTATCAACAGTCTTGTTAACACCAAGATGACCTCCTAAAGGTAAACTATGAGCCATTGTTAAGATCTCATTCCTGTAGACCTTCAGAACAACAATTTGCCTGACCACTGCCTAATCTGCATTGGCAGGGATATCAGGAGGGCGCCACTTCCGCATCAGCACACCATCCTTGAGATAATACCCAACTGGAACTGCGTCTATTTCTTTATCAGGAAGGGCTCTCCTCTTTAGTACACAAATTTCAGGATCATTAGTTTGCTCCTCAATCAACCGCTTTCTGGACAGAGACAAGTCTCCAGACACATCAGAATCACCAGACCCATCCGGCTGGCTGAACAATGAACTGATACAAGTATCTGATAAGTCCTCAAACGGAGAAACCATAGTAGGCCAATCAGAGTCATGAGGCTGACCACCTGAGTCCTGACTATTCAATGTACTGGACGGCACCACATCATCTTCTTCTTTAGCCTTCTTGGCCATAGCACGAGTCACTGCGCAAGAAGGATACAGAGATGGGTCCTCATCCCCATCTTCAGTGCTCGGCTGTGAAGTAAGATGTACAGGGGAAACTACTTTGCCCCCAGCCAGGTCATTGCCTAGCAACAGAGAAACACCCTTTATAGGTAGACTTGACATAAGTCCCACCTTTACCTGTCCTGTAACCAAATCTGACTTCAAGAATATAGAGCGCAGGGGTACAGATACTGTCCTCCCTTCAATACCTTGTACAAGTATGAAATCCCCTGAAGCGGTCTCATCACGTAACTCCAAGGAGTCCATCAACAAAAGTGACTGAGAAGCTCCGGTATCCCTTAGGATATATATGGGGACAGGAGTAGTATGCTCATTCAGAGCCACAAATCCCTCTGACACAAATGGAAGAAATTCCTCCCTCACGAAGTCAGCTGTATCAGGCTTTTTAGCCCCACAAGAAGCAGGCAATTTAGCAGATTGGTTATCTACTACAGGGGTTTCTAACCTTGTTTTCACAAAGGCATTTGGTTTGGTATCCTTTTCTTTTTCTTTCTTAGCTTTAAGGAACCAACAGTTAGTTGTAACATGACCAGATTTCTTGCAATAACTGCAAACTAGACCACTTTTGTCACTGTCAGCTTTCACACTTTGATCAGACCTGTTACTGGATTTCTGAGCACCATCACCAGATTTGTCTTTGTCTTTGGGTGAGGAATCTTGGGTATCACCATAACCCTTTTTCTGAAATTGGGACCATCTATTATTACTGCTAGACTGAAATTGGGACTTATGTGTGAGAACATATTCATCTGCAAATTTGGCAGCTGATTGCAAATTCAGTGCTTGCTTCTCATTAAGGTAGGTCTTAACATCATCTTTAACACAGTTCTTGAATTCTTCAACTAACACCATCTCTTTTAGTGAGTTGAAATCATCCTTGACCTCCATAGAAGTACACCAGCGCTCAAAGCAAACCTTCTTCTCATTAGCAAATTCCACATAAGTCTGATTTTCAGATTTCTTCAGACCTCTGAATTTCTGTCGGTAAGCCTCTGGAACCAACTCATAAGCTCTCAAAATAACCTTTTTGACAACCTCATAATCAGAGGAATCATCTGCAGACAAAGCCGAATAGGCTTGTTGAGCTTTACCCTTGAGGACAGTTTGCAACATCAGAGGCCAGTGTTCCTTTGGCCACTGGCAACTCATTGCTACCTTTTCAAAACACTGGAAATAGTTGTCAACACCCTTTTCCGAAAATGGAGGCACCAGTTTTACCTCCTGACTGGCACAAAATTTATTTTTAGTTTCAATTTTAATTTTTAGTTGCTCCATTTGGAGTCTTTCTTCTCTATAGAATTTCTCTAATTCAAAATCTCTCTGTCTTGCAAATTTTTCCCTCTCAAATTCTCTTTGCTTTTCTTTTTCCTCCCTTTCTTTTTCTCTTTCCTCCCTTTCTTTTTCTCTTTCCTCCCTTTCAATCTCTAGCATTTTTAATTTAAGTTCCATTTCTATATTTGGATTTTCCACTGGAAACTGTTCCAGATCTCCGGGTGCAAACACATTTTCATCAATGTAATATTCAACTATCTCTCGAGCCAGTCTTGCTTTTCGCATGGCTGGTTTCACCTCTGTCAGCTCTAAATGTCTGCAAATTTCTAGCAGTTCTGTCTTTTTAAAAGACTTCAAAACCCCTACGGTTGGTGATGCCAAGAAATCATCCATTGCTGTTGTCAATATATATGTATTCAATTAAAAAAAATCAATTTTACAATTTGAAATGTTAGATTTTCAATAAATTACTCATAAAATGGTCTATCCCGGACGAGCCCCCAAATTTGTTATGGCCCCAATTTGTTATTACATTTATAACACAACAGCAACAGCAAGGGATGACAGACACAGTTTGAACAACTAAAACACATTTAATTTTTAAAACAAAGACAATAACGACTAAGCAACTAAGACCAAGATTGAATTATGTACAAAACATAAATATTTACAATCCCTTTTCGTGGGGGTGGCTTGGTGATGTCCTGGATGATGAAAATGCTCAAACACAGGCAAAGAAATCCACAAAAGAAACGTCACAGGTCTTGAACAGAATGGCAGGTCTGGTCATCTTCTTGCAATTTCTCCTACTACTTTACTGTCTCAATTCTTTTCCTTATATACTCTTTTGCAGACCCCACCCACATTTAGACCTCTTTTTTTTTATTTTCTGAGACTTGCCCCAAACATGACTCCAGTCTGAGCTTAACAAAAAAAAGGTAAATACTGCCATCTAGTGGCCTATATTCACATTACACTACTAATAGACTAAAAATCTCTCAGCAGTCGCCCTATTCTAGTCTCCGCCTCTTGCCTTCACTCAATTTACTTCGCTGTTTCCAGCAGACTCTCAGCACTCTTCTAATTACTATTCTGCCACTCACTCTGAGCACGTAGAAATACATAACCGGATCTGTTGCTCTGTCTATAGGATTGTCTCGTGATCCCTGTCCGCATTTTGGCTTTTGCCTATTTTATGTGATTAGGTTCTCCCTCCTTTGTAATTAGTCTCATTTCCAGCACCTGTGTTCTGTTTGGCATGCGATTCCCCTGGAGTGTATATTAGGAGTCTTTTCACAGCACTTTCTGGTCAGATCGTTTCGCTCAATTTACTTGTGCCATGTTTCTCTCACCGTGTTTGCTCAGAGATACCTTTCTGACTGGACTGTCTGACTTTTCGGTTTTTGGCTTTGTGATTTTGGATTTATTGTTGCATCTGTGTTTTTTGACCCTTTTCTGCCCGACCACGAGATCTATGATTGCTGCCCCGTTACGGTTTAGATTACGCCCATTGGACTTAGGCTTGGCTTCTCTGACATAGCTGTGCCTGTGTACCAAACCCATTTTTGTCCGACCACGAGTACTGTGATTGCTGCCCTGGTTTTTGGTTCTATTTTTGCTCAACTGGATTGTGGTGTGTGGGTTGGGGGTGGTTTTTGGTTTTGGTTTTTTTTTTTTTAAAGAGTGGACTTTATACCTTTTTGCCTTCTGCCCAGCGGGGGTTTCCCCCCGTAATAAAATTGGATCTACTGCATTACTTGGTTCTCGCGACTGGTTCCTGAACGCACCATCACATGTACTTTTGCACATCTTGAGACTTGCTTGTGGGAGGAATCTGAAAATTACACCTGAGATTGTTGTGATCCTGACCTGTTTGCCATGTTTATATTTGGATCTTTGAGATGTCTGACTGTGCCTCGGATTATATATTCTGATTTGGTCATTTAGAGTTCAAGCATTGTCTTAGTTGTGTTTCCATGTTTTGCTCTGGTCCATGTTTTTGTTTAAACCATGCATTGCACTTTGTCTCCTCCTGTCTGGTCTCTTGTCTTTGCTCACAGCCCCAGTATTGCGTGCCACTCTTCAGGTGATTTCATGGTTTCTGGATTTCAACCTTCCAATCTCATTTACTTCCTTCACCTTGCTTTTCTATTTTACTAAACCATACTAACAGTTATTTTGCTAGAGTTACACAAACTAACATTGTGTGTGTGTGTGTGTGTGTGTATATATATAACACTAACAAGCACTAAGGCATTGTATAGCTGCACTTACTAATTGATTTACGAGCTCTCAGCACTCTGCCTGTTCTGGTCTCTGCCCCTTGTCTTTCCCTAATCTTCTCTGCTGTGTTTCTGTGGATTCTCCACACCTGCTCGCGCTGTCTTTTCTCTATGCACGTTAGAACTCCTTGACCAGAGCTGTATGTCTGTCTATAGGTTTGTCTCGTGATCCCTGTCCTCGTTTTGGCTTTTGCCTATTATGTGATTAGGTTCTCCCTCTTGTTCCCTCCTTTGTAATTAGTCTCATTTCCAGCACCTGTGTTCTGTGTAGCATGTGATTCCCCTGGAGTGTATATTAGGAGTCTTTTCACTGCACTTGTCAGTTTCTCTGTTTGCTTGTGCCACGTTCATTCCACCTTAATCTCTTAGTGATTCTCTTCTGTCTGGACCGTCCCTGTTTGATTTTTGGCTTTTTTTTTTGGATTATTGTTGTTTGACCATTTTCTGCCTGACTACAATTTCTGATTGCTGCCCAGGTTACCGTTTGGATTACGCCCACTGGATTTTGGCTTTGCTTCTCTGATATCTGTCCCTGTGTACCCAACCCATTTTTGCCCGACATAATCGCATGATTCTGATACTCCTGCAGATCCATGCTGTTGACTAGCGCTTGTCTTCTGCATTTCAGCCTCACAGCTCATATATAACCTGACGAAATACGCATAAATCTTGTCCTACTCAAAAACAGAAAAACTAACTAAACTTCCAATTTCACAGAAGCATTTTAGTGTGCACAGAACTAACATGCATCGAAACTTTAAACGCATGTTAAAATGCTGTTGTATGCAGACAGCCAAGAACATTTAAGGTAAGTATACACTCCCAAAATAGACGTAAAATAACTTTCAGTAAGTTCATAGTGTGTACTTGATAGGACTATCAAAAATATGGACATTGTTGTTTTTTGTCAATTTCTCTAAAATGTTGATTTTGACCTGATGCTTATTGCTTCAAACACCATTTCTGAAAACCCTCTGATCAGAACATGCACTATATAGTCATAAATGATCTGTGAAAATTTGAGATTAATGTAATAAAACGTTTTAGAGAGACCCTGCCTGAGGTACTTGATCAAGTTCCACATTGCGGCAGCCATCTCTGGACTTAATTAGCATAATTTATGTAAATGAGCCATCATTTTAATTCTGAATTTAGTAGTTGGTCATATGATATTGGTACTAAATTGTTATGAATGAAAGAGAAATAAATGTATTTGGGAGTATACACTGCCCGGCCAAAAAAAAAGTCACCGTTTGGAAATTATTGAAAAAATTCTATAATTGGATAATTATTGCGGTTATTAATATGTTTCAGCTGGCAATAATCATTTTAACCCTGAATGATGAAGCACGTCGCTAGTTAATTCTTAAAAAATCACGTCAAAAGACACATCCTTTGATGGTAGAAAAAATGTTACATAATTTCAGAACAGGCAAGTTATTGGCCTGTATTTTGCAAAGAAAACCATGAAAGACAAAAATAGGTATGAGGAATCATTTTCACAAACAAATTTGCCACCACAAATTCCTGACCTTAAACGCATTAAAAGTTACTGGGATGTGCTCAAGAAAGACCACAGTGGTTCAACCATTATGTCGAGAAGACAAGATCTCGGTTTCTGATCGAAAATAAATGTTCCGGCATTGCATATAGTTGTCAAAACAATGGCAGGACGAATATGCGCTGTAATCAAAGCTACAGGGGTTCCAACTAAATATTTGAGTCTGCAAGTTTTTTTTTGGCTGGGCAGTGTATATACCTACCTTTAACACCATTTCACGAAAAGAGATCATTGCACGTTTAGCTGCACGCGGATAACCTTGCGTTTAGCCCTCAGACTAAGCAGGTGCGGTCAAATTATGACAACCTGCCATTACATAATGAGCATTTCCAATTGTCCTTACCGGTTAATAACCCCGTATGTAAGGGCAATTGCGGACTTCACGCATGGTAGCCTTTTTAGAAAGGCAGTTGCTACGGGTACAGCAGTTCTCCAATGTGGAGAGGTACGGCAGTCCCAATTTCAAACCCTGCCCTAACCTAACCTTGACCCTAACCCTAACCTTAACCCATGTCCTAATCCCTTCAAATCAAAGGCAGTGTTCGAAACCACACACTAATTATTACTCGCACTGCTGATGAGGTCATATTTAGGGGGTAGGGCAGGGCAATTCCGGTCCTGGAAGGCCGTTGTGTATGCAGGTTTTTAATTTATCTATTACTCTATCTAACTGACTAAATTTGTTGTATACACAAATATAAATTTTTGTCCAACGTTTAAAGAAAAATGTTTTTTGAAGGGAGACAAGAACAGTCTTTGATGCTCATTCATTATAATTTAAAGAAATGCATCTGAAATGTCAGATTTCATAAATATTTTGGCAAATTTAGACCATCAAATAATTAAAGGCCAGAAGTAAGTGTGAGAATAGATATGGCCCTCGTTGCCCATCTCTGGGGTAGGGTGTTCATTTATGCGCGGGGAGTGATTTTGTGTCGTGAGAAGTTCCCGGATATATACGAGATTGGGCAGATATTTTGTGGGTGCATCATAAACACTTTTCATGCATAAATTGCCTAAGATGCAACGCGACGTACACCGCCAGATAAAACTAGTTTTGGAATAATTAGAAGAAATAATTTTAACTGCAAGATTGCAGAATTTTTGTGGGAGGCGATGCCGGCACCAGCCAGCAGCAGCATCAATACAATTAATATGAGTAAAATGTTGAAATGTTGTTTACCGATCTTGTAATATGGTTTATATATGGTAAAATAATATTCAGCTGGAGATGTATTGAACGTATTATTTCAGAGTTGTAAAGAATGTTACCGCCCGGTTATGTACCGTCAGCATCAGCATACATAAATCGGGCCGTTAGCCAATGTAGCCAATGCGGGGGTGCAATGCGGCGGTCAGAGGATTTCAGTGTGTAAATAATTTTCTCGGAGTATTGCAACATTAGTAAATGCTTATATTCAGTCATGTCAATGTCACCGATGTGTTGTTTCTGTAGAATGTTCAAAAAGGAACATGGCCTGGAGGGCAAGGTGGAGCCAGGGTGGGAAAAAAGAAAAATCATATGCACTACAGTCAACACAAAATAAACAAGATGATGATGGGGATCCTGAGCTTAATCGAAATGTTAACAAAAAATGCTTTTTGTATTATTCTTTTCTGAAATGGAAAAAAGTTAATAATGTTCAGGGGAAAGGCAGGGTTGTTGATTTGCAAGAGATCATGAAAGTGTAAGAGACTGTCATGGTTTGATGGATTTGAGAGCTTTCTTTGCTGCTCGTCCGGGATGACATAGTTTTGCTCTCAATCGAATTCTTGGGCCAGCTGGCATTAATTGGGGGCGTAGCCTGGATTCTATATAAGCCCTAGTTCCGCCTCAATTCCCTTGCTAGAGTGTCAGTGTTACATTTGCACTTTAGCCGGTTAGGTCGCTAGTAAGTGAGTTGATAGGGATTTAGTTACATATTTGAGGACAAGTTTTAGAGAGCAAGGGAATCTTTGTTTTTTTTCCCCTTTTCATTTCATCCTTCCAAGCTCGCTTTGCTTCCTTCCCGGGCGACATCTTGGTCCGTTGGTAGCGCGAGTCTCACCTTCTTATTTTATTTGTGTCTCTTTCTCATCTGCTGTTTTCTCCTTTTATTCTGGCCACTGCGTTTGGCGTATAAAACTCAACAGCTATCACAGAGACAGCAAGTGATATTAGAGTTGTGACCAGCTGGTTTATTGCATTATTATGCGTTTTCATATACTTTTGCATTGTTTTGGTCTGATGATGCATAAAATCTGTGAGAGAAAAAACTGTGAAGAACCATGGAATACGCACACAAATTGCATTGCCTGAGAGAAGCTAAACGATAATGGAAGGTGTTGTGTCTGGTTTTTAACCTGCAGAAATGGACTAAATATTGCAAGGGAACATGTGAAAGTCAAATATCAGCCTGTTGACTAACTTCACGAAAAACCCCTCTTTTTCAGGTAGCAACAATCATACATGAATTGAGCAACTTCTTTTTCCCTTTCATTGTCCAGCACCATGTTTGCGGGAGAGACCTTCGACTTCCACACTTAGCTATAGGTTTTCCAGGAATTTTTCTGTAATAATAACTTATCCGCTAAGCAGGTGATTGGTCCACTTAGTTTTAGCAGAGCCCCGTTAGCCAGCGCGTTTCCAGGTAGATCAAGACAGGCCTTCATGGTTGCTGTATCGGCCCAGGTGGTTAACATGTGAGATAAATCAGGAACAAAGAACTCCCTGGGCAGAGAAACACAAACCAAAAAAAAAAAAACAACTAACAATAATCATGTTCCTGCAGCACTGCAATGGGAATATCAGGAGCAAACACCGATGCTGCAAATCTGCCCCTGAGGGTGTCCCCGGACCGCTGGAGTGGCTTGTGGGCTTCTACATCATCCCCGTCATCCTTGTCTTCGACCTCAGGCTCCAAGACATCCCCGTTCCCGAGGCAGACGTTGTGCAGGAAAAGGCAGCCATAGATGACCTCAGGCACAAACTCCACCTTTGCTTCCAGTGCCTTCAGGAAAATGGAGTGCCACCTGGTCTTGAGGACCCCAAATGTCCTCTCCACCACGAACTGTGCCCTGGAAAGCCTGGTGTTGTATCTGTCCACCACAGGATTCCAAACAGGCTCCCTGAATGGCGTCATCAGGCAGATGGGCTTTGCTAAGCACGGGTATCCGCCATCGCCCAGCAGACACCATCCAGGAGGTGGGTACAGCTGGTGGACATAGAAGGGGCTGCACCTCAGGACCCGTGCATCATGGACGCAACCAGGGAAGGCCACCACCACATCTAGAAAGTGACCTTTGTGGTCACAGATGGCCTGGAACTGGACCGAGTAGAACAGCTTCCTATTGATATAATCTGCTACAAAACCACCCAGGTGTAACAATGCGGATGAATGCAGCCATGGCCATGAATGCTCCCTGCCACCCGCCTAAAGGCTGGGGAACCAGCCAGCTGCTGGAACCCGGCTCCAATCTCCTCCAGCTCTTTGGGGTGAGGAAGTGGATGAGCCTCCTGAAAACCCCCGGGATGCCCTTACTGACCTCGTGGATCATGTCATGGCATGTGGCGCAGGGAATGTAAAAGGCCTCTGACTCGACCCGGTAGGACGTTCCACAGGCCAGCCAGTACACATACACCAGCACCTCTATCGACTTCCCCCATCCCTGGTCGTTCTCTCCCAGGAGACGGATAAGGCTCTCCAGCGATGACCTTGATAGGCTGAAGTCCTTCCGCAGGTCACCTCCCTCAAAATAGAGGCGCAACAGGGGGCCATGGGCATTCACCCTGCAGTATGACCCTCTCAAACCCACCTGTAAAGGACAATATTTAAGCTTATTTATTGGACTATGTATTGAATGTTTTAACTGTTGTTAGCAATGAATATGAAATTATTTAACTATTTCATGCAATTATTAATAGAACCAATTTATTAAATTATATGATAATTAAATGATTTATTGAACTTTTCTTTTTCTCTGGACCGTCCTCCGTCCTCCAATCGCTCACAGCCTGTCAGTCGTCTGGTTTGCTGCTACCCACGCTTTTAGTTAACTTTTATTATTTTTTCGTTATTTTAGCGTTTTGTTGTTTTGACATCTTATTGTTTTATCATTTTTATTTTATTTACTTTATATTATCGTCTTAATTATTTTATCCTTTCTATCATTTTGTTTTATCATTTTATTCGTTTTATTATTTCAAATTATCGTTTTAATCGTTTTATTCTTCCAACTATTTCATCATTTTATTCGTTTTATCATTTTATTCGTTTTATTATTTTAACTTTTAAGTAATGGCGCCGCTTACCTCTCCGGGCTGCACGAGCTGCGTCCATTTGTCCCAGAGGATCGCGGAGCTGGAGGGGAGAATCTCTACCCTTTACCAGATCAGGGATGACGAGCAGCTCATCGATTCCATGGTCGCTCCAGCTCTCGCCGCAACGAACGTCACCTCTACGGGCGAGCGAGATTCGATGGCTCTCCCTCCTGAAGCCGTCTCGAGCCACACCGAGGTCCCCTGGATCCAGCTGGGAGCAAGGCCCAAAACGGTCGTGAGCTCCACACCCTGCCAGGCGGAACCTTGGGCCGTATCGCGAGGGAAGCAACGCTGCGGCAGGAGGTCATCTCGCGTCCCGCATGTTTGGGACCTGCAGCTGGACAACAGGTTTTCCATTCTTGACGAGGAGGGTTCGTCATCCCCGCCGTCTCCTGTATGCCTGGCTGCACCTCCGCCGCCTGCGCCGAGAGAGGAAACGCGGCCCCGGGTGGCAAGCTCCGCTGCCTCACGGCCTGCTACTCAGATCTCTCCCCCGGCGAGACCCAGGTCTTCAGACAGAGCTGCTCCCCCGGCGAGATCCCGGTCCACGGACAGTGCCCTGAGACTTCCCGTCACCCTCATTATCGGGGACTCAATCATACGGAACATTCAAACGAAGTCTACAATCACATACTGCTTCCCGGGTGCCAGAGTTTTAAACATTTTAAACCGGATTCCCAGCCTCTTGGACAAACATCCCCATGTTCGGAACATTGTTGTTCATGTTGGAACTAATGACACTTCGTACCAACAGTCCGAACTGCTGAAGCGGGATTTTATCACTCTTTTCGATAAGCTAAAGGTATGTTGAAAACATGTTTTTATCTCTGGTCCTATCCCGACTTTAGGTCGTGGTATAGGGCGTTTTAACAGAATTCTCAGTCTCCATTCATGGCTGCAGTCAATTTGCACTTCCCATAGCATGTTTTTTGTTGACAATTTTAATTTGTTTTGGGAGCGTGCAGCTTTCTTCAGAGGAGACGGAATTCATCCCTCTCCGTTAGGTGCATGGAGGCTTTCCGATAACATTTTATTTACCATAGATACGTCACGCAAATGACTACGCCAGTCAACACAGAATAAAAACCCGAGGGTTACCAGCTCTGGTACTCAGTTACAGGTTGACCACGATGTAGCAACGTTATCCTCTCTTGTCTCTCCTAGCGATTCGAGTATTATTTCTCACAATGTAGCTGAATCACGACCTAGTTTAGTCAAGGGCCTGAACTTTTTTTTATTGAACACAAGAAGCGTGAAATCTGTCAATAAAAAACGTAACAAGTTGATTCAACTTCAAGGCTTAATATACGCTGGCATGCCTGATATTGTCCCCCTCACAGAAACTTGGTTGAACGACTCTGTCGCGTCAAATGAAATTCTTCCTGAGGGTTACACCCTGTATCGCAGAGACAGAGATGGCAAACGAGGCGGCGGAGTTTTTCTTGGTATTCGTAATAATATGATCTCCCGCCGTCGGCCCGATTTGGAACCCAGTAGTTGTGAGGTTATAATTTGCGAACTTGTGCCTAGTAGATCATTGAAAGTATGCATTATCTTGTGCTACAGACCTCCAGATAGTGATCCTTTGTCTTTTAATGATTTTTTGTCTAACGTTTTTACTAAATGCAGTATTGAGTACAAAATTTTATTCGCACTTGGCGATTTTAATCTCCCAGATATTCCTTGGTGGGACGAATCGGCGAACATCGGTCACACGCTGTGTGATTTGGCTGACAGCTTTTCCCTCACCCAGATCATTGACCAACCTACTCATATTAAGGGAAATGTGCTTGATTTAGTTTTTACCAATATCCCTGAACGTTGCTCCGAGCCCAATGTAACATTTGGTCAGTTTGATAGTGATCATGCTGTGATCCAGTTCAATTTTCAAACCCGAGTCAACAGACTCCGCACATGCGCGAGAAACGTGTACAATTTTAAAAGAGCTGACTTTATCGGCACTTTATAGTGTCATTTCATTCTGCTCTTCTTCATCTTGTTAATTGGCAAAGTTGGTTTGATCTTGTACATTCATCTGTCAGCAAATTTATTCCCATTGTTGTAATTAAGGATATCAATTCTCCTGCCTGGGTTGACAGTGAAGTGCGCCACCTGAGCAACAAGGTACAATCCACACGGAAACTTGCTAAAAAGCGCAATACTCCAGCGTTGTGGGCAAAATTTCGCAGACTAAGGAATAAATAAAAAAATGCATGTACTTTCAAGTACAATCAGTATTTGGACGTTCTCAGTGATTCTCTTGCCACGACACCAAAGCGTTTCTGGGGATTCTTCAAGAGTAAAACAAAGACAAAAAGTGTCCCCAGTTTTGTTGCTTATGGAGATAAAACTGCCTCCTATCCTAGCACAAAGGCGAGTCTGTTCAACGAGTATTTTCAATCCCTATTTACCCCTCAGCCTTTAGAATGAACATACCCGGATATAACAGTCTTCAAACATGTTCATTTGGGTGATTTAAGGATTACTGCCCATGAAGTTGAATCAGTTTTGATTAACCTTGATACAAATAAAGCATATGGGCCTGACGGGTTACCAGCTCGGATTTTAAAAGAATGTGCTCGTGAATTGGCTCCATCACTTTGTAGTCTTTTTAACAAATCTCTTCAAGCTGGAGAATTACCACTTGATTGGCTAAGAGCAAATGTTATTCCAGTCCATAAAAAATCTGACAAAGAAAATGTGAGTAATTATCGACCGGTATCGTTAATGTGCATTTGTAGCAAGGTGCTGGAAAGGTGCATACTTGATTTTGTCTACCCTCATGTAGTGCCTGTTCTACATCACCTGCAACATGGTTTTGTTAAGGGTAGGTCGACAACAACTCAGTTAATCCAGGTATTTCACGATGTTAGCAAATGCTTAGATCAGTCCGGACAAATTGATATTTTATATCTAGACTTTTCATCTGCTTTCGACTCCGTCCCCCATGACTTACTTTTATATAAACTCCAGACATACGGATTTCATGGAAATCTTTTAAAGTGGTTTACGTCGTACTTATCCAATCGTAAACAAAGAGTTGCTGTCGATGGTGCCCTATCATCCTGGTCTCCTGTTAAATCAGGGGTTCCACAAGGATCAATTTTGGGCCCTTTGATGTTTCTGCTGTATATTAATGACATGCCAGACTGTGTAAGTCCTGAGACTAGGGTTGCCTTGTTTGCAGATGATTCTAAATGCATAAGAGAGATCAGAAACACGCAAGACTGTTCACACCTGCAGTGCGACCTAGAAAACATCTTGGATTGGAGTCGTAAATGGGACATGAGATTTAACGCTGGTAAATGTAAACTATTGAGCGTTACAAGGAAGCGAATTCACCATTACACAATGAATGGTAATCTAATTGAAAAAGTCGACTGCATGCGTGATCTTGGGATTGTGGTGTCATCAAATTTAACATGGGATGCACATGCTAATGTCTTGGTCAGTGAAGCAAATCGCATGCTTGGATTGATTCAAAGAACTTGTGGTCATACGTGTTCAGTTCAAACAAAACGAAAACTGTATATTTCTCTTATAAGACCACTTTTAGAATACTCCACCCAATCTTGGGCCGTATCATCAAAAAAATCTCTCCTTCATATTGAAGGTGTGCAACGGAGAGCCACTAAGTACATTCTTGGTTATAATGATTGTGTTGATAGCAATTATAAAGCCCGACTAATGAAGCTTGATCTTTTACCGCTGGGCTACAGACGTGACATATTTGATTGTGTATTCTTGTGCAAATGCTTGAAGGGGGAATATGACATTAACTGCAACCATTTTGTTTCATTTCAAAATGAGGATACATTTTTAATGAAAATTCCAAAATTTAGGACTGAAACTTTTCGCCATTCATATTTTAACAGATTATTTTATTTGTGGAATGCCTGTCACCTCTATCAAATTTCTGATACTACAGCTGCTTTTAAATCGAAGCTATTTCATTTTTATAAAGAAAAGTTCAACAACTATTTTTCTTCTGATGATTCATGTACATGGGTTGGCAAATGTCATTGTTCACGTTGTCGTCTGTCCCTCTGATGTTACTTACACTTGCTGATAAACGGTCTTATTTTATTATGTATATATATATATATTTTTTTTTTTTTTTCATTCTCATTGTTCAATTGTCTGTACATGTTGTTGGATGATTGCCTCACAATAGGTGCCTTGCCACCTGTGCGATCATTTCCTGACTTCTGTCAAAGCTTAATAAATAAAAGTGATTGAAGTATTTAATTTAATTTCTCATTGGAACATTTCTATGAAATCATTGCTTAATGACTGTTTTTAAAGATTAAATTCACGTTTGCCATCTTATTATTTTTTTTTATTTCAATATATACTGAGTACAAATGAAAACGCACCACTTGAAAAAAGTCAATATTTAAGTTCAAATGAACTTCAATATAATTTTTATACAACAACAACACTTCAGTGACGTCACCCGACGTGCCGGGTGCAAGAAATGCGAGAATTACAAGTTAACTGTAACGCAAGGCAATTTTTTGCAAAAACGCAACATCTTGCACGCACACCACGGGTAAAATGAATTTCACTCTGAATTTGTGCACACATTGCCTTTAAAAGCATATGAATCCGAATAAAATTTCACTTCTTCACTGACACTTGTGAAACGTCGACACTATGCCGCGACTTACAGCCCCTGAACGGGAACGTGCCATAGGCATGCTTCAAATTGGCGCCAGCACCAGGGAAATTGCCAGACGACTACCCATGCGCACACACAATGATCGCAAGACTCCATCAAAGGTTTCTGCAAACGGGGAACACTCGGGACCGTCCTCGACCGGGTCAACAAGGTGTGACAACGGCACGTCAGGACCGTCAGATCATACGGGATCATGTCCGAGACCGCACACTACCAGTGACAAGAACGGCTGCTCAAGTCCAAGGACGACGTGGATTCATTCACCCCAACACCGTACGGAACCGTCTGCGAGCTGCAGGCCTGCGTGCACGACGTCCTTATTTCGGCCCCATATTGACGGATCGTCACCAAAACCAGCGTCTACAGTGGGCAAACAGGCACCAGAATTGGCGACTACGACAATGGCACGGTGTCATCTTTTCTGACGAGTCACGATTTCACTTAAAAGAACGCAGATGGCTGTATACGTGTTTGGCGGAGACGTGGTGAACGTTATAACGCCGATTGTGTCGTTGAAAAGGACCGTTGGGGTGGTGGCAGCATTATGGTGTGGGGTGGAATAAGCTACCGTCACAGAACCTCTCTCCATATCTGCAGAGGAAGGGTGAACGGCGTCTACTACCGGGACCAGGTGCTGCAAAACCATGTTGTGCCATTCTTCAACCAACACTACGATGTCCACACGTTCCAACAGGACAACGCTAGGGCACACACTGCAAGGGTGTCCATGCAGTACCTTGCACAGCAGAACATCCCCGTGCTTCAGTGGCCAGCTGTGTCACCCGACCTCTCCCCTATCGAGCACTTATGGGATGAAATTGGACGACGTCTTTCACGTCGATGCCAGATGGACAACATCCGAGAACTTGAGGTTGCCCTTGTCCAGGAGTGGAATGCTATCCCTCAGAACACTATCCAGAGACTGATCAACTCTATGCGACGACGATGCACCGCATGTGTCAATGCAAATGGCGGTCACACCCGTTATTGACTTTCCTGTTTGACCCCTACACCAGTTAAACCTCTCTCGCGCATTAACATTATCGTGAATGAAATTGAATGATGTTTACATGTCTTCTTAAATCATTCATTATCTCAAATGCATCATACGTATATACTTCACATATCAATCCGTGGACTATTCCAGATTTCGTGAGTGGTGCCTTTTCATTTGTACTCAATACAAATAAAGCATTTTTTTTCATGTTCTGCAAGAGATTATTTCATTCTTGATCACTCAGTATTTGTATCGCAGATACTGGCCAAAATTGTTCCATTGAAGTGAAACATTCGAAAATTCAATCACAGAATTATTTTAGCCATTACATTTCGGTATTCATTGACGCAGGTGTCTACAGCTGCGCAAAAGGGTGAATAGGAATTGTGAATATAGGCTACTTTTTCCCTCCAATTTCATTTGTAGAGTATTTGGCGAGTTCTGCTCCATACCCGTAGCTGTTTGGGTTTAAGTTATGTTTCAAGTGGAAATACGATGATAAATACATTATGCATGGGAATTAACATTAGATGATCATTTAAAGAATACTTTCTTCATCGTCATTCAGAATTCTGATACTTAACATTGTTCTTTGGTTGAAGCCAAGCTAACATTTCACTCTCATCTGTTCACATCAGCCACTGGGAGTAAGTAAGCTGAGTGTTGGAGCTACATTAGTTTGCTTTAAATAGTGGTCATTTTGACACTTAATTTGTTTATTTGATTTTGCTCACATTAGTAATTGAAGCACCCCCATAAGTCACACTTGACTTGACTTGAATTGTGGGGTTTTAGTAATCAGTGCTTCAATTTATATTTTGTAAATATTTAGTTAGTTAGTTATTTGTTTAGTTCATTGCTTTGTTTCCTGTGTTTAGGCTTTATTTTGGTTTATTAGCTGTAGTATTTGGTGAAGACACCTGGGGGTAGTAGTGTGCACAGGTAAGGGTGCATATAGGTAGGAAGTGGTAAGACACCTGTATGCACCGGGATAGTGGGCACATGTTTTTTACCAGCGCGAGAGAGACATGGATTTGTTTGCTCACCTGGAAAGTAATAATAAACCAGCCTTAAAGAGAGAATTTCGCCAAACTCCATTTTTCTTGCCTGCGTACATTACCTGC
Organism: Gymnothorax reevesii; assembly: GCA_029721435.1. Classification (NCBI taxonomy): domain Eukaryota; kingdom Metazoa; phylum Chordata; class Actinopteri; order Anguilliformes; family Muraenidae; genus Gymnothorax; species Gymnothorax reevesii. Next base: position 73,846,342 of record CM056579.1, read on the forward strand.
CCAGGGTGCCAGAAGTTGTCGTTTGCTTGTTTTATTTAATTTAGTTAAAGTTTGTTTGACAAACGGCCACTACACTGAGTAAAAGTAGAAACTTGTTGAAAATGGTATCTTACCTCTGAGGAAAATTCAAAATTCATAAGTGTACAATGAAACACAGACGGCGGGCTGATTGTCTCTGTCGTTTCGTTGCTGACCGCATCTTCACCTGGTAAGGCATAACAGCGAAATGCCGCTGTTCTGACAAATTTTGCTACCCATCAAAATATGCTAGCTGGCGGTTCTGCGCTTGCACAAACCTGAAATCTCAGGCTGTTTCCTTAAGTATCTTCAAAAATCATAAATATAGATTTATTTTCAGTGCGCATTTCCACCTGGAAGCGTACATATATTTGCATGTACATGCTGGGTTTACCTGAAAATGCAGAAATTACAAAACCCAAAACCAGTGAAGTTGGCACGTTATGTAAATCGTAGATAAAAACAGAATACAATGATTTGCAAATCCTTTTCAACTTATATTCAATTGAATACACTGCAAAGACACGATGTTTAATGTTCAAACTGAGAAACTTTTTTTTTTTTGCAAATAATCATTAACTTAGAATTTAAAGCCAGCAACACATTGCAAAAAAGTTGGCACAGGGGCCTTTTTACCACTGTGTTACATCGCCTTTCCTTTTAACGACACTCAGTAAACGTTTGGGAACTGAGGAGACCAATTTTTGAAGCTTTTCAGGTGGAACTCTTTCCCATTCTTGCTTGATGTACAGCTTAAGTTGTTCAACAGTCCAGGGTCTCCGTTGTCGTATTTTACGCTTCATAATGCGCCACACATTTTCAATGGGAGACAGGTCTGGACTACAGGCAGGCCAGTCTAGTACCCGCACTCTTTTACTATGGAGCCATGCTGTTGTAACACGTGCAGAATGTGGCTTGGCATTGTCTTGCTGAAATAAGCTGGGGCGTCCATGAAAAAGACGTTACTTGGATGGCAACATATGTTGCTCCAAAACCTGTATGTACCTTTCAGCATTAATGGTGCCCTCACAAATGTGTAAGTTGCCCATGCCTTGGGCAATAATACACCCCCATACCATCACAGATGCTGGCTTTTGAACTTTGCGCCTATAACAGTCCGGATGGTTCTTCTCCTCTTTGGTCCGGAGCACACGACGTCCACAGTTTCCAAAAACAATTTGAAATGTGAACTCGTCAGACCACAGAACACTTTTCCACTTTGCATCAGTCCATCATAGATGAGCTTGGGCCCAGCGAAGCCGGCGGCGTTTCTGGGTGCTGTTGATAAATGGCTTTCGCTTTGCATTGTGGAGTTTTAACTTGCACTTGCAGATGTAGCAACGAACTGTAGTTACTGACACTGGTTTTCTGAAGTGTTCCTGAGCCCATGTGGTTATGTCCTTTACACACTGATGTCGGTTATTGATGCAGTACCGCCTGAGGGATCGAAGGTCACTGGCATTCAATGTTGGTTTTCGGCCTTGTCGCTTACATGCAGTGATTTCTCCAGATTCTCTGATCCTTTTGAAGATATTACGGACCGTGGATGATGAAATCCCTAAATTTCTTGCAGTAGCTCGTTGAGGAATGTTGTTTTTAAACTGTTCGACAATCAGCACACGTATTTGTTCACTAAGTGGTGACCCTCGCCCCATCCTTGTTTGTGAATGACTGAGCATTTCAGGGAAGCTGCTTTTATACCCAATCATGGCACCCACCTGTTCCCAATTAGCCCGTTCACCTGTGGGATGTTCCAAATAAGTGTTTGATGAGCATTCCTCAACTCTCTCAGTCTTTTTTGCCACTCGTGCCAGCTTTTTTGAAACATGTTGAAGGCATCAAATTCCAAATGAGCTAATATTTGCAAAAAAATACAAAGTTTACCTGTTCGAACATTAAGGAACTTGTCTTTGCAGTGTATTCAATTGAATATAGGTTGAAAAGGATTTGCAAATCATTGTATTCTATGTTTATTAACTTTTTACACAACGTGCCAACTTCACTGGTTTTGGGTTTTGTAGATGATAATGGGGTATATGGGCATATATCTTCAAACAAACTTATCCAACTCATTATAGCATCTGTTGTTGTTATAATATGCTAACAAATAACAAAGTTACCATTGTAACCAGATTCATATTGCAATATTAAGGCGAAAACAAAGACTTTACGATCGCTTTGCATTATGGTAGCAATTTTTGACAAGGAAGCAAAATTTGACAGAACACCGGTCGGGGAGGTCGAAAACTGCTATTTCAGGTTGGCTAAAGTGAGGCTATTGGTGAACATCCTGTTTCAATCCCTTCATAACAAACGCACGATTTTTCCCTGTTTGGTCTTCTGCGTATTGTTAAGTTAAGGGGGTCTTATTTCGCAAAAAAACATCCGGAAATATTAATTTCTCAAATGGGATTGTGCGTAAATCATTATTTTATACCAAACAGACTTGGCGGTTATACATAAATTGGTGTGCAGTAGCCATAAAGCTCAAAAAAAGGAGGAAGGGTTTGTTTGTAGTGAGTAGCGTGTATCTACACTGTAGAGCGCGGTCACGAACATGGCCATAGAGATATATAATAAAACAGGGCTGCGTTCCAATCCGAAATAAGATACTCCCTTCACTTCTTCCCTCCACTCGAGTGAGCCCTCCGAATGACGTAGCAGGTGAGTCAGCCCTTCCCGAGCGAGGGAGGGCAATGCAGGGAACTAAGGGGGAGGGTTGTGGGAAATGGATTGGAACCCAGGGCGTCGATCCCTTGCAGCTTGTTTAAATAAGGAATTCCGAACACTACCTCTGGCTCTGACGAGGAGAAGGCGGGCGGGGCTTGGCTGGGCTGGACTGAGCTGGGGGTGAGTGGAGAGCAGCAGGCGAGATTTTTTCCCCCACTTGAGTTACGGACACCAGCAGAAACTTGATCTTGATCCGGACTGAAGGAAGGTCTTGAGACGGTTACATATCCGTCTTTACGAGCCATGCACCGACACTCGGTCTCGGAACCACTGACAGCACAGTCGAAATACCCGGAATACTGCAATTACATCGTAGATGCCTGCCTTACTCTCAGCAGCACTGTTGACCAAGTGGTCTAGCCTGCCATTTAGATAAATGAATGTTATGAATGTATTTTTTTCAAATATCTGAAGCTGGTTACAATCAATGTAGTCTAGCAATACCCAACTCGCCGCTTTTTTTATTCTGCACTTATCATATTAATAATAAACTAGTAAGTGACACCGAACAAAATCCAATGAATATAAAGTAGATATAACCGAGATTGCATCATCTTATTCTCGAAAATATGAATGCTCTGTACGCCCACAGATCTTTTTTATCAAGCCTTGCTACTGAACGTTAGAAACAGGTTTGAAAAGTGCTGTTAATGAATTGTATTCTCTCTTTGCTGTCGGCTGTTAATATTTTGCGATAGTGGTGCTTTCTTTCTGCATCATAGAAACAAAATCTTAATTAGACGGCCATAGCTATGCTCAGGCATGTGGGTGTGATACAGCCTAATGTTTTGATACTTTGAAAGAGGTTTTGAATAAATCTTTGTGTCCTTGAAAATACGGTGGCCGTTTCCAGACCTGCCAATCATTTTTAATGTTTCCAGCTAGGATTGATAAAAAATCATCTGTTCAGAGCATTCATATTTTCTAGAATAAGCTGACGCTATCTCGCTTATTTTTACATTATTAAAGCAAGGCCAGTGAAGAAAGAAAAAAATCTAACTGTCCCGAGACACTTGCTCAGAGGTCTGGCACAAGGTTGCCGATTGGCTGTATACAAATGAGTTTCTGCAGGTGTCCGGAACTCTCGTAGGGAAAAAAAAATTGCCGCGTCAGCGTAATAGGTTGCAGTAGGCTACGTTGTTAGCTAGCAAGTAGAAAGCAGACGTGACATGGCGAGTAAAAAACAACAGAAACTCTTCGGATTTTTTAAAAGAATGGCAAAGGGTAAGAATTAATGTTTGTAAACTGAAACAATAGTCTAATTTGACCAACTCCATAAGGCTGACTAACAGTGTGGCATCATTTTGTTTACCTATCCTATCGCAAGCTGGCTAGCTAGCTAATCTTAGTAAACATTAGTAAGCAGGGATCAAAATTAACTTTTTGAACTGTGAATATCTACCAGCCTCTGACAAATAAAATGGCCAAATTCACCAGCCATTCAGTCGGAAGTCAGTATTTTCTGCCTGAAATCTACATTTCCTTGTTATTACTCATGCAACTGAGCTCTAAATAGCGAAATCTGACCAGAAGGGCTATATTTAGCAAGGAGGGCTAAATGCTTTCCCCCCATTGCTTAAAGGGGACCTAACATGCTCATCCTTCTTTTCATACATATTTGTAATATTATAATGTTGATTGTCCATTCTCAACCTTTGCAAAGTTTCTAAACATAAGATACAGGGATTAAGCCGTAAATCAAGAACATGATTTCGTGAGCGTGATTTACTCTCTGAACAGCTCCTGCGAGATCTTCATGAGATCTGGGCAAAACCTGATGCCAGGTTTGTGCTGTAACCGTATGGTAAAGTAATGAAAGTCACTTTGCATCCTTGGTATTTGATTCTCCAAGACATAAATTCGCAAAATTTGATTTGAATCCTGAAAACTGCTACTTGCAGCTATTGTAGCATCATTGCTTGGCCAAGGCAACAAGACATCAGCCATAAGCATACCACATCACACTGTTTAAACGTGTATGCACCTGGAAATCAAATGATAAATAATTTGGGCAGTCTAATGTAGTCTGTTGTCTACTATAATAATTACACCTTCTATGTACTGTATAAAAAAAAAATCCTTGGCTCATCTTCAAATGTACACCCGATCCAGCCGGGCTGAGCCCCGGTTGTCCTTAAAGTCAAGAAATGCCCCTGATTGGAACCCATTGCAACGACCCTCACCGCGTTTCTTCCGCTCTTTGACATTTGTCAACATGCCAACAGGAAGTTTGTGTTGCCATGGAGCTGACTGAGTTAATTGCCAGTACATTTTACCTTTTAAGGTTCACGTGAACTCTGTATCCAGAGATGCCAGGTCTCACGCATTTGGCGTAGGTCTTACGCATTTTTTAGGCTTATTCACCGTAGTCCATAATTATTCATTGAATGCTTGATGAGATTCTCATGCGGAATTAAAATACTTGTGCATTGAAGTTTCCGTTTCACTTGCGTAAAGGTGCACCTCATCACAAGTAACATGGAAAGCGATTATGACTCTCAACTTCCGTGCTTCTCTTTACTCAGGGATTGGAAACAATGCATGTGTTTCATGATCGTTTAAATTGTTTTAATGAAATATGACCATTTGAAACGTTTTTATGCAATTCCATTGCTTTTAATCCCTCAGTAAAGACAACCCCGAGAATTCCCGAGTCATCATCAATTTCAGCAATTGTTTTGCTCTTATTCTGACGCAACTATTCAATGTTTTCAAGAGGGCCTGTAAAATAAGAACTGATAGAACTTGATGACAGCTCGTGCTAGAGTTTGGTGTCGGCAGGCATGAGCAAGCAGCGCCTTGCACGTCAGTGTTGCCAAACTTTTTCACTTTATTTCAAGAAGGAGACAAATTACACTCGCTGCTGGGATTAGTGTAAAAGCTATCATATTTTGGCCAGTATGTTATTACATCAGGCTATATATGAGAAAATAAATATAAATGAATGTATAAATAAATATTGTATCATGCTATATAAAAAGGCAAGCAAAGTGACTGATTTTTTTCTACAAGTGAAGACATTCATTATTAGCAGACCTCTACGTGGGCTACGTGGAGGTAAAACAAACTCAATTTAAATGCTGAACAGCCGTGTGCCCTGCAGGTTATAAACCAGAGGTGGGCAGCGAGGGCCGTATCTGTCCCTGGTTTTCACACCAACGTCTGGTCTTTAATTAGTTGATTGTCTCAATTAGCCAAACCATTTATGAAATCTGACGTTTCATGCGCATTTCTTTAAATTATCATGAAACTACAAAGACTAGTCTTGACTCCCTTCATAAAACATTTCCCTTTGATCAAATCATTGCGAAAATCTATGTTTGTGCATGCAATCAATTAACTCAATTAGTCAGGGTAATTGATAGGAATAAAAACCTGCATACACACCGGCCCTCCAGGACCGTGATTGCCCACCACTGATCTATGCCGATTTCCTCCAGCAGTTTTACTCAGTCTTCGATCTCCCCAGGAAGAATGCTTTGAACAATAAAAGTTCCATATTCACGTCATGCATTATGAGAAACAGCTGAATGAGAAGAGAAATGAAAAAAATGTATCAATAAATTTTTAAAAACCAGTAGGCTCTTCATTTGTGTAATTGATTTTCACAACATCTATACATTTATTACATAATGAAGAGTTTGATGGCAAAGCAAGTAACTAGGACTCACACCTGTTTTGTGTTAATATTGTGGGAAAAAGAACTTTAAGCCAAGTGTGAAACAAACAACAGGAACTCATCAATTCATCTTAAAACTACTTGGACTTGTCAATATGTTAAACCCTGTGCAATCGCTTGCAATATTGCATTGCTAACACTATGGATATGGGGCTTTCATTCCCCATTGCAGGCACTGCTATTTATTGCATAATGTGAAGTCAGAGGGTAAATAAATGAAATGCAAATAATTAAGACAAATTATCATCTTAATAGAATTCTGGAACTGCAGTTGTGGTAGCAATGAAAATCCCATTCACAGTGGTTCGCCTGGATTGAGTTTGAGAACCAATGACCTATTCTAATCCAATGTTATAACCTCTGTTTTTTTAGCAGCATTTATCTATCATCTATCATCATCTATCATTATCATCTATCAAATTAATTAACCACAAATTTCATATAACTGCAACCAATTTTATTATCAAAGGCTAAAAGTGGATAATTAGCATGTTGAATAGTGGTAGGCAACCTCTCGGCTCACAGAAATGGTTTAATCCTCTTTCTCAGCAGCCAATGCCACCGACGCAAAAAAACTGGTCAAGTGGCATGTGGCAAGATGGCTGAAAATTACGTGAAATTGACGTGTGTGTTTAGAGGTCGATTACATGTAAAATACACGTTGACAACAGATTGTTTTTCACACGTTGACTATGCGTAGAATACACATAAACAACGTGTTGTAATGTGTTGTTAGTTTATTTGACATGTACTATTTGTGTGAAAAAATGATTATTTTTGAATTGCGCGGCTTGCCAAACTTGTGATCTTGAACACGCCTCTGACTTCACATAGCTCAGCCCGATTTGGCAAACGTGCAACGGGCCAAGCCAGGATGCACTGAGAAGAATAGGTCAAGCCTCGCTTTCTCTGTCATTCTTAATTTCTGCAGCAGCCCCCAGAGTTTCAACAGCTCTGGGGAGTATGGCAGTCATCAGTCTTGACTGTTGGGTTCTAGGGTCCTGGCCTTTGGCCAGGACAGCATTTAGGGTTTTAACAGTTTCATGTTCCATAGTTCATAGTTCTTAGCCTCACAGTTTTAACAGTTTCTTGTATCAGGTTCAAGCATTTTATAATTTGTGTTTATTGTCCATGTTTTTACTTTTCCATGTTTTTGTTTTTGCCAGGTCTGCCAAGCCACTCCACCGCTTGTCTGCGTTCCGCCCTGTGCCTTCGTTGTTGCACTTTTTAGAGCTCTGGTTGGCTTTGGTATTTCCCCCTTCCTTCTAAGCTGTGCTGGATTCGGGGCTGTCTAAGCTTAATTGGCAATTAACTGTTTTTAAGTTACTAACATTTACTAACACTCACTGGGTGGTGTAATTCTTAGATAGGCACATTACTAATATTACTAATTTAGACAAGGAGTTTATTGTCATGATTCCTGCTTTACTATTTCAAGTCTTGCTGTGCTTTTCTGTTCTAAACATTCATGCTGCTTTCAAACTGCATACTTAATTGGTACTTAAGCTGAGCACGCTCATTCTCTTAATGAGCAAGTCTCGTCATCCAATCTTAGTCCATGTCCAATGGTCTTGCCATGCCTCTTGTTTCTCCTTCTCCAGGTGTTGCCCCTCATGTCTTGATTTCTTACCCTTTATCTGGATGCGGTGGAATCCAGTTAGCTGGCAGACAGTGTCTCAAGTCTTGTTCCAAGTTTAATGTACAAGTTTCATTGCCAATTTTCCAAGTCTTGTTCAAGTCTCATGTTCAAAATCATAGTTCTTGTCTTGTATATAGCGTTTTGTTTTTCTAATCTAGTCATTGACATCATTAGTCTTATTTCTGTTCATGGTTATCTCCCTGGAGTTTCCAGTGGCTTTTGTTTTTGTCGTTTTTCTGATCTTTAGTTTTTTGCTCTGTGAAGCTCTCCTTAGTTTGTCTTTGGCAACCCTTTTTGGCCAAGTTTTTTGTTGGCCCTCGTGCCTGTTTGCTTTTGTTTAAATAAATTCCTTTTTCCCTTCCACCTCGCATCTGGTGTCTTTCTGATCTCGCATCATTGACTTTTTGATCTGATAAGCAAATCTAGATGCAGGTTCAATTAAAAATCTGTGGCCAACCACACAAAGATATCTAAAAAAAATTATTCAAAAAAAAAAAAATGCAAGAAGGACTGAACCTAATTGGTAAGCGTCCTGTTGACTTCTCATTTCTTGTCCATGTCAGATGTTGCAGATGTAGTTACTAGACGGCCTCATAAATCTATTATTCACAAAGGGGTCTATTCTCGCATGCGCATAAGTCGAAAAAAGCGCGTAGCTACGCGCTTTTTAGCCTACGCCAGGGGTGGGCAATCACGGTCCTGGAGGGCCGGTGTGTATGCAGGTTTTTATTCCTATCAATTACCCTAACTAATTGAGTTAATTGATTGCATGCACAAACATAGATTTTCGCAATGATTTGATCAAAGGGAAATGTTTCATGAAGGGAGACAAGACTAGTCTTTTTAGTTTCATGATAATTTAAAGAAATGCGCATGAAACGTCAGATTTCATAAATGGTTTGGCTAATTGAGACAATCAACTAATTAAAGACCAGACGTTGGTGTGAAACCCAGGGACAGATACGGCCCACGCTGCCCACCTCTGCCCTACGCGTATTCTTCCTTCGCCCAGAAGGCAGTTACGCGCTTGGGGCGGAGCAAGACGAAAATCGGGGCCTTTCCGGACGTTTCTCATGCAAATAACACGCGTATTCTCCGCCTGGCTTACGCGCTTTTTCTGTTAAGAGCTTTTGAGGGCTGTATTAAGGTCAAGTGCCAACATAAGGCGAAATGGAATATTGCGTTTGATGTTGGTTATAGGCCGAATTTTAACACTAATTTTATTTTATTTAACATGGTAAAGGTTGAGACATTAAGTATTCGATTATTCATCCTTATTTCTAAACTACATTTCTCATGACCATAAATTATCAAACGAAAGATACTACGCAACAGCCTCTTCTCTAATTAGTTCAATTACAAATGCATTACAAACATTACAAACACACCGGTGGTCATCAATTTCACAACTGCGATGTCGGTCCTGGCATCTGGGTCGTTCCAGAGAGTGGTTGGTGATGTCATGCACATATCTGACACAGTTCATTGACGCTCCAAGTTCTTCACCATGCACTTCCACTGCAGAAAGAGTGGGTGCCACCTTCTCCTCCAGTGCAGTGAAATGCACAGAGCTGCGTGCACACTTCTCCGGTGTGCAGTGAGCCTGGCTTTTACAGCGCCCTGCAGATCTCTCCATTTAGGCTAGGCAGCTATTTATTTTCTTTTTATTTAATATTTTCTGCTATTTTTGCCGTCACGTCCGCTTGACATGCGCAGTTGTCACAGATGTGGACTTAGAGTTTGTAGGCATTTACACGGCGTCGGCAATTCACGCTAAAGGGCTATTATGCCGTCTGCCCAGACGGCAATTCACACTGGAAGGTTATTTTGCCGTCTGCTCAGACTCATACTTCTCCACAAGGCTATACTTTTACTACAGCCGCGGACGGCACTACAACTGTTCGCCATGTTATTCGACCGTCGGATCAGGTATAAGTTAACCAGAAGCATTTTTAATTTGCAGAGCACGCGTACGAAGATGCAGTGACTAACATCTGTCGCGTGGAAAATTTGTTTCGCGTCCGATGTGAAAGCGGCTTGTGTATTCGCGTCTTTGCATTGAATTTGAATGTAGGCTAATCTGTCCTGTGAAAAATTCACTTCGTGTCTACTGTGAAAGCAGCTTTATGGACAGTACGCGACAGTTAGAGAGAGCTATTACCTATTTCATCTCCGCCTTTTTTCGGCTTTATAAGCCACAAAAATTTCTGAAGGGGGATGAAATTATACTCAGCAACAAAAGTTTCTGTGACACCATTTATGTGTATGTTATAAATGACACGCGAAGATCTCAATGCAATCAATATGTTTATTTAACAGGAGAAACACTGACTTTTCAGTGCCAACGTCACTCAAAACGAAAAATGTCATTTTCATGCGTCATGAAGCACTTGTCTGACGTCTAACCAATTGTGACCTTCACACTTCAATACCGGGTGTGACTTCCTCGTGCCATGATGCAAGCAACGCATCTCCGGCGCATGGACCGAATCAGATGTGCCAGAAATTGCTGTGGGATGTCATTCCAAATCTGACGTAGACGTTGTCGCAATTCCTGGAGTGTAGCTGGCGGGTTATCCAACCGCCGCAAACGTCGATCCATCTCGTCCCAAAGATGCTCGATTGGGGACATGTCTGGGGATCTGGCTAGCCATGGCAGGACATTGATATGTTGTTGCATCAGATACTGCTGTACAATCCTTGCAACGTGTGGTCTGGCGTTATCATGTTGCAGCGTTATTCCGGGACCATGTTGCATCAAAAACGGTACCACCAATGGCCGTAGCACTTCATCGCGATATCTTTGACCTGTCAGATTTCCATCAATAACAAGCAAATCTGTTCTGTTTCTAGCCGTGATCCCTCCCCAAATCATGACACTACCACCTCCAAAACGATCAAATTCCTGAACACAGTTGTTGGCATAACGTTCTCCACGTCGACGGTATACACGTAAACGACCATCACATCGGTTAAGCATGAATCTTGATTCATCAGTGAAGAGTACAAGATCCCACTGACGTTGGATCCACCGTCGATGTTGTTGTGCCCACTGTAGACGTAGTCGTCGGTGTTGTACTGTGAGTATTGGACGTCTTGCTGGCCGACGTGGGACAATGCCAAAATGACGGAGACGGCGACGGATTGTCTGTGCAGACAGTCGCCTCAAACCAGGTATCGTTCTTGCAGTTATGGTTGCAGGTTGGAATCGATTTCGGAGATGGGTTGTTCGAATCCAGTTGTCCTGTCTGGGAGTGGTTACTCGTGGACGGCCGCTGCGAGGACGGTCTCTGACATGTCTTGTCTGCTGATGACGCTGCCATACGTTCCAAATGGTGCTTCGGTGGACATTCAGGCGATGAGCAACTTCCCTCTGCGAGGTTCCGGATTCAATCATCCCAATGGCCCTCCACTGATCATTTTCAGACAGTCTTGGCATTTAGAGGGTAGAGTTCCTGATCCGAAATGGCTGTGTTTTCGATAAGTGATGCTTCCGTTCCGTTCATCAGGCACAATGTGAACATTCCAAAAATTCTCCTCTTTTATTGCCATCCACAAGCATGATTTACGCACATTTTCACGTGCAAAGTCATTTTCTCGCATTTTCATGATTTCCATTTCAATGTTGTGTTTACGTGTACTGTTTCAGTCTGATATCACCATGTATGACAATTTCATAATTGCGTTATGAAAAATAATTAACAATATTGGTGTCACAGAAACTTTTGTTGCTGAGTATATATCAAGGTAGTGCAGAGAAATCATTTGTAAACCGGCAAGTCCACATCCGTGAAATTTGGTTTTAGGCTTTGGCTAAATGCTATGTATGATATGCCAATGTTATAATATGTTCGTGATAATCTAAAAAGTTGTGATATTCTCACGAGGGAGGAGAATGATTTTCTAATTGAGGATATCTGTATTAACTAACCCGAGTCTTCGAGTTAATTTTTTATTCATTTTTATTTTTTTTTATCATTGACAATACTGTGTATTTTAATGTGTGAATAAAGATATTATTAAATAGGCTACTCTAGATTGAGCCCTACCCTGGCCAATACCAAAGCACTACCCATTTGTTAATCAATTTTAGCCAATAAAGAATAGCTGACATGGGAAAAGTCATTATAAGTAAGTTGGATAATTGATTATAATAAAGTATTAGGCACAAGTTCAAGCGAATGTGTCGCTCAAATCAAATGGGGCATAATAGGCTACAGATATGGAATTGTGTGATTGCTGAGGCGGTTTCAGGGCAGGGGGATGACCGCGTGTGGGGTAAGAATCCTTTGTTAAAGCGTTTCCATGTCCTTAAGTTGCAAACCTGACATCGTAGTAGTTTGAGATTTTAGCTATTTTTAAATGAGATCATATAAACTGTCTTTGATTGTTAAGAATGTTCTCTTTATTTGTCTCCTTCCCTGTTTTCAACAGAACAAACAGGCTGGTGTTGGAGGGGCACATTTTCAATGCTCTGATTGCGCTGGCTGAGAAGCGCTAAATTCTTTTTTTTATTTCATTATCGCGGCAATTTGTTTGTTTGCATAGCTTTAATGCCATGGTGGCTAGGGTAAGAAATAAAATAGAGATGTCTGTATTACTTCTTCTAATTGTCACAGACATATATAGGCCGTACAGCCGCATATCGTGGGCCTGCTAATAAAACCTCGTATCTTCAAAATAATAAACTTCACAGGAAAATAAATAAATATAAAATTATACTTAAATTGATCAATATAATTTAAAATATAAATTTAATAAAACATGTTTAATTCTGCGTTTAAGAATAGTGGACATACGAGTTTTTGTTCAGTTTGGAGAAACGAGGTTTTATCAGCAGGCCCACGATTTTCAAGTTTAACCTCTTAAGCCCCAGCCTCTTTTTTAGGTTTCTGTTTGAAAATGACATACCCAAAATGAATAGGGTATATCTCTGTTTGTGTAGCATGAAGTATCAGAGAAGGAGACATGGAAATGTGGAGAGAGGGTTGATTTTCTGACGCCACTCGGATTTTGATATTTGAACATTAATATGCTTGCCGTTTGAGTTGTGCTTGGTGTATGTAAAAATGACTTATATGTGCTTGTAGCAGAGGCTCTCCTGTTTCAGTTGATCTGGAATATGACTTTATTGCTACTTAATTAACGCGGCGTAGGTATTTTGCTGCGGTGAGTCTCAGGGTCCCCCCAATTGGGGGACCCTGTCTGGTTTGCGTTTTCCATGGACCACAACTGCATTTTCATGGTTAATCAGAAAATCCTTGTTCCATGTTTTCCTGATAGCCATAATCAATGAGATTTCTAGAGAGTCTGCCTCACTCTTGGATTAGACACACCACTTTCATAAGGCCGCCTACATTCTGAAGTTAAGCGCTGTGGGCGTGATTGAAGCGAGCAGGGGAGAATACTCGTAACTCAAAAGCGCTTAACTCGAATCGCGTAAAAAGGGACTTACGTGCTAATGGAAGAATAGACCCCAAAATGTTTTTGTGGAGTTTTCCATTATATACTCGCTATTAATCCAGTGTGTTTACGATTGTGAGAGAGAGAGAAAGAGTGAGAGTGAGAGAGAGAGAGAGAGAGAGAGAGAGACTGTGTGCGTGTGTGCGTGCGTGTGTGTGTGTGTGTGTGTGTGTGTGTGTGTGTATCTGACACTGAAAGACATCTAATTTATTTTAAATTAAACACTTTATCATTTACATATAGGTCAATAAAACCAAAATCCTGAAAAATAACTAACTGCTGCCATGCACAGGGCCGTCGTTTAGGGGGAAAAAGTGATGACAATTAGAAGGGCCCACAGTCCATTGGGGCTCGCAAAACCTACAGTAACCGCCATGACTAAATTTTTATGCTTAGACCTAACTGCTATTCATACTAATGCAACAGAGTTGATCACACAGCCACAAAGGCATGCTATATTGATGAAATAAATTTCACAACCCCCTTCTTATAAAATGGTTCAGACCATGCTTCGTGCTCCTCTTGGAAATTTTTCTGTGCGTTTTTGCTTGCGAGGTTCGCAAACTACAGCAGTCAACAGTACCTGCACACACAAATCTGGACACCAGAAAAGGAGAAAGAGGCCAGCAGAGTAGGGGCCCAGAAAATTCCAAAATTCTTTTCAAAGAGAGGTGAAAGTATTTAACTAGCTTGCTATGCTAGCTGTTCAGGCTGGTTATTCAGCTGTAACATGTGGTCAGCTGAGTAAATAATCGCCTGACAAGAATGCCATTACTCCGTTATTAACGGTATCATCTACAGAAAAGATCTGTATGGCCATCATTCGCCAGCCATTATAATATATCGTCAAAAAATCCGGTAGGACACATTCCTCCATCCTTATTATGAGTGGTTACTACATACTTGGCTCTCATGACTGGACTGTACAGGCTAGGTTTGGCTAGCAAACTACATGCAGTCAGTGTGGTAACCTTAGGTGTAATTGAAACAATCGCTTGACAAGGCTGACATTTTACCTTCTTACAAAAGAGTTCACTAAAACTAAACTGCAACTTTATACTGTTGCCATCAGTCTTGTTAACACGGGGGGTAATTTTACAGAGCTTGCCCTCATACAATATCAAAGTGAAGCTGTGTGCTTAGAGCTATGGGACTGAGAGAGAAGCCCATCTAAATTTGGTCTATTCCAAGACTATGTATGTTAGTTTTCATTAGTTGCTCCATAAAATATATTTTTTAATGTTTACAAAAGCAATATGAAATGGAATCATTAAACCTTTATGCACTGCCACTCCAGAATCAGCTGAGGTCACTTCATCTGAACCTGACCCAACAGCAGACCTTCACCACCAGCAGTCTGAAGATGTTTTTGATGGTGAGTGTGGCAGAAACTGGTTGGCTGTTTAGAATTATTAGTGAACTGTTGTACCAATGGCAATTATTTGCGTACTGGTCAGTCTCTCAGCCATTTGAATTAAATGGCAAAATTGGCTGGATTTATTTATAAGTCTACTGAAGTCACTTTCCATCCTGTTGATAGAGCCAGGCCCATCTCCCCAAAGCAAGGCTACATTCAGATAGTGAGGGGAATAGTGGAGCAGATCATAGCTGTAGGCTACAGCTACAACAACCCAAGAGAGGTGTAATAGCCTTGCCAGACTTTAAATTGGAAGTCAGTTAAGCAGACAGTTGGACTTCAGAGAACTTAAGCTGTGAACAAATGAAATAACTTAAGCTCAAGTTGACATAAGGGAAGACTTAAACTACAGGTATAGTTTTTGAAGTTTTTTTTTACAAGAAAGTATTTCATTGTATTGGCAATATCATTTGCAAGAAATTCAAATAGTTAAGTTACATAGCTATCTTTTGTGATTTCACGATAACAGCTCCACCCTGTGTTGTATCTTTAGCCAGAGTTATTGTCTGTTGCACATCAGCGCTCGATGTCGTACAATAGAAGACCCAGTACCCATTTACTGAGTGGTTAATTGAACATTTATTTCTGATCAGACTAGGTGTAATAATGTGGTTTCTTTTGTGAATATGTGCCACATCTAATAATTCAGAATTTGCATTATAATATTCTTGACTCTGTGTTGAGTGGTTAATTGTACAAAATGAGTAAAAATTGGGTGTATTGCATCTAGCACTATCAAGAACACCTAGAAACAGAAAAATGAATAACAGCCATTGTCTTTAAAGAAAGGCAATGAAAAGTCGGGAGCAGGAGCCCACACTGATATTCTTTCAGGGGGCCCAGAATTCCAAGCAACTGCCCTGGCTCTTACCAGTTCCATGCCTCCTCAATTCTCATGCAGAAGGGAAAGATGCTCTTTGACACGGCGATTGAACTCAATAAAAGTTAAAATTATGTGATGTTAGTCATCCATTAGCGTCATCTCATTCCAGTAACATGTTAGGCTATTATGATGAATCGATTAACTAAAAGGGATGCCAATCACTGTGAGAATTTGTGCTTCAATCACGATCCTGTGCTGTAGTCAGTAATTATTCAATCAGCAAAATGCGCGTTTCATGATCGTTCAAATTGTTTAAATGAAATTAGACCATTTGAAACATTTCTTTTGTAATGTGAATATAGGCCACTAGATGGCAGTATTTACCTTTTTTTGTTAAGCTCAGACTGGAGTCATGTTTGGACATGTCCTGGACATGTCTGGGGCAAGTCTCAGAAAATTAAAAAAAAGGAGGTCTAAATGTGGGTGGGGTCTGCAAAAGAGTATATAAGGAAAAGAATTGAGACAGTAAAGTAGTAGGAGAAATTGCAAGAAGAAGGATACGTGTGACCAGACCTGTCATTTCTGTTCAAGACCTGTGTAGTTTCTTTTGTGGATTTCTTTGCCTGTGTTTGAGCATTTTCTTCATCCAGGACATCACCAAGCCACCCCACCAAGAAGGGACTGTAATTATTTCTGTTTTTTTTCTTATTTATCAATCTTGGTCTTTAGTTGTAGGTTGTTATTAGTCTTTGTCTTTGTTAAAAATTAAATGTGTTTTAGTTGTTGAAACTGTGTTTGTCGTCCCTTGCTGTTGCTGTTGTGTTATAAATGTAATAACAAAAAGGGGCCATAACAAATTGGGGGCTCAAGGTCCAGGATAGACCATTGTGTGAGTAATTTATTGAAAATCTAACATTCCATATTGTGGAATTGTTTTTGTGAATTTTCCTATATATATATTGACAACAGCAATGGATGATTTCTTGGCATCACCAACCGTAGGGGTTTTGAAGTCTTTTAAAAAGACAGAACTGCTAGAAATTTGCAGACAGTTGGAGCTGACAGAGGTAAAACCAGCCATGCGAAAAGCAAGACTGGCTAGAGAGATAGTTGAATATTACATTGATGAAAATGTGTTTGCACCAGGAGATCTGGAACAGTTTCCAGTGGAAAATCCAAATATAGAAATGGAACTTAAATTAAAAATGCTAGAGATTGAAAGGGAGGAAAGAGAAAAAGAAAGGGAGGAAAAAGAGAAAGAAAGGGAAGAAAGAGAAAAAGAAAGGGAGGAAAAAGAGAAACAAAGAGAATTTGAGAGGGAAGAAAAAGAAAAACAAAGGCAGTTTGAGTTAGAAAAATTAGCAAGAGAAGAAAAACAAAGAGAATTTGAGAGAGAGAAAGAGGAAAGAGCAGAAAGAGAGAGACAGAGACAGAGATTTTGAATTAGAGAAATTCGATAGAGAAGAAAGACTCCAAATGGAGCAACTAAAAATTAAAATTCAAACTAAAAATAAATTTCGTGCTAGCCAGGAGGTAAAACTGGTGCCTCCATTTTCGGAAAAGGATGTTGACAACTATTTCCAGTGTTTTGAAAAGGTAGCAAAGAGTTGCCAGTGGCCAAAGGAACACTGGCCTCTGATGTTGCAAACTGTCCTCAAGGGTAAAGCTCAACAAGCCTATTCGGCTTTGTCTGCAGATGATTCCTCTGATTATGAGGTTGTCAAAAAGGTTATTCTGAGAGCTTATGAGTTGGTTCCAGAGGCTTACCGACAGAAATTCAGAGGTCTGAAGAAATTTGAAAATCAGACTTATGTGGAATTTGCTAATGAGAAGAAAGTTTGCTTTGAGCGCTGGTGTACTTCTATGGAGGTCAAGGATGATTTCAACTCACTAAAAGAGATGGTGTTAGTTGAAGAATTCAAGAACTGTGTTAAGGATGATGTTAAGACCTACCTTAATGAGAAGCAAGCACTGAACTTGCAATCAGCTGCCAAATTTGCAGATGAATATGTTCTCACTCATAAGTCCAGATTTCAGTCTAGTAGTAACAATAAATGGTCCCAATTTCAGAAAAAGGGTTACGGTGATACCCAAGATTCCTCACCCAAAGACAAAGACAAATCTGGTGATGGTGCTCAGAAATCCAGTAACAGGTCTGATCAAAGTGTGAAAGCTGACAGTGACAAAAGTGGTCTAGTTTGCAGTTATTGCAAGAAATCTGGTCATGTTACAACTAACTGTTGGTTCCTTAAAGCTAAGAAAGAAAAAGAAAAGGATACCAAACCAAATGCCTTTGTGAAAACAAGGTTAGAAACCCCTGTAGTAGATAACCGATCTGCTAAATTGCCTGCTTCATGTGGGGCTAAAAAGCCTGATACAGCTGACTTCGTGAGGGAGGAATTTCTTCCATTTGTGTCAGAGGGATTTGTGGCTCTGAATGAGCATACTACTCCTGTCCCCATATATATCCTAAGGGATACCGGAGCTTCTCAGTCACTTTTGTTGATGGACTCCTTGGAGTTACGTGATGAGACCGCTTCAGGGGATTTCATACTTGTACAAGGTATTGAAGGGAGGACTGTATCTGTACCCCTGCGCTCTATATTCTTGAAGTCAGATTTAGTTACAGGACAGGTAAAGGTGGGACTTATGTCAAGTCTACCTATAAAGGGTGTTTCTCTGTTGCTAGGCAATGACCTGGCTGGGGGAAAAGTAGTTCCCCCTGTACATCTTACTTCACAGCCGAGCACTGAAGATGGGGATGAGGACCCATCTCTGTATCCTTCTTGCGCAGTGACTCGTGCTATGGCCCCCGAGGCTAAAGAAGATGATGTTGTGGTGCCGTCCAGTACATTGAATAGTCAGGACTCAGGTGGTTCGCCTCATGACTCTGATTGGCCTACTATGGTTTCTCCGTTTGAGGACTTATCAGATACTTTTATCAGTTCTCTATTCAGCCAGCCAGATGGGTCTGGTGATTCTGATGTGTCTGGAGACTTGTCTCTGTCCAGAAAGCGGTTGATTGAGGAGCAAACTAATGATCCTGAAATTTGTGTACTAAAGAGGAGAGCCCTTCCTGAAAAAGAAATAGATGCAGTTCCAGTTGGGTATTATCTCAAAGATGGTGTGTTGATGCGGAAGTGGCGCCCTCCTGATATCCCTGCCAATGCAGATTGGGCAGTGGTCAGGCAAATTGTTGTTCCGAAGGTCTATAGGAATGAGATCTTAACAATGGCTCATAGTTTACCTTTAGGAGGTCATCTTGGTGTTAACAAGACTGTTGATAAGATCATGAAACACTTCTTTTGGCCTGGGCTTCGGAAAGACGTTTCCAACTTTTGCAAAACCTGTCACACTTGTCAGGTAGTTGGAAAACACCAGTTAGACCCACCTGTAGCTCCATTGCAGCCTATCCCAGCATTTGGGGAGCCATTCTCTAGGGTCATTGTTGATTGCGTTGGTCCATTACCCAAGACTAGATCTGGAAATCAGTACTTGTTGACAATCATGTGTGCATCTACCAGATTCCCCGAAGCCATACCTCTACGTAACATCAAGGCAACTGCAATCTCGAAGGCTTTGATAAAGTTCTTCACGTTGTTTGGTCTTCCCAGGGAAATTCAGTCAGACTAAGGTAGCAATTTCACTTCAGGATTGTTTCAGCAGGTTGTGTATGAACTAGGTGCAAAACAGATTCTTTCTAGTGCCTATCATCCAGAAAGTCAGGGTGCCTTAGAGCGGTTTCATTCCACTCTCAAGACAATGATGAGGGCTTATTGTTATGACCATGAGAAAGACTGGGATGAAGGTGTTCATTTGCTGTTGTTTGCAGCTAGAGAAGCAGTGCAGGAGTCTACTGGATTCAGTCCATTTGAGCTAGTGTTTGGTCATGAAGTGAGAGGACCTTTGCTATTATTGAGTGAACAATGGCAAGAGGAAGAGCCGCAAATCAGTCTGTTAGACTATGTTAGCAAGTTCAAGGAAAGATTGCGTGCAGCTTGTGACCTTGCCAAAGAGAACTTGAAATCAAGTCAGGGAAAAATGAAAACTTGGTATGATCATAAGGCTAGAAGCCGTGAGTTTAAACCAGGAGACAAGGTCCTTGTGTTGTTTCCCTTGCAGTCCAATCCATTGCAGGCTAGATTTCATGGTCCTTATGAAATTCTGACAAAACTCAATGATCTCAATTACATTGTGAAGACTCCAGATAGGAGAAAACCAAAACAATTGTGTCATATTAACATGCTAAAGCCTTATCATGACAGAAATGCTAGGGTTGCAGCTGTCACTTCAGATTCTCCAATGGTCGAAACGTGTGAAGATGAGGGGGAGTTTCAAGATGATGAACCAAGAATTAAAGCTGAAGTTCTTTCATGTAAATTGTCAAACACTGAAGTGTTGCAAAATCTTGATGTAAAACTCCAGCACTTAGAACCCTCACAGAGAGATCAGTTTGAAAGGTTGATCAAGAAATATGAGGATTTGTTTCCTGATGTTCCAAAGAGAGTTACTATAGCCTCTCATGATGTAGATGTTGGTGATGCCAACCCAATAAAACAGCATCCATACCGGATGAATCCTGAAAAGAGAAAGATTGCTGAGAAAGAGGTTGAGTACATGTTAAAACATGATATTATCAGACCCTCCAACTCCGATTGGAGTTCACCCTGTGTGCTAGTTCCAAAACCTGATGGAAGTACTAGATTCTGTACAGATTATCGCAAAGTCAATGCTGTAACTAGAACTGATGTGTTTCCAATACCTAGGATTGATGATTGTATTGATAGTGTAGGCCAAGCAAAGTTTCTGACCAAGATTGATTTATTGAAGGGTTATTGGTGTGTGCCTTTAACTGAGAGGGCCAAGAGCATCTCTGCTTTTGCCACACCATCTGGATTGTACCAGTATGAAGTCCTACCCTTTGGCATGAAAAATGCCCCAGCCACGTTCCA
Source organism: Gymnothorax reevesii (assembly GCA_029721435.1). Lineage (NCBI taxonomy): Eukaryota > Metazoa > Chordata > Actinopteri > Anguilliformes > Muraenidae > Gymnothorax > Gymnothorax reevesii. The sequence goes on from CM056579.1 coordinate 73,867,063, forward strand.
AAGGATGATACAGTCTACAATCGCCGGATTGCCACACACGGGTGCATACATCGATGACCTGATCACATGGAGTGACTCCTGGGAAGAACATCTAAAAGATGTAGAGACGTTGTTCCAGCGCCTGACCCAGGCTAACCTGACTGTTAACCTGAACAAGAGTGACTTTGGTTGTGCTACTGTCACCTATCTTGGCTACGTCATAGGCCAGGGTAAGGTGGCACCCATAAATGCTAAAGTCCAAGCCATCATGGACTTTCCAGTTCCTGACAACAAAAAAAGCTTTGCGCCGCTTCCTTGGAATGATCAGGTACTACCGCAAGTTCTGCAAGAACTTTGCTGAGATTGCTCTCAGTCTAACTAACCAACTGAAGAAAGGTGTAAAGTTCACTTGGGATGATGCATGCCAGAGAGCCTTCGATCGCCTGAAGTCTCTGCTGTGTCACTTCCCCGTGCTCAAATCTCCTGACTTCAACAAACCGTTCTCCATCGCGGTCGATGCTAGCGACCAAGCGTGTGGATCTGTGCTCCAACAGAGAAGTGACTCTGATGACATTGAGCATCCCGTGGCATACTTCTCCAGGAAGTTCAATCGCCACCAAAGGAACTATTCCACAATAGAGAAGGAGCTGTTGGCTCTGGTCCTCTCTTTACAACACTTTGAGGTTTATGTTTGTTCAGGACAAAAGCCAATGATTGTGTACACTGACCACAATCCGTTAATGTTTTTGAGTAAGATGAAAAACAAGAATCGGAGATTGTTGAATTGGAGTTTGATTTTACAGGAGTTTGACTTGGAAATTAAGCATGTGAAGGGTACAGACAATGTAATTGCTGATTGCTTATCCCGTGTTTGAATGTATATATCATGTGTTTGAATATTGTATGATATGTATATACAGACAAGTGTTCACTTTACCATTTTGTATTGAAAAGAAAAATTTTGCCTTTATGAGTCAAAATTTTTTCCCTTTTGGAATGGAGGTGTAATGTGAATATAGGCCACTAGATGGCAGTATTTACCTTTTTTTTGTTAAGCTCAGACTGGAGTCATGTTTAGACATGTCCTGGACATGTCTGGGGCAAGTCTCAGAAAATTAAAAAAAAAAAGAGGTCTAAATGTGGGTGGGGTCTGCAAAAGAGTATATAAGGAAAAGAATTGAGACAGTAAAGTAGTAGGAGAAATTGCAAGAAGATGACCAGACCTGCCATTCTGTTCAAGACCTGTGACGTTTCTTTTGTGGATTTCTTTGCCTGTGTTTGAGCATTTTCTTCATTCAGGACATCACCAAGCCACCCCACTAAAAAGGGACTGTAATTATTTCTGTTTTTTCTTATTTATCAATCTTGGTCTTTAGTTGTAGGTTGTTATTAGTCTTTGTCTTTGTTAAAAATTAAATGTGTTTTAGTTGTTAAAGCTGTGTTTGTCATCCCTTGCTGTTGCTGTTGTGTTATAAATGTAATAACAAATTGGGGCCATAACAGAAGAAAAGCGTGAGAATTCCGGAATCATAATTGTTCTCATATTACTTGTGGACAAATCCACCGTAACACGTGAAACTGATAAACTTCAATGCACAAGGGCTTCAATTCCACCTGAGAGTCTCTACAAACAGTTTGATAGAATAATATCTGACTACAGCACGGGAACGTGAATATGTCATTTAAGTGTGAAAGTTGAGAGCCCTGTGTAAATAATGAAAACGGTAGTTGGTTTAGAGGTAATGTTATAACTTTTTTTAAAAATAAAAATAAATTGTCGAGGCCAACGTTAAATTTTTTTTTTTCCTGATTGCTTGCTGAAAGTACTTTATAATTTTAGTTTCAGTAGTAGCTTAAACAGAGACTCAGCTAACATTAGTTTTTACTGTGTACAGTATAGCTGCACAGTATGGTATTTGCTATTGCCGTTGGGTAGACGTCAGAAGGGATCCAGTAGCGGTACTTTCCGCTTCATGGACGGCTGCATTTTTAACAGTCCTCCCTTAATTCCATCTATAAAAATGACATATAGTGTAAGGGACAATAGATTTATGGTTAGGGGATAGAGCCAAGGTTCAGGTTAGGGAAAGTACCGTTACTGGATCCCTTCTGACGTCTACCTTGCCGTTGCTTCTCCCGGGGTTCCTTACTTCCTTCATGCTCGCTTGCGGCTCCTCCTACCTTCTGGACAGACCGAACACTGCTTACTGACGTAAAAAGCGTCACTAGCTGTGTGCCTGTATTTGAATATAGCGCGAGGATGTCACCACAGACACACTAATTGCTTTACCTGGCAAAGAATGAAATGCAAGTGCTTTCATTAGTGGGTCATAGGCCCAATCACCGTTGTTTTATCCCCCCTCTCTGATAGACACTGACTCAACAGACAGTAACGACATGGAAATCTTATGGATTACCACTTTAAGCAAAGGACAGCCAGATAGCAAAGTGAAAATTTAATGCCCCTCTGGTAAAGTTTGGCTTTGATGGGATTGGAAATGGCTTACCTTTTGGCAAGGGCTGTGCTTGAGTCAGGAAAAATAAAAATTCTATGACCTTGGTAGACCAGCTGGCTTTTCTTTCGAGCCACTGCGAGCGCTTGTTCCCGCTCTCAGTATCGCAGACAGCGCATAACGATGAGTCTTGGTCTTGCTCCCTCCGCAGGGTTGGATCTCAAGGCTCAATGGGCTCTGTCCAGTTCCAGTGGGATAGTGAAGTCATCGTCTTGTAGAAATTCAACCAAGAACTTGGCCATGAATGCAATGGGGGACCTTCCCTTGTAGCCTTCTGGGAGACCGATCACTCAGAGATTGTTACCGTGAGAGCGATTTTCAAGATCCTCTGCGTGCTCTGTTTTCTCTGCTTGCAGAACAGCTACTTGCTTCTCAATTTTTTTGCGAACTGTATCCAGTGCTTGATGGATGGGCCAAAGGGAGGCTTGAATTTCGCTTGAAATGGCCACCTGAGTGTTCTCCAACTCGGCAATAGTCTGGGATCCCCTGGAGTCTATCGCCATGTTTGATTCGTTGTTGATTGGAATGGGTAGGCTTGCCGCAGTCGTCGTGTTTTTTTCTTTTCAGAAGACGTTTTGTTTTCCCGACATAGATGGTGGTGTAATATTCCCGACATAGATGGTGGAGTAATAATATTTATTCACTGCAGTTCTGACTAAGTTTTAAAGATTTAGCTCTTAAGAGGTATAGACAAATTTAGTGCTCAGAGCCACTCTCGACATGTCTACTACAGGCGAGTGCCATAGCGGAAGTCTCCAGAAGCTGGATGGCTTGACATAAAAACCAGAGGGTTTAGCAGGAATGCAGTCCTAGTCCTGGGGACTGATGAAGATTTTTCAGAGGTTCTTAATAAATTGTTTCAGAGGAACAGGCAGGAACTATCGATTGAGGATAATGTGGTCACAATCCTAGGCACTGATATAAAGGCTTGGGAGCATGTTATCAATAAGACTCTGAAGAGATAATTATGTCTGTCTATAAATGCTTGGGAAGAGTTCCAAATAAACTGACTTGAAGTACAGATGGGAACTCCAGGACAAAGAACTTTGCTCAATTCTAAACTGCTCAAAAAAAAATTAAGGGAACTGTTAATCATCATTGCATAACGCAAAGTCAGCTAAACTTCAGGGATATCAATCATTTACGAATCCCAATTCCAATGAAGTTGGGACATTGTGCAAAAATGTGAATAAAAACAGAATACAATGATTTGCAAATCCTTTTCAACCCATATTCCATTGAGTACACTACAAAGACAAGATATTAACAGAGATGCCAAGTCTCACGCATTCGGCGTAGGTCTTACGCATTTTTTAAGCTTATTCACCATAGTCTGTAATTCGGTTTCATGCCGATCGGATAAAAATTGACCGAGATATGGCCGAAAGTCGGTTTTGACCTTTTCGTGGCCTTGACCTTGACCTTTGACCCGATCACTCCCAAAATCTAATCGATTGATCCTCAGGTCATGCCAAATCAACCCACCAAATTTTATGAAATTCCGTTTGGTACTTTTTGAGTTATTCGATACACATACACACAGACAGACAGACACACAAACAAACTAGAACGGGCACTCGGTAGAGCGCATACCTTCGCTGACGCCACTGAATCCCTCGCCACTGGCGTTGGTTTCATGCCGATCGGATAAAAATTGACCGAGATATGGCCGAAAGTCCGTTTTGACCTTTTCATGGCCTTGACCTTGACCTTTGACCCGATCACTTCCAAAATCTAATCGATTGATCCTCAGGTCATGCCAAATCAACCCACCAAATTTTATGAAATTCCGTTTTGTACTTTTTGAGTTATTCGATACACATACATACACACAGACAGACAGACAGACAGACACACAAACAAACTAGAACGGGCACTCGGTAGAGCGCATACCTTCGCCGACGCCACTGAATCCCTCGCCACTGGCGTTGGTTTCATGCCGATCGGATAAAAATTGACCGAGATATGGTCGAAAGTCGGTTTTGACCTTTTTGTGGCCTTGACCTTGACCTTTGACCCGATCACTCCCAAAATCTAAACGATTGATCCTCAGGTCATGCCAAATCAACCCACCAAATTTTATGAAATTCCGTTTGGTACTTTTTGAGTTATTCGATACACATACACACAGACACACAAACAAATAAATACACGGGGATCAAAACATTACCTTCGTCAGCGAAGTCGCTGGCGAAGGTAATAATTAAAATCCTTGTGCATTGAAGTTTCCGTTTCACTTGCGTAAAGGTGCACCTCATCAGAAGTAATATGGGAAGCGATTATGACTCTCGTCTTCCGTGTTTCTCTTTACTCAGAGATTGGAAACAATGCATGTGTTTCATGATCGTTTAAATTGTTTCAATGAAATATAACCATTTGAAACGTTTTTATGCAATTCCATTGCTTTTAATCCCTCAGTAAAGACAAGCCTGAGAATTCTCGAGTCATAATTAATTTCCATGTCATTAGTGGGGAAAATTTCTTAAATTCCACAAGTCAGTTTTTTCAGTGCGCTTTGAATGAATAATTGCTGACTATGGCACAGAAACGTGAATGCCACTAAGAAGAGAAACTCACGCCTAAGACGCAAGCCTTGGCATCTCTGTATTAATGTTCAAACTGATAAACATTATTACTTTTTTTTGGAAATATTCACTCATTTTGAATTTGATGCCTGCAATACATCCCAAAAAAGCTGCGATATGGGGCAACAAAAGACTGGGAGGGTTAAGGAATGCTCAAACACCTGTTTGGAACATTCCACAGGTGAAAAGGTTAATTGGATACAGGTGTCACGATTAGATATAAAAGGAGCATCCCCAAGTTCCCCAAGGCTCAGTTGTTCACAAGCAAGAATGAGGCAAGTTCTGCGTGAGCAAATAGTCCATCAGTTTAAGAACAACATTTCTCAACGTGTAATTGCAAGGAATTTAGGGATTTCATCATCTACAGTTCATAATATCAAAAGATTCAGAGAATCTGGAGAAATCTCTACACATAAGCGGCAAGGCCGAAAACCAATAATGAATGCCTGTGACCATCGTTCCCTCAAGCGGCACTGCATTTAAAATCGACATCTTTCTGTAAAGGATATTACCATGTGGGCTCAGGAAGACTTCGGAAAGCCAATTTCAGTTTACACAGATTGTCGCTACATCTACAAGTGCAAATTAAAACTCTACCATGAAAAGCAAAAGCCACATTTCAACAGTACCTAGAAACGACGCCGGCTTCTCTGGGCCTGTGCTCATCTGAGATGGACTGATACAAAGTGAAAAAGTGTGCTGTGGTCTGAGGAGTCCACATTTAAAATTGTTTGTGAAATTCATGGGCGTTGTGTCCTCCGAGTTAAAAAGGAAAAGGACCATCCAGATTGTTATCAGCGCAAAGTTGAAAAGCCAGCATCTCTGATGGTATGGGGATGTGTTAGTGCCCATGGCATGGGTAACTTCCACATCTGCGAAGGCACCATTAATGCTGAAAGGTACATAGAGGTTTTGGAGCAACATATGTTGCCATCCAAGAGACGTCTTTTTCAGGGACTTCCCTTCTTCTTTCAGCAAGACAATGCTAAACCATGTTTTCTGCATGTGTTACAACAGCGTGGCACGCTGTGTGTCGTAATTCGTAGTTCATTCGTCGTAGAAGAGAGCGAGTAATTGGCCTGGACTGTAGGCAGGCCAGTCTGTCTCCCATTGAAAATGTGTGGCACATTATGAAGCGGAAAATATGACAACGGAGACCCCTGGCTGTTGAGTAACTGAAGATCAAGCAAGAATGGGAAAGAATTCCACCTACAAATCTTCTACAATTAGTGTCCTCAGTTCCCAAATGCTTATTAGTGTTGTTAAAAGGAAAGGTGATGTAACACAGTGGTAAACATGCCCCTGTCCCAGCTTTTTTGTGACATTTTGCAGGCATCAAAGTCAAAATGAGTGAATATTTACAAGAAAACAATAAAGTTTATCAGTTTGAAAATTAAATATGTAGTATCTGAACAAATGGCTGATAAGCTAGATCCAGAGCCAGCAGTAAATCTTTTATGACCTTCCCCCTAGAATGTTCCTGCAGCCTGCCTGTGGGGGTTAATATCTCTGGTTTAACTCTCAGAGGGCTGGCGTAGTCGCAAAGCCCTGACTGGCACAATGCTCCTGTGGGAGTCATACCACTGTCCCCAATGAAGTAAAAGTCCAGTTATATTAATCTGTTTAAAATAATCTAAATCAACTTCCGGTTTGCGAGTAGATGGAGTAGACGTGTTGCGTGTGTGCTCCCGTGAACTTCGAACTTTTTAAACCACTCAGCCCTCCAACTTTCATGCCAAGCGGAATCCCCCTCTCCTTTTTTATTTCTGTGTCTCCTAAACAAGTCCTGCTAACTCTGAAATGGCCTCGAAAGGCGGAAAGTTGAGCAAAAAAGAAGACGCTAGTGCTAGCTTAACCCTGGCAGCCATCACCGAGCTGCTCGAGGAACACCGTGCGGCGTTAGCAGCCGAGTTCAAAACATCATTCAGTCAGCTCGACTCAAAGCTCGACCAAACGCGGCTTGCAGTGGAGGACCATGGCCAGCGGGTTTCGTCCCTCGAACTTGCTACAGAAGACCTCGGTCAACGAGTCGTTGACCTTGAGGACATTTGCTCGACCCTACGCGATGATAATGCTCGGCTAAAAGCTAAGGTTACTGACTTGGAGAGCCGAAGCAGGAGGCAGAACATACGCATTCTCGGGCTACCGGAGTCCACTGAGAGCGGATCACCTACCGAGTTCTTCTCGAAGCTGCTGTGTGAGATGTTTGGAAATAACACACTCCCCTCACCACCAGAAATCGATAGAGCCCATCGCTCTCTAGCACCAAAGCCGGCTCCCGGACAACGACCACGGCCGGTCATCCTCCGCCTACACCGGTACCAGATGAAGGATCTTCTCATCAGAGAGGCACGACGGAGAGGGAAACTTGAATATCACGGCCAGCCGGTCCGCGTTGTGGAGGACTACAGCCCCGAGGTTCTCTCTCAGCGAGCGGAGTACAGCGGAGTAATGGCAGAACTCTATAAACTGGGTTTGAAGCCTGCTCTCCTTTATCCCGCCTGACTACGTCTCACTCTGTCCGGTGGGGCCAGAAAGTGGATCAGCTCCGTGGACGAGGCGCAGAAATACATCGAGACCCTCCGCAAATCTCCGAAGCCGCCATAATAAGACTGTTAAACGACTCATTGTCGCTTGCAGCACCGCTACTAGGTCAGTGCCATTTTAGCTGGCGAGGTTTGTTTACATAGGTGGGCATGTTCACCCATCCGGTTCGTACGTGAGTATCTACGTGTTTGGACACTGCATTGACAATGTATTTGAAACAGAATTTTTCATATGCACCTTCTGAGAGCATTATGTCTAATTTAACCTGACATAGCAAGTTCAAAAAAAAATGTCAGTGTAATATGCTTTTCCCCTTTAGTTGCAAGCTCTGTAATAATTTTGGTTAACAATTTTAATACTACATTATATAGGCTAGGAAGTTGTATCTGCTTTGTCTTTTTTGTAAACAGATTTCAGAGCTTAACTCAGAGTGTCAAAGTCCTATTTTGAAGGGGGAATTCCTTTTATACTCCCCCCCCCCCTTTTATTTTTATTTTTTTTCTCTTTCTCTCTCTTGTTGGTTTTGAGGTGCTAAGTCCATGATTGTTCACGATATAGGAGCAATAGCTAGTTTAGTTAATGGGATTTAGGAAGTTGTGTTATTGTACAATGTTGGGTCTGAAGAGCTTGCTGCTTTTTTTTCTAGCAGCTGTCTTGGTTGGGGAGGGTGGTCTGGGGGGGTATGTCATTGCCAGAAATGTTGTAATACTTCCTTTGAAACTAACGCTTTGCACTAGTCGCATCCATCTCTTTTCAGCTTTTTGCCCAGGTCACTGTGCTTACATCCCAATTTTTCATATCAAACGCTATGAGTAGAAATTTGAATCTGGCGAGCTGGAATGTTAAGGGCCTGAATCACCCTGTTAAAAGAAGAAGGGTCTTTTCACACCTAAAACAACTTAAAACAGAAATAGCTTTTCTACAAGAAAGCCATATTCGCTGTTCGGACAGTAGCCGTTTACTTTCAGAATGGTTGGGGCAGGGATTCCACTCCTCATTTCAGGCCAAAGCCCGAGGAGTTTCGATCCTTATCAGTCAGGATGTATTATTTGAACTGCACAATGTGATTTCTGATAAATTTGGTCGATTTGTGATCATCTCTGGTAAATTATACAACATACCAGTCGTGCTTGTAAATGTTTACGCCCCAAACATAGATGACGTAGCCTTCTTTGAACGAGTATTCTCCTTACTCCCTGATCTTAATACATATTCTCTTATACTTGGTGGCGACTTTAACTGTTGGCTTGATCCGATTTTGGACCGATCCTCCGCGAACCCTGGCATAGCGAGTAAGTCAGCCAGTTTTATTCAGGCTTTTCTTTCTGACTATGGCGTCTGCGATGTGTGGCGCTCTCTACATCCGCATGATAGAGAATACTCCTTTTTCTCACATGTTCATCACACATACTCAAGGATTGACTATTTTTTTATTGATAATAAATTGATTCCCCTGGTTCACTCCTGTGCTTACCAGAGCATTGTCATCTCTGACCATGCTCCCCTTGCCTTAACCATGTCCCTGCCTGGCCTGCCACAAGGAGACAGACAGTGGCGATTCAATTCAACTTTGCTGTCTGATGACAATTTTGTTAAATTCATGGAGAAGGAAATAGCTTTTTTTCTTACAACTAATATGACTCCAGACGTATCTAGTCTAATTGTCTGGGATTCCCTCAAGGCTTATATCCGGGGACAGATTATATCCTACACTGCGCAGGTGAGGCGAAAATCCCACAAGGAGCGATCAGATCTTGCCCACCAAATTAAAGAGATCGATAAAAAATACGCTCAGACAAAGTCCCCAGATCTTTATAAAAAGCGGTTGGAACTAAAGACCAAATTTGATCTGCTTACCACTTATGTAATAGAACAATCGCTCTTAAAAAATAAACAACATTTTATGTATACGGAGACAAATCAGACAAATTATTAGCTAACCAACTTAAAGGCTCCAAGGCTAAACAAAATATTTCCAAGATCCGGTTACCAAGCGGCGATATAACTACGGACCTCTTACAAATTAATGAAGCATTCAGGGACTTTTATACCCAACTGTATACCTCAGAATCTCAGATTGATTGTGATGATATCTCTGATTTTCTAAATGGTCTCAATATTCCCAGTCTCTCACCAGATCTAAGGAAGAAATTAGAGGAACCTATAGCCCAGGCAGAAATAGTACTAGCCATCTCCTCAATGCAGTCCGGTAAGTGTCCGGGCCCCGACGGCTTCCCGGCTGAATTTTTAAAGAAATTCTCCTTGCTTCTGTCCCCATTGCTATGTTCAGTTCTGTCAGAATCCTGCCAACGCGGTACCCTCCCTCCTTCATTTTCTGAGGCCTGTATTACTCTCATAGCTAAAAAGGTTAAGGACCCGATGGAATGCGCCTCCTACAGGCCCATCTCCCTCCTAAACACGGATGCCAAAATTTTAGCCAAGGTCCTGGCCCACAGATTGGAGAATGCCCTCCCCTCAATTATATCTAAAGACCAAACAGGTTTTGTTAGAGGCAGGCAGTCCTACTTTAACATAAGACGACTGTTCAACATTATTTATTCTGCTCCTGAGGATATCCCTGAATGTGTTGTTTCTCTTGACGCAGAGAAAGCGTTCGATCGTGTCGAATGGGTCTACCTTTTTTCTGTGCTGAACAAATTTGGTTTTGGTCCAAACTTTACCTCATGGATTAAACTATTATATTTGCACCCCACAGCTTCGATTCGTACTAACTCCCAACGGTCAAGACCTTTAAGTTTACATCGTGGAACCCGTCAGGGGTGTCCTCTCAGTCCCATGCTTTTCGACATGGCTATTGAACCGCTGGCCACAGCACTCCGCTCTTGTAAGAATATATCCGGGGTCCGCAGAGGTCACACGGAGCATAAAGTCTCACTTTATGCTGATGACCTGTTGCTTTTCATCTCTTATCCAACAGCCTCATTACCCCCTGTTTTGTCGCTACTTAGTCGGTTCGGTAAACTTTCAGGCTATAAATTGAACCTCAATAAAAGTGAGCATTTTCCCATCAACAATAAAGCACGCACACTAGACCTTGGCAGTCTTCCTTTCAAAATTGAGAGCAACAAATTTTCTTATTTAGGCATATCGGTGACAAGGAGGCACAAAGACCTTTTCCAAGAGAATATTATTACTTTACTAAATCAGACTAAACAAATCCTAACACAATGGTCGCCCCTGTCGCAGACCTGCCAACCTTGAAGAAAATTTATGAGTACAACCTGACCCCAACCCCCCCACCCCCCACCCCATCACCTCCCACCCTACTGGTAAATAAAATTGCATAGAGATACAATTTACTTCAAACAGCCAGCGAATTTATTGTCAGAACAGCAGTAAAAATGAATTTGAAATGTAGTACTTTGCTTTTCTTAGTTACACATAAAATAACTGCGTAATCCATAGTCAATAATAACTGAAAATGTTGCCAGAAAAGCAAGTCAACAGAGGACATTCATTGCAAATCAATCAATTAATTAATTAAATAAATGGGCAAAAATACCAAAACAAATACAATTTGCCATGCATTAAACCCTTGTACTGTTTAACCTTCCATCATTCTCATCTTATGGCGCTTTTCCACTACGCGGTACCGGCTCTACTCTACTCGCCTCTTTTGCTTTTCCATTAGAAAAAAGTACCTACTAGTACCACCTTTTCTGGTACCTGCTCTCCCGGGGTTCCAAAAAAGCCAACCGGGTACTAGGTACTAAAAAGTGATGTGACACACTAAGGCCTACTGATTGGTCAGAGTGTATCGTAACTGCGAAAGACGACTCTTTCGTCGACCTCTCATTCAAGTTAGATTGAGGAATTTTAATAATCAGTTATAATAATCATCGAATTATACCGTTACAGACATCTTGTTCGATACACTGTGCGTTGCCTTACCGTTCAAAGACGGTTTCGCTTATTCATCAAAGCTACATTCAGGAAATGTGTTTCTCTTTGCTTGTGGCCCGTTCATGGCGAAATTAAGTGACGGTCTTGTGTTCAGTTGTGTTCCCTAACTAATTCCCCTTAAGAAAGTTCTGCTATCAAGCCTCGTTTTAATAAAATCGCACAGAAAAAAAAACATGACGGATGTCAACGAATCATTTTTCTCTTAAAGTTATCACAAATGAGATGACGCATAAGCGATTAATTCTGATGGCTGCCATGTCCTGCGATTTGCAACGAGGAACTCTGCTCTGCAATGATCACTTAATTATCCCATACTTTAACAATTCGTTTGTTTTGCAGTGAACTTTAGAGTGAAACATACATTCGCTTTCCATGCCTTTTACGGATTTCACTGCTTTGCGTTGTGGGGTGGCACGCAATTTTACGGGCAACTGAATTGGACACGACAATGTCAAATAGAAAATGCAATTCAATTCAGAAAATAAAATACCGGATTTGAACACAAAAATCTTTAACAAAATCGATGGAATAAATGTACACTTGATATAACTGTAGCTACATTGTGTGTCGTACTGAGGATGACATCGCGGAAGTTTCGTGCTGCGCCACTATGATGACCAGCTTCACAGAGGCAGTACTATCCACTCAAGGCAAACAACCTCCCAGAAAAATATCCGGTACCGAGTAGAGTAGCGTAGAGCCCATACCAAGTAGTGGAAAAGCGCCATTAGTGGTGCATTTGAAACAGCGTATCAAACGCTGCCTTTGGAGGCAATCATGTGGAACATTACACAGAATGTCAGAAAGCCTTTTGCGAACTTCGTTATTACATTTCATTGTTTTAGGCCGTTTCACAGTATTTCTGCGAACACATACCCAAATAAAAGCGAAATTATCTCAAACCTAAGTAAATAGCGTTCGCTTTTCGAGACAATGAGGCGGCATGGCTCAGGAGGTAGAGCGGGCGGCCCAGGAATCAGAAGGTTCCTGGTTCGATCCTCGGCTCCTCCAGAGAACGTGTCGAAGTGTCCTTGAGCAAGACACTGAACCCCGCACTGCTCCTGATGCGCAGGGTGGCGCCTTGCATGGCAGCCTCCGGCATCAGGGTGAGTGTGAGGCATAATTGTAAAGTGCTTTGGGGTCATATCATGTGACTAGAAAGCGCTATATAAATGCAGTCCATTTACCATTTAATACGCAGTGAAACGGCATTATAATCGAACGTCAGCTCTTCAAGCAGCGCCAGGTATTCTACCGTAGGTATTCTACTAATCAAAATACAGGATTCGCTGCATCCATAGTAGAATTTACCATTTCACCGATGTTTGAATTGGGTGTATTTTCAACATATGATGACCCAGAGGTGTGGCGAAGAGGGTTTGCAGCCTATAACTTGGGAATGAGACTAAACTCAATGAAGCGAGGTTTTTTTCGAGAGGGCCGTGGTTGGGAGGGCAGGTGAGGCACACGCACTCTCTGATTGGTCGAAATATTTTCGTTCGGCATCCGCGCCTCTGCTCACCGGACATCAACTGATGAGTGTGTCAACTTAAACTGACGCATAAACTGAAACTGGAGAGATCCAGCGATATGCGTACTCAAATAGCATCAACTCGTACCAGCGTACTTTGATGTCAAAATGCGTACGTTGTACGCAAAATGCGTACATGTTGGCAGGTCTGCTGTCGGTGTCCCTTGTGGGTCACATCAACTCAATCAAAATGACCATTTTACCTAAATTTCTGTACCTTTTTCAGGCCTTACCACTCTTTATCCCAGGATCCTTTTTCCGACTTCTTGACTCAGTTATTTCTTCGTACTTATGGAGGGGTAAACGACCGCGTCTGAACAGGATTCACCTTCAAAAGACCAAGGAGACTGGGGGTTTGGCCCTTCCAAACTTTCGCTTTTACTATTGGGCTGCTAACTTGCGCTGCCTTGCATTTTGGTCCCCCTGTTATGGCCAGCGTGACAGCCCTGACTGGGTGGCGATGGAGGTACAGTCAAATGGTGGTTTGTCGGTTCTTGCGCTCCTGGGATCCTCACTTCCACTTATCTCACTTAGATCACTCAGAAACCCAGTGGTTAAACATTCTCTAAAAATTTGGGCCCAATTTAGGAAACATTTTGGTCTTCATAGTTTTTCTCTGCTAAGCCCCATTGCATCAAACCACCTTTTTAAACCATCCTGTCAGGACTCCGCCTTTCAGGAGTGGCACAAGAAAGGGATTGTACGCTTCAAAGATCTGTTCATAAACGACAGTCTGGCATCATTTGAGCAGTTGAGTAAAAAGTTCAGCCTCCCCAAGTCAAATTTTTTCAGGTATCTTCAGGCAAGACATTTTATCCTCTCTCAGACGTCCAGATCTGTAACAGCAGCAGACTCGACAATGGTTGACACTGTCCTCTCTATAAATCCATTTAAAAAGAGACTTATTTCGGTTCTGTATGGCAAACTGTTGGCGTTTGGGAGTGCCCCCACAGATAAACTCAAAACTGCATGGGAGGAGAACTTGGGTTTTCCTCTATCAGAGGACACTTGGGTTTCCATACTCAAACTGGTTAATTCAACCTCCCTCTGTGCAGGTCACTGTTTAATTCAGTTCAAAGTGGTACACAGGGCTCATATTTCAAAAGCAAAACTGTCTTCCATATACCCAGATATTAGTCCATACTGTGTAAAATGCAAACATGCGGAAGCTTCTGTCATCCACATGTACTGGTCTTGCTCAGTCCTTGGGAAATACTGGGGCGAGGTTTTTCATACACTGTCTCGGGTGTTAAACATCAAATTAGAACCAAACCCGTTGACTGCTCTGTTCGGGATTATGGGAGGGGAGAAAAGTTAACTACAGCAAAGCAACGCACTTTATCCTTTGCCTCCCTTCTGGCTCGACGAGCAATTCTACTCAGGTGGAAGGATACCTTCCCTCCCACTCATACGCAATGGCTGGAAGATATCATGTCCTGTTTAAAACTGGAGAAAATCAGGCACTCCCTTCAGCACTCAAGTGAGAAGTTTCAGAAGGTGTGGGGTCCCTTTCTAAGAGAATTCCAGACCCTTTAAAGGTTTGGCCCTTGAGTACAGCTCAGCTATGTGGCACACTTGACACACACTCCGTGCTCTTAGTTTAACGGTGATCTTATACTGTGACTAGTAATATGGCAATGACATGGGAGGGATTATTTTGTACATTGTTTTATATTTTGTCTTATTTTTATTTATTTTATTTTTCTCTTCTGTATGCATCTTTATACATCCTACATGTGCATGATGCGATTGATATGTACCTATACTTATCTCTTGTCTGTCATGGCTATCCAGCACTGCACATTTGCTATGAGAAAATGTCAATAAAAAGATCTTGAATAAAAAAAAATAATAATCTAAATCTCTGGGAACTTCATAATATGTTTATATGTGCAAGATCCCGTGAAGAATTCACTTATATATTTATAACCCAATTAAACTATAATAATTAATCTTAAGGCTTTTTCATGACAACTGCATCATATTAGTACATATTCCTATCATGTTTGGTCTTGTTGTTCTCAGGGGAATCCAAGGAGTTGAATGGAGTATGTTTCATTTCCATTGAAATTATGGTTCATTCCCTTTGGGAAACTACTAAATATTAGTCAGGATCTGTCACATCCTCCAAATGGTGGAAACCAAAAAGTCAGATTCGACACCAGGAAACCAGCTGTTACACAAGGGGAGTTTGCCTGTTGTGGGAATTTCGGACTGATTGAAATCCACCTTAAATGAAGGACCTAAAACATCATTTATATTTGCAATTATATTTTCATCTTTAATCAGAGAATAAATGGTTACATAATTAAGAGAAACTCATATGCATATAATCAATGAAGATAATAAGTATCAGAGACGATTACAATCAAACCATTAGTTGATATAGTCGAATGGTCCTCCGCGAGGAATCTAAGTCGAGCGAGGGCTTGCGCAGCGTCGATATTCTGACTCATCAGATGGCAATTGAAGAATGGCAAATGAATGCCCCGAAGTCTTTCTTTGTTCCTCTTCTTATAGTTCCTTCTTCTCCCTCCCCGGGCTTCCAGCAATGTGTTTACCTAATTAATTGATGTACATGAACTCTACTTGACCAATGTCCCGATGACCGCTTGTTCGTACCAATCTCTCAAAAAGACATTTCATAACTCATTCTGATCTTAGACGTCTGTCCTCCTATAAGAATTAAGACCCAACAGGAGGCTTCCACTGTAGTTTTTTTAGTCAGGCCAATAAATTAATGCCGCATGTGGTGTTTTCAAAGGTACAGATAGTCTGAAGTAGAATGCGGGCCCCCCTCCTTATGTTCTTTTGAATACTGAGAATCCCTTCAAGCACCATACACTCAGGTTCACTTTGTTTTAGATGAATACAATGTTTCAGTTAATATCAGCATAAGCTTAATGATTAATACATTTGGATAATACTTGAGTAATAATATATTCAGATATATAATGAATACAACAATTGGGTAATAACTGAATATGATAATGCAAATATTAATACATTGATAGTACATTTCAATGGTCATGCATTTAAAAGAGTTGACTATAGGGTTACATGGATTAATATTTTCCCACACTGTCCTGTGGAAGGGCATCAGCCCAGATGCAGGACTGGTCTGCTCCTTTGTACGAGAAGGAATAAGAGGAACACGGCCAGAGCCCTATAAAATTACCTCCAGCCGGCTGCTGGTGTACATGTTTCTGATCAAAAAGAAGGAAAATTCCTGACATAAACATGCCCATAGAAGCTGCGCAATAGAAAGGGTATACTCATAGACAAGAAAAGCTTCAAAGCACTCCAAGAACAATCCAAAGAAATGAATGCAATTTCCTATATTGAGCCTTTTTTTCAATATTCTGGCTTGCAGCGCATTTTTTTTAAATAAAATATTTAATAAACGTTCCATAGTTGAGGTTGTGCTGATTCTGCTGATATAGTAAAAAATGACATTCTTATAAGGCACAACACAATGGTATTCAAAAACTGAAAGGACTTAATATGGGTCGATGTGAGGGCTGTGAGGGAGGCTGCCACTGTAAATTACCCCCGCATGAATCATTGATGAAAATTGGAAAACCCGAGGAACCTCCTTAGTTGTTCCCGATCCAGTGGATGAGGCTAGTCCAGAACAGCACCTACCTTTTACCTCAAAGGCACCTTTCAACATGGTGAAGCCCAGGAATGAGACAGTGGAGTAGTGGAATTTGCACTCTTCAGGTTTGTGAAAATGGTGATTTGCAAGCAGCCAATTAATGACAAAGTGGACATTACGAATTTGTTCCTCTGGCGAGGGAGAAAAAATCAGGGGACATAAGTTGACGTAGGTAGAACTGGGGGACCATGTTTTGGTGAACATCAGTCATGAGGTTCTGGAACACAGCAGGGGCGTTAGTGAGCCCAAATGGCATCACCAGATGTTTTTAGTCTCCGGAGGAGGTGTTCAAAGCTGTCTTCCACTCATCTCCTTCCCATCTGCATACTTAGTGGTAAGCATTGTGCAGGTCTAGGTGATATTGCGGCAGCCTTGGAGACTGGAGAATGCCGAGTCCATCAGTGGAAGAGGGACGCAGTTCTTGACTGTTATAGAGTTGAGCCCTCAGTTATCTATTCAAGGATGCAGAGATCCATCCTTTTTACCACAAAGAGGAAGCTAGGTCTGGCTGGCGACAAAGAAGCTTGATTTATTCTGGACCCCAGGGACTGGTTTATGTACTCCTTCATAGCTAGATGTTTATGGCTCTAGGGAATACAGTGACGCCTCTGGTAGTACAACCCCAATTTCAAAAAAGTTCGGATGCCATGTAAAATGTAAATAAAAACAGAATGCAATTATGTGCAAATCTCATGAATCCATATTTTATTCACAAAAGAACATTGACAATCTATTAGATGTTGAAAGTGAGACATTTTACCATTTCATGAAAAATATTAGATCAGTTTGAATTTGATGGCAGCTACACACCTCAAAAAAGTTCAGGTTCAGGGCCATGTTCACCATCGTGTAGCATCCCCTCTTCTATTAACCACAGTCTGTAAACGTCTGGGAAATGAGGAGACCAGTTGCTGGAGTTTTGGGAGAGAAATATCATTCCTCTCTTCTCTGATGTGGGATTCTAGCTTCTCAACAGTCCTGGGTCTTCTTAGCCGGATTTTCCATTCTATGATGCACCAAATGTTCTCTATTGTTGAAAAGTCTGGACTCTGGGCAGGCCATTTCAGCACCCGAACTCTTCTACAGTGAAGCCAGGCTGTTGTGATGGATGCAGTGATGGAAGGTCTTTCTGAAATATTCCCTGAAAGAGACGGTGTCTGGACGAGACAACATGTTGTCGTAAAACGTCTATCTACTTTTCAGCATTGATCGTGCCATTTCAGCTGCCTACGCTATAAGCACGAGTGCAATCCCCTACCATCAGAGATGCAGGTTTTTGAAATATGCACTAATAACAAGCTGGATGGTCCTTCTCCTTTTTAGTCCGCACGACACAGCGTCAGTGGTTTCCAAAAAGAATTTAAAATATTGATTCATCTGACCACAGAACAGTTGTCAATTTTACCTCAGTCCATTTTAAATGAACTTTGGCCCAGAGAAGAGGGCGGCATTTCTGGATTGTGTTCACATTTTGTTTCTTCTTTGCTTAATCCAGCTTTAACTTGCATTTGTGGATTGCATGGCAAACGGTGTTCACAAACCATGATTTCTGAAAGTCAAGTCTTCTTTATTTCATTTTGTTATACCGTAAAAAACATACAACAGAACAAATTATACAGTGTAACAGCATAGGCAAGATGAGAAAAAAGATATTTAAAAAAGTATAAAAATACTTAGTACAATATAGATATAATGGTATGAAAAGGGTGCATCAGTAAAAGCCACAGGGGCTTAACAAGTTGAAGCACTCAGTAACTGGTTAAAGATAACAAAAGTTAAAAATTGAAAACAGACTTTTACATGGTAACATGATTATAACATACAAAATTACCGAGAACAGTAAAAAGATTATTATTGTATAAGTTTGCGTTTAAAAGTGTTTGAGAATAGAACAGACTGTCAGGGAATGAATTTCAGATTAAAGGGCCAAGATGCCTAATTGAACATTAACTGAGAGATGACGAGACCTTACATCAGTGAAAATTGTTAGACTTTCTTATGTGGTGGGAGTGAATTACAGAGTTCAAGGAAAACATTTCCGTAAGAGACTTTCGTAATGTATTAAATGTATTAACTTTAATTCGCTGCATAATAAGAGCAATTTGGAATTTGTTAAGATATAAAACGTTAAGTGTATTGAATTGTATAAAAAGGGGTTGGGATGGAGCCATGTAGTCAGAATGAGAACAAAAGCGAAAATTACGCTTTTGCAACCACTGTATTTTTGACAATTTAGATATGTGATTAGAGGCCCACACAGAATTACAATACATAACTTGATACAACAAAAGCGTTATGGAACATCCTAAGGACACACTGTGGTACTGTAAATCTGATACGACCAATTACACCAACATTGCGAGCAACCTTCCATCAAAAGAGACTCCCAAATAGTGAAAGACATTGCAACATTCTACTGGAGTCTTATCAATGAGAATGGTGGCAGTATCAAATTAATTGTGAATTTTGGGCATTCATAAATATCATACATTTCATTTTCAATATATTCAAGGAAAGTTTGTTGCAACCGAGCCAATCATATATATTATTCAAATTATCATGAAGTATTTTAACTACACTGAACAAAAATATAAACACCCCATGTCAAATATTGATGCCACATGGAGTTAACAACTCTTAGTGAGCATATGCTGACTTTTACTTGCACAACAGGGATATTTCTCTTGATTTGTGTACCATTTTTTAACCCATCTCTCTGACAGTGGGGATTTGCTCAGTGATGCAGTGATTTCACTCAGTACATGGGTGTGGCGTTTCCAGAAGGTGATCAGACAGACTGATCAGTACCCAGACACTCCTTATACTGGAGACAATAAAAGGCCACCCCAAAATGTCAAATTTTGTCTAAAGTCATCACGCCTCAGATATCTCAGGTCATGCGAGAGCGTGCCATTGGCATGCTGGATGCAGGAATGTCCACCAGAGCAGTCGCTGTGCAGCTGAATGTTAACTGTAGGCCATTTGAGAGTTTGTTTCTGACAGACAGGCAGTACTGCAAATCGACCTCATCCACGTGGACCATGTGTGACCACACCAGCACAAGATCGTAACATCCGGCTCGTCCACCTGCGGGATCGGCTCAGATCAGCGACAAGCACAGCAGATGAGACCGTTGGTCTACACAACAGACGTAATCACCTGCAAGAAGCCAACTTGCATGCTTGGTGTCCTCACCGTGGTCTGTATCTCACTGCTTTTCGGCGTTGGAACCGACTCGCATGGGCAAACGCACACGTTCGATGGCCCTTGGCACGCTGGAGAAGAGTGCTATTCACAGACGAATCCCGGTTCCAGTTTTTTGTTAATAAAAACTCAAAAATTTCACATGGGGTGTTTTTTTTTGTTCAGTGTAAATAATGAAAGTCTTTATTAGATGCAACAATTGTTGTATTATCTGCAAATAGAATTAGTTCACAGAAAGATGAAGAGTTGATGATGTCATTAATGTATATCCAAAAAAGTAAGGGACCCAAAATAGAACCTTGCGGTACTCCACATGTTAAAACTACAAGATCAGAATGGAATGAATGGACTGATGTGAACTGTTTTCTGTCTGCCAAATAACTTCTGAACTATGTAAGTGGCATGCCATATATACTAAAAAATTCTAATTTGGATAACAAAATATCGTGACATAGTGACAAAGGCTTTTGATAAGTCCATGAAAACACAAATGGCGTGCTTATTTTTCTACGTAAATTGGGTGAGCTTATCATACAAATCAATAACAGGGTGTTTAGTGGATAACAATTTACCAAAACTGTAATTGAGAATGTTATTGTACTCTAGGAAGTTACTCAGGCTATTACACATTTTCAAGAATTTTTGAAAAAGATGGCAAGACTGATATTGGTCTGTAATTCTTGCATTTTACAGTTTCACCCTTTTTATACATTAGTGTAACACATGCAATTTTCATTTCAGTTGGGAAAACTCTGCAGATTGTAAGGATAAATTGCATATAAGTGATTGGTGTCAAAATGAAATTAATAACAGATTTCACTAGAAACATATTAATATTATCCATAATTCCTGCTACTTGATCAGGCATGTTATAGCTGTGGGGGATGCAACACCCGCACTTTTGCTAAAAATACATACCATCCCCCACCCTTTTTTTGCGAGAACAAACAAGATTAAATACCCAACATAAAAAAATGACAACTGCGAATGAGTAGGAACACCCCCAACACACACAGGCACAAAGAGTAGCCCAGGCTACACACATTGGTCACTCAGTTTGAGTGACAGACCCTCCAGCTAATCACAGCAAATCCACCATTTGGCATCGGTGAAGAAGGAACCTCGAATCAGTATGCGTTCGAGGAACAACAGGATTCGGCAGCAGTCTGACTCAAGGTGAGGTTGTAGCAAATGTAAATTGCCTACTGCTTCACACTAAATGAGTGAGTAAACTGAACATCTAAAAAAGATGGCCCGCAAATAAATAAATTGCACTGTTCAGTGGATGTTTTGTTTGTTGTTAATTTTTTTAATTCTTTATTTCGTTATCAATCTTTTCTAATCGTCCTCTTTTATTTTATTTTATTTTTTGCTGTCGGACACGGAGTATTTTGCATTTAATGTCCGACAGGCATTGTACGGACTTCGTTGTATTTATAAAAATGGCCCAAATAATTTGATTGCAGTGCCCATTGGATGTTCTGATTGTTGGTGATATATTTTTATTCTTTATTTAGTTATAAATTTGCTCTCATATCAATACTTTTACTTTCTGCTGGCTGCAGGACATGGAGTATTTTGCATTTCGCGGGTGACAGTCTTGATCATGCATGCAATATTTAATTCACAATGTCAATGGTCATCGAATTGATTTGCTCACTGACTGCAAGCATTAGCTATTTTATCTTTGGAGTGGAAATAAAATATGTCAAATATGTTCGATTCATCTGACTAACTTTCAAAAGAGAGACTGAACAAAGACTGTTGTCTATCTTCAAAGGAAGAAAATAAACAAATAAAAAGACCAAGAAAAGTCGATGTCTATCAATTTGCATTTTGTGCAGGTCGAACACAAACACTATTACGTTTATACAAGTACATACTCGAATACTCGAAAAATTAGAACTTTTAAGATTGTCGGACACGGAGTAGGCCTATTTTAGAATCTCTGTCCGAAAGCCACTAAATTTGTCAAAACTAGGTCTACATTATCTACATTGAGCAGAGCTAAAACAGAAACATTGGTTGAAATTCTTGGTACTCATCTTGAAGAACTGAGCCATCTTATAAAAAATTCAGGTTTAATAACCAAATAATCAACTGTCGGTCAGGGAGTTATATTGAAACCATTCTACTGTCGGACGTGGAGTTAGCCTATATTAAAACCCTGTTCGACTTTCGGACACACAGACACCACGTTTTTCAAAAAATGAGCCGCGATCTTCCCAATTTCACATAGCCACTGAACCAAAATCTACTATATAGCAAGGCTACAGTCAACTCGTGACTAAACTAAATGCATAACACCCAAGTAATACACTTACTTTGAATCCGCGCGTCGCGAGCGTTGCGATGGCCCAACATCATTCTGTGTCCTATGTTAGGATGACAGCAGAGGATCTCACGTACCACCGCATCCAACTCTCCATCCTCAATGCAGTTTACGTCCACACCCTTTTGAAAAAGATAACAGCGATGTGCTCTGCCGTTTCAAACATAATGAGCACTTACTTTACAGGGAATGGGAATTTTTGGCAAGACTTCAGCTGTGTATCACAGGAGAAACCTCTCAAATTGAATTAATTGTTACATATTGTCTTCACTATTTTTATTACATGTTGTCTTTTGGGAAAGGAAAAAAGTGAAAGTGTTTGGGACGTAGCCATACCGAGTAGCCTTGAATAGCGAGCTGCAAAACTCTCCTGATGCCATGCTCTGCTAATCGGCGGTACATGGTTCTCTCACTAACCTCCAAAAGAGCAGCAATGTCTCCGACATGCACATCAGGTAAAAGATAGCTTTGCACAGTTTCCATGCCAGGGGATACTAGAGAGGGGCGTCCCACAGCCTTATGAGCATTCAGGAGCAAAAGATTCAGGCGATGAACCACTTCATCCAAAATGGTCATTAAATGAAAATAAGTGCAAAATATAGTTACTAAATTTATAGTATATATATATATATATATATATATATAAAGTATATACTGCTCGTTTTTTTTGACACCATTCCCAAATTTAGTGGATTGACCATTCGAAACAGCAAGCTTATACAGGAGGTAGGCCTGTGTAATCAATCTAAGCACTCTTATAGAACAACCAATGGTAATAAGGCGACGCGATGACAGGGATGAAAGCCACACCCCATCATTACCATTAAATTTCCTGATTTCCTGGTCCGGGACTGCCACGGAAAGAAATAAATATATATATATATATATATATATATATATATATATATATATATATATATAAATTGAGAAATAATTAAACACCTAAATAAGTGTATTCGGAAATAAATATAAATGGAAATAAATGAGTTGAAACCAATTTATACATACATTTTATTTATTTATGAATGTTTCTTTGTTTCACAATTTGATTGCATTTAAATGTGTATATATATATTTATTTATATATATTCATTTATTTATTTTTAATTTTGGCAGTTTTGGGCTTCCACAGAGTTCAGTTTGCCAGTGAATATGCATTGACTGATCCGGGTGTTTCATCTAGTGACAGAATAATGTAACTGCGTGCATAAATAGAGGAGTACATTGTACAATGTCCGCTGTCATCAATATCGTTATATCCGGATTATGGATCGGAACGTATGTGAAAAAAAAAGAAGAAAGGCCATTCGCAAGTACGAAATCGCGCCATGAAAGCATAAAATATGAGACAGAGTTGTGAATGATTGAAATTTATTCAAGTCTTCATTTGATGAAATTAAAGTAAATACATGTCGGCGTTTCCTGATGCGCCACTAAAAGCGATTCAGTCGATAAGAGCTGCTATCGCAAGCAGAGGCAGCCGGTGGATTGAGAGCTCAACGTTGTCTGCACGAATATTCCTCGGAGGTGTATATAATCTTAATGGTACTGCTGGCAGATACTGTTGACTTACAGAGCCTGTATTCTTATCAGTGAAGACATAGCGTTTGCAAATGAACGTAGTGGTAGACAAATACTAGTTTTGCAAAGCAGTAATTCCATTTAATGTAGACTGCAAACAATGTCATTGTAATGGTTTTTCCCCGCCGGCAGAAGCCATGAAGACGGCGGGCACCGGGACCATGTACCCAAACACCAGAAAAAGGGACCCACACGCACAGGCTGAGTAAAAATATAAATAAAGATATAATTAAAACAAAACCAGGGGAGCAGCGGCTAAAGACAGGACTCAATCACACTCAGAATAGAAACCAGAATGCAGTTGCAGCGCCAAACTGGCAGTGCAGCTCTTTTTTACTCTCAATAGCACCTCCACCTCAATGAGCAGCAGCTGTGGCTAGTTGAGGTGGAGGTGCAAACAGCAGGAGAGGGCAGGGCCTGCAGGGCAAGACCATCACAGGACCCTCCCCTCAAGGCAGGCCTTCTGGCAAGCCAAGAGCCCTATTCCTCCGGAACATACTCTGGGGAGCCACACTCCTCTTGAACACACTCTGGGGCACCATTCTCCTCCGGAACACACACTGGGGCGCCACACTCCTCCGGAACACACACTGGGACGCCACACTCCTCCGGAACACACACTGGTGCGCTCTCCTCCTGGACACACGCCCTCCTCCGGAACACACCTCCGGGTAACTGGGCGAAAACACCTCCGGGCTACTGGGCGAACACACCTCCGGGCTACTGCTGCTGCTCCCCTAACTCAGCCTGGCTGGGTTCCATACTGGCAGCTGCATTCTGCAATGGTTTTGCCCCCACCAGCAGAAGGCATGAAGCCGACGGGCACTGGGACCATGTACCCAAACACCAGAAAAAGGAACCCACACGCACAGGCTGAGTAAAACTATAAATAAAGATTTAATCAAAACAAAACCAGGGGAGCAGCGGCTAAAGACAGGACTCAATCACACTCAGAATAGAAACCAGAATGCAGCCGCACTGCATGGTCTCTGATTTCGGAGAATATTGTTTATCAAATGCCAGGTTTTTTTCAAGTCTGATTTTTCTGCATACAATTTTATCAAAATAATACTTTCTTTTACAACTTCTTTTGACAGGATTCAATTTATCACGATAAGTCTTGTATTTCATTTCATTATCAAATTTGGCCAAATCTTTATACTTCTTGTACAATCTATTTTTGATTCTAATCAATTTTAGAACAGAGGAGAAATCCATGGCAAGTCGATGGTTTACACGTTTTTCTATCAAAGGCATATGTTTATCACACAATGAAGTAAAACCATCAAGAAAATGTTTATGTTTCATCTTTTGTACATTGTGTTATAGCCCCAATTTGTTATGACATATAGGACAGCAAGGGATGACAGACAAAATTGTAAAAACTTGAACAGATTTAATAAAACAAATACGGACCAAGACTGGAATATAAAAAAATGAGATAGTTACAGTCCCTTGGTAATTGAGATGGGGTTGCTTTGTTGCGATGTCCTGGGACAGGAAAATGCTCCAACACAGGCAAAAATCCACAAAAAAAGCTTCACAGGTCTTGTAAAAAGTTTCAGGTCTGGTCAAATGTATCCTTCCACAATTTCCCCTTGTTCTTTCTCCTACAACTTTACTCTCTCAATTTTTCTCCTTATATACTCTTTTCCAGCCCCCTCCCACCTTCCAGACTTTTTTCTGTTCTCTTGGACTTTTCCCTCTGAGGCATGCCCAGGACATGCCCAAAGACCTAGCTCCAAACTGGGCTTAACAAAAAAATGTTAATACTGCCATCTAGTGGCTCATTTCCCCCACATTACAATTGTCAAATGACAAAAGATAGAACCAGTCCTCTTGGCTTAGATTGGAAATTAGAGCAGAGATAGTTTCAGATGTGATTTTCCAAATAAAATGACGTAGAATGAGAATTTCCTACATGCTTGGAGGTGGGAGAAATTTATTGAAAATATTATCTATAATTGATGCAGAATTTGCGATGACGAGAGGGTTTGTTTATCACAGGATGTAAACCAAAAGAAAAGGACACATTAAAAAATTCACTTATGGCTAATGATTCATCACAATGCATTAAATCAAGATTCATATCTCCCATGATATAAGGGGTAACACATTCATTTCGTCTTCAAATTTTTTATTAAATTCAATAACATTGCTTGAGGGTGTTATGATTCTGCCCTTTCATTTGTTGTTCCGTGCTTATTTGTGCTTGTGCTTTACTTTCGTTTTGTATTTCCAGATTTCAGTTCAGCTGTCTTACAATCCACTCTCAATCTGCATTCCAGTGATGTCGCGTGACTGCCTTCAGCATGCCTGCGTCTCGTTGTCCAATCACGTTTCCTCTTTCGGTTTCGGCTTTGGTATTTCATTCATTGCTTCCAGCTGTGTTTAATTCTGGGTCTCGCAAAACTCTGAGTGAATGCACTCTCTGATAGGATATTACTAACCCATACTAACCAGCACTTATTTAAGGGTGATTGTAAGTTATTTGTCACGTAGTATTAACCTTGATTAACTCATTTAGCGAGCATGTGCGTTTCTGGCTTTTGTATTTCAGTCTGAGCTGTCTCTGATTAACTACATTGAAAACTATGCTTTCCCTCTCTTTTCTTGTAGTGCTTTTTCCTTGTCACGTTTAGATTACCTTAACCTAAACTGTCTAAGCTTGATTGATGGTCTTAGCATCTTGTCTCGAGTCTTTTTTGTTAAACCCGGTTTTTATGTAATTGTTTATTAATCCCATGTGTTTCTGTTTCAGTCTAGTTTGCATTTCGAGTCCCCACCTCCTCTTGTGATTATATATGTGGCTGCATTGGAAGGGATTGTCAGACGGATCCTCCGTATTGTCTCTGGGTTACATGGTGAAGTCTCAGCTCCTTGTGCCTCCTGAGTTTCTCCCATGTATGGTTCCCATGTCTTTCTGTTTGCTGCGCCCTAGTCTTGTCTGCCCCGTGTTAAAGTCTACCAGTGTATCCGTCAGTTTAGTTCGGTTCAGTTTTTGTTTTCTTAGCTTAACCAATCTTGGAGTGTGTATTTCTGTTCCCCCCTGCCTTTGGCAGAGTACTTTAGTTTTCCCATTTGTTCAGTGCTTATGCACGGTGTTTTGTTTCTGGCGTGTCTTCCATATTTCCCTTATTGTTTTGTGTTCAATAAACACTTCTGTATCCTGCACCTGGTGTTCCCCTGACCTCTCCTTACAGAGGGTTTGCAATAAATGACACCTAGAGTCACAGATTTTTGTCGACTAAACAGTATCTCTTAAAATAATAATGTCTCGCCACCGTCACTATGAAATTGAACATGATCAAGAGTAGGAACAGTGAATGTAAAGTCAATGAACATTGCAATGCCCCCACCACGACCGTGTGTATGGGGGGCTTGATGTAATGCATAACCAGGTAAATGAAAAATACTATTTCTGTCACGCATCCCAGTTTCTATTAAACCAACTACAGACAAAGGGAAATGAAGTGACATTAAGTTGTCTGAAATACTGAAATTTTTATATATACTCTTGGCATTAAAGTGAAACAAGCTGAACTGATCACCTTTATCCTCTTTTGCTTTACAATAGAATTCATCTTTGTTAAAATCCTTACAGTCTGCGGGCTGCCAGATAGCTCACTCGGTTAAGGCACTGCGCTGCAGTGCAGAGGTGACTATCACGCAGCGGGTTCGAGCCCCGGCGTACCCACCAGGAGGGGTCGGCAGCTTTTTCAGAGTAGCGCACATTTGGCCATCGCGCTACAGGGTTCCAAATTGGGAGGGGACTGCCAGATTTGTGGATAAAATAGTAGCTTTGTTCGTTGCTCCAGCGCCTCTTGCTGGCCAGACGGGCGCTCGTCAGGAATCAAGATCGTTTACATTTCTTACCCCAACTTTTCATCCATCTTTGGTGTACGTATGGATCGTTCCATCTGAGGTCCATGTGTTCACGGTGCTCATGTGTTTCAGTGTTTTCATGAAAATGTCCTGTCTTTGTTGGGTGAGATCTTTCCTTTTTCAGTTTAGACTTTGCTGCATATGTGAGGTGACAGACGTTGTATCTCGCAAATTTGACAATGAGAAGTTCGTAGCAAGGAGGCTTTCTGGGTTCAGGAGGTGTTGACTTCCTGAGTGTGATTCTATGGCCCCAGGGTCAAGGCTCACTCACATCTTTGCAGGGACATCAATGACGATCTGGTCTGTGTTCTCCCATGGGATCTCTAGAATTCCGTACAGAAGAAGGCACTGACAGTGAGAATATTGCTCACGCTTCTCCATCGCGGCTTCCAGTTCCTTGATGCGTCCCTGCATAGTAACAGCGGAAGAATTCTGTCTTTAGTTCTTTTGATCTCGAGTTTGAAGGATGCATTGAGCTCTTGGGCAAGCTTCTCGTGTACCACACTCTGTACGGCATCTAATATCACCTGGACGACAGCCGGTGAGTGCAGTGCATTCATGACACGGTCCATAACACATTCCTTGATTTCTGCTGCAGATTCCAGGTTCAAATTTGCATTTGAATCGTCAGTTCCGGAGTGGTGAGCAGCCAAGTCTTTTCGTCAGCTTTGCCTGTCCCATCCGCAATGGGCTGTGGTTCGTTCAACATTTCTCTAGTGGAAGCTTCCATAGGCGGCTCTTGTTTAGTTCCCCTTTTCTGCTGCTTAGTTTTGCCAGAATTCTTGCTGCCCGAATGTCTGAAAATGATTTCCCCAAAGAGCGAGCAACGTACTGATCCGGGGCTCAGGCGGCCAGTCATACCAGTACTGAATGATTTCATATAAGCCAGGCTCACGAAATGTGCACCCCCCCACCAGATGTGCTGTAATGCAGAAAAAAAAAGCCACCAGATGGCAGTATTTACCTTTTTACTTTTGTTAAGCCCAGTCTGGAGCTAGGTTTGGGCATGTCTGAGAGGGGAAGTCCCAGAGAATTTAAAAAAGTCTGGAAGGTGGTAGGGGGCTGCAAAAGAGTATATAAGGAGAAAAAATTAAGAGAGTAAAGTAGTAGGAGAAATTGCAAAGAAGCAGTGGCGTGCACAGACATTATGGGGGGCAAGTGCTCAGGGGGGAGGGGGAGGGCACTTTTTTGCACTCGTGGAACATGTTATTATAGTGTGAGATTAAAAAAATTAAATAAATATTACATCCAAATGTTCAATGTAATTCATGACTACTGTCATTCATTACAAGAAGGCACATGGGTAGCCTTTATGGGGATATTTCTCTCAGGCAATGGGGAACTGCCTGATTCTTCTTTATGTGTTCATTTATGTTGCCTAACAAAACCTACACAAAAGAAAACGTTCAGCTTAACAGATAGATTTGCAAAGTCGACCGACATTGTTTGTGGTGGTCGTCCTCACGTTATCTATCATTGATTTGGGATATAGCATTAAACTAGCTAATCGGGTGACCAGTCGGCTAAAAAATGCTCAGTTGTTTGGTGCTGTATGAGCAGTGGCGTACCGTCAGATGCCAAGAAGGCCTTCAGTAACATCACCCTTTCCCGGATAATTGCTCTTAAACTGTTTGCGATCAGGGCTGATTGTTAATCAATCAAACAGTTAATTAACAGAATAGCTACCACCAATGCGTGACACGTAATGCTTAAGAAATGCTAATTACAAAGCGATTGCCTGTAGGCTATGTTGATATAATTGATGTGAATCCGCAAGGATGACAATCTGCAAAAAATCCGAAACTTTCGCGGATTTATACTTTCGCAATTATTTTCCTCTTCACTCAGCTGTGCTTCTTACCTAACAACGCACTTTAGCTGTCACATTCAGAGTATATAGAACGGTTTCTCATGGCTAATTGCTCAATGAACGTCGCGAATTAATTTATGCAAATTCGGAAATTATAAAGACGTAGGCTATTGATATTTTTTCCGTAGCCATTGGTGCGCGGAAGTAAGTTAAACGCCGTATAATTTCGTACTGCAATGTATAGCAAGGCTTTCAAAAACAAGTTAGATTCTCGTCGGTTCCTCCAATCAGTCTGAGCAACGGTTGCTAATCGGGGAGGTAAACTGCGAGAGGTGTCTGTCATTAAGAAGTGAAAGGTGAGGTTATTGCTGGTCCTGTGTTTCTGCCAACGGACCATCACTGTGTATGAGACATGCTACTGCACAACAAAATGATTACAGGTTGGGCAGTACGATTTCACTTGATCTGTGTGGTACCTGGCTGGCGGGGCACAAGACTGTGGCTTCCAGTCACTCAGCTGATCTGCTCCTGCAGCGCATCCACAGAGATATAAGAAAACTAGAGTGGACAATCCTGTCACTTCCGAGGCGGCTATTCTGCCGTCAGCGCTTTGGCCCAGCCCACGCGGCGTCCACTCTAGTTTTCTTATATCTCTGTGAGCGCATATACACTGCGCGCGTGTTCACGTGACAAAGGAAGAGAGATCGGAAGCTCGTGAGGAGGTGGCCCATTTCGGGGCATTTTTTTCAGTAGTTTTTAATCAGACAGCCTTTCTAAAAGATCATTTCAACATTGGCCCCACTAAAGTGTTAATAATAATAATAAAAATAAAAATAAAAAAACGAAGTGTCAGAAGGGCACTTTCATTGATAAAGGGCAAAAAGGCAAGTGCTGTAGCACCACCTAGCGTCTATCTGTGCACGCCTATGCAAAGAAGAATGCATTTGACCAGCCCTGTCACTCTTTTCAAGACCGGTGAAGTTTTTTTTTGTGTGGATTTTTTCCTGTGTTGGAGCATTTCCTTGTCCCAGGACATCACCCATCTCAAGGGACTGCAAATATTTTTTTTGTATATGTCAATCTTGGTCAGTAGTATAAATTGTAGGTTAGTTGTCAGTCTTTGTTTAATTAAATCTGTTTAAGTTTTGAAATTTTGTCTGTCATCCCTTGCTGTCTTTTATGTCATAACAAATTGGGGCCATAACAGTGTCCACAGGGCAGCATGTCTTATATTTTGCTTAGGTGATTCCAGAACCATCATGAATGGATGGAGCTCACCATGAGAAACGTGGAACACCCTGCTTTTGTCTGCGATAAATATTTCCCTGCCTTTTTTGCCCTTTAAGTTGGAAAAGTGGCCAAAAATGGCATTTTTTGATGTCCATGTAAAAAGTTAAATAGTGCACATTTTGTTTTTTTATATTTAAGTGTGTCCTATTTTTTTTTTCTGTGCATAATAGACGTGTAGGCTATGTCTAACAGTCGGCATACGTCCCTATCGTCGTTTTGTGATATCTAATAAATTGTCCACAAGGTACTGGTTTCTTTCTTAGTTTTTGCATTTAGCACTCGAGAAAAATAAAGATAAAATAAAAAAAAGAGGTCCTTCATCCTTTAGGATGAAGCAAATATATGGTGCATTAGGGCAAAAAAAAAAACTCCAACCTACAGGGAGTAAGTGGGATTTTTGTGTCCCAAAAAAACTAACCTTTTTAAGAAAAGTTTCTGACAGACGTATAAATAAAAAAAAACTGTAAAACATATCGCCCAATGCAAGTATTGTTGTTGGCTTAAATGAAAGCGGAAATCACTGTTTAGATCAATTATGTCATGGTTTGGGAGCTTTGAGAGTTTGTTACTCTCGTCCGGAACAATTCGTTTTGCTCCCTATCGGATTCCTGGGCCAGCTGGCAGTAATTGGGGGCATTGCCCGGACTCTATATAAGCTATATTTCGCCTCGCGTTCGTTGCTGGAGTTTCAGTCCTTCTTTGGCGCTTTAGCCAGTAAGGTCTCTAGAGAGATTATTGTAAGGAACTTAGTTGCATAACAGGAATAATGTTAGCAAGGGAATCTTTGGTTTATTTCCCTTTTCTGTTGTCTTTCCTCAAGCTCGCCTGTTTTCTACCACGGACGGCGTCAGGTCCGTTGGTAGCGCGTCTCATTATTTTTATCTGTTTTTTAGTCTCTCTACAAGCTGTGAGTGTTGCCTCTTATTTCTGGCCGCTGCTCTTGGCGTCCACTGCCAGTACCCATCACAAATTATTTATTGAATAACGACATAGCTACAGCGCGCAAAGTCTTTTGGTTGGTTTCTGGCTTAGATTTCTAAGTCAGAAACCCGGGCATCTCAGGCAGAAACCAGGCGTATTCAGCCAAATATGGCCCCAGTAGTTACACAGGTGGTCAGGGACATGATATTCCATGTTGGTTTGACATGTTAACATGTGTTTTAGCTGATTTAATTGAAAATACAAAATTCCCAAACCCAAATTCCAAAGTAGTTGGGACAAAGTGTAAATTGTCATCAAACATCAAAACGCGATGACTTTCAAATCACACCAGCCAGTATTTTATTCACAATAGAACAGAGATAACAGCAAATGTTGAAACTGAACAATGCTACTATTTTATCCACAAAATTAGCTCATTTCAAATTTGATGGCTGCTACAGGTCTCAAAAAAGTTGGGACGGGGCCTATTTACCATGTTGTAGAAACTCCTCTTCTTTTTAACACTGAGTGGAGGTGTCTGGCATTGAGGAGACAAGTTTCTTGAGTTAAGCCATTGGAATTTGATCCCACTTTTGTTTAATACAGGCTTTCAGCTGCTGGATAATTTTTGGTCTCCTTTGAGGGACTTTTCGTTTAATTATGCGCCAAATGTTCTCAATCAGTGAAAGATCAGGACTGCAGGCAGGCCAGTTCAGCACACAGCACACAGACTCTACTACGAAGTTGTGCTGTCGTAATAGCTACAGTATGTTGTTTTGAATTGTCCTGCTGAAATACACAAGGCTTTCCTTGGAATAGATATTGTCTGAGAGGGAGCATATGTTGCTCTAAAACCTTAAAATGCCTTTCAGCATTCATGGTGCTTTTTAAAACATGCAAGTGTCCCACACCATACGCACAAATGCATCCCCATGCCATGACCAATGCTGGCTTTTAAACCTAAAGCTGATAACAGGAGAGGTGGTCTTTCTCCTCTTTAGCCCGGAAGACACGACACCTATAATTTCCAAGAAGAATGTCAAATTTGGACTTGTCTGACCACAGGACACTTTGCCACTTTGCTACAGTCCATTTCAAATGAGCCTTTGCCGAAAGAACACGGTGGCGCTTCTGGATCATGCTGAACAACGGTTTCCTTTTTCCATGATTTTTAGGTGGCACGGCGGTCTGTTTTTACGGACAGTGGTTTTTTGAAGTATTCCTGGGCCCATTTAGTCATGTCAATGACAAAATCATGCCACTGAGTGATGCAGTGGCGTCTGAGTGTCCAAAGATCAACGGCATCCAGTAAAGGTCTTAGGCCTTGTCTCTTACACACAGAGATTTTTCCAGTTTCTCTGAATCTTTTGGTGATATTATGCACTGTGGATGATGAGACTTTCAAAGTCTTTGCAATTTGAAGTTAAGGAACATTGTTTTTAAATTATTGGGCGATTTTTTTTTTTAAGCAAGACTCAGCCTCTCTAAGACATCCCTCTTATAGCCAATCATGTTACACACCTGATGCCAGTAAACTTAATTACTTGCCAAATGTTTTTTTAGCTTATTCTTATATATTAATTGCTTTTTCAGCCCATTTTTGCCTGTGTCCCAATTTTTTGGGGACCTGTTGCAGCCAGAAAAGTTGAAATAAGCTCATTTTGTGGATAAAAATGTAAAATGACTGTTTCAACATTTGAAATGTTTCTTATGTTCCATTGTAAATAACATTGGCTCGTGATCTGAAAGTCATTGAATTTTGATTCTGTTCAGAATTAACACTTCGTCCCAACTATTTCTGAATTAGGGTTGAACTTAAATTTACTTCTTTTTTGTAAGGGTGGACTTTTAATAAGCCAAGCCATAACTTTTATGTCACAAAATTTTCTTTTTTGCAGATAATTCTTGCACAATTTAGAAGTGTGTTGAGGGTCATTATCTTTTTGAAAATAAAATCCCCAGCCAGTCAGTCTCTTTCCTGATGGCAATGCGTGCCTGACAAGGATGCTATTATACTTCTTTTGATCCATGAATTTGTTAATTTTTGTGAGATCACTGGCTCCTTTACAGCAGATTGAACCACAAACGATAATATTACCACCTTCATGTTTTGCTGAAGGGGTTAAACAGTCATTTTTGAAATGTTATCTAAATCAACAGAACACATCATTTCTGCACTTGGATGAGAAAATTTCGAATTTTGATTTATCAGTCCAAAGGACTTGCTCCAAGTGAATTGATGTCCCATCTTTGAATTTCTTGGCAAACTCAAGTATTTTTTTGATGTTGCCAGCTCTTGACAGCAACAGGACAAATCAAACCATTTTCACACAGGCGTCTGGAAATAGTAAATCTTGATACTTTCATCTCTTCACTTCTGGTGCTATTAATATCATCAGGTCTTGCCGTCAACCGCCAATTTTTTTTTTTTACTTCTTATCCACAGATAACACACATTGGAGGCACTTGACTTCTGTTTTGCACCTCTACTGGCACTAGATTTCAGCAACTCTTTGAAACACTTGATGGTGCTTCTTGCAGCGCTATGGCAGCATTTCATGTCTTCAGCATTATGAAAGGTCACAATGCGGCTACGAACAATCTCAGAGAGCTCCTTCCACCCTGCCATTATGTTTAACAGTGTGACACTGCTCAAAGTTCATATCACCTAATGCACTGGAACAACTGACCATAACAGGTCATTTTGCAACAAAATATTGCCTCAAACCAATTTAAACAAAATTTTTCTTTTTAGCATCAATAATCATGGAATGAGCCTTCAAACATGCATGCAAGTCAAAAAAAGAATATTTGTGACAACTTTCAATTCTTATGAAAACATTGATGTTTTCAGTGTTTTGGTTAATTACCCATATTTTTACCTCAGTGCACTTGTGGGAATGATTTCATAACCAACAATCGTATTTTTCAATACATTTTCATGAAAATTTTTTTTTTGAGAAGTAATATATTAGCACCCCTTTTAGACTGATATTGTGGTGTATAATCATCCCTGCACACTACTTTGTTTTCCCCCTCCTTTTGAAAGAAAACATGAAACTCAATTTTTTTTGCTGGAGGAAGAAGCTTCAGTGGACTCATGGGGGCTGAACTGAAATTATCACTTCTTTTTACAAGACTACAGGCAGTTGTGCATCGCTAACTACAGCAGCTAGCTGGAGCGACTGTTGGTTCACCAACCTGCGAACTCCGCGCACTTGTCTTTGCAGGATGATCTACCCAGCAGCCCCGTAATTTATGCATTCTTTTCTAGCATGCAATTATTAAAACAACATCAGTGTTTTATCTACACATTCTCAAGGGTTTCTGCTTGATTCACACATTGTTTCATGATGTAGTTAGTGGTCAAGTCAAGCACAGTCAGGAGCTGGCTGAAAACCTTACAAAAAAATTCACAACACCATGCCCTTCCGCTTTGATGTTTTGGCTTTGCTGGACCCAAGAAAACGTGCTACCTGTGGACTGCATTCCGATGGCATACATCATACTTTTACACACCTTCTCATCCACATCTGCCCTGCTTTTTAAGACCCATGATTCAGGATTCATGTATGCAGTTGTAACATAGTTAATTGCAGAGATGTATAATTACAAAAAAATCTAACTAATGTATTGATGCCACTTCATTAATTTTATCGCACTATTCATATATAGCCTACCTTACTTCATATCAGGAAAC
This sequence comes from Gymnothorax reevesii, assembly GCA_029721435.1. Taxonomy (NCBI): domain Eukaryota; kingdom Metazoa; phylum Chordata; class Actinopteri; order Anguilliformes; family Muraenidae; genus Gymnothorax; species Gymnothorax reevesii. The sequence continues at coordinate 73,902,523 of CM056579.1, forward strand.
TAATTGTATTGTCCCTCCTCTCTGTGACCTCATTTCCTGTATGTTGCTCCAAAAAGAAAGTTGTTCCCATGATACCTCTCATTCCTGCAATGGCGTTTGTGGAGAGAGGCTAGAGCTGAAGTGGAGCGAGTTTCCTGTGAAATAATGTACACGTGTTCTTTATCTGAACAACAGGTAGGCTAGTTCAATCCATTTCTATATTATTTACCATTTAAATTGTATCATACTACTCATTCCTGCAATGGCGTTTGTGGAGAGAGGCTAGAGCTGAAGTGGAGCGAGTTTCCTGTGATATAATGTACACGTGTTCTTTATCTGAACAACAGAAAATACATGGTGGCAGGCCAAAGAAACGCAAGTTGTCCGTCTCGTATGTGAAGCACCCACACAACGCAGAGCCACACCGGTCACACAGTCACACGGATAAATATCAATATTTCTGAGGAACACAAATATTAGCATTCTCTAAGACAGGCAAGGTGAAACAGGACACTTCTCTGTTTCAGAATCAATTGAGCCAATACACATATGGGGACTACCATGATGTCTAAAATAAAATAAAAAATGGAAATACAATGCATTGAATGCCTCCAACATCTCATAAATACCGCTTGTTGTATTATATCAACTCTAAGCTATTGCAGTAAATGTGCTGGGTTGAGTCCTACACTTCAACCCAACTTTATTTTGACAGGTGGGTTGCCTTGGAGTCTAGTCTAAGAGAATATTAGAGCAAATAGGTTACATCTGAATGAGTGTAAAAAACATTTTCTGTAAACTTGTGTATGAATATCGTCTATTCTTTCCCGGAAATACAAACTTGTTCTTGGCTTGAACCTCACACAGGTTGTCAAACTCAAGCACAGGGAAATGTCCTTTCATGATCACAACAGTTCCTAAATTCCCTCCTGCAGCTGCCAATAGCTTTGCTGAAACCGCACATTTAATATAACATTTTTAACAAGTGATGCCTCCATGCTGAGCTATTTAGAGCTGTGTACAGTACACATATTTGTCTTTCTTCCTGTCAGCAAGCATTTTCAGCTGTTCCCATAATGACTTTGGGGAGTTTTGTTGAGCATTGAAACCTGGTTTACGTAACTTTGATCTTCTAGCGTGGGGTCATAGCATATTTTATAGAGGAAAAAAAATATATTTCTTGCTGCATCACATTCAGCAGCAATTCAGTCCTCTGCAGAAGTGATTGCAGATTTTGAAACCTGAGATTGCACAATGTGGTATGTCACTATATTCAGTCTGCCTGTGTCATTATGGATGCAGACAGTCAGGATGATGGCTTTTTATGGCTCCACTGTGTACTCCTGATGGGCTTGAGGGGAGTGTACAGAGGATGTATGGCCTGCCCAGGGTTAGGGGCTTTGTTGATTATTGGCTTCCTGTGTCTTGAACTGCGCACTTGTCCCATTTAGTGGCACTGTGCTGTTTGTCAAGGTCCCCGAATAGCACCAACAGCACAGGCAGGACTAAGATAGAAAGAGAGAGAGAGAGTGGGGGGTGTATTAGAGCAAAGGTCATGATATGTGCAGTCATCCATATTCAGCTGTATATATTTTGTGTCTCTACAGCCACGCAAGCACCAAGATTCATGGGTTGCAAATATGCACACCATGTAAAATAAGTCTTCCGCTGTACATTATTACACTGGTGACATAATGTGCCATTTTTGTATAAATAAGCCCAGGCCTGCCATGGCACGTATGGAGGAAATGCAAGCCTGTGACTAAATTTGGCCATTTGCAATCTGCAGTCTTGAATTATCCAAGGCTTTGACATGAGTCTTATTAGGATAAACAGCTGAAGAATACAAGGATTAGATTGCATTTAACTTTATATTCAACAAATAGGTTTGAGGCTCAATGACTCACAGAGGTGTATTGCATTAGCTGACTTGTAAGGTTCCGTGAGATTTTGGGAACTGCTATCGATCTGGAGAGCAACAGGGGGAAGGCCTGGCTTTTCTCAAGCTGACAGAATGAGTAGCATTCCTGAATGCGCAGTAAATGACTTCATACAATAAAACATTAAGCTGTTTTTACATTTTCTCAGAAACAAGGGGTTGAAACTACCCATATTGATACAATTTTTACAAAAAATAACCCGCTTAGGAGATAGCCAGTTAGATATTTCTCTCTCTTTCAGCAAGCTCTTAAATAAACCAACATACACAGCAATATAAAGCGTAGGGCCTACCTTGAAACAGTTTTTAAATTTCTTGCTGACGAAATAGAGGATGATGGGATTTATGCAAGAATTGACTGTGGCCAGGTTTATGCTCAGGTAATCAAGCACCAACAAGAAGCTAGAATAAAGAGGTATATCAGTTTAATTAGGCTTACACCCCACTGCTGAAGTGTTATTATTACATTTTGGCAGCCAGTCCTGAAATGAAAATATGATCTAAAATGATGGAACGTCTTTTCTTACAATCATTATTGTATGTAATATAGCACATTGAATTATAATTATCAATGAAATCTAACTGTTGTTATCATGTATGATTGTTCCTATTTATGAAAATCCTATTTAAAAAGCAAAGCATAACAATACTTACTTGAGAAGATCACAGCGGCTAGTGTCAGTGGGAACGTACATTAATTTTTTTAATATCCTGCTTAGATGCAAAGGGAACCAGCAGAGGGCGAATATGAGCACCAAGCAGAATACCGCCTTTGCCACCTCTCGCCTCTGAAATGGAGAAAGTGAGGTGAGTATTGAATCACAGATTACTTGGAATTTGTGAATTAATGCATTTTAAACGACTGAAATGTAATATATGCTCCTGCTAATACATAAAAATTATTTAAATAATTAAATATGACTGGTGATTGCCAAAGCTAGGTTGCAAATTTATTTTTACGGAAAAATTAAAGGTTTGAAAGGTAGGGTTCAAACTCAAGGTTTGTAAGCTGTATAGAGCACAAAAACTCCCTATCCTTTGATGGTGATATCCCACACTATCATGATGATTCTTCCCATAGTGATTGCAAAGCCAGATATGATCCACTTTGGGTGGTGGTATTCTGCAATGTAGTGGTGATATCTCTCATTATAGCAAATCGTGTAACGCAGCCTTATGGTGAGTGGTAGGATGTTTGGTAATGTTCCACAAATAGCTGCAGGTATTGGCCTACATCCACGTAGCTCGAAACCAGAGCCAGATTTGCACTGGAGGACCATGGTTAAGTATCTGTGCTCTGGACTATTGGCTTTTGGGTAGTGTGCCGCCAAAGCACTGCTCCACAATGTGGCGTATGTCATCACCTGCTTGAGGTGCTCACTCAGAGCTATCCTCAGACTTCCGTTTCTTTGGTGGAGCATCTCGCTGGTCATCAAAGCGTAGAAAATGGCTGTGCAGGCCAGAGGAACGCAAAAGTAGAAGCCGAAAAGCCACCAGTCCTTGGCATCTTTGTAGAACTGGATAGAATGGAAGGGGATTAGAACCAGGGAGTGAATTAGACAAAGATCTCCACACTGAAATGTAAATAGGGGGCCCTAGAAAGAAAATGTCTGTCCTGTGATTTATGTAGCTGCCAAATCCAAATGGCTTGATTACGCACCCATATTTCCCACATTATGTTTTAAAAACAAGTAATAATAGCAGCTTAGCTTGTGTGAAATGTTCCAGAGGAAAAAATTAAAATTTTGAGGTGCCTAATCCTTTCCAGATGATTAGGTATTTGAGTGTATAAACAATAAAGTTTTTATATTGCTTCATGCAGGGAAACTAATCTAGCTTGGGCACTAGTAGTTTTCCAGCATTAAAGACTTGAATCCGCTTCCCAAAGATACGACATGCTTAGCCACAATGTACTTGGTGATTCCCAGTGCCTGCAACTCTGAACATTAGGAACTGTGTGTTACTTTGTGGATATATGGGTCTTTTGGGAATACAAATGCCCTGGTCTGCTTTATTTGAGCATTCCTATTCTGCAATATATCATCCACTGTTTCTCAAGTGCTAACAATGGCTTGGGAAAATGTTGAAGTCTTTTAAAGAATACTTGTTCTTCTCTTCTATGATACTAAGCCAGTAATTTCGAAAGTAAAAGGATATATTCCAAAGCGATTAATGGCTGCAGATATGCCACTTGCTGGGCCTGCCACTCACCGTTGGCCTGGGCTGAGGTATTGCCCAACATTTGCCCAGGACTGTGCTGTTACACATTACCCTGTACCCTTTTAATGCCCAACATTGGCCTAGGCTGTGTCATTACCTAGCACAGGGTTCTCCATAATGGCTAGCAGCCGGTGGTATGTGAATGGCTATTTTCCATTGTACCGCCAGGTGTTTTTGTGAAAGTTTCAATCAAAAAAAAAAAAAACTGATCTCCGTTTCAAACAAGTACTTGATGATGTTTTGACCAGTTTAGGAGGAGGTCTAGCGAGCCTCACAGGGTGGGAAATTATGCAGTTAACGTTACTGGCTAGCTAGCTCTAAGCAAACGTTAGTGTGATGTTAAGTTAAGCAGAGGGGCTTGTCATGCATGATTATGGACTGACGGCATAACTTCAAAAGCAAATTGCTTATAAGCACAAAGCCTCTGTTTATAAAAAAAATCTAACATTTGTTGCAATGGCTTTAGATCAGCACTAGCTACTCACTGTTGATTATGCAAAATAGAATAATTAAACAAAATAAAAAATTTGAAACAGTGGATAAAACAAAGCACTTAATTTTCTTCAACCAAGCTAGCTAATTAATGCAACCAAGATTATCATGGACTTCAGTGGGAGCATCACAAACCTTTTGCGACACATGAATTTACCAACATTCGCAAATATTAGTGACTTAGAATATGTAATCAGCTGGCTAACATGGTATGGCTAAATAGTTTGCTGGCTATTCTTTCCATAAGCTTCAAATAACGGAAACAATGCAACAAACTCAGCTTCACCGCTGCAAGTAGGAAAGCGGTAACTTTATTCCAACATTGCGTTATAAGGTTGAAATAAAATTAATAGCTCGTAAACGACACCCAACAGTGGAAATGTCTTCATTTCTTGGTTTGTAGAAAGCATTGACATCAGCGAGCTGGCTTTAACATGATCTTGTTTCCTCACGTCGGTGATTCTTTAAATATGGAGGTAAATTCCTATCTTTATTCAAGAGTGTGGTATTTCAAATTGAGGGCGGACATACCGATATCATGCGTAGACTTTGCAAAGTTCTTTTCCCAAAATTCTGCTCTCACACTCAGATAACCCCTGTTTCCTCTTGGACCTGCTGCTTGGACATATTTTTTGGGCACGAACTTCAGCCTTTTCTCATCGGGCTCAAAACTGCCTCTGTGTGCTTGGAACATTGCTGCTTGCACTTGGAACATTTCTGCTTGCGCTTGGAATTTTTTATGACACAACCCTGTCAGTAATCACCAACTCACAGAATCCCAGGTTCGTGTTAACTGATGAAATTGTTCCTGCCTCATTGCAGGCCCGTCGGTTTTACAGTTTACTCAGTTATCAGATTCATACACTCCTGTCCCCCAGGGCTACATCTGTACTTCCATTGCTTTTTTCAATTCAAATTAAGTTGGGATATTGTGCAAAACGTGAATAAAAACAGAATGTAATGATTTGCAAATCCTTCTAGACCTATATTCATTGAGTACACAACAAAGACATGATATTTAATGTTCAAACTGATAAAATTTATTGTTTTTTTGGAAATAAAAATACATTCTGTAAAGGATATTACCATGTGGACTCAGGAACACTTTCTCTCGGAAAACCATTGTCAGTTAATACATTTCTTCGATACATCTGCAAGTGCAAGTTAAAACTCTTCCATGCAAAGCAAAAACCATATATCAACGCCACTGGCTTCTCTGCACCCAAGCTCATCTGAGATGGACTGACGCAAAGTGGGAAAGTGTGCTGTGGTTTGACGAGTCCACATTTCAAATTGTTTTCGGAAATCGAGGTGTCCTCCAGACTAAAGAGGAAAAGGACTATCCAGATTATAATCTGCGCAAAGTTCAAAGGCCAGCATCTCTGATGGTATGGGGATGTGTTAGTGCCCATGGCATGGATAACTTGCACATTCGTGAAGGCACCATTAATGCTGAAAGGTACATACAGGTTTTTGAGCAACATATGCTGCCATCCAAGCAACATTTTTTCAGGGACGTTTTTGCTTATTTCAGCAAGACAATGCCAAGCCATATTCTGCACGTGTTACAACAGCGTGGCTTCTTAGTAAAAGAGTGCAGGTAATAGACTGTCCCGCCTGCATTCCGGGCCTGTCTCCCATTGAAAATGTGTGGCGCATTATGAAGCGCAAAATAGGTTAATGGAGACCCCGGACTGGTGAACAACTGAAGTCGTACATCAAGCAATAATGGGAAAGAATTCCAACTAGAAAGCTTCTACAATTAGTGGGTTCAGTTCTCAAATGCTTATTGAGTCTTGTTAAAAGGAAATGTGTTTCAGGCATCAAATTCAAAATGAGTGAATATTTCCAAAAAAACAATGAGGTTTATCAGTTTGAACATTAAATATCTTGTCTTTGTTGTGTATTCAATTGAATATAGATCGAAAAGGATTTGCTAATTATTGTATTCTGTTTTTATTCACGTTTTACACAATGTGCCAACTTCAGTGGAATTCAAGTTTCTATTATATGCAGCTATTTTGGTAAAGGAAACTTATTGGCACTGCTGTATAAATATACAAACAGTCCTTTTTTTCCTAAGTCTTGAAGAAAGCAATGGAAGTATATTTTTTGCCCAGTAGTGATGTGTCGGTCACAAATGAGTCGACTCTATGAGCGGGCTCCTTCACATGAACAATGACAGCCAGCTCCCTTTTTAAAAAAAAGAAAAAAATTGATCCAAGAGAGAATAATGGGATGATCTTTTCTCCACTCTCAAAAAAGATGAGTGATGCCCAGTGGCGTAACAATAGGGAGTGTAGCAGTGCTACAGCCCAATGGCAGGGGGGACTCATCAATGAGTATCTCCGCAACAGGGTCGGCCCTAGATGATATCAGTAGAAGGGCATTTCAACGCTAATACAAACCAAAGCCTGCAATTTCTTAGTTTTCTAATAGTGCTACTGGATATTTATACCACCCCCATTGCACTCATTTGTCAGTCATGGTGCTGGCAAGTCGATTTCATCTTGGAAAATTAGTCACCATTTTAATTCGGCATAATATGTTATAGCATGAAATAATTTAGATTTCTTTTTGCTTAATAAAACAACGATACTTTTATTCTTTTGTTGATATTGTCATTGAAACAGTAAGTGTCACCGGGTAATGACTAACATTCCACTAGTGTTTCCCAAACTGCGTGCCCGGAGAGCTTCCTAGCCTCTTAAGACCTGAGCTCTTGTTCGATATGCATTTTTTATTTCTCTTTGCTATTTGGGCTTATTGGAACCTGATAAGTATAAAAACCAAGAATCATCTTTAGACATGATGTAGTTGATTTAGACTAAATGAATGGTTTCTGTAGTGTGTTTTCCTCTTCTGACACCTCTAGATGGCAGTGTAAGCGTCCACACATTTGGTCATAAGGCCTCAGTTAAACAGAATTAAATGCAGTGACAATATTACCCAAAATGTGATGTCCTCGTATGAGGACACCAGGTCTTAAGAGGCTAGGTGTGCCGCGAGAAAACCCACTTACTGATTTTTTCCTGATAGCATAATAATATAAAATGACTGAACTTCCTGGATATAAAAATAACAATCCATGTCATCATCAATTCATTCAATTCAGTTTATTAAAATGCCTATTTAAAATTCCTTCTCGATATTTCCGCATCATGTATTCTACTGCCTACAATTCCTTCTCTTGACTGGCCAATCACTCATCGTCTAACACAAAAAATTAAAAATTAATTGGTAAAACTCAGCTAAAACAGCAGTGTAGGCTAGTTGAAACGAAACAACGAAAATTGATAAATTCCTGACCAAAACCTAGAAAAGGCCGTTCGACTAAGACCCTGAACCACCTCATTTTTGCTGCGCTGGCCAGAAAAAGAAAATCAAAGCGGTGAGCAGACTTTACAGTGAGGAACATTGGACTTATGGGTTTACATTCACCGGACATCCCGCTACCCCAATATCACTGTGTCTTGCTTGTGGCAAAAAGCTGGCGAACCAAGCTATGGTGCCAAATAAATTAAAAAGACACCCTTCAACCGAACACCCTTCTCTCGCAAAAAAATAAAAAGACTGTGAATATTTAATGCGGTTGAGGAGACAGACGAACAAGCTAGTTTCATGATGAAAATTACTAGTGTCAGAAAAAGCATTAGAAGCTAGCTATCTGGTCTCAGAACTAGTAGCAAAATCAAAGACGTCTCACACAATTGCCGAATCGCTTATCCTGCCAGCATGCAAAGCTATCGTCGGGACCATGTGGGGTCAAAATGCTTTCAATGAAATATTGAGGGTTCCTCTCTCAAACAATACAACTGGCAGACGAATAGGAGAAATGGCGGCAGACATAGAGGACGTTGTAATGGAGAAAATAAAAGGTAGTGGGAAATTTGCGCGGCAGGTAGATGAAACAACCAATGTCAGCGGACACAATTACTGGTCAATGTCAGACGGGGAGACAATTAAAGAAAATTACTTTTTTATTGAATAAGGAAGGTGAGGAAGTGTTTCGAGTGACATCTAAGTATCTGGAGAAGTGGGGGCTGAACAGGAGAGACTGCGTACAGTCATTTATTTTATGATTGTATAAAAGCCTGAAACATTGTTGGAAATCTCGCGTGGTAATCTCGTCACTCGGTCGCGCTGCGGGGTAGGCAGCATGAGCGGAACGCTATAATATCATAGCGGTGTGCTGTGAGATTTTTTCATAATAAACAGTGTGCTGCGAGAGAGAGAAGTTTGGGAAACATGTGACGATGTCAAGGTCCGATCGTTTAATCCAAGGATAGTCTATGGTTTGGAAGTGTCTAAAGACACGGCAATTTTTATTGGTACTGCAGTCGATTTCAAGAGATTAGGATAAGGATTTGGGATTATGGCTAGGGGAAGGGTTAGGGTTAGGTCAGGGCAAGGCTTGAAAACGGGACTGCCGTACCTCTCCACATTGATATGCATTGAAAAACTGCCCAATGGTTTTATCTTGCTGCTGTTTACAATCGGGGGGTCTCGTCAGGCCTGCACTCGGGCCCACATGGAACACGGTACGCCACTGATGATGCCACAAACAAAGTAGGATTTGGATGCATTTTGATAACATAGCCAGCACAAAGGAAGAATTTTTCATTTGTAAGATAAGACCATCATATCGAGCAGGGTTGATTAACATCTTTCACAGGCATCATAAAACTGAACATCCAGTAGTGCAGTTTGAAGAAAAAAAGGCAAGCTAGGCACACCATGTTTCATTTTGAGTGTCATATGTTTGGAATCGTTTGTGTTTTGGATTGTTCATTTTTATTTTATTTGCTAGAAACATCACAGTAGGATTGTAATTGGAACGCATTTATGCACAAGGACTAAATGCACTGTTTAGTATTTATAGTGAAATGCTAATTTACATGGTTCAATATCAATAAAAATGTTCAATACGCATGTGTAATATGTTTAATAGTTTTACGTCAATGTTTTTATATCAAAGATTATAAAAAATAATGGTATTTTAGAAATTATAAGGTTTAATATTATTGCTTTGAATTATTTACGTGATTTATGTGCACATATACCAATCACAGGTTAAAAAATAGTGAAATTTGGCTGGAAAATAATAGCCAGAAGTGGTACAAAATGAAGAGCCATTTGGGATCCGAAAAGAGCCGGCTCTTAATGCTGAGCTGAGCCAAATGATCTGGCTCACCGGAATTCTCATCACTATAGCCCTGGAGGGCAGGAGCGTTTGTACCTTATAACTGAGTAAACTGTCAAATGGATGGCCCATAACGAGGCAGACAATTTCATTGTTCAACACAAAACCTAGCATTCTATTGGTTGGTGATTTCTGACAGGAATGTATCACAAAAAGAAATCCACTCGCGAGGAGAAATGTTCCAAATGCAAGTAAAAATGTTCCATGCACACAGAAGCAGTTTTGAGGGCGAGGAGGAAAGGCTGGAGTTTGTGGGCAAAACATCCATCAATGGAGCAGATCCAAGTGCAAGCAGGGGTTATTTGAGTGTGAGAGCAGAATTTTGGGGAATTTTGCAAAATTTACAAATGAAATTGATATATCAGCTCTCAAGTCAAAATACCACACTCTTGAATAAAGATTGGAATTTACCTACATGTTAAAGAGCTTAAAGAAAAACCCTTAGCTGATTTTTTTGATAGGAGACGGTCGTTGACATATTTGTTGTAAACTCAAAGACAGAGTTGCCTGGTATTGAAAATGTGCTGTCAATATTACTGGCATGCAAACGCTTCTTGACCACGTTTTGCTTGGTTTTTGTTTTGACGTGACTGTGTTCCGCTTCTATGACTGACCGTTCTGCCAGATAAACATACTGTCCTCAATGAATGCGTTGTAATGAAACACACTCTTCATGACTGATAATTCCCGTGAAAATACACTGTGAATGTCAACGATTATGGGATTACTTTGCTTGTATTCAGCAAGTGCTTAAAATCTCTATGAATGCATTTCCAAGTGTCTCGACATCCTGGTGGCTGGGGGCCACAGGTCCTCAGACCCCCAGCTAATCTTTTGCCATGCTGCGCTTCATAAACAACTATATTTTGAGTACAGACAGGTGATTTCAATAGTGTAGATTCACTCATTAGCCTGTGCTCTCTCATCATTGCTGTACGGCATTACCTTGTGCTGTTTTTGCCCAACATTAGCCCAGGCTATGTGATTAGCCATCATTAGCCCAGGCTGTGTCATTACCCAACATTACCCTGGGTTGTGTCATCAAATAAAATTAGCATGTTGTGTTCCATCACGCAATATTAGCCTAGTCTGGATAATCACCTGACATTAGTATGTATCGAGTTACGACCCAACACTGCCCTGTCTGTCTGTGTCATCACCCAACGATAGCCTAGGCTGAATTTTACCCAAACATTAGCTTGAGTTGTAGCCTTGCAGAGCAGATGGCCCTGCCTGATTCATTGACTGAAATCCCGCAGGTCCGTCTCGCCAACTACCGTCGTCCAACAGTTTCAGGCTAAATTTTTTACGGCCCAATCAGCGGAAAGAGAGGCAGGAGATGCAGACGTGACATCACCAGGAAGCGACTTTATTTTTGAATCCAATGGCGGCATGCAAAGCGGTTCCTGTGGATGGGTCAATATCAGCAGTTTTATCAGAAATGGACTCAATTTCTTCATTAAAAGAGGAGCAAAGAACATCACTAAAAGCTTTTCTGACGGGAAACAATGTTTTTGCTCTTCTCCCGACCGGTTTCGGTAAGAGTTTGATCTACCAGCTGGCTCCTCTTGTCGTGAAAAAGATGTGAAGCACTCCAAACCCCATGTGGATTGGTCAGTGGTGAGTGTGACGAGAAGAACCACTGTCCAATCGGCAACCACAGGTAACTTTTTTAAACGGCTCTGACCTAGATGGACTTGTGAAATATTTCCGTGGCGGATATATGGAACTGTCTGTCTGGCGTGTCAGGTTACTTGAGTTGTGTTATCACCCAAAATTAGCCAACAAACTGAATGATTGGGGGCTTGTATATGTATTTTACCACCTCAAAATTACCCTTTGCAGTAAGCTCAAGCTCTCACAATGACAAGATGCGTTATGATTCTGCCCTTTCGTGTGTTGTCCCGCGTTAATTTGTGCTTGTGCTTTACTTTCGTTTTGTATTTCCAGCTTTCTGTGCAGCCGTCTGAAGATCATCTCCCAATCTGCCTTCAGTGATATCGCGTGACTGCCTTCAGCATGCCTGCGTTTTGTTGTCCAATCACATTTTCCCTTTCGGTTTCGGCTTTGGTATTTCATTCATTGCTTCCAGCTGTGTTTAATTCCGGGTATCGCGAAACTGAGTGAATGCGTTCTCTGATGGGATATTACAAACCCGTACTAACCACCATTTATTTAAGGGTGATTGTAAATAATTCGTCACGTAGTATTAACCTTGATTAACTCATTTAGCAAACGTGTGCGTTTCTGGCTTCTGTGCAATCAGTCTGAGCTCTCTGTTTAGAAACTATTTTAAACTATGCTTTCCCTCGCTTTTTTTGTGGTGCTTTTTCCTCGTCACGTTTAGATTGCCTTAATCTAAACTGTCTCGCTTGATTGATCGTCTCAGCGTCTTGTCTTGAGTCATTATTGTTAACCCCGTTTTCGTGTGATTGTTTATTAATCCCATGTGTTTCTGTTTCAGTCCGAGATTGCATTCCGAGTACCCGTCTCCTTTCGTGGTTATATATGTGGCAGCATTGGATGGTATTGTCAGACGGATCCTCCGTATTGTCTCTGTGCTACATGGTGAAGTCTCAGCTCCTCGTGCCCTCTGAGTGTCTCCCGTGTATGGTTCCCGAGTCTTTCTGTTTGCTGCGCTCTAGTCTTGTCTGCCCCGTGTATAAGTCTCCAAGTGTATCCATCAGTTTAATTAGGTTCAGTTTTTGTTTTCTTGGTTTATCCTCTCTTGGAGAGAGTATTTCTGTTTCCCCCTGCCTTTGGCAGTGTACCTCAGTTCTCCCATTTGTTCAGTGCTTATGCACGGTGTTTTGTTTCTGGCGTGTCTGCCATTTTTCCCTTAGTGTTTTGTGTTTAATAAACACTTCTGCATCCTGCACCTGGTGTTCCTCTGACCTCTTCTTACAAGATGAGTTGGGTTTGTGTATGCTGTAACCAAAAATTAACCGGCCCATCACACTATGAGTTAGAGATTAGAACTCTGCTATGAACATGTATAATGGACTTTTTCATGTTTTTGCACGCACATTACAAACATTCATCCATACATACAGCTATTTTAAAATTGAGTGCATTTAAAAGTACTTTACCAACATGAATGAGGTCTGCGGGTTGAGCATGCAGGTTTTCATTGTAACGTTTTTGTAGTCAAAGGTGACTATATTGAACCCGATGGCTTCGGGTACAGCCAGAATGATGGACAAAACCCAAATGGCGATGATCTCGACCGCTGTTAGCAGTGGAATGCCTACTCCTTGCACTCTGCTCCATGAGGCCACTGCTCTGTACCTGTGAACCAGAATAACAGAAAATAGCATGACGTAATACAGCATAAAATGAAATGATATTACATAATGTAACATAACCTAAAATAACATAACATGACATAACAGAGCCATTCAGCTTAGCAAAACTCACCATTTTCCTGTCTCTAGAGCAGGGTCCAAAATTAACTTTTTTTGTTCACGGTCCAAATGGCCCATGGCCGCTCAAATTGTACTGGCCGCTCATTAGAATTACATTTTTTTTTTTTTAGCAGGTGAGTGATGCAAATCTACCAGCCGCTTGCATATGGTACTAGCATTTACTTGGTGTCTGGTGCTAATTTTGGTCCCTGCTTATAAGTCCACACAACACATTTAATAATAACATACAGGAAGTACGTAGCACTGCATTGAACCTGGTCTTGAAACCTTAAGAATTCTTGCCTCGCCAACATATATTAAATTTCACATATCATTCCACAAACAACAAACTTTAGACCCACTGCCCTGAGTGCTGCATCGTACCATAAAGTAAGGAATCTACTGTCTCTGTGTTTGTATCCATGAGTGTCCTTTGCGTATCTCGACAGCTTATCATCCAATCCACTACATACATGGTGGAAATATTGCCAAGGACTAAAGGAAGTGCAGCGTCAAGTCTGACGCTGTTTGACATTCTTGAGAAATTGAGAGAGTTACAAGCACTCCCCTGTCTGCGTGCAGACACGCTTCGGGCGATTTCAGAAGTTTTCTGGTATTTCCTTCAAGTCTCGTTTTAACCTCCTTCCTGCTTTTCTGAAATTACAATATTAACCCTTTGCGCAGAAGCCAAATCTGGCCTTTGAGGTGTTACCTGATTTAAGGCTTTATAATTCAAGATAGCAGCTTCACAGACAGAAAAACTTTGGCTCAATTGAGTCTAGACACTTGAAGCATTTAGACGTCCATCGTATTTCAGTTTATTTTGATGATTTTGGTGGAGAAAAGGGGCTGCAAAAATAATAAATCTTCACCATTGAAATAGCAAAAAAATTAATACTGACAAATAAAAAACTGCTGGGGCTTAAATCTATACATTTCTGGGATCATAAACTTCTTGACCACAAGTAAAATTCATCTTGAACATTACATTCTAGATTACCCGCTTGCTATGAGCCAAATTAGACAGCTATCCAGGTGTCTCCCCAAAGTCTGAGATCCATCAAAATGCTTCACTGTCAAGTCATACATTAATCATATATTTAACACAAATTAAATTTAGTTCATGCTGAATTTCATGCCCCAAATGATTTTCTGGTTGAGTTTACCATGAATTTATCAATATCAGTGCAGTTGAACATCATTGCTCACCAGTAATATCTCCAAACACTAAACATGGCTTTTATCCATAATAAAGTTAACAATATTGTCCATTTTTCTTCGAAGTCCCCCAAGCATTAAATTAAGTGCTGATTAAACAGCTATAACATTCATACTGCAATGCAAAGCTAACCGCTCTCACATCCGAGCTCATAACCTTACACCTTATAAGGGTAAAAACTGACTAACTCCGTAATATCTGAATTCTGAAATACACCTTATTTTAACAGAACAAAAATGTCACCTTCAGGAAAAATCAAACGACATACGCCTCCATGCACTCCATCTGCAGTGGGTAACTCCCCCTACCCACTGCAAGCCTTCGTACTCTTTTATAATAATGGCCACAAGGTCACATGATCACAACCATCCAAACAGCACACTCCTCCTGCTTTAAGCTGAGAATCTAACACATCGTTTGTCATTGGCTCCGGGCGATCCACGTGGTTCCTAATCTTATATCGCACTGACATACCACGCACAAGCATGAAAGCCATTCGGCACAACGGTATACCCTTTTTTGGGAGTATTTTCTGCCATGATCATCATGGATTGTTTACTGTTTACACGTGGTTTCCGCCATTCCGTCTGCTGCTGGCGACGCATTTGTAAGCTCGGCGCTGATTGGTCCTCAGTCGTCGTCGACTTGCGGTTGCCACCTAGTGGCCATTATTATGAAAGAGTACGAAGGCTTGCAGTGGGTAGGGGGAGTTACCCACTGCAGATGGAGTGTAATGCCTCCATATTCAACAGAATGGTGTAATGAACGTACCGAGGGATCTACCGACGTGCGTGGGCTGCATGCATTTGGAGAAACGAAAACCTTGGCATTCGATGTCCTTAAACGGGGTATAAATTCTACAGCAAAAAGCCACATTGAGCAAAATGCAAACAGAGTAGAAGTATAACCTGTTTTCTTCATTGATGCCCTCCTCCAAAGACAGATGTATAGGGTAGAAGGAACCCTCCAGTACAGTTTCATTCGGAATAATTCCCATTGACCGCGTCCATACAACATGTATCTCATAAATAACATAACATGAATGGCAAGAACAGGCCTTTCAGCCCAACTAAGCTTGCCAGTTTCTTTATACTATTGTGAATATATCCCTTCAGATACTAAATGAATCAATGGTATCTAGCTTTAGGTCAAGCCTGCTCTTGAAAACCCCCAAGGTCTCTGCCTCAACAATATGGTCAGGTAAGCTATTCCACATTGAAATTACTCTTTGGGTGAAGAAATATTTCCGAATATCAGTGCTAAATTTACCTTTGGTCAACTTCCATTTGTGACCCCGAGTTCTACTAACAACACTTGGCCGAAGGAATCCTACATGATTCACTTTGTGAATCCCTTTAACATATTTAAAGACCTCAATCAAATCACCACTGAGTCTCCTTTTCCTAAGACTAATGAGATTAAAGATTTTCAGCCTCTTCTCATAGCTTTTATCTTTTATACCTGGAATAAGCTTAGTGGCTCTTCTCTGAACTTTCTCTAGAGCCTCTATATCTCTCTTAAAGTATGGTCCCCAGAACTGTACACAATACTCCAGGTGTGGTCTAATGAACGTGTTGTACAGAAGAAGCATCACCTCCTTAGATTCGTACTCAATACTTTTGGCAATGTATCCTAGCATCAGATTAGCTTTTTTAACTGCACAATGGATAGAACCTGTGAGGGTTTGGTTAATAGTCACTCCCAGATCTTTCTCTTGTGCAGCACATTCCAGTTTTAAACCTCCCATGAAGTAATCCCGTCTAATGTTTTTATTACCTACATGTACAACTTTACATTTTCCTAGATTAAATTTCATTTGCCACATTTCTTCCCAATTCTGGATTCTATCCAAATCATCCTGAATCACTTTAGTGGACCCAAGACTATTTGCCAAACCCCCCAATTTAGTATCATCTGCAAATTTAACCAATCTGCTCTCAATATTCTTATCAAGGTCATTAATTTAAATGAGGAACAGCAGGGGTCCCGACACCGATCCCTGGGGGACGCCACTCCCCACCATTCCCAGCTCAGATGAAATACCACTGACCACCACTCTTTGTGTTCTGTCCTGTAACCAGTTTTGAATCCACTTCAGAATACCTCCTGTAACTCCAATGGAGCTCATTTTAAAAATTAGTCTCTTATGCGGTTCTGTATCGAATGCTTTCTGAAAATCCAAGTCATAAGCCCTGCTCTGGTCGTAAGTCCTGGTGGCCTCTTCAAAAAACACCGGAGGGTTTGTTAGGCATGACCTTCCCTTCCGAAAACCATGTTGGCTATCCCTCAAGATACTGTCACATTCAAGAAATAAGTCCAGCTCATCTTTTATGATAGATTCCAATATTTTGCACGAAATGCAAGTTAAACTCACTGCCCTGTAGTTTCCTGGCTCGGTACGGTCCCCTTTCTTATATGTTGGTATTATATTGCCCTGTTTCCAATCATTTGGTATTTCTCCAGTTTCTAAAGACCGTCTGAAGATGGCGGATAGCAGCTTAAAGATGAACTCACCAGCTTCCCTGAGCACTCTAGGATATAAGCCATCAGGACCCGTCGCCTTATCTGCTTTTAGTTTATGCAACTTGTCTAATACTTCGTTATCCCGAACCTCAATTACGGCTGAATAATCTTGAGCATTTGACATGCCCTCTGGCCAAGTAAAGACCCCCTCTGAGGTAAAATTCTCTACAAAGTAACTGTTTAAGGCATCCGCAATATGCTTGTTATCATATAGCAGCGACCCATTTTTATTCTTTATGCACTTAACCTGCTCTTTAACTTTCCTTTTTCTGCTACAGTACTGAAAGGAGCGCTTAGGGTTAGTTTTTGCCCCCTCTGAAATTTGTCTTTCATACAGTCTTCTAGCCTTCCTCAGCTCTTTTTTTATTACAGCCCGCATTTTACAGTATTCAGCCCTAGTATTCTCATTGTTATTCTTTATGTACATCTTTTAAAGATTCCTCTTTTCCCTCAACATCCTACGAATACTTTTGGTCATCCACTGAGGATTCTGCTTTTTCAGCTTACTTTTGGACACCTTCGGAATGAATCTGCATTGTGATTCAAGTAAAACCCCCTTAAATCTTTCCCACATCTCATTTACAGACTTACAGTCCAGGAATGTCTCCCAATTTATTTCAGCTAGATATGAGCGCATCCTGTCAAAGTTTGCTTGCCTAAAATTGAAAATTTTTGTTTTAGAATGCACCTTTTTAACTTCCCATGAAACATCAAAATTAACAGCAGAGTGATCACTTGTCCCAAGTGGCTCCAGTACCTCAACATTGCTAATTCTATCGGGGTCATTACAGAGCACTAAGTCTAAAATTGCCTTCTCTCTGGTAGGTTTATTAACATACTGCACCAAGAAATTATCATTTATAACATCTAGAAATTCTTCCTCCCCCCTACCCTGTCCTTTCACCATTTCCCAATTGATACCAGGATAATTGAAGTCTCCCATGATAATAGTCCCACCACCGCTACAAGCTTGCGCAATCCTCCTAAAAAATTTCATTGATTGTACTGTCCAAAGCTGGTGGTCGATAGCATACTCCTATGTTTAAACCTGTCTCGTGTTAGCCAATGAGCCTGACCCAGATATCTTCACAGGAAAAGGAATGTTCAATTTCGGGAATTTCCTGTACATTTATGTTTTCGTTCACATCCAGTGCTACGCCTCCTCCTCTCCTATTTCATGTATCCTTCCTAAAGAGCTTATAACCTTCTATATTATATTCATCTCCATCTTCTTCACAAAGCCATGTCTCTGTTATCCCAACTATGTCATAGCCCTCACTGATCACTACAGCCTCAAGTTCTGGAAATTTATTTCTTATGCTTCTTACATTTAAATAAAAACATTTCAGGTTATTACTAATGCTCTTCCCCCTTGATTTCCCATGTGGCCGCTGCTTCTAGCCCCCCACTACGCTTTGTTGCTTTAAAAGTAAATCATCGATAGTGCATGTAACGCCATCAGCTTCCATCGGGGCAGTCTGCATTTCCCTATGTGTAACACTCACTAACTTCCCTGCCCCCCAAGTCCCTACTGTAAATAATCCTGTGCTACCCTCAACATACGCTGGCCCAGTGCAAAGGTACCCCTCCGGTTCAGGTGCAGCCCGTCAGGCTTGAACAGGTCACCCCTGTCCCAGAAAAAGTTCCAGTGCCCCATAAACCTATACCCCTCTTTCCTACACCAGGTTCGTAGCCACGTGTTAAACCTCCAGATAGAATTCTGCTTACCTCTGCTTGTACGTGGTACCGGTAGAATCCCGGAGAACACTACCATTGAGGATCTGCTCCTAAGCTTCTCAGCTAATTCCACAAATTTGCCTTGCAGAACCTCAAACCTACCCTTACCTATGTCATTTCTCCCAACATGGACCATGACAACTGGATCCCTCCCCGCTCTGGCCAGGAGCTTGTCCGCATGCTCCAGGAGGTCTCCTACCTGGGCACCAGGCAGGCAACACACCGTACGAGACTCCTTGTCGCGCGAACCGACTAAGCTATCTATTCCTCTAAGTATTGAGTCCCCCACTATCAATACCTCTCTTTTCTGAGGGGTAGAGGCCAACAGGGTGCCCTGCTGCTCATCAGTCCCCTCACTCTCAGGTTCAGGGGCCAAGTCAAGTTCCTGCTTGGGCTGGAATCGGTTGGACATCTCAACCACTAGAGAAGCTGTCGCTGTACGGCGTGCACGCCCTTTCTTGCGCTGCCGACCTACAGTCACCCAACTTTCTCTCCCTGCCTGCTCTGGGATCCCAGTACCACCCTCCTTCGGCGTACACACCATTTCTCAATGAAACTGAACACTTCAGGCCAGTTTCGAGTGTCCTTGTTTCTTTGATATCGCATCATTTTCAGCTGCGCAACTGTGGCCAACATTCGAAGAACACAACCGACCTCACTTTTACGCTTAGCTTTGTATCCTATTCTTATTGTCCGATCAATGTATTTCTGTTTTTGAGGAATGTTTAAATACTCGGGAATTGGATAAGAAAAGAGCCTATCGAGCTGCCGAGTGGCTCACACGGTTAAGGCACTGCTCTGCAGTGCAGAGGTGATCACCACGTCGCGAGTTCGAGCCCGGGCGTACCCAGCGGCAGGGGTCGGCAGCATTTTCAGAGTAGCGCACAATTGGCTATCGCGCTACAGGGTTTCAAATTGGGAAGGGACTGCCGAATTTGGGTATACAATGTATCAGCTTTGTTCGTTGCTCCAGCGCCTCCTGTTGGCCAGACGGGCGCTCGTCAGGAAGACTCCGGGTTGGTTCATGTCCGGGTATCCTCCGCCCTAGTTCTGAACTGAAGATTCAACCAATGAGTGTATAAGAATCAGTGGCAGACAGGCACGTGCTTCGGAGGAGAGCCGTGAACTGTCTCACTATCCTGAGTTGGCAGCAAGGGGTCACATACGAGCAAGTTGTACATAGTTCCCCAATTGGGCATTCCAGATTCGGGTGGGATTGGAGATGCCAAATAAAAAAAAAAAAAGAAAAGAGCCTATCAATAAAGCCTTACCGGGCAAGCTTCACGAGGGCGTGAACTATAACTGTAGAGTTACGCAGATGAATCTGAGTATATAATTGAGTGACTGGCTATCGACACGAGTACTTGGGTGGATAGAAGGGAGCGCTGAATTTGTCAATGGAGAAATATACGCGTTAATCCATGGGAGGGAACAACGCATATTTTGTGTGTGATGACTGTAATTGACAGAAGAATGTGAGAGAATCAATACTATGTCGGATTTTTTGCTTCACAAAACGTATTTTTTTACCACTAATTAGAATACTGTTGGCTCACTGTAGGTAAAATGGTTGCTACAGAGTACTAAGTTTTTTTCTCTCGCAAGTGAAAATTTTTTAAAACTACTGGATCAATACTATGGGCAAGGATATTGACCAGTTCACTCATCAGGCTTAGCTGAGGAGTTTAATTCATGCAACTCCTGAAAAACAGGGATTGGAGGGAACTTCTCCATACTCTAAATTGCGTTTCAGCTCTACCTGCTTGTGAATATTCAATAGCTGATTGGGGGTGCCATCTCGTGGTTGAGTACTGTAACTAAGTGCTTAAATTTGCATATCTGTAGACGCGATCGTCTACATCTGCAGAAAGGGTTAATTAACTGCTAGGCTGTTTAGATAGTACTGGTAATATTACTGTAGACTAATCCCTTTATCTGTACATAAACTAACCAACTAACATTCACGTATTTTGATTTGTTGAGTAGATATCACTGTTAACTAATATAACTAATTCTGCCCCGCTGTACTCTGTTCTGTAACTCCACCCCTTTTGCTTCCCCCGTACTCTGCTTTGATTACACCTTAAGCACCTCAGGTGCGCTTCTCTCTCTGTCCTGGAATCTTAACTGTGCATTTAGAACTCCCTGACCGGAGCTGTTTATCTGTCATAGGTTGTCTGCGAGGATCCGGTCCGCGTTTTGGTTTTTTCCAATTGTCTGTGGTTTAGGACTTCCCAATGTGTGCTTCCCTCTGTAATTAGTCTTATCTAATTCACCTATTCCCTGCATAGCATGTGACTATTTAAACTATTTAATCTGTTGAATGCAGTTCATTGCTTGTCAGAACGTTGATCAGTTTACATCTGTGCAGAGCTTCTCGTATGCCTTTCGTTTTTTGCTTCTTCATGACTGTTTTGCCCAACCTCGAATTTGCCATTGCCCCTCTGTTCCTGCTTTGCCTTTTTGGATTTGACCTGTTTTTGTACGACTACGATATCTGTTTTTGGATGCTCTGTGTACGACCTACCTTTCTGGATTTCGACCACAAGTTTTTGGCTTACTGTCTATGTACCGTTGCAAATCTGCCTTACTGGTTTTGACTCCCGCCTGTCCTATCGACTTCACTTTTTTGACATTGTCTTTGGCTTGGTAATCCTTGTGTCTCCTGGTCCTGACCCATTTTGTAATAAAGGCTTATGATTTTTGGATTATCCCCGAGTTGCGACTGGTTCCTCTGAGCGTATCGTCACACATAAAACCTACAGACCCATACATTGGTGCGTCAAACGCAGCTGCAGTATTTAAACCTGTGGAATTTGTTTTGATTTTAATTTCAAGTGGTGAATCCAAGGTTTTGAATGATTCCAAATATGTCCTGCTGAGTTGCAGGAAAATATGTATAAAATGATGCTGATGCACATTATCTACATTTTTCATTTGATGTAATGCTTGTGGCCATAAAAAGATGACATCGAGGGTTTGAATATTTCTTTCCATATGTGTCATGTAGTTTCAGTTAAACGCTGCAACCACCAGGTGCTGACAATATGGGAAAAAAATGCATTTTTAATGATTGATCTATTTAAGGGAAAAGTTAATTGAAAAATTCAGTCTAAGGGTTAACTACTGAAGATCATATTTTTTGGCATCATGCAGTCCTCAAAGAAGAATGGCCAGACAGATTGTTCTGTTGTCACAAAATGACACAATTTCATTTTCACTGACACAATTTCAGAACTAATTTCCAGTAATGTCTCTGCACCTTTGACTTTTACTGTAGATCGGTCTCCTCACTAAAGCCAAAAACATTTCACAATTTTAATGTCTTCTGCCCTTGTTTGAAACATACTGATTTCAAAATATTGCCTCAGTCAAAACATAGAGTATACTTTTTCTCAGGTTACCTAAAGGCCCTTCAAATCTGCAGTTTCAGATAATGTCTATATTTTGTGCTTTCTAAAATGAGCTTAGGAAATGCTAATGCTGAAGGTCTTACATTTATTGTTACTTCATTGTGACATTCAACTGAAACTGAGCAGAAAATCTAATGTTCTGGCTTGTAAACAAATCAAAC
Source organism: Gymnothorax reevesii (assembly GCA_029721435.1). Classification (NCBI taxonomy): domain Eukaryota; kingdom Metazoa; phylum Chordata; class Actinopteri; order Anguilliformes; family Muraenidae; genus Gymnothorax; species Gymnothorax reevesii. The sequence continues at coordinate 73,924,813 of CM056579.1, forward strand.
CATGAGGATATGAGGGAAATGGACAAAATCACCTTTATATAAAAATAAGTATCCGCTGATGAATAAGAAAATCAATTAACTCTCACAGTAATGTCCTATTGGCATGCTCTTTCGGCATCTTCCTCATCAAAACACTCCTTGTGGCATGCAGCATGAATAATTACCAACTACCAGCATTTAATTTTTTTTTTTTTTTTAAACTTTGAATGGCTTCAAGATGGCAGTGGTATGATTTGCATACTTGAAACTGTAGTCCTTCTCAGATCCCTTGTTTAAAAACCAAGTCTTTGCATTATCTTTTATATAGTATATATATTTTTTGTAAAAGATGCCTTTTACAGCCATTTCTATATTTTGCATTTTTATGCAATGCTTGTGCACATGTAAATATTCACATTGAATCATTATGGGAAGAAATTGAGAGAAAAGGGCTTAGGTTGAAAGAGTTGATGAGATAGGTTTATATTTCAATTCTATTTTCAAGTTTGAGGGATGTTAGGTTTACAAAACAAAGTAGTAAGTAGTAATCGTAAGTAGTACGATTTTGTATCGTAAAAACAATCCTTTGCTTTCACTGTGTATTCTTACTCATAGATTTTTGTTTTTATGCCAGGCATGCAACTTCTACTTAGGAATCTTGGTTTGACATGTAACAGAAAGATCAGACAGATTTTAAATTGACATATCACATATGTTTGATAGGTAAGTGTAGAAAACAGTCTAAGTAAGGAAAACAACGTACATTCTGCTACACTGAGAAAGCCAGACAAAAAAATCTTCAAGATGGTGCCTGCGGCAGGATATTTATACAACAGTGCATTGATGTGTAATACGCCAGTGTAATAGGATACTTTAGAGCCCTCTCGGAAAGCTCCTCAGCTGCAATGAGCCTGCAACGGCAGCATAAATATAATGCTAAGTGCGTGCATCCTATGTGTCTTCCGTTTTTGAAGGGCATAAGTAATTATAAGTGGAAAGGGAAAAAGTGCATACTGCACCATGTGCAGTGATGATTATGCACCATGACTTTCATGAAAAAGGGGTCCTAATATATAATTTCTCAAAAATTTTGGTGAAAATGTATTGAAAAATACCACTCTAGGCAATGAGAATAAACAAACAAACAAAAAAAATCCCACAAGTAAATTGAGGTCAAAATTTGGTTTATCAACAAAAACCCTGAAAACAACTGAGAGCTGTCGCAAAAATAAAATTTTTGTCTTTTGCATGGCCAGAAAGTATGTTTCATGGCTCAGTGATGCTAAAAAATGTGTTTAAACTGGTTTGAGGTAACATTATTCAAAAATTACCTCTAATGGTCATTTGTTCCAATGCATTAGATCAGGGATGGGCAACTCCAGTCCTGGAGGGCCGGTGTGTATGCAGGATTTTATTTCTTTCAATTACCCTGTCTAATTGAGTTAATTGGCTGCATACACAAATAAAGATTTTTGCAAAGGTTTGATCAAAGAAAAATGTTTTATGTTGGGAGACCAGAACAGTCTTTGGCGGTAATTCATGATAATTCAATGAAATGTCAGATCTCATAAATAGTTTGGCTAATTTAGATAATTAACTAATTAAAAGCCAGAGGTTGGTGTGAAAACCAGGGACAGATACGGCCCTCGTTGCCCATCCCTGCATTAGGTGATATGAATTTTCAGCAGCATCACAGTGGAAAACACAATGGCACGATGGAAGGAGCTCTCTGAGATTGTTTGCAGCCACATTGTGACCTTACATGATGCTGAAGATGTTCAATGCTCCCATGGAATAGTAAGAAACACTATCAAGTGTATCAGTGGACAGGGAACAAGTCCTTTAGACCGATTAATCTAAATTCAAAATTTTCTCACCTAAACAAAGAAGCTATGTGTGCCATAAAGTTGGAGAACATTTTAAAGTGACTGTGTAACTCCTTGAGTAAAACAGGTAGGTGGTAATACTATGGCTTGGGGTTCAGACTGCTGGAAAGGAGCTGATGATCTCATAGAAATCGATGGAATCATAGATCAATATAAGTATCACAGCATCCTTGTATCACGGCAAGAATTTACTTCAGGAAAGAGACTGATTGGTCAGGGATTTTATTTTCAACAAGATTATGACCCGAAACACACTTATAAGGTATGCAAGAATGATCTCAGTCAGAAACATCTGGTGAAATGAAAGTTATGATTTGGCCATGTCAGAAGTTCTAAGTCCAGAACTTAATCCAATTAAGCAAATCTGTTGTCCTAGATTTGGAATCTTTTTGGAATCAATTTAAAACCATATGGATTGTTTCAGTGAGTGAGTAAATATGTGGAAGCTTTGCCTGAAAGATTGAATGCTGTAATCAAAGCTAAGGGTGGCCACACTAGATATTGACCTTATCTCTCAAAAAGACCCTATTATTATTGTTTTCTGTTTAATTACAAACCCCGATTCCAATGAAGATGGGACGTTGTGTAAAACAGAATATAAACAGAATGATTTGCAAATCTCATAAACCCAAATTTTATTCACAATAGAGCATAGACAACATATCAGATGTTAAAAGTGAGAAATTTTACCATGAGAAATATTAGCTTATTTTGAATTTGATGGCAGCAACTCCTCTCAAAAAAGTTGGGACAAGGGCAACTATAGGCTGGAAAAAGTAGGCGGTACTAATAAAAAACAGCTGGAGAAGTATTTTGCAACTAATTAGGTTAATTGGCAACAAGTCAGTAACATGACTGTGTATAAAAAGAGTTACTCAGAAGTAAAGATGGGCAGATGTTCACCAATCTGTGAAACAATGCATCTACAAATTGTGGAACAATTTCAGAAAGATGTTCCTCAATGTAAAATTGCAAGGACTGAATTTCCCACCATGTACAGTGCATAATATCATCAAAAGATTCAGAAAATCTGGAGAAATCTCTGTGCTCTTGGGACAAAGGCGAAGGTCTGTATTGGATACTTGTGATCTTCGGGCCCTCAGGTAGCACTGCCTTAAAAACAGGCACGATTCTGCACTGGAATACACTGCATGGGCTCATGAACACTTCCAGAAATCATTGTCTGAGAACACAGAAAGCTGTATCATGCAACGAAGAAGCCATATGTGAGCACGATGTAGAAACGCCGCCGTCTTCTCTGGGCCAAAGTTCATTGAAATGAACTGAGGCAGAATGGAAAACTGTTCTGTGATTAGATGTGGTCAGATCAAAATATGAAATTCATTTTGGAAACCACAGCCGCGTGTTGTGCGGTCTGAAGTGGAGAGGGACGATCCAGCTTTTATCACCGCACTGTTCAAAAGCTTGCACCTCTGATGGTCTGGGGTTGCATTAGTGCCAAAGGCGTGACTAGCTTACAGATCAGGAAAGGCACTATCAACGTTGAATACTAAAGCACCCTCCATGATTAATAAAAAGTTCTCCAAAGCTCACTGTTAAAGAATTGCAACAAATGGTAGCATCTTGGGGTCACAGAGTCTCCAAAACAACCATCAGGCACTATCTACATGCCAAAAAGCTATTTTGAAGGCATGCACAGAAAAAAACTTTTCTCACTCACAATCATAAATGCAAACATCTGGAGTTCGCTAAGCGGTACTAGGACTTTAACTGGGACCATGTGCTTTGGTCAGATGAGACCACGATGGAGCTTTTTGGCAACAAGGACTCTAAGTAGGTCTGGCGGAAAACAAAAGATAAGTATGCAGAAAAGCACCTCATGGCCATTGAGAAGTATGGGGGAGGATAGGTGATGCTGTTTCTCTTCCAGTGGCCCTGGGAACCTTGTTAGGTTGCTTGGCATCATGAACACTTTGAAATACCAGGACATTTTAAATCAAGATCTGGTGGCCTCTGCCCGAAAGCTGAAGATGGGTCATCACTGGATCTTTCAACAAGATAATGGCGCAAAACATGTGGCCAAATCTACACAGAAATGTTTCACCAGCCACAGAATCAAGCTCCTCCCATGGCCATCTCAGTCCCCAGAACTCAACCCCATTGAAAACCTGTGGAGTGAGCTAAAGAGGAGAGTGCAGAGGAGAGGACCCAGGTCGCTGGATGATTTAGAGAGATTCTGATTTCTGTATTCTCCCATCTTGTGAAACCTTAAAGGAGAAGATTAGGTGCTGTTTTGTTGGCAAAATGGGGTTGTACAAATTATTAACATCAGGGGTGCTAATAATTGTGGCACACATGATTTGATTTAAAATAATAATTTCTTAATGCGGGATTTTTTCCAACGGAATAAATGCACTTGAATTAAAGGTTGGATTTTCGTAGTTTTTTTCATTGTGGTCCTATATTATTCAGAAAAAAAACTGAATTTATTAGAAGCTAAAGAACATATCTTAACCAGGGGTGCCAATAATTATGGAGGGCGCTCTGTATACAGATTTTACAACAACATGCTGTCCCATCCAGGCACTGTTTCTTTTGGGGAAGGTCTTGAATATATCAGTAAGACAATGCCAGACTACATACTGCATCCATCACAACAGCATGACTTCACAATAGATGAGTCCGGGTGCTGAAATGGCCTGCCTGCAGTCCAGACATTTCATCAATAGCGAACATTTCACTCATAAAATGTAAAATCAGGCAAGAAGACCCAGGACTGTTCGGCAGCTAGAATCCTACATCTGACAAGAATGGGACAACATTCCTCTCCAAAAACTGGAGCAACTGGTCTCCTCATTTCCCAGACGTTTACAGACTGTTGTTAAAAGAAGAGGGGATGGTACAGAATGGTAGACATGGACCTGTCCCAACTTTTTTAAGATGTGTTGCTGCCAGCAAATTCAAAATGAGCTAATATTTTTCATGAAATGGTAAAATGTCTCACTTTCAACATCTGATACGTTGTCTATGTTCCATTATGAATAAAATATGGGTTTATGAGATTTGTACCTCATTGTATTGTTTTTATTCACGTTTTACTCAACGTCCCAACTTCATTGGAATTGGGGTTTGTATTTTCATCTAGGTCTATATGATCCAATGTTACCTCAAATTAATACTTGAATAGTGCTTGGTTTCTGATTTATCTTCATTTTGTTAAGTGCATAATAATCACTGCACTCTACTGTAGGTATTAAACATACAGACAAGTGACAAATTTATTTAAAAATCAACATAAACAGTCTTAGGCATTGGGCTTCTATAAGCTCACATCTAAATGACTCATCATCTATAGGCTCAGCAGATCATTTTTATCATGCCGTGAATGTTGTGTTTTCAAACAGCAATGAATAAATCCCCCCCAGTAAAATTTCAAAGGTTACATGCAAAAGTTTCAGATTTTGTTACTAATTTTCCAGGTGAAAGTGCTTCATATGTAAGCACTATTACTAACAAAACCTTTGGGGAGAAGGACCCCCATCAAAACACAACCCTTTATTATCATGGTGTTGGCCTGCAGGCCCTTCCCCCTGCTGCATTTTTCGCCTCTGCCTCAACGGGCAACAGGTGTGGCTCGTTGAGGTAGAGGAGAAGTACAGTATTTAAAGGCAGCAGTATTCTGGCTATTGGAGCCCTAAGTGGTTGGTGATTTGTGCTGCTGCTCCCCTCCTATATGCATTTTACATTTTAATTAAAGTATTTCATATTTTTACTCAGCCTGTGCATTTGGGTCCCTAAACCTGCTTTTGGGTACATGGTCCTTGTGCCCGTCGGCTTCATGCGTTCTGCCAGCGGGGGCTAAACCATGACATTTATATAATGAAATGTAGAGAATGCCCTCTACTGAAACTGAGTTGGTACTTCCAGTAGGTGTCAGTTATCAAATACTTCATAATATTTATACTGTGTATGAAAAACAATAGTAGCGTCTGTGGATTCCATGCGGTTGTTGTTGAACATGGTAAAAATAAGTCAATCGCATTGACACTACCAGATAAAAAACAGCAATGGCAGTGCATCTGTCTATAACCAATAAGAAAAGAGCATTAAGATGAGAAAGAGTAATCAGTGATCTGACAGATCCACTGTACTTCTATTCAGACAGTGAGCGGACTGAAAGGTTTTCCTTGAGTAAGCCCATTAATCGATGTGCTGGCCCTCAACTACGGCACGCATCGGACAGAAACCATTAGTGATCAAATTTCATGAGTCTAGTTTTTGTTTGTGGTACTGTTGTTTCATTTAGCTGCAAGAACGTTTTTATTCTCTGCAAATATCCTTTTAAGTTTCCTCATTTTGCCATCAGTAAAATTAATTTGCCTCTTCCTTGGGTTGATAATATCCATTGCAACCTGCCTTACCTTGTTCCAACTAAGAAGTTCAGGTGCTGTCTGAATAACATATAATATATGATATATGGTATATGAGCTTTTTGCCGCTTCAAGAAAAAGTTATGTAAAACTGGTGTAAAGTAAGTAAAAGTTACACGTGAATTACACAGTTACCACTTAATACGTAAAGAACACGTGTATTTGACACATTTTACATGTAACCTTCCATATGTAAAACACAAGTTTTACATGTGAAGTTTTTTGCTGGGATTACTTGGCAACGATGTTCGTGTATTTACTTGGACTAGCATCATAAGATCAGGAGCAGCTACTAATGTGTTTAGTCAGGCCTAGCACAATCAATGTAAATTCAAGTCGCAAAGTCAGAAGTGGCTTTGAGCAGCCTAGTAGTTAAAAGACCTACTTTCTTATGCCAGGCTGGTGGCCTCGGCTCCTGCATCATATCAGTCAACAACACAGAAGTCAGTAAATGTCAATAAAGTTCCCTACTTGCCAAAAACAAAACTTTTTATGCAGGATTAGGCTATGCGGTAGCTAACTACGATAATATTGAAATTACTCGGCATTACAGGAGTGGATCTTTCTAATAGTTCTGGTTGTCTTTTACGTCTATGGACAGGAGATCTGGCTTTTCACTTTTTCAAACAGGTTTCCACTGAATTGCGGTTAACTTCATTTTGATGTCAGGAATACCTTCCATTGCATAGGCTATTGCAGACCCTCTGCTTTCTTAATTTTTATCTGTGGACAACGCATGGTCTCCAAGTAATTGCACATCCCATATTTGCATGGCGGTGGCTTTATAAATCTTACGGATCTCTCCCCATGGATCCTGCAACAAAAGTGCACAAAAGATCTAGTAGAAATTGTCAACAAAAAAATCAACAAATCCCACGCCATGCCCCGCATGTCCCTGGGATCAACCCCCGAGATGGCCACTGATCAATGCATAAATATGCAAAAAAGTGCTCCCTCCCTCAGATGAAAAATGGAAAAAATACACACCATCCAATGTCTTGACTCAGTCAGTTCGGAGTGCTATGACTTGGAAAAATCACAACAAAGAAAACTGGCCAGTACAACTAAAACAAATTTATTCTTTACAAAAAAAGTTGTACAAAAATTATCCACTATTTAAATTCTCTAATAACACTGCCACTATTTAACTGTTGCCAAAACAAAACTCTGGTCTGCTCTCTTCTGCTGTCTGCTCTCTTTGTTGTCAGTCTCTGCTGTGCTTAAAATCACAGCCTTTTTATAGTCTAGCAACCTTCCAGAAAGATCCACAGGATTCTAGGGAAATCCCGCCCCCTCCAAGCAGGAAAGTGCCCGAAGCTTCGAGAAATTACTAGACTTTTCTTAATGATTTTACAAGTACGCCACCAGATGGTGCCAATGAACAAAATAAATATAGCTGACCAGCAGGGCAGCAAAACAGCATGTAACAAATCTTCATTTACAAATGGAATATAAAGCTGTACAAAAAATTATCATACATAACACCTCCCCTCTTTAAGAAAAGAAAGGTTTGCTAAAAGCTTTCTTTTGTTAAAATTACCACAGTTTTATAATCAGAACAATATTGAACTTTACACAAACATATTATTGATCATGATAACAATGATATACATAACAAACAGTGTAAGTCTCACAATCAAATAGAAAAGTAAAATTACGTTTTTCACAATCACGAAAAGAAATAAAATTACATGCGTGAAAGTGTATCTGGGATTACATTATCTTTTCCCCTGATGTGAGAAATGTCCAAATCATACTCTTGCAAAAGTAAACTCCATCTCAGTCATCTTCGATTCTTGTTTTTGATCTTGTGCAAGAATGTGAGGGGATTGTGATCACTGAAGACCTTGATGGAAGTAGCTGAACAAGTCAAATAGACTTCAAAATGTTGTAAAGCCAAAACAAGTGCCAAACATTCTTTTTCAATTGTTGAGTAGTTTTTCTGATGTTTATCAAACTTTTTGGAAAAGTAACAAACAGGATGATCTACTCCATCAGTGTCTTCATGCAGTAAAACTGCACCTGCACCAATGTCACTGGCATCAACTGCCAACTTGAACTCCTTTTTGAAATTGGGAGATAAGAGAACTGGTGCATTTTTGAGAATAGCTTTTAGCTGGTCAAACGAATTTTGACATTTTTCATCCCAAACAAATTTTGCATTTTTCTTCAGTAAATTTGTCAAAGGTTCAGAGATGATAGAGAAATTTATACAGAATTTTCTGTAGTAGCCAGCCATCCCTAGAAATCTCATGAGCTGTCTTTTAGTTGTTGGCTCAGGAAATTCAGTGATAACTTTGACTTTTGCATCAACTGGTTTGACTTGACCCTGTCCATTTTCTAAGGGGCAGTCACAATCTTCTTTGGAATTTTCCAGTTCAACTGTATTTACCACATTGACTGGCTTTTGCTGAGTGCCTCTATCAATGTATTCTTTCAGCATGTTGATGTGACACATTTGTTTTTGTTTCCTCCTTCCAGGAGTTAAAATTATGTAATTTAGATCACTGACCTTTTTGAGGACAGTGTAAGGGCCGAAATATCGGGCTCTTAGAGGGTTTCCAGGAACTGGCAAAAGTGCAAGAACTTTGTCACCAGTTTTAAAACTTCTATCTTTTGAATGAAGGTCATATCTGGCTTTCATTTTGCCCTGAGCTTCTTTGAGATTAGACTTAGCAAAGTCACAGGCTTTAGAGAGACGATTACGGAAGTCAGAGACATACTGAAGCAAGTTCATTGGGACATCATCTTCAGCGAGCAACTTTTCCTTCAGTAGCTTCAGAGGTCCACGGACTGTATGCCCAAAAACGAGCTCAAAAGGACTGAACCCAAGAGACTCCTGAACAGCTTCACGGGCAGCAAACAGAAGAAGATGGACACCTTCATCCCAATCTTTCTCTGTGTCAAGGCAGTAGGTCCTTATCATGTTCATCAGGGTTTGATGGAACCTCTCCAAAGCACCTTGACTCTCAGGATGGTAAGCTGATGACCTGTATTGTTTAATACCAAGCTCATGCATAACTTGTTGAAATATGCCTGACATGAAATTTGATCCTTGATCAGACTGAATAGACTTAGGAAGACCGACAAAGCAGAAAAACGTGGTTAGAGCCTTGATGATAGTCTTCGCCTTGATATTACGAAGTGGAATTGCCTCAGGAAACCGGGTGGAAGCACACATGATAGTCAGTAAGTACTCACAACCAGACCTAGTCTTGGCAATGGTCCAACACAGTCAATGATGATCCGACTGAAAGGTTCTTCAAAAGCGGGAATGGGCTTAAGTCGAGCCTTTGGAATATTCTGGTTCGGCTTCCCAACCATTTGACAAGTATGACAGGATTTGCAGTACTCCTGTATATCAGACCTCATGGAAGGCCAGAAGAAGTGGTTTCTGACACGTTGAAGGGTCTTCTTAATACCCAAATGACCTGACATAGGATTGTCATGGGCCAGACTCAGAGTTTCTTGACGATATGACTGTGGAAGAACAATTTGATGGGTGATCATCCACTCCTCATCTGCAGGAACATCAGGTGGACGCCACTTTCTCATAAGCACACCATTTTTGTAGTAAAAACAGACAGGAACTTGAGTAGCCTCTTGTTCACTTGCAGCCTGTGGTAGAAGATGCGCTAGATCACGAGCTTGTTGTTGCTCATGAATAAGTTGTTTACGAGACAAAATGTCATTAGAATGACCTGACAAGGACAAGTCTGAAGATTTCCCAGACATCTCAGGACTGGAAGGTTCCTGATGAAAAGACTGCCCAATGAAGGTGTCAGCCAGGTTAAAGTCCAGATCAGCATCATCTTGAATAGCCTTTTTGGCCATAGAACGAGTAACTGCACATGAAGGATAGAGGTCTGGAATTTCCTCCTCTATAGAGTCAGATTCTTGATGAATCAAAAGAGTGTCAGTTACAATAGGGTAGGGTACAACCTTATCCCCAGCAAGATCATTACCAAGAAGCAAATGAATGCCTTTGAAAGGAAGAGAAGACCTATCACCAACAGTAACAGGCCCAGAGACTAAGTCTGATTTGAGATGAACATTATGGAGAGGTACACTTGTAAAACCACATTCTACTCCTTGAATAAGGACATTAGCCTGAGTAGACGATTTGTCCGAGAAAGGCAGAATATCTGCAAGAATAAGAGATTGGGAAGACCCAGTATCCCTTAGAATTCGAACAGGAGCAGATGAGGAAAAATCATGTGAAAGTGAGACAGAACCATCAGTGATGAATGGCTCAAAACCCTCCATAACCGGATCAGACACAGAAGGTAGAAGATCAGGTGAACTGACCATTGATACAAGAGATTCTCTCTTTGTCAAAGCAGTTGGCTTGGTTTCTTCTCGTTGTTGTTTTTTCTTGAGAGCATAACACTCAGAAATAAGGTGACCTTGCTTTTTGCAGTAATGGCAAGACACAGAGGGTAAAGAATCAGAGGATTGCTTCTCACTGGAAGGTTTCCTTTCAGAAGTGGCCTTAGAATCATTAGAAGTGTTATTAGAAGTAGTCTTGGACTGAAACTTGCTTTGAAATTTAGAAAAAGTGGATTTCTGGACAAAAGAAGACTTGTGAGTCAAAGCATAACTATCAGCTAGCGTAGAAACATCTTGCAAAGTAATGGCTTGTTTTTCTTCAAGGAAAGTCTTAATATCAGGCTGGACACACCTTTTGAATTCCTCAACCAGAATAAGTTGCCTCATTCTATCAAAATCTTTTTCAACTTTCATGGAATTACACCACTGATCAAACAACTGTTCCTTTAACCTGCCAAATTCAACATGAGTTTGACTGGCTTCCTTGCGAGAATTCCTAAATTTTTGCCTGTAAGCCTCGGGGACTAATTCATAACCCTTCAGAATGGCAGATTTGACAAAATCATAATCAGCACACTGTCTGACAGATAACTGGTTATAGATTTTTCTAGCTTTACCAGTAAGAACACTTTGTAACATCATTGTCCAATGCTCTTTTGGCCATTTCAAATTTTCAGCAATTTTTTCAAAATGGGTAAAGTATTGGTCAACATCATTTTCTAAGAAAGGAGGAACAAGTCTGATATGCTTAACCACATCAAAATGATCAGAAAGTCCAAATGATTTTGGAACAGTACCTGCTTCTATTCTCTTCATTTCCAATTCGTACTGCATTCTTTTTTCTTCTAGTTCTTTCTCCAATCTTCTTTCTTCCATTTCTTTCTCCAACCTTCTTTCCTCCAGTTCTCTTTCCTTCTCCCTCTCCAGCCTTCTCTCCTCCAGTTCTCTTTCCTTCTCCAACCTTCTCTCTTCCAGCTCTTTCAGGCGTAGCTGAAATTCAAGTCTTTGCAGCTCCGTTGCAGGCACTTCCACAGCTTTAATTAATTCTGCTGCTTCTTCCCCAAAGATATCTTCATCGATGAAATGTTGCACCAAAATGTTGAATATTTCTTGTTTCTTCATTGATGACTTCACATCAGATAATCCAAGGGTTGAGGCTATTTGTAGCAAGTCCTTCTTCTTTGCCAACAAAATTAATTCCTGGGTTGGAGTTTTCAAAAAACTTTCCACATCAAAAGTCATGATTGCTGGTTTTTAAACTAGTCAAAAGATTTAAAATAATAATCTTCGGTGAATCCAATCTCGGTGGAACCTCCAATTTGTTATGACTTGGAAAAATCACAACAAAGAAAACTGGCCAGTACAACTAAAACAAATTTATTCTTTACAAAAAAAGTTGTACAAAAATTATCCACTATTTAAATTCTCTAATAACACTGCCACTATTTAACTGTTGCCAAAACAAAACTCTGGTCTGCTCTCTTCTGCTGTCTGCTCTCTTTGTTGTCAGTCTCTGCTGTGCTTAAAATCACAGCCTTTTTATAGTCTAGCAACCTTCCAGAAAGATCCACAGGATTCTAGGGAAATCCCGCCCCCTCCAAGCAGGAAAGTGCCAGAAGCTTCGAGAAATTAGTTGACTTTTCTTAATGATTTTACAAGTACGCCACCAGATGGTGCCAATGAACAAAATAAATAGAGATGACCAGCAGGGCAGCAAAACAGCATGTAACAAATCTTCATTTACAAATGGAATATAAAGCTGTACAAAAAATTATCATACATAACAGGAGCCACACAATAAAACATGGCCAGAGAGCAAGGTGATTGTCCAAGGTCAGCAACAGATTTATTGCAATCCATTTGGAGTTTCTCAAAGCGTAGGCTGCAGCCTTGGTAGGTTGCATTTTTAGGCAGATGCGTGATTGCAGGCTGTTCCATTGTGAAGGCACATTTGAATAGAGCTGAGAAATTCAGCCTTCATCTTGCCGAAAATTAGACGGAATTGTCGATATGGAAACAGCGTGAAACGATTTAACAATACCGTCTGATATCGGGCAAGTTGAGGGCTGCATTTCTAGGCTGTATTCGAAAGCGCCTTCACAATGGAACAGCATGCAATGATGTTGCAGCCAAGAAATGCAGCCAACCTAGGCTGCAGACTACTCCATGAGTAACAGCCAATGACTGGGTGTTAATGACCAACCTGGCTCCAATGACACCATCAACGTTATTTCCACAATAATTTTTTTTTTTTAAAGTTAAAAAAGCCATCTGACCGTTTTTGTACATTGCTAAATGAAAAAGTGATTTAGGAGTGATTTATTCTGAGTGGTGAAGTGTCAGTCCAAAAAAAAAGATTTTATGCTTATTGAAATTATCCCTTTGATGCATAGAGTACCTACAAATGCCTTGGACCATTTATTGGGATTTGGTGCAATATTTTGTGTGGGTGTTGGGGGGTGCAAGTGGGTGGTTTGTCTGACCATTATTTTGGACATTTTGCTTGTAGGATGCACACTGCCATCCAGTATTTTGGACATTATGCATGCGGCCTGACAGAAATAATGCGAAGTTGAAGAAACCTGGTCATTGATATGCATGATGATCTATCTGTATTCTGGACATTGCTTATTTGAGCTATTTACTCAGCAACAAACAGACAATTTTCCAACAAATAGACATGCATTATGCAGGTTATGTGTTATCAGTTTGTGCAATATAATGTATTTCCATCCCCCAACAGAAAAAAGTCTGATAAAAACTTACAATATGACACTATAAGACTATTTCTGACTTTTGTCAGCTTACCTCTTACTTGTGGATGCAGCCATGGTGATTGTTTGTGGTAAATCGTGACTAATCAAAGAAGCACCTATTGAGAAAATTATTATCTGGAAATGTCCAGTAAAATTAACATTTTTGGCTCTAAATTCTTAGCGCAGCGCAGGGTGGCACAGCGTGGCGTAGTGTGGCGCAGCCCGCGCAGTGGTAATTTCGTGGGGTGCAATACCGTGCACAGCCACTTTGGCAATTTGGTAGACGGACATGCGCCGCCGAAGTTGCTCAGAAAACTCGCCAGCTGCAGGTTTCCAGAATATCAGACACATTTCAATGCAATAAATAATTACAGCAACCACTATTTAATGTAACTATCTGAATCAGGACATAAATTACAGTATCTACATTGATTGTCCTGATGTCAGATTAAAGGCGGTTGGCACGCGTAATGGAAACTCGACCTGGCTTAATCAACGCAGCTGAATCTGTGATGCAAACTAACGACATCACATCTTTCTCAGCCAACCACAAACTGCAATTTTAATTCTTGCGTTCTATGCTCAGTAAAAGCGCTTGCGCACTGGATGCGAAAGAAATTTTTCGCACGACTGATTACAGTCAAATTCAATGCAAAGAAGCGAATACACGCATCTGTTTATTCTTCAGCTTTCTTCCGTTGAAGATAGACGACAGTCTTTATTCGATCTCTCTTTTGAAAATTATTCAGATGGATGAAACAGATTCATGCTTTATTTCCACACCAGAGATAAAATTGTGCTTGCAATCAGTGAAAACATCAATTCCATGAACATTGACATAGTGAATTAAATATTGCATGCACGATCAAGACTGTCCGACGCGAAATGCTCCATGTCCGGCAGCCAGCAAAAAGTAGAAATATTGATATTAGAACAGATTTGTAATGAAATAAAGAATAAAAATATACCACCAACAAAAAGAACATCCAAAAAAGATGGCCCGCAAATAAATAAATCGTAGTGTTCATTGGATGTTCACTTTGTTGTTAAAATGTTTCTTTTTTTTTCTTCATATCGTTATCAATCTGATCTAAGCGTCCTCTTTTTTTTTTTTTTTTGGCTGTCAGACACGGAGTAGATTGACAGAAACATTGATTTAAATTCTCGGTTCTCATCTTGAAGAACTGAGCCCTCTTATCAAAACTTTCACGCTTAATATCTAAAAGATTCAGTAGATTTGAAGAAACTAAAAACAATAATCGACTGTCGGACACGGAGTTACTGCCTATTGAAACCGTCCGACTATTGGACACGGAGATGTATTAAAACCCGGTCTGACTTTCAGACACGTAGACACTGCGTTCAACGCAGTAACGCAATCTGTAGTGCCAAAAATTTGTTTCGTGTCCAGTGCGCAAGCCAAAGCGGTACTACTATTATTGTCACTTAGGTTTTATCGTTTTTAGTGAGGGAAAGGAATACAGCCTGATTGCTATGATCTCGTACTTAGTTAAGGCCACATATTGAAAACTAGAACGGGCACTCGGTAGAGCGCATACCTTCGCCGACGCCACTGAATCCCTCGCCACTGGCGTTGGTTTCATGCCGATCAGATAAAAATTGACCGAGATATGGCCGTAAGTCGGTTTTGACCTTTTCGTGGCCTTGACCTTTGACCCGATCACTCCCAAAATCTAATCGATTGATCCTCAGGTCATGCCAAATCAACCCACCAAATTTAATGAAATTCCGTTTGGTACTTTTTGAGTTATTCGACACACAAACAAATAAATACACGGGGATCAAAACATTACCTTCGTCAGCGAAGTCACTGGCGAAGGTAATAAATGTGTAACGTATCTTGCATTGTTGTCCATGTATGTTAATGATAAAATTTTAAGCAGCAACAGGGTGTAATTATAGGAACAAGCTATCCATCATTTCACTTCTTAATGATGCAGGCAGAAGAAATAAATGAGCAACCATCGTATTTCATTCCAATTTCATAAGTTTGAATGATCTGACGTAGTTTTCGTTTTTGAAATTCCATTCAAGTTCGCTAATGGTAATAATTTGAGAATGCCTCACATTCCTAATGCTTAATATAAACGTAAGCAGTGTAGAAAACAAGCCTGAAGCAGCAAAGTAAAATGCAACATTAACGCATCATGCAGATATAGGACAAAGGCTTCTTTATTTAAACACTTTAAAGGTGAGGAGAGAGCTCATTTTATTGGTGAAGAGTTGACTCGGCTGTGTTAAACCCACTTAAGCCTTTTCTTCTCCCTCTTTGCCACTTTCGCCAGAAGGAGGGACAGAGGCGGGACAGAGGAGTACTTGCGCCAGGTTACGCCGGGCACGAAATTGCAACATACGCCTGGGCACACATCGTTGGCGTGGCACTCCCACTATTCACCGCACCTGGTCGACAAATTTAGAGCCCTTTGTGTTTTCAGGGTATCTATGAGCCTAGAGAAAATAAATCCCACTTAAATTATGTCCAAAATATTGGACAACATGCAACAAAGGGTTAAGACCAACATTCCTAACCATAAATGGGCAAATGTTCTCAGAACCTTTCCATGTGATCTGTGGGGACATTTAAAATAATTTTATCGGGCATAGGTACTGATATTAATGAAATAAACAGTTTCTGAATGTTGAAAAATGTTCCAGTAAGTGTCTTAAACTGTTGAAAAATAATTAAAAACAATATTTGACGTGACCACCCTCCAGCTTATTAATTAGGTACACTGTTCTGTAGTTTTATAATTTTTCTAGAATATTGATATGTAGGTTCTTCCAAGCACATTAGAGGACTTGTAACGATTTTATGTACTTCTATGTCACATTTTACTCACTTCAGCTTTGATTATGTAGAGAGCAGGGCTTTTGAGGCTCTGTTGTGTTATTTTCTTTCACAAAATACAAACACTTTGCAGATTTTTATTTCATTTTTTGAATGTCAAATGTGCTTTTTTCTATTGACACACCAATGCAGAAAACACTCTTCTGAATTTAAAAAATAAAGATCTTACATCAACTTTATATTTATATATGGAAATCAGGGAAGCTTTTGCACAGTACTGTCCACATCCGTTCATACCCTGCTGCGCTATGCCTTTTCTATCCAGAATTCAAGGAAGTCCATTCCAAGTGACCTCAGAAACCCCAACTGCTTACCTCCAAATAGATATTAACTACCTCTCACCCACTTTTTCCTCTTTTGTTAAATGAGGGAACAAATGAATCTTTCCCAGTCCATTTGGTCCAGTGCTTTACAAGGTTAATATAGTTTTGAAATTTTCATTAGTTTTTATTTTTATTTAGTTTTACAGTTTATTCCAGTTTATTTTTAGTTATCTGAACAAGTGATTCAGCAGTTTTAGTTTAGTTTTTATTTTGAGGAATTCACTAGTTTTAGTTTAGTTTTTATTTAGATTTAGTCTTAGTTTTAGTTTTTCAGCTAATAAGAGGAAGGCCTTAATTTGTAGAAGCTGACAAGGATGAAAGAATGTATGACAGCAAATTTGTTTTTACCGAGTCCTTTATTAATCCTGTATTCTTTAACCATCATCTTTTTTAACATGTGACACTGATGATACTAATATAACTGGGGGAAAAAATCCAATCCATCTCACCCCATGCAGTCATCATGCTCAGTTATTTCCACAGCTTTTGCCATGCTTGAGAGCTAACCATCTTCTTCACTGAATGTGCGCAGGGCAGTTGCTTGGAATTCTGGGGCCCCTAACAGAATATCGGTGTGGGCCCCCACCCCCGACTTTTCATTGCCACTCTTAAACGACAATATATCATGATATTATTCATTATTTTTCTGTTTCTCAGTGTTCTTGACCGTGCCTAATGCAATACACCCAATTTTTCCTTTTTTAAAATTAACCACTCAACAAAGAGAGTATCATCATGTGACTTATGAATTATTAGTTGTCTTATTCACTAATTTACTCACCATCAAAAACATATTCAGACTGCTGGTGGTGAGGATCTATTGCTGGGTCAGGTTCAGATGAAGTGACTACAGCTGATTCTGAAGTAGCAGTGCATAAAGCTTTAATTGTTCCATTTAATATTACTTTCGTAAACATTTATGGTTATGTTCCATGGAACAACTGATGAAGAACTAACCTACCGAGTCTTGGAATAAACAGAATCTAAATAGGCTTCCCAGTACCATAGCTCTAAGCACCCAGCTTCATTTTGCTGTTGTTAGGAGGAGGGCAAGCTCTGTAAAATTACCCCCCGCGTGAGCAAGGCTTATGCCAACAGGCTGAAGTAGCAGTTTAGTTTTAGTAAACAATTAGGTTAAAGTAACGTCAGCCTTGACAAGCGATTATTTAAGTTACACCTAAGGTTACCGCACTGACTACATGTAGTTCGCTAGCAAAACCTAGTGTGTACAGTCAATTACAGCTAGAGAGAGCTGAGTATGCAGTAACTACTCATAAGAACGGAGGAACGTGTCCTAGGCTGCTGCTACCAAATTTTTTGACGGCATATTATGATGGCTGGCAAATGATAACCTTACCTTCTCTGTAGATGATACCGTTAATAACTGAGTAATGTCATTCTTGTCAGGCGATTATTTACTCAGCTGACTGCATGTTACTTTAACGTAACGTTAGCAGCTGAATAGCCAGCTAAAACAGCAAGCTAGTTTAATACTCTCACCTCTCTTTGAAAATAATTTTGTAATGTTCTGGACCCCTGCTTTGCTCTTCCTGTTCTCTCCCTAGTCTTTTCTGGCGTCCAGATTTGTGTGCGTTTGTTTGTTTGTATTCGCAAGGACAGTGATCCCTGTTTGCTGCCTTAGTTCGCGACCTCGCCAGCAAAAACGCACAAACAATTTTCCCATATGAGCATGAAGCATAGATTGAACCATTTTTAAAGAAGGGGGTTACTGAAATGTATTTCATCAATATTGCATGCCTTAATGGCTTTGTTTAAACTCTGATGCATTAGTATTAATATTAAGTCAATCTATGCAAAATAATTTTGTCATGGCGTCTACTGTGGGTTTTGTGGGCCCCAATGGACTGTGAGCCCTTATGACGGCGCTGAATTAGAGAAGTAGTGGAGCTCCACTCCTCCGTGCGTTTGCAGCTAGACCCTTTTGGCTGAATTGTGCACGTGAAGCATCATCTTCCCCCTTCTGGAAGCAACCGGTTAACTCTGACTGAACAGGACAGTAATCGAGGGAGAAAACGAAACTATCAACTAAAACGAAGCTAATTTTGTCTGCAATTCAGTTTAGTTTTAGTTAGTCTTGTATTGTCCATTGTAGTTTTCATTTAGTTTTTGTTTTTCAAAAAATTGACATTTTTATTTTTATTTCAGTTAACTAAATTATTTTTTCACAGCTAGTTTTAGTTTTAGTCTTAGTTTTCGTTTACTATAATAACCCTGGTGCTTTAAAAGGGGCTTTACCAAGGAAAAAATGTTATTTGAGAAAAAAAAAACACTCCTGCAGAACCTTGAAGGGATGTGTTTTTCCCCTCTCTGACTTTTCACACAGGTGACACTCGGATCAAAGGTCAAAATCTGAACTTAACTAAAAGCTTTTCTTGCCCAGTCGGGCGCAGTGCCCTGTGTGCTGCAATGTGTGTTTGTGGCGGCTTTCTCGGAGGCTACTTTCTAGCCCCGGAGGGACTGATCTGATGGAGGTCAGAGGAATAAGGCTGGTCGCGTCGCACGGTCTGTGATGGACACCACATTTCCTGAGCTGAGCTGAAAGCTTCTTTTGTACTGGGTAACATCCTTAAGGGCATGTTTGCATTTTGTGCATAGCCTTTGCTGATGGAGATTATTTTTTGCAGATGTTGGCTGGGGCAGATGTGTAGAAAGATCAAAGCCCATGATTAACCTACATGCATAATGCATTGATAACTTGTTATATTATGTGTCCTGTTGTATACATATGTTAAAAACAGCTCATGTTAAAAAAGAGTATGTCGTTGGACTGATCAGATGCATATTGTTTGTTTGTCTTCTCTTCTTATAGCAAGGAAAACACTTTTTTTCAGCTCTTACCCAATAAAAGTACACTGCCCCTACTATTCAAATACTTGTATATTCTTGGGTAATTTTAGAATTTTTTTCATGACTAAATCAGCTTGAGAAGATCGGATTTATACGTTGTTGGTGGTGCGCCTTGTTTGTTGGGATTGGGATAGCTTGCTGCATCACCGGGACACTGGAATTGAGCACGCGGAGGTTATAATTTCAATAAAACCAGTGGCATAACTAGAACTGAAAATTTGGTGGGGCATAGGACATAACTTAAAAACAATTATTAGTCTAGACTTGTTCTTGGTCTTTTTCAAAATTAACAATATGTTCACACAAGAATATTCAACACTATCAGGTGTTACTAGTTCTCCCCGTTTGTGTAAGACAACAATCATTCATTTGGATGTGCATTTTGATGCATTTAAATCAGCATGATTCAAAATTGGATGCCTGATTACTCTCACGCGTATGGCATGAGTCTCACACTTTTTAGCGGCATATCATGTGCTCACGCTAAGAAATAGCATAAAGACGTTTCAAATGGTCTTTTATTTTATTTAAACAATTTTAACGAACGTTGTGTGAAGGATCACTCATATCATTCCAAGGGTGCAGCCGTACCAAAAGTCTTTAAAAAAAAATTTCCAAAGATTCCTTTCATTCAACACAACATTGATTCTGATATTCGACTCTCAACCCGAATTCCATGATCTGGTTTTCTTTTAACATTTAACAGTTAACATTTTCTGTCAGTTTTTATTTCTCTGTTAGGTTCATTTGTATTTGTTATTTTCATGACCTTTGCCAGTTCTTTGCACCATAGTCTTAACCTGTTATGTATTGCATCATCTATGTATTTATGCCAGTGCACACCCCTGTCTGCAAGCTGTCATATTTTGGGTGATTTTCAGATTACATTAATCTTGTAGACTAACTTATTAATGTGCACCATTTGGGTAGATTTGTTATTTCACAAAGTAGTAACGTTGCTAACTGAATCTCTTTACTTTCCCCGCTGATCTGTAACTCCGCCCCTTTGCTGTCCCGGTCTTTGCCTTAATTACTGCAAACTCTTTGCTGCAGTCACTTAATCTAATGTACTTGTCTCACCTCTCCCAATTACCCACTCCGTAACTGGAGCTGTTATGTTTAGATTGTCTTGCGAATCCAGTCCGAGTTTTTTTCTTCCTCAATCAGTGATCGTTATTAACTCTTGTGTCTCCCCTCTTAGTCAATGTCTAGCTCATCCCACACACCTGTTATATACCATGTGTATATATTGTCCCACTCTGCAGTTCTCTGTCTGAACATTGATCTGTTTCACTCAGAGCTGGGCACCCAGTACGCCTGTTAGTCATTAGTGCTTCTGCGGCACCCCTCTATTTGACTTTGATTCTTGACTGCCCTTTTGGATTTGGCTGCCCATTTTATTTCCTGGTTTTGATCTATGCTTTTTTTTTTACTTTTGAATTTTTGTCTACTGTCTGGATTTTTCGCAATGTGATCTCCTGGAATTGACTTTTGCCCGAAAAAAGACAAAAATTCAGCTTTTCCCGGGCTCGCATTTGGTCCTTTTTGCCTGAGCATCACACAATTAGTTACACAAGTTAGTTAGGCCTTCTTTGCACTAGACTTCCAGGCAAGGGAGGGTGGAATCTGGCGTAAACTTGGTGTTCTCAGCCTTCAAAGATCATGATCTCAGTAACATGGTGTAACAGCGTGAGGCTAGCCCTTGTTGGTCTTTGCCTGCAGCGACACATAGATTGAATACTATACCTGTCCACACTGAGGGCACACAGATTAAGGACTGTGATGCCCACTGAAGCCTTCTGGAGGAAGGGGACCAGTTTACATAGGAAGAGTCCGAAAGGATGGTCTTCCAAGAGCCACCTCCCGGCGAGTAACTGTACAGAGAAAAATATCACTGTCAATGGCTGTGAGGGGCCCAGACATTAGTATACTCACTCCTCTTTTGAATTTTGCTTTGTCTCTAAATGCCATGAATCATAAATCACCCACTTGGTGATATCAGGTTCTATGTGTTATTCCAGGATCAACAAAACAATGTTCATCGAGGAGAAACATTATCATCCACCAATTAAAAAGCAGCTCTGCTATGATGATCTCATAAAACCACAAAGGCTTTACAACTGTGCGTCGCTTGCGCCTGGCAAAGAAGTCCACTACCACTTCAAACCAGTGAAATCCCCAAAGGTGAGTAATTTAATTTTCTTGATAAAAAGAATCTCTGCAAGCCTCTGCTCATCTGCATGAAAAGCTAAACATCAGCTAAAGAACTGAAATGCATGTAAGCCCAGCATCAGAGCTGCTGTTCATTGGTGGACTATAATGTTACTCCCAGACAAGCATTATTTTGTTGATCCCAGAGCAACACTTGCACGGTGATATGAAAAATTGTTCATTGTAAATTTCATAAAAGTTACCCTCCGACTTACATCTGTGAGTATTGTAAGCATTCTACGCTGAAAAAGCTGAAATGTTAGGTTTACTTAAATATGTTGTCCACTGATTTCAGTGTCTTTAGCAACTTTTCTCCAATGTCTAATAATTTAGACCATTTCAATAAGTCAAATGAAATTAGAAAGCTCAGTTGTATGGAACGAGTTGACAAAGCTTTTTCAAGTGAATCAAATTTTCTCTTTTTTGGTGCACTGCACTGCATGGTTTAACTTTGCTTTTAATCTGTTGCAGTACATTGTGAATGTTGCCGTGCAAATGTGCTCTTTGAGAAAATAAATTCTTCTCCATTATTTACTATTGTGTCACTTAACTCTTATGTAAAGTAAGTGTTAATAAGTTAACTTTGGTTGAAATGTGTTCTCAGGGCTGTGTCTCTCTCAGAAAACAAGCAACTTTCTCTCAAGGAGGGAGGAGGTAATATTGAGAGTTTGGAGGGGTCATGAGAGCATGGGGAAATGATAAGTTTACACCAGTGACATACCAACAAAATATACACCCCTCCGCTGGCTGTGTGGCATGCGTCACACGACGCAATGACCACAGAAGCTTCACTGACATCTCCAAGGGTTTGTATATGTGGAGCTGTCTTTGACTTTATGAGGCTGTTACTTAGACTGCAGTTCTTGTAGCTACCCCAGTTGAGGATACTGCAGCCTCTTTTCTGCTGATTCAGTCCAATTGTTGAGATTTGAAAATGCCTTGGGGCCTTCAAGAGCCAGAAAATGGCTCATGAAGGCCACAAAGTGAAATTCCATGAAAGGCTCTTCACTGAATTTGTTTTACTCAAACAAAATATTACTTTTCTGGAGAGGGGTTGTACTTGGTTTTCATTTTAATTTTGTCAGCTTGTCAATATACTGAACAGTTAACGTGTTCATTTTTGAACGGACACCTGCTCATTTTTGGACACGTTTGAGGCTGCAAACCTGGTCAGTGCACTCGATAATGATCATCCTTGCGTTCTTTTTCTGACGCGTTCATCTTCCGATGCGTTCATTTTTTTATTCTATATTACGGGCGCGGATATTCTCTTGTGAACAAAAACTGAATTTGGATGACGGATTATATAAAAGCTTGTTCAGGCCTATTTTAAATTCTCAGTTCCTTAAAGTGAAATTGTTCTCATTGTTATTGTTAGTTTTTTTCATATACAGGGTATAACCCGCCTGCTAAAGATCATTTGCCAATTTAGTTGACGCTTCAGGAATGGGATTATGTGAGACCCACTCCTGTTCTCTGAACAAAAACATATTCCAGTTATCTAAACAAAAACATATTAAACCTAGTCGACTGAACAAATTAAGTATTAATCACGCACATGATCCAAAAGTCTTGTCACCTGTATTCCAGCGTGTCGCATGAATTCAGGTCTCACTCCGTGATCTCCTATCCATGAAACAGCTAATCCTCATGGCATCACAAGACTACTTGATCTTGCAATCAAGCTTATTTATTAATTGAACTGATAACACCCTTATAATAAGGGTTATATTCAGAAAGGGGGGATAAATATTTATTTACATTCAGACATTCTGATTTTATAATACTGTGCTCATGCAGAGGTTTTACTTTGCTTATCTCCTTGTCTAGATCTGAACTTGTCCTCAGCAGCTCCTACAGAGCAGCGATTTCTTGTGTTGTGACTTCAATCTGAAAAAAATACTACTGGCCAACAATAAATTAGAACAACACATAATATGACAAATGGTACAAAATCTGCGTTGATCAATGGAACAAAATCTGAGTATCTTGCAGAACTCATCTTGTACTCAGTGGGCTGTAAAGTGTGGCATTTTTTTGGCTTGCGCGTTCACAGGTTTAAAAAGAAAGGATTAATATTGCAGATAATTTTGCAATTTGATATGAGCAGGACTAAGTTATCCTAGTTCTTTCACTCACAGAATAGTAGAATTAAACTTGGGGTGATGATATGATAGAATGCGTAAAGTATAATTTTAAACAGCACTGTATATTGCAAATACAGTGGTCACCTGACCACTCAAGGGTGTGTAAGAAGCAGTTTAACTCAAACTAGTCATCAAAATCCCTGGGACTTTCTTGCATGCCCACTTTTCACCAGTAGCCAAAGGCAAGATTTCAACTTGTTTATTACCTCCAGTGACCTTGACATTTAAAACGTGAATTATATGTCATGTATCTTGCTACCTACTACCTACATAGCAATTTTTAGCTGAATATATGCATAAATAGCTTTCAGATGGTGATTAATGTCATTTTCAAAATGGCCACCGAAGCAGCCATATTTGAAGTCGGATCGAAACGCCTTGAACAAACTTTAGTGTCCTCATGGGTAGAAAGATACCTGCCAAGTTTTAGCTTCATTGGCCGAGTAGTTTTGGAGAAGATGATTTTGAAAGATTTCAATTGGACTCACAGGGGTTGTGTAAAGTTGAAGGTCAAAGCAAGGTCAAAATTCAAAATATGGAAAAAGCCATACGATATGTGATGTATCTTGCCACGTACTAACTACTTAGCAAAATTCAGCTGAATAAGTGCATAAATAGCCTTCAGATGGCCGATTTTGTGATTTTCAAAATGGCCGCCATGGCGGCCAATTTTGAAATTGGATCGGAATGCCTTGAATAAACTTTGGTCTCCTCATGGGTAGGAAGGTACCAGTCAAGTTTCAGCTTCAAAGGCCCAGTGGTTTCAAAGGAGAAGATGTTTACAGACGATGAACGACGGCGACGAACGACGGACAAACAGGCCATGACATAAGCTCATCTGACTTCGTCAGGTGAGCTATAAAAAAAAAAACTACAATCTTTCGTAAACATATTGCCTAGCTGTCATGATTCTGGATGTTTGTGCGTGTGTTTTGGACTTTTCTTTGTGGCTCTCCTCCCGGGACGATATCGAATTCCCGTTCAATTGGATTCTTTACCCAGCTGGCTGACTGAACTGGGGTGGTGCTTTCCTGGACTCCATTTAAGCCGGCTGTTCACCACGCCTCTTTGCGAAAGTGTCTGTTTGTAGCTAAGCACTATAGCCAAAGATATCTGTAGTCAGGTTTTGTTTGACTGTCTATCTTCTTATAATGGGAGTTTCTTCTCCCTTTTTCTATCTCGCTTTGTTTCCATGGTTCGGAAGCGTCCTTTGGAAGCGCAAGCACTTTTGTTTAGTCTGTATTATTCTCCATGTTTGTACTGTGTTTGTTGCACCGGACCTTCATTGCATGCAGCTCACGCACGTCGGTAGATCCCTCGGTACGTTCATTATACCATTCTGATGAATATATAGGGCTTATGTCGTTTGATTTTTCGTGAAAGTGAAATTCTGTTCTGTTTAAATAAGGTCGGCCTATATTTCAGAATTCAGATATTACTGAGTTAGTGAGTTTTTACCCTCAGGTGTAAGGTTATGAGCTCGGATGTGAGAGCGGTTAGCTTTTCATTACAGCGTGAATGTTATAGCTGTTTAATCAGCACTTTATTTAATGCTTGGGGGACTTCGAAGAAAAAAGGACAATATTGTTCACTTTATTATGGAAAAAAGGCATGTTTTGTGTTTGGAGAGGTTTCTGGTGACCAATGATGTTCAACTGCACTGATATTGATAATTCATGCTAAACTCAACCAGAAAATCATTATTTCATGCTGAATTTCATTTCCCAAAAGTTAATTAGTGTTAAATATATGATTAATGTATGATTTGACAGTGAACCATTTTGATGGATCTCAGACTTTGGGGAGACACCTGGGTAGCTGTCTAATTTGGCTCATAGCAAGCAGGTAATCTAGAATGTACTGTTCGATGTTGTGTTCCAGGGTTCTGGCCTTTGGCCAGAACAGTATTATTCATGGTTTTAACAGTTTCATGTTCCAAGTTTCATAGTTCACAGTTTCATAGTTCATGTCATAGTTTTAACAGTTTCTTGTTTCAGGATTTTACATTTCAAGTTTCATTCCTTGTCCATGTTTTTACTTTTCCATGTTTTTGTTTTCGCCAGGTCTGCCATGCCACTCCACCGCTTGTCTGCGTTCCGCCCCGTGCCTTCGTTGTTGCACATTTCTGAGCTCTGGTTGGTTTTGGTATTTCCCTCTTCCTTCTGTGCTGTGCTGATTCGGGGCTCTCTAAGCTTAATTGGCAATTAACTGTTTTTAAGTTACTAACATTTACTAACACTCACTGGGTGGTGTAATTCTTAGATAGGCACATTACTAATATTACTAATTTAGACAGGGAGTTTATTGTCATGATTCCTGCTTTGCTATTTTAAGATCTTGCTGTGCTTTTCTGTTCTTAACATTCATGCTTGCTTCCAAACTGCATACTTAATTGGTACTTAAGCTGAGCACGCTCATTCTCTTAATGAGCAGGTCATGTCATCCAATCTCTGTCCATGTCTTGATCTTGCCATGCCTCTTGTTTCTCTCTCTCCAGGTGTTACCCCTCATGTCATGATTTCCAAGCCTTTATCTGGATGCGGTGGAAGTTGGCTGGCAGACAGTGTCTCGCGTCTCATTGCATGTGCAAGTGTAGCCAAGTTCTTGTTGTCAGGATTCCCCAGCATTTCTAGTTTCAAGTCTTGTCCCAGCCTCTTGTTTTTCGAGTTTATATATAGTCTGGTTATTTATTTTTCTTGTGCTTCTTGCCTGGAGTTTCCAGTGCCTTTTTGTTTTTTGCCTTTTGCATTTATTGTTTTTAGCTCTGTGCAGCATACTTTAGTTTGTCTTTTGCAACCCTTTGGGCCAAGTTTTTCGTTGGCCCTCGTGCCTGTTTTGTTTTTTGTTTAATAAATCCTCATTCCCATCTCCCCGCATCTGGTGTCTACCTGATTCCTTATCAGTTCGAGATGAATTGTACTTGTGGTCAAGAAGTTTATGATCCCAGAAATGTATAGATTTAAGCCCGAGCAGTGAAATATGATGGGAGTATAAATGCTTCAAGTGTCTAGACACAATTGAGCCAAAGTTTTTCTGTCTGTGAAGCTGCAATCTTGAATTATAAAGCCTTAAATCAGGTAACACCTAAAAAGCCAGATTTGGCTTCTGCGCAAAGGGGTTAAACAATTCCCCAGTTTGTCTAGTGTTTTTTGGCCATTCGTGGTTGCTTAAGCATAGACCACAGATCTTTTGGAGCAGTCAAAGTGACCCAATCGTCCAGTGGGACTCTGACTGTAGGTCTCCCTGTAGTGAAATTCTGGCAAGTCGCCCCGAATTTTACCCATGGGGGAGCCGTCGGGTTCAGAACAAGATTGGTATGTAGGAGCTGCGCTGAACCTTGGTTTACCTCCCAACATTTCAGATGATTATGTTGATCTCGCGGAGGATTTTGGCAAACAATGAGCTTAACCTTTGCCTCTGCATTGTGATTACAATTGTGAGATCAAACTATTCCCTGACAAGCGGTTAGGAATTGGCCTGCCCCTCAGAATGTTAAGGAGGGTCAACGATTTTTGGGCTTTGCTAATTTTTATAGGAGGTTTGTTTACAATTTTAACACTTTGGCTGCCCCCATCATTGTGCTTTCTAAGAGGAACTCCTCCTCGTCATTTGCTTGGCCTCCAGCAGTGGAGGCTGCTTTTCAGGAGTTGAAAAAACGACTTAGTTCTGAACTTATTGTCGTTTTGCACGACCCCTCCCTCCCATTTGTAGTGGAGGTTGACGCTTCGGAGGTCAGGGTGGGTGCCATTTTGTCCCAGCGCCCCCTTTGGGACAATAAGTTGCACCCATGCACCTACTTCTCCATTGTCACAGGTTGAACAGAATTACTGTATTGGTGACCGGGAGTTGTTAGCTGTTAAATTGGTGTTAGAGGAGTGGCGCCATTGGTTGGAGTGGGCTGTGCACCCGTTTGTTGTTTGGATGGATCACAGGAATATCCAGTATGTCCGGCAGACTAGGCGATCCCATTTCTGGGCTGGTTATGCCGGCGGCTCGGATTGCGGCACCCATACGGTGGGATGCTGAGTCTTTTGTGCGGGAGACCTTGCGGCCTGGCCCTCGTTCTGGTGAGGATCCGTCTGACTGTTTGTTTGTTCCCATGATGGTGCATAGATTGAGGGCTGCCGCTGATAGGAGGCGCAATTTTGCACTGGCTTATCAGGTTGGCCAGAGGGTTTGGTGTCCTGGCAAAAGGTGCTAGGTCCCTTCTCAGGATATCTTGGGTCCCACCCTTATTTCGGAGATCCGTGCTCGCTGATTGAACTGGGGCGGCACTTCCCCGGACTCTATGTAAGCCGGCTGTTCGCCACACCTCTTTGCTAGAGTGTCTGTTTGTAGCTAAGCACTAAAGCCAAATATATCTGTAGTCAGGTTTTGTATGACTTTCTATCTTCTAATTATTGTAGTTTCTTCTCCCTTTTTCTATCTCGCTTTGCTTCCATGGTTCGGATTATTATGGGTCCTTGGTCTGTATTATTGTCTGTGTTTGTACTGTGTCGTGCTACTCTCTTTTTCTCTGGTTGTTGCGCTTGGCCTCTATATACTACTGGCCATTACACTAGCGGTTTACATCATGATTTGGAATTCTAATGCTTTTTTTATATAAGAAGGAAAAAGTGACATACTGACACCACACGGAAGCAATGTTTATTCCAGTAAAGTATTCGCACAGCAACATGAGAATGTTTTGGCTGACTGAACGTACTCCGGTACTAGTGAATCACAATTTATCACCGATCTTGAGTGTGGAATGTGTTAAAGCATCTAATTGAACTCAATGAAAAGTGTAAGCGTATAGCGGAAGATTGACGATCAGTAAAGATATAATTTAGAAACTGGAGATTTGGTAGGATTTTTTAGGCGACGTGAAAAGTGTCGTTTAATTGGCATTTAGCTACTTTACTATAAACTTCTAAATTCTGCTGGATGGGAGACAGGGATTTTTTTCTAGAAAGAAGGAAATATTTATGCGTGTTGGTGTAAATTTTGCAAAGGGGAGAACAGATTCATTTTGTAATGTGACAGAGGGTAGCTGCGTTCATTTCTGGATGCCGTCTGGTCAAAAATGAACACATGCTCGTTAATTTTTGAATGCACTGCCGTTCATTTTTTTGCTGAACATGAACGGAGACTCGTTCATTTTTGAGCGCCTGTTCAAATTGGAATGTATTCAGTATATTGACAAGCTCCTCAATCTTTTTCGTTCCGGGTGCTTTCACTTTGCAAGGCTTCGAAATCTTAAAGCTAAAGCTACCAAATTACACAAAATATGAATTCTTTTCTTTCTCCCTATTCTGTCATTCTGTTTAATTCTGATAGCCGCGAATGTGCCGAAATAACTGAAGAAAAGTTCAATTTGATGTTTGGTTTCCTGGCCACATTAAGTCTCTCAGTCTGTCAGTTCGGTTTGTGGCTTATATGGGCAGTTTTACAATTTGAGCACATTTCATATTTACTTGTGTTCTGTTGATTTGTTAAATTGTGGTACACCTCACATGAATGTATGCATTGCTTCAGCATGATGTATTCTTGGAAGTGATAAAATCTGAAAATGGATTGAAAATAACTGCTCCGATCTCAGAATGACGGAACCAATTAATATGTCTTGTTTCTCTGCCTCATTTTCCTAATTTTAATTCTGAAGTCCAGGCAGGTCCATTATTGCTCTAAAATGAGTAAATTACATAGATTTTTAACAATAGTGACAAATTCTCCAATGACTCAGAAGCTTGTTGGAATGACCTCATGGTTATAGCACTTAAAAACTGCAACATAACACAGTATGAATTGTGCATCGAGACAAATGTCCTTTCCCGCACAAAAATTAAAAACATAATAACCAATGTGATTGCATAGCATGGATGCAAATACCACAAACTCTTCCATTTGTGTCTTTTGCCTTAATAAATTACTTATGAAAACAAACATAAATAAAAAATCAGTGGAACATCAAACGTCCTAGCCCCCATTTTCCGTGAAATCTGGTCTTTTCCGACACATCACCATATTGTGTGATAAAAAAGAGTGGCATTCATTGATTCATATCACAATATTTCCTTACGTGGAACAGTTCTTATGTCACTTTTTTCCCCCGGGCCTGGATAGTGTTTTGCATTACCTCATTAGGAAATAAAGGTCTAAATGTATCTTCAATTTTGTGCATGTGGGACAATTTTGTACAGCATCAGGACTATGAAACTACCCTTATGCAGGGTATGCCTTGTCTAAAATTTGTAGCTGAATATATCAGAAATACAGAAGTCCCGATGCCGCAAGTAGTCTGAAAGCAGCTTTAACAAAGCCCTTCCCTTGAAATGGGAATCACCTAGTGGCGTGCCGTCACATGTCAGGTAGGCCTTCAGTAACATCACTCTTTCCCACATAATTGCTCTAAGTCAACTTTGCCTGATTGACAATCAAACAATTTTTAAACTGAACAACCACCACTAATGCATGACACGTAATTATTAAGAAATGACAAATCCATTGCCTGCCGGCTATGTGGATATAATTGATGTGACTCCGCAAGGATGACAATCTGAAAAAAATCTCAAACTTTTGATGACTTTGCAGCTTTAATTTTCGCCATCACTCAGCTGTGCATCGTACCTAACAACGACCTTTAGCTGTCACTACTTTCAGACTATAGAATGGATTCTCATGGCTTATTGCCTAATGAGCCTCGCAAACTAATTTATGCAAATCTGTGCTGTTTCAGAAGCTACACAAGCACAGAAATTATAAAGACGTTGATATTTTTCATAGTCATTGATCTGTGGAAGAAATCCCTGCATAATTCCATAGTGCAATGTATAACAAGGCTTTCAAACATAAATTAGACTCTCGTCAGTTCTACCAATTAGTCTGACTGTTGCTAATCGGGAGAGGTAAACTGCTAGAGGTGTAGGTGATTAAGCAGTGAAAGGTGAGGTTATTGCTGGCCCTGTGTTTCTGCCAAAGGACCGCCATTGGAATCACCAACCACTAACTTTGTTGCAGCCTACTAGACAACATTACAGCTGCCCAAGATACCTCACCATGTACTAAGTGGTTTTACTTCTAAGAAACAGTGATAGAATGACAGTTCACTTTATCTTAGCCAGCAATATTGATTTCAACGTGCAACCCCTTTCAGGATTTACAATGCATCCATCTCAAATGAAAGTGCCCATTCTCTTTGCCATCAGATGAGATCACTCATTAGGGTATGCAAAGTATTCAATAATCAGTATCCCATGTACAAACATACTTTATTTTGAAACTGAAAATCATTTAGCATTGCTTCTTCTGAAATTCCATGTAAAGTCAATGTTTCAATCATTGCGTCCCAAAGCAGACAAAAAAAAAAAAAAAAACAGAGCAATGAAATAATATCACCTGCAGCAAGGGGACCAATTAGGCCCCAGCACAGAAATAACAGTCAATATATGCACGCTTTCTGTTGAGTGGACAGTTTTATGGGTATTTAAATGCAAGGGCAAGTACGAGCTTAAAAAGGCCTAACAAAAACGCATGGTTGAGTGGACTACTGGACTTCAAAAGTAGATCAGATCTGATCTATCTAAGTTTTTTCAATGGAGAAACACTTTCAGTGGCCTGCAGGCTTTATTGAGCAATCATTGGTCACCAATGATCTTTCTCCCAGAGATTACTTATTGAAGTTTTGCCTTTTTTTGTTGAGTCCCACTTAAAAAAAAATTTAAATACATGGGTAAACTATTTAAGATTATATTCACGCTGTGTGCCAATTATATTTCACTTGCTTTCCATGACACCTCACAAGCATAAGAACATAAACATGCTTGCTTTATTGAGCTGGACTACAACTGTGTAACTTTAAATCAAATTTAGTACAGAGTAACCAGGTCATGGGGCTCAATCATGGGATGGGAGAGTTGCTTTATCTTTGACCTTGCTGTGTCTTGCATGTTTATTTTAGAATCACCCATCTCAGCCGCACTCTTTGTGGGGCCCCCTGAGATTACGGTAAAGTGCTCAGGAGATACGCTCTGGGCGCCGATTTGATTGCAGCCTCTCGGATCTGCCTACTGGAAGAAAACATCATCGGCAACTTTGATCACATCCGCACATGCAAGTTAAGCCACAACAATGTTGTGCTGTGAAGGGAACGGTGAATTTTTGGCAGCAATTTAAAGCCACTGCTCTGTGTAGTATGTTTCTTAAAATATGCATTACCACCAACATCTTGTTACGCTTATAATTGTTATTACCAGCTTGGTTATTTGACAGACACTTTTAGCCAATGATGATTTATCAAAGTAAATTCCACAAGGTAAGAGCATGAGTTTGTATGATTTTTGGCTGATATACTCTCAAACATGACTTATGTATTTAGCTAAGTAAATGCGCAATTGCTGACCCTTGTGCTAAAAGAACTCATGTCACAAAATACCCATATTGAGAAAAATGACAAAATCAACTTCCCATTCCTGCCTCACGGTGCATGAAAATGTGACATAAGCACATTTATCTCAAGGCTCTTTTATTTCTTTATCACTGTTTCACGACTTCGTACTGATATGTCAAAATTCAATGCCAATGAACTTTATGCATACCACTAAAATAAGAATTCTTTGTGTAATTCAGGTCTTATTTTAGGTAATGAGCATGTAGCATTGTAGGCTTATCCGCCATCGCCAGAAACAATCCTACTTACACTGAAAGCACAATATGGGATGATATAACTTTTTCTTCAAGATTGTCTGATTTAATTTTTATTGCAAAAAGCATTTCCCCATATTTTGGTATACATTTTTTTGCAATCTCCTCCATGATGAACGATAGTAAATAACTGGAATCAGAGAACTGTGCATTTTCAAGACTTTAAAAAATGTTTACAATGCCGCAGAATCTATTGCAGCCAAAGGTGATCTCTTTCCTACCTTGTACACATTGATGGGGATGTCAATGGTGATGTAGATCAGGTCCCCCAGTGCCAGGCTGGCTATCAGAGCATTAGGGCCATTCCTCATGCACTTGTTTTGGTAGATAATCCTCAGCAGAGTGGCATTGCCCACCATGCCCACCACGAAAATAACACAGGAGATTACGGTGTTAATATACTTGAAAGCCCACTTGATGGATGTAGCCTGTGTACACAGCGGAGGGCCAACAGCACGCACCCTCACAGAACCATTGGAACCCTTGGGTCTCAGGGAGTGGGGGGAAGGGTGGTTGACTGCCGGGGGTCCAGTGGAGATGGGTTCAAGAGCCATGGGGCGCGTCGTTTGGGAACGCACACGCTGAATGGAGAAGGGGAGGTGCGGGGCCAGGTCACTGACTGTGGTGTTCATCTGACATGCTCCGCCGCTCACCATGTACCACAATGCCAGAATCGCGGACAGGGTCGCGGGGCCCACTCTGACATGCATTCCGCACTCCGATTAAAAGATATGCCGATAAGAGCCCGCTGGACTGCCTTTCTGGGAAAGGAAACGATAATACACATTCTACGTGAGTGAGCCAAGTGCAGGCATGGAAAAACTCAAGACCCTGATAGTCTTACTTCTCAAATCAACCTGTTCTTAGAACAAATTATTAAAACCTGCAGTGAATTATGTCTCAAATTACAGGAAAAACTGCAATGCTGGGCCAGTATACATTTCATGGCAAAACTCAAGAAATTTTTGCCAACTTCATAGGTTAATTACCCACAGATGGCTCAGAGCTTACAGATGCCAAAAAAAAAAAAATTATGCACCGTCTACATCATGCATTTTAATTAAACCCAAGTTGCTTTCTGTAGAGTACATTTGTACACTACAGACATTTGTACGTTTGTAGTGTAAAGCGATAAAAACCCCTCATGACTTATATACTATATATATATATATATATATATATATATATATATATATATATACACATACACATTATTATTATTATTATTATTTAGCACGGCATTGCATACATGAATATAGCTTGCTTTTAGTTACCCTAAGTTCTGAAAGAGGTCAGTCCTGATGCTGCTTTAGGATATAATTACTTGTGATGAAGTTTAACAGCCAAGGCTAAGGGGAACCAGTGATTCAAGCATCTTGTCTCTAGTTTTTCCTGGAAGCTATGAATGTGTGTTACATTATGCATGCAGTGTAGCATTACACAGAATGACAGAATGATGACAAGAGAATTCATATTTTGTGTAATTTGGTAGCTTTAGCTTTAAGAAATCGAAGCATTCCTTTAACCATGCAATTCTCTCAAATTTACATTCATTTTATAATTTGTCATGAGAACAAAGTTATATCAGAATGCTTCTTAAAAAAACAGTGATGCATCATCATGCTATGACCAATACATAAGCAGTAATAGTCCACAAAATGTTTGTGAATTTAAATAAAAAACTTGACATTAGAAGCGCGCTGAGACCTTACCTTTTTATCATGTTATTACCCAGAAGACTACTGATGAGCCCAAAATACGAGCAAACTAAGTCACTACTCTAGGTATGTGAAATGCTCCTCTTATTTTAGTCATTGCTCTCGCAGAGTCCCCTCAAAAAACTGGTTAAAAAAGAACTATTCAGCAGACTGCCTCTCTCATAACATCACAGATTATGATCCGCCTCAGCAGTAACTGAATTTGTGGCAGAGCTCATCAAAGAAACATTGATCAATAATGAATGCCTCCGTTTTCCACCTACCGTTTATTAAAATGTTTGTCTCCCTCAGCTTTGCATCTGACGAACTTTTGGCTGGGCTCCCCCAGACATGTGTAGTGTGTCACATGCGTAAGGAAAACAGTTAGCAAAGGAACGCCCTGTCTCATTAAGTTTGGAGTGTCTGCTCTGGAGCGCTGTGTGGCATGTAGCTGGGTTTTCCTTTCCTGTTGAGGTTCTCTGTTTCGCCCTGTCTGTCCCTCCCTCCCCCCCCCCCCTTCCTTTCTCTGTTTCTCTTGCTGGGTGGGATTTTAAGCCTCCTCCTCCTCTCTCAGTCACAAAGGATACGCCTTCTCCACTGCCGCAGCCTGCAGGCAGACAGCTTTGTTGCGGAATAGGCATCAAGGGAGCACACAGCCCCTAATATGCTCTCAGCTCAAATTGTCCCAAACCTGTAAAACAATTTCCTAAAACGTGCTCCCCATTGCAGACAGGAACCACAGTATAAAAGTAGGTAGGCAATTGCAGCTGGCCTTCTTCGTTTATATACCGCATCTGCTCTCCCCCTTGGTCAGTTTGGCCAAGCTCACTGCCCAGAATGTCAAGCTCTTGCAAAGGAGATGTGGCAAGAGTTCCGCTCAAATTCATGAGAGGTATGAACACCTGACTGGCTGCAGAGATTTCAAAAACGAATTAACCGTTCTGTCGCAATCATTAATTGCCAAGTTAATTGTTCGGTTGCAAGTCTCGCATTTAGTCTTTCAGTAGCTATTAGCAAGTCTACAAATCAATAATGACTATGGGAACATTATATAATAGGAACCTTATAGAGCTCAATACTGAATGTCATACATCAAAACTAACCCTAATTTGCCCATACGCCTTTGTGTATCTTTTTTTCATTTTCAAAGGCATGTATTTCAAATACAGTGCTCATGAAAATGTATTCTTTTATTCATGCTTATTACAAGGGCATGATAGATGGTTTATAAACAGAAAATATTGTTTGACATTGCTGGGAGTGATTAATACAGGTAAGCCATATCAACCTGCTCTTGAATTCAAGATATCACCATTACAAGAGATACTCAAATTGCTTTGCAGAGCTTGTTTTGTCTGACTGCTTATCTATTGCCCTAAAGCACAAAATAAGAACTAAATTTTGCATGGTTCTTCACGTTTCTGGAAGCATTGGTGACATTGTCAGGTATTGTCTCTCTGCAATCAAATTACCACCATTAGTATATAAAGGTTTCCACTGAGAATCAGAAATTCTTCAAAATCAAGAAAACATTCAATTTGCTTGACAAGTGAAAATGTTCTTATCCCATTGGCAAATAGTCAAAATAACCTCAAATCAAGGACACATTTTGTCTTACAAAGAAAAAAGAAAGAAATAAGAATTTTAAGTCTTAAAATAAGTAAATTCATCTTACCTTGTATTTTTTTCTTTTCATTTTTTGCAGTGTGCTGGCTGGCGTTTCCTTGGGGAT
Source organism: Gymnothorax reevesii (assembly GCA_029721435.1). Classification (NCBI taxonomy): domain Eukaryota; kingdom Metazoa; phylum Chordata; class Actinopteri; order Anguilliformes; family Muraenidae; genus Gymnothorax; species Gymnothorax reevesii. Next base: position 73,960,683 of record CM056579.1, read on the forward strand.
AGGTACCCACTTCAGCCATACCTCTTTACTGCTGTGGTAAATTCCACAACTGCCAGTGAGCTGGCATTCAACCAGGCTCACCAAGTGGCCAGGAGAATGTTGGAGTGCAGTATGGGTAGATGAAAGTGCACAAGTTCAGTGTTGGGCTACACTTTTCTCCATCAAAGAGCTGTGCAGTCATCACTGTGCCAACTGCACCACATCACCATAGGTGACCAGGTGGAGGAGGAGGCTGGTAATAGATTGGCAGGTGTAAATCAGCTAAAAGATGCAGAGCATATGGCTGGGTTTGGGGCATGTTAACAAGTTATTGGATATTTTTTTAGAATACACCCCCTTTTTTCCCCCATTCGTGATCAGTACTCCAGTTCAATCCACCACCACAGGGAGACATTTGTCTTTTTTTAATTTTCCTTTTCACGGTTCTTCTAATAAAATATATTAATGTGCTTAAATGTGTATATAGGCTGTATATTTTTTGTTATAACTGTTAGGATTGCGTATAGGAACCACAAACGAGCACAAGAGAGTATGAAAAAAGGGAGGCTTTATTTCTGAAGGGGGGAGACTCCCAACAGAGCAGGCAACGGTACAATGTCCACAATCCAAAAATCAGAATTCTAAGGGCGAAATTCAGAGCCATAAACAGGGAACCAATCACAATACTCGTGGTCAGGCAAAAGTAGGCACAGTACACAGGCACAGGTACTTCAGAGAAGCAAAAGCCAAAATCCAGTGGACGTAAACAGAGTCAAAAACCAGGGCAGCAATCACAAAACTCGTAGTTGGGCTAAAAGGATTCGTAAACAGATGCAGACAACAGTACCAAAGAGCAGAGCCAAAAATCGTAAGTCAGACGGTCCAGTCAGAAGAGTGACACTATCAGTACAAGGTGAAGATAATAGCAGCTCAGGTAAACAAGAGAAATGTTCTGACAAAGAGGTGCTGTGAAAAAACTCCTAATATACACTCATGGGAAGTCACATTCTAAACACAACACAGGTGGAGGAAGTCAGACTGATTACAAATGAGGAAACATGAGGGAGAACCTAATCACATGAAATAGGCAACAGCCAAAATGCAGACAGGGTTCACAAGACAATCCTATAGACAGATATACAGCTCCAGTCAAGGAGTTCTCACGTGCATAGATAATAAGAAAAAGGACAGCGTGAGCAGGTGTGGAGAATCCCCTGAAACACAGCAGAGAAGATTAGGGAGAGACAAGAGGCGGAGACTAAAACAGGGCGAGTGCTGAGAGCTTGTTAATCAATTAGTGCAGCTATACAATCCCTACTGCCCGTTAGTAAATTAGTATTATGTACAATGTGTTAAGAATCGCTGATTTGTATGTTTGTTTTTAGTATGTTTTAGTAAATTTTATGGCTATTTATTTATTTATCATATTTATTCGTTTAGAGTATGTATGTTTCTGTTACGATTGCGCTGTCTTTAGTCTTGAACGTTTTCCTTTCGTTTCCGTCTTGTGGCGTCTTGTCAGTCTTCACACTCTCTTCCCTATACTTCGGTGAAGCAATTCCACTTCCTTCTCTCTGGGTGTTCTCATTGGCTATCCGCACCGAAAAATAGTTAGCGAGGCACAGGTGATTAGTTAGATCAGAGTTAGAACTCCACCTGTTTCCCCCTCGCTTTCCTATCACCGTCCTTGCTTTTCTAGTTCCCCCTACCTCTACAGCTGTCCTGCATTCTAGCTGGGATTACACTGATTAGTTTGTGTTTAAAAGACGCATTTTTATCGCAGCTCCCTGTCGACTCGTTTCTTCCCATAGCTCGCTTTGGTTAAGTCTCGTTTCTGCACTTTCTTGGTTTCGATTGTTGATTGCTTGTTTTTTGTCATATCTCCTGTAAGTCTTGATATTGATTGTTTGTATTACGTTGTTTGATTGCCGGTTGATTGCGTAATACTTCGTTCTCCCTAATTCCCATTTTGTACCCAACTGTTTAGTTTCTCCTTTGTTCTCCCTTATCCCATCCAGCTCCCTTTTTCCTTCCCCTTCCATTCCCTTAGCTCAGCCCCTTTGTTACTGTCTTTGTGCGGATTGATATATTGGTTACCGAATATTCTGCTTGTCCCCTGACTCTGATTCTGACTATTCTGCATTACCCTGTTTGCCTGGCTATCGATCTGTTTTTGTTTGACCATGAGCTTTGGTAATCCCAATAAACGCCCTGCCGATGCTGAACTGCACTTGGAGTCTAAGCCCGTTCCTTTCACAATGTTAGTTTGGGTTGGTAACTTTAACAAAAATAACAAACTGTTCGTAAGGGTTAGTAATATAGAAAAAGCAAGGCAAAGGAAGTAAACGAGATTGGAAGGAATGGTTGAAATCCCGAAACCATTAAATCACCTGAAAGAGTGGCACGCAATACTGGGGCTGTGAGCAATGACAAGACAAGAGACTACACAGGGGGAGACAAAGTGCAATGCATGGCAGAAACAAAAACATGGACCGGAATGAAACTATGGTAAAATGCAAAACATGGCAAAGACTAAACTAGACAAAACATGAACATAAACCAGAACCAAATCAAAATATATAATACGAGGCATGGCAGGCAATACAGAGAACAGGCAGAACATCAAAGACATGGCTAACAGAGCAGAATCATTACAATAACATCTTATTTCTTCTTGTCTTTATTTTGTAATGTAATTATTATTATTATCGGTATTATGTCTTCAATTGTTATTTGTTTTTGGTTAATGTCAAATTAAAAAATCGCCGTTCAAGTTCCATGAATCACCATTTTCATTCAGCCTAATAAAAAAAAAAATTTTGTTTCCAGTAAGATGCTCTGAAAAATTTTGGATGGAAGGAAGACAAAAAAATTTCTTTTATGAAAAAATATTATATGCACATTTTGAAATTCAATCCAGATTTTTGGCACATAATCGTATAAACAGTATGACTCCAATGTTACAAAAGCTCCTCTCATACCTGGCAAGTGTATATCATTTAGCAACCTCTGTCATTCACTGTTCAGGTCTGTATTAAACCAAGCATTCTTTACTGTTTGTGTATTAATCATTTCCCTGTCATTCCAGTCGTAATATAGATGCCTGCATGGGCCCCAGCACCCTCAAGGCTCATCTAAGCACAAGCAGATCACCCACAGTACCTGCATTGTTTTCCTAATTTGTTAACCACATCATCTGCAGTATTATTAGTATTGCACTCATTCTATCGCTTTGCATGATGTGCACAATATAAAACCATCCTTTTTACATTGTAATGCAAAATCTGTTCAGACAAGACCAGTTTCGGACACTGTAGTTTACTAATTCTTGATGAAAATTTAAGAGCTTCTGAAATATTGCACGTGATAGTTTCCAGTCTGTTTGAGTGGCAGAGGGGCAATCATTTACTATTATACAATACGGACACTGCGAGGAGCTCCTGCGGGGAAGCTGAATCTATTTTCAGCTCCAGGTGGTTGGATAGTCATATTCTCCTCTCGCGTACTTTCCCACGTTGAATAATTCATTGGATTCACCTCAACTGAAGTCAATAAATGTATGCAAAAATGCACTGCATCGCACAGTCTTGAACAATCCAGTAGGACTGGACGTAACTTCTATCAGCTAGTTTGCTAGCCAAGCTAGGTTAACGTGTTAAAATAAGGGATTTAAGTCTTATAAAGGTCCAGTTTCACCAATAGTTATGCTCACAATGTTTGTTTTGTGTTCTGGCTCCGTACTGCAGTAACATCACTGCCACATACCTTTATTTCAAATCTGCAATAGCCAGCTAGCTAGCTATGGAGCAACATGAAAAACATGGCATCTTAAGGTATTCATTGAATTGCTTGTTGGCTTGGTTAGCAAGGAAGTTGACACCAGCAACCTACAGTCTAACTGGATTGTTCTAGACTGTGCAATGTGGTGTGTTGTTGCATATTCATGTAGTATGCTGCGACATCACAAATTCAACCAAATTTCAATCAGTTCATCTGCCACACTTTATGTAGACAAGCCCAAAGCGAGACAACGAGACCCCATGTCAATCCCATAATGCCTAGCAGACCCGTCATCATGCAATAGGCTAATTTAAAGTACGTCGTAATGCAAGAGAGTTGGGGAAAAAATAAAATTAATGTGGTTTCTATGACAGAATTTTGACATGGACAGCCCTTAAAAATTTTATTTTCACTAGGGAGGTAAAAAGAAATGTTTTTTTGTAAAAAAGAGTGACAGGTGGGTTTCCAGAAACCGGAATTTATTTTTAGTAGGCCTCACGAACAGTGTTAGAAATCAATATTAAATGAACACACACACAGAAAAAAGAAATTATCATAGTTCACTGTGACACCTGCAGGTCATGAGACACACTTAGCTTTCTAAGAGGGGTATTCAGGACTTGTAGATCTACAATGATTTCTGAGAGCACCTCCAGTTACGATGGTTTTCGGAAACACTCCACAAACTAAAATGTGTCATAAGCCAGATTCTTTGATCATCTTAGCTTTAAGATTCTTTTGGGAAACGAGGCCCTCATTCCATAAAAAAGCCCAGCTCAAGACATAGTTTTGTTATGACCCTCGGGTAATATCACTTTGGTGAAAATTTTATTGGCTGACAGCATGGGGTTAAAATCGTTCTGCGTTACGTCATGCTGTTAATACATAGCCAAACTGAATACCAATTGTAAGGTTAGTTCAATCGGTATGGCTACGTGCTGTAGTGAGCCAGCTAAGTACCACTCTCATATCTGTTATCGTTGCTGAGCTAGCTAGCCCACGTGCACGGAGTACCTTTCCATAACCATTATGTAACAGTAGCTTGTTAGCTAGCTACTCAGTTGACTGTGAATTTAAAAACCATGGCTTGTTCAACTGTGACTGTCTGTGACTCTGAGAATTATGGGGTATCAGTGCTTACATAATGGGAATTTGCCATTATGGTGCTCAAGGAAATTACGTTTGTTTTCCATTAAATTCTGTGATTCAGTTACATGGTAAATAGAATCTTATTCTCTTAATCATATTGTATGAAAGTTATGAAATTCATTGAGTTCATTTTAACTCAACTCATTTCATGACTTTCATCTGACATGCCTACTCTTGTAAGATCCTCTGTGTATGTACGACAACTTTATTTTCAGAAGTGAGTGACTTCGGGCCGCATGTATCCTATGAGCTGCGCTTGCGCCAGAACTGATAACTCGAAGTCGTGTGTCAAATAGTTATCAGTCAAAGAAGAATATCTGGTTAAATTAATTTAATTTCTTGAACAAAAGCAGGCAATGAATCACAAAATGCTAAGCAGAATGTTGTGAGTAAAAGAACGCACCAGCACAACTGTTATGCAGAAGCCCATGTTGCAGAAGCCCATGGTCATGCAGACCTCGCAGAACCATTCCACTTTTCCACCAATATACCCAGATATTGACAGAAACACCAAGTCTCCAAAATAGAGGCCTAATTAGAAATAAATGGCAACAGCAATAATCATGCATACATCATGCTGGCATCATGACCACTTGATGCTGTTTATGAAGGGGTGAGTCATGAAGCCTGAATAGTGACCTTTCAATCATACAGCAATCTAATGAAACAAACAACGTAAAAAAGAAAATTACCATAAATAGGCTAGATCTCCATTAAAAATTAACATACAGGAAGAATGTAATATGTTGTAATACACGAAGAAACAACCAATAAAAACCTATTATACAAATAAATAAATAAATCAATAAAGACTGTAGCCTTGGTACATATGTTAACAAATTAGAATATTACATTAGAAGAACCACGCTTGATTTCAAGCTAGGTCTTATTTTGTGCTTGAGGGCGATGTCTGCCCCGAACAATAGACAAATTGGTCAAAGCAAACTAACTTTACTTAATGCGTCTATTGTGTAATATGTATAATTTACACTTAGTGTTTTACTGTATGTGTTTTCACTATATCACACGACTAGCATAAGCCTACAGTTAAATTGGTGACTATAGTCGAAAATCAGTTAATCAAACTTATACGCACCAGTCAAGTGGGCAGCACCTCAGCAAAGTTAAGACATACTTAACAGCCGTGCGTGCGCTCCCACTCTTAGAGCGCCTGTGGGAAACACACGTTATGAATGAAGAAGTGTCATAAGATTGCACTTAGCAACTCCTCTTAGACCTCTATGGTTGATCATTATTGGGAAGCGAGGCCCTGGTTTTACAATGCATATTTATTCTGATATGTATTCATACATTTTTTTTGTTTGACCAAATAGACACGGGACAGATATGCAACCAGTCATTTGTTTTATCTGTATTATTTTGTAAGGTTTATTGATGTTCATTTGCAACAGCAACGAATGACAGGCTCTCAAAGACGAAAACTCCCCAGAACTGAGATTTCTTCTTTGTTTGTAAAGTAGTTCACATTACATTTGATTTAAATACAGTTGTATATTGTAATCAATGACTGATTGCATTCAACTGTAGTTTTGAAGTAAAGAAATTTTATGTGAAATTTACACCATTTTTTTTTTAAACACAAAGAAAACACGTTATAATGTTAATTTACTGTGGGTTCAAAGTTCATGGCCAGTATTTGTCATCATTTAAATTTTACAGGATAATGACTGTTCTTCATAACTTGCATAAAATATTTTGCATCATGGGAATTATTCTCACTCTTCAGAGCTTAATATTTAATTTATCACAATGTGACATGTAGACAGATGGTGCTTCTGATCCCAGGGTCCATTTAGTTCATCAGTGTCACTGTGAGCAGTTGTTAAGCTTTGTTTATAAATGAATATAAAAATGATAAATCCTTTACCTGGCCCTTCTGGTTGTGACTTTCATGTTGTTGTTATTCTATTGTTTTGGTCTATATCATATTAATGTCATTCTGTCTGAACTGAGAGATGGAACAAAGCCTGGTAATTTGTATGTTTGTTCACTGATGACATCTGTCGAAAGACCATTCTTGCATATTGGTACATTCCCTGAGGGAAATATAACGTCTGAGAGAGCATAATTGATTTCTCAAATGGGACCCAAAATTGATGAGCACAGAATAAGTCACAGGCCACTTTCAGTTTACTTATGGCTGTCACAGTGTGCACTTGCGTGGTACAGCATAATTAGAAATCCATTTCAGAATTTGTAGGAGTGCAAAGATATTCAGTTTTTGAAGGTATGACTGAAAAATTACATATAAATTCATTTTAAAAAATCTGTGTCCAATAATATGAGGAAAACTCAGTCTGTCCTTCTGCCTGAATCGATTTTTCTGCTCAAATTGTTGGTCTGTAAATCTGAAACTATAAATCAGCATTCCCTGTAAAAAAAAAAGAAAAATTCATTCTCAGTCAACTTGACTAGGTCAAGCCATCCTCTTGCTTTCACTGAGTTACAGTAATTAAGTAAAGAGTAGCGGTAAAATCAGTTAAAGCAATGCGAGTTCTCGACTTTGTCAAGTTCATTCATCTTCCATCCATCCATCCATTTTCTGCCGCTTATCCAGGGCGGGGTCATGGGGGTAAAAGACTAAGCAGAGAGGCCCAGGCCCCCCCTGCTCAGCCACTTCCTCCAACTCAACCTGGGGGACCCTGAGGCGTTCCCAGGCCAGCCAGGAGATATAGTCCCTCCAAAGTATCCTGGGCCTGCCTCGAGGTCACCTCCCATTGGGACTAGCCCGGAAAATCTTTAAAGGGAGGCTTCCAGGAGGCATCTGGATTAAATGCCCAAACCACCTCTCTGACTCCTCTCGACACGGAGGAGCAGCGGTTCTACTCTGAGCCGCTCCCTGATGTCTGAGCTCCTCACCCTATCCGTTAAGTTCAGTGAAATCCCAATTTTTTTTACAGCGTTCAGGCTTGGAATGAGCAGGGACTAGCAATGCTTCAGGTGTTTATTAACATTTTTTGGCAAATCTGCGCAGAGTTCTGGCATGCTCCTCCCCATGTGGGGACAAGCACAGTTTGTATAAATGACAAAATTTATTTAATGATAAAATTATCAACAAAAGGCTTCAGACCCCAATCTGAGTCACATCATTTTGAAACTGATAATGTGAAAGCTTTAAGTTGGACAGTGGTTTAAGAAACTGAAGCAACAGTGAAGATACAACCTAACATCAAACAGTTTTCTCTTCTTTGACAGCCTGTCAATGCATCAAATAAACTGGCTTTATGTGCACAGGATTGCCATTTTAGTGTTTTGTGTGTGTGTGATGAGTAACTACATAAATTAAAATACTGTTTTTATGTTTAAACAGTTTGATGTCCTAGACAGCAAAATTTGGAGAAATCTCATGAAAATTATTGTTGAAATCTTAATTTTTTTCAGTGGTTGGTTCGTTTCTGTATGCTTAATATCTCCGCAATCAATACTTTCAAGAAAATGTATATGACTAATCAGCTGATCAAGGATTTTCTGAAAAGACTTTACAGGTCAAAATCATGTTCTGATGACCTGAATCAGCAACACCTGAACATTTTACTGCTGATGTTGACTTCCATGTTGCTTCAATAGCTCCTTTTTATGCAATGTGTTGGAAATCATACAGACGATGGCAGGCTTTCTTTCTCTGTGTCTGAGTCTGCATAGTTGTAATTATGGTATATTTTGTACAGTAACATGAGAAAGTGTTTGCCCCCTTCCTGATATCTTATTTTTTGCATATTTGTCACACTTCATTGTTTCAGATCATCAAACAAATTTCAATATTAGACAAAGACAACCAGAGTAAATACAAAATGCAGTTTTTAGATGCTGATTTTATTTATTAATGGGGAAAAGCTATCCAAACCTACCTGGCCCTATGTGAAAAAGTAATTGCCCCCTAAATCTAAATAACTGGTTGTGCTACCCTCGGCGACAACAACTGCAATCAAACGTTTGCGGTAACTAGCAATGAGTCTTTCACATTGCTGTGGAAGAATTTTAGCCCGCTCTTCTATGCACAGTTATTTTAATTCAGCTACATTGGAGGGTTTTTTAGCCTGACCATCCTGTTTAAGGTCATGCAACTGCATCTCGAGCGGATTTAAGTCCGAACTTTGACTAGGCTACTCCAAAATCTTCATTTTCTATTTTTTAAGCCATTCAGGGGTGGACTTGCTGGTGTGTTTTGGATCATTGTCCTGCAGCATAACCCAAGTGCGCTTGAGCTTGAGCTCACAAACTGATAGTTGGACATTCTCCTTCAGGATTTTCCGGTAGAGAGCAGAATTCATAGTTCCATCAAATTTGACAAGTTGTCCAGGTTCTGAAGCAGCAAAGCAGCCCCAGATCATCGCACTACCACCATCACTTTTGGTATGATGTTGTTTTTATTAAATGCAGTGTTAATTTTATGCCAGATGTAACGGGATGCACACCTTCCAAAAAGTTTAGTCTCGTCAGTCCGAAGAATATTTTCTTAAAAGTCTTGGGGATCATCAAGATGCATTCTGGCAAATGTGAGACGAGCCTTTGTGTTCTTTTTGATCAGCCGTGGTTTTCACCTTGGAACTCTCCCATGGATGCCATTTTTGCCCAGTTTCTTTCTTATTGTTGAATCATAAACACTGACTTTATTTGAGGCAAGTGTGGCCTGCAGTTCTTTAGATGTTGTTCTGGGTTCTTTTGTGACCTCCTTGATGCATCGTCAGTGCGCTCTTGGAGTAATTTTGGTAGGCTGGCCACTCCTGGGAAAGTTCACCACTGTTCCAAGTTTTCTCCATTTGTTGATAATGGCTCTCACCATGATTCGCCAGAGTCCCAAAGCCTTAGAAATGGCTTTGCAACCCTTTCCAGACTGATAGATGTCAATTTCTTTGTTTCTCATCTGTTCTCAAATTTCTTTAGTTTGCGGCATGACGTGTTGCTTTTTGAGACCTTTTAGCCTACTTCACTTTGTCAAACAGCTTCTATTGAAGTTATTTCTTGATTCAGCAGGTCTGGTAGTAATCAGGCTTCGGTGTGGCTAGTGAAATTGCACTAAAAAAATGTGGTTAATCACCATTAATTCATGATTTGAGAATGGGGAGCAATTACTTTTTCACATCAGGCCAGGTAGTTTTGGATAGCTCTTTCCCCTTAATAAATGAAATCATCATTTAAAAACTGCACTTTGTATTTACTCAGGTTCTCTTTGTTTTATATAAAAATTTGTTTGGTGATCTGAAACATTTAAGTTTGACAAATATGCAAAAAAATAAGAAATCAGGAAGGGGGCAAATACTTTTTCACAGCACTGTATCTGCATTTAGTTTTTTCCATTATTTGTTTTTTATTTTAGCAGTTCAATGTATTAGTCTGGCTATTCCATTCATCTGTTACTTGCCACTTGTTTTCTGTGTTCACTCCTGCGCACACACCATCAGTGTTAATTGTTTATTGCTCCCTTATTTGTGGCCACACCTCTGTGCACGTTCCTTTGCTCACCACTCCTGCAGCCTATTTAATTGGTCATACTTTCCCTTTATATTCACACATTTCAGTGTCGATCCACACGCATTTGTCAGCCGGTACTTAAGGTGTTAACCTACGAGCATTTCCTGAGTCCTTGTTCTCCTGGTCATGGTTTGGTTGCTTTTTGTTTAACGATTCAGTCTGGTCCGTAGTGTTTTATTACCTCTGCATTTCTCCTGTTTGATTTTTTGATTATTGCTTCTCTTTGTGGTTTGGCTGTGGAGTACTGTCTTCCTGGTTAATTATTCTCGGACTGTCTAACCCTGATTTCGCCCTGCGTAAACCTACTTCTGCCATTGTACTCCAGTCTGCACCTGGGTTCATTCCTCTACCCAAGAGTCTTTGTCGAGAATTCACAAGAGAGTTTTTGCATTTGCACTATAGCTCACTGGTCTGATCTTTTAAATAAAATATGTGTTGCAATATATGAGTTATAATGAGTATATCAAAAGCAGTGCCAAATGGTATATGAGCATTTAAGCATAGGTCACTTAAGTTCAGCCAGGTCAGTTTATTCAAATGTATTCTCTGTCAGGCATCATCTTCTTATGATGTCGTACGACTGCTTAAAAAAGGTCTATCACTTCCTATGCATTTAGAGATGAGGTCTGACACAGGGAGGCAAGAACAATAATTCCTCTATTTTATGAAGGAAATCATCAATTTTCCGGAATAATATCTGTCCACAGCCAATTGTACTTTTGGTGGTAAAATTGACTGGCTGACATTGATGGAGAGATCCTAGGAGTTCCATCATCATCCTTGTATTCAATTCAGCTTCCTAGAGAAGGCTACTGGCTTAAAATGGTGAGAAAGTGTGACCTGCAGCTCACAACAATGAGCATATGTCAAAGAGAATTTCCCTCATGTTACTAAAAGCCTGTGCAGTATGTGCAAGTGATACTGACATTTTTTTAAAGTTGCTCCAAAGCTCCAATTAACTCCATCTGGGCAAAAATTAGATAAATTATAAATTGTCTCGCATCTCCTCAGTAGGTAATAACATGGACAGTGGTATTGAGCAATTGAGATGCATTTAATGCAGCATTTAATTACAACTTGATGTCTTGTCAAAAAAAAAAAACCTCTCTAAGAGATGAGGGGAAGGGCAGCACCCCTATTTTCATCCTTTTATCACTTTAGTAGATATGCTGTATGTTCTCAGTTAATTGTAGATGCCCTTTTACAGTCCCTATAAGGAGTTGCATGGTCTTCAACTGCAGTGCCACGATAAAGCATTTTTCCCTCTTGAGTCCCTCTATTTTTGCACATTTGTCACACTAAATGGTCACAGATTTTCAAACAAAATATATGACATCAAGAAAACTGAAAATTCAATTTTTAAACAGTTTCATTTAGATTCATCTTTGGGAAGAAAAAAGTTATCTGACACCCTTATAATTACCTCCATAAAATTAATATGTGGATGTGCTACATTGAGCAGCAACAACATGAACTGTCCAATTAAAGTCCTTCAACTAAAGTCCTAACCATCCTCAGAGGACTTTAGTGTGGATTTTGAATAGACCACTCCAAAATCTTAATTTTGTCTCTCGTGAGCCATTCTCTTTTTCTCTGTTCTTTTTTTTTTGCTGTTCAGAGGAGGTCTGTTTGGGCCCTAAACCAGAAATGAACCCCACACCATCACTCTGTTGCCACCATTCTTGACTGTTAGCCTGATGTTCTTATTGTGGAATGCTATGTTAACTTGATTTCAGAAGTGACAAGACATATTTTCTAATAAGTTCCAATTTCAACTCATCTGCCCACGAAACATAATCCCTAAATGTTTGGGGGTCACAAAGTGTATTTCTTTTTTGGTAAATGTGTGATGAGCTCTTAAGTTCCACTTGGCCAGCAGTGGCCTTGCTTTGCAGCTCTTCTGTGGATGCTCAGTCAACCTCTAACAGTGGGATCATGAATTCTAATCATATGCTGAGGTTCAGCCTGAGATTTCTTAGATGTTTATTTGAGTTGTTTTGTGACTGTCCGGGAGTCATCTCTAGGGATGTTACAAGAACCGATGCTTGCGATACCTTTCGATTCTTAAATGATAAAACACAGACGATGCCTATTATTTTGAGGCACCGTAAGCACCGAGGCACAGTACGTTTCGGTGCTGTGACTATTCCGGAACTAATGAGGGAAGTATACGCTTCAGAGTGATCCAGTTGACACTTGCATTCAGAGGGAGGTCACGAAGAAGTAGACCTCACATGTCACAACAATGTGAAAGCTGGAAACTGCAGCTGCAGCACCCCCACTCGTTGACAAAAAAGACACCAAGCAGTGACGTGTGGTTGGAGGTTATTTGGCAGGGTTTGTCGCTTATGTGACCAAAATTAACACTGTGCGACCCAGTGACGTGAGTTCAGAGGTTAGTCTGCCTCCCCTTTGCTTGATTAGCAATCAGACGAGCTTAGTAAGACTATTAGGCAGAATGCCGGGCCAGTTTAAGTTATTATTCAGTACATCGAACTTGAAATGCCCACTAGACAGCAGATTTACACATACTTGCTTCCGGGAAGCCGAAGCAATGTCATCAACAATGACAATTTCATCAACAATATGAAAACAGTTTGACTTTGCAGGGTTCAATGCTTGATCAATATACAATGTATTCTCCTTTGAATACGCACTTTTATACCCAAACAAAAAGTGGGTGCTTATTTTCAGTCTTCTTTCAGAATCCAATTAGCAAAATGTTAAAACGATATACAGAATTACCGAGAGCCGAGAATTTTTCCTAATTGATTTTTCAGATTTCCATCCTTGCAGTCTCATATTGAAGTGTATACATAACGTGAATGAATCTTTTTGTCATTATCTCCTCTATCAGTATATGGGCTTCCTATAGGCTTGGTCTTAATTGTCAATCAGGCGTAGTACGTGGAAACAGGTTCACAAAATCCTGTGATAAAAGTTTGGGTCACTGCCTCACATCACCGCACGTGTCTGGCTTCCTGGAAGCAAGTACGCACAAATCTGCAGTTTTGTGAGCATTTCATTTCAGGTTCGATGTACTGAGTAATAATGCCGTGGAAACTTATACTGGCTCGTTATTCTGCCGAATAGTCATACTAAACTAGTTAATCGTCTGATTGCTAATCAAGCAAAGTGGAGGACTCTGCCTCACCCAACTAACCTCCGACCATCTCACTGATTAACAACATCCAAACGTTTTAACAAATTATCATCTTATTTTTTTAATATGTCATACTGAAATACATGTTACATGATGTTTGGAATGGCTTGCGGGCACTTGTGTTGCAATGCCTTATCCTGTGTTGTGCCTGAGCATGTTTCGTTTTTTGAAGAACAGGAACTGAACGCACCCCTCTTTGGCTGAATGAACTTTGAACTAAAAGAGTTTATTCTGAACGGAGTGAACGTGAACAAAAGAACAACGTTCTTTATGATAATTTCTTGTCCGATTGTTGGACTTTGTTGCTCGACTTTCTAGGCAAAAACGGTCACGTTGCCATGGGATCTTTGAAAAGCCTTGTTTTTTACCGTGGTATAGAATTGGCATCAAGAATCATGTAATTTTACTGGTATTGGCACCGACTAATGAATTTTTGGTATCGTAACATCTCTAGTTATCACAACACTCATATCTGATGGACAGCCATTTCTGAGAAGATTCAACACTATTTTGAGATGATGGGTCTCACTGGAATCCAAGAGTATTAAAAATGGCTTTATAACCTTTTCCACACTGATGTAATGTGTAATGTCTCACCTCTTCCCGAATTGCGCATTGCAGCTGAATTTGCAATCTTTTGAGAAATTTTAGCCTTGTTCCCATTGTTAGAAAGATCCAGTTAAAGTGATATCCACACGAAGAGCGCTGTCACACTAGGTACAATAGTAAAGTCATTTTTGAGGGTCCCGTGACCATTATTTCCCTACCTTTTTTTGTCGATTGATTTTACATTCTGAACCATTTAGAAGAAAAATTAGCTCCTATGTACCTCTGAAAAATGACGGCTAACTTTTCCACAGGCCTAAATTCAAAATGGCCGCCAAAAACGGCGTCGGCACTTATAACTCAGTAACTAATTCAGCTAGTGGGTTGATTTTGGTGTCAAGACATAGGTTTTTGGGGTCAAGCTATCCAATGCTGCCATTGGTTTCCTTGTAAAATAAGTCTGTTGCAGTGAAATCCAAGATGGCCTCCAAATTGGCCGCCGATGTATAAATTGCCTTATTTCTTGACAACTGATTCACCTAGGCTGCTGATACTGGTGTAAAAACATATGTTTTGGGGGTCAAGCTATCCATTTGGACCAATAGCTGTCTTCTGAAATAACCCTATAATGAAAAAATCCAAGATGGCCGACAGCCAGCATGTTGAAATACAGTGAAATTTGAATCTCTGGGACTCCAGTGAGCCAGGAAAACAAATGAGGTGTCATTTCTTACTATTCTTCTCCGATAAATGCATTGGGTTTATAACTGTAAAGTTATTAAAGAGATCATTCAGGCATGTTATTTCAAGATGGATGCTGCCTGCAATCTTGAAATACATTATATTTAATATCTCTGGCTCATTTTTCGAGAAATCGCCTGTGGAAGATTAAATCCACTCAAATGTTTTTGAACATGATACTGTGGATTCCTCCAACCTTTGAAGAAAGTCTTCACTATCACTATTCGCTTTGTGTATGGTGATACCAAAAATAGGACACCAGGGGAGACGAGGGCTGCAAAGTGGGCCCAGAAAAAGAACAGCACCATCCGACTATTGCCTGACTCAGACAGTCTCCATCAGCACCTGTATCGTGCAAACTAACTTGCATATCTGCTCAAGCATTACCGGCTGCAAAGTCACCCATCACCGATTGGCCACGGATGGCATTTGGTAAATGGACTGTGTCTACCTGTCCGGTCAACACAGCCCCCACTTCCCCTGTCCATGCCGCTACCGCAAAAGCCAAACTCAGAGGTCAACAGCAATGACAGCAGCGACAGTGAGGACAGTGATTCTGACAGTGCTAGTTCATACAGGGACTCATACAGTGATAGTGACTCGTGTAGTGATGTCAAAATTCTGATACAGCACGTAGAGTTGCAGTATAGAGAAATATTCCGAAAGAAAAAAATAAGCAAACTCGTGCGTGGAAAGAATTCTGTATCCAACCTCCACTTTTTTTCGTGCTTTTGTTTACCAGTAAAGGAGGCGCCAATATATTTTGGGGGGTTGTATTATTGAGAAGGGGGTTTAGAATATTGCTATAGAATATTAATATCGTGAATGCATATGCTGCGCGTGCCCTAGCGATCCGCTGTGCCATCAGTAACCTAGATTACCACGTATACCAGCGTGAGAAATTGAACTGGATGCTTGATGTTTTTAATCACCCGAATGTTTCTCTGGTTACCCAAATATCAAGGTAAGCCAAAAAAGTACAAATTTTATTCGATATAGGTAGAGGCTGAAAACAGAATTCTTTCCCCTTGCATTTTTGGCCGATTATGCTCTCCACTGCCTCATACTCAGAAAATGTATCTTCCTCATAACTTGAGCTGCCTGACGTTTGCACCGCAGCCCACACTTTTAAATACTGCGGCCGCATTGTCCTCATTGTGTCACGGCAACGATCTATTGTTCTGTGATAACCATGCGAATGTAACTACTCACAAATTATTCCATAAAACTTTTTTGTTTTTGTGAGTAGTATCCAGTTGTAATTGAATGTTTTCGCCCGCCTAAATTTCGAGCAAGCATTGAATTTCTTCGTTTGAATGGAGAGATCCTTTTGCCGCTGCATTTGTATGAACAAGAGAGCCGTAACACATAGCAGTAATCTTCTGTGCTCATGTACGTTTGCTTTCACATTTGGTAGGAGTATGGACAAACCGTGCCAGAGTGCAGATGAACCGTGCCCGAGTCCACCTCTTCCAACCGTATTCAAGTACCACACCCGAGCACGGTACGCTTGTGTTCACAAATACCAAATGAACTGGACTTTGGGGTCAAGTGTACTCAGATCCATGCCCGAGTTTCTAGAGTGAAAGCACCCTAAAAAAGGGCTGGCAGAAAACTAGCTTGGGTATGTCTAGTCTAATTAAGTCTAATTTTCAACTTAATATGATGAACTCGTTAGTTGAGTAACTGAGGGTTGAGTAACTGAGGGGAACAATTACTTTTCATGCAGGGCCAGTTGGTAACGGATAACGTCTTTCCTTCAATGAATGAATTCGTCATTTAATAACTACGTTTGGTGTTCACCCAGGTTGTTCTAAAAGTGGGCTTGTGAATGAAGTGGGCTTTTTGTCTAAAGTGGGCCGTGCTACATCATATTGTTCATGATAATACTGGTTTGAATTTGTGCACGAAAAAAGTGTGAAGTCACCGTATCATTGAAGTAGTAGCATGATGACATGTTTATGTATTTACATACCCCAGCGCAAAGCCTACCGCCTTAACTCCGTGCAGGCACATGGCTGAGAGCCAGGGCAAATGCGTCAGATTCTGACAGTCTGGAATTAGGGAGAGCTACATTGGTCATCTGGAAGTGGTTTAGCCATAAGCAGCTGTTGTCGTGCACTCACGCCATTACTCACCATGTACTCAATTGTTTCGGTGTAGAGTTTACCATACGTTAAATAGCAAGGATGGATTATTCAGACGTTACGTCCTAATAATCCTTCCCGCAAGATAACCATTTGATTCAGCAGGAAACCGGCAAATTTAGTTACCAGTCTCATAAAATTAGTAAAATAACCAAAAATATGGAATTTTAATTAATAATTAAAATAACCAATTTTAGTGATTAAAGAAAACAATTTTATTAATAATCTGAAGGAATTTTGGAGTTCTACATAGGCTATTTTGACACCCCGAGGATGTCCTGCGGGGGCGCAGATCCGAAGTCCTGTGTCCACTTGATGAATGCGTGCAGCTCCGCTCAGTGGAAATGTCCTTGCCGATTCGGAAAAGTTCTTTTTGCAGTTGTTCCGTGTCCAACTAGCAGTAGCGCCGGGCATGAGCTAGTTTAATGAGATTTGCAGTCCAAACTTAAATGAAGATTCACAGAGATGTGGGCACTCCACCAAATGAAATTAAGCAGAATGCGTGAATTCCAATGCAGATGCCGTCTCTTCGTTTGAAAAGAGTCTGGGTTTCCCCGGGGGGGGATGGCCCAAAAGCCAGTGTATCTTCCCTTGAGAGAACATGCGCTAAGAGAGAGCGTGACCACCTCCATTGGAAGTGTGCCAAGAAGAGAGGTGAACTGGGTGGGTCCCCAGTCCTAAAAGTTCTGTTGCACGTTTTATTGCTTTTAGACGCATTCTTTTGAGGGAAACATAAAGGAAGCGGGTGGTGCTGAAAAGGATGTTTCTGTTTCCAGTAGACTGCATGGGAAATGTAGTTCTGTGGTCCCTTACACCCCTACATTATGCACTGTTCTAGTGATCTCTTCACAGGCATGATTCCTTAAAAATGTTTAAACAGTCTTACACAATAAGCCCAGTGAGTGGATACTGCTATTTAAGTTAGCTGGAGAGTTACATCCAATAAACTTATCATGCCCTCTGCTTCCAAGTCTTTCTCTTTCTGTGTGTTTGTGTGAGTGAGTTTACTGATTGTCTAATGTGCTGTGCTGGAGTTGGGGCCACAGCTAAACAGCTGCCAGCTCAGGGCCAGAGGCGGACAGTAACGGAGTGAATTTACTTGAGTACTGTACCTAAGTACAGTTCTTGGGCATCTGTACTTTACTTGAGTATCATGTTGGGACGACTTGTGACATTTACTTGATTACATTTGAAAGGCAAATATTGCACTTTTTACTCCGCTCTATCCATACCCCAAGTACCCGCTACTTTTTCTTAAAAAAAAAAAAACAGGGAAACCCTGAGGATTCATTATTTTGAGTTTCTTTCCTTCTCAAACATGATTGGATTGTACAGGCGCCACTGACAGCACAGCCCATCTGCGATCACCTTCAGCTTTCCAATCATGAACGCGCAAACTTCATGGTTCAGTTGAGACAGAATGAATGAAGAGGCAGGTCCATCCTGGGAATGTGCCAACCCATGGCCATACCTTTCGCAATTATTTATGTTTTATGAACAAATGGCTAATGATAGTTTTCGCTTCAAGTGTCTACTATGTTTGCCTAAAGAAAACTTTATTGCTGCCTACAAAAATTCACCTTCCAAATTGCGGAAGCATGTCCAGGTATGTATCTTGAAATGAAGTTTCCTTACTTTTCTACAAGCTAGGTTCTAGCAGCTATAAGAAAAGCCATTATCTTATAATGTTTATGGTGTCAAAACTGCATTTGCCCACCAATTTCCCGTGCAGCTAGCTATGTAGCAACAGCAGATTGCTGACTTCGGACTGACGATAATTAGCATATAAAAACTAAGCTAATCGTGTAACATGGATAAGTCAACTTAAGTCCTTTCAGAAACATGTTTTAGCATGCCCTTGTCAAAAAGATAAAGCATAAAATGTGTCTTTTCTAGTCTGAGATTGAGTATGAGGCGTCTTTTGTATCATGCAAAATGTATAACGGGGCTCAAGACTGTGACCAAAATGGTCGGATATACAACCTTTTTTCAGAGTGCGAGAGTAAGAATTTAATCTGGTCGCATTCATGGGAGTGCATCTGTTTTAAAGGAATACTCTGGCCAATTTGCACTTTTAGCCTCATTTATCGCTGCTTTACCATAAAACCCAGAAGGGATCAGGTGCAAATTTCAATGAAAGGCTCTGTTTGGAGGAGTTTGGTTCATTTTGTTAGCCCTCGTCAGCTGCCAATGTAATGTCAATGGGCATGCTGAAATCGGTCCTAAAAAAACATAGACACTAGAACCGCCATGATGGTCATTTTGACCGTTTTATAATGTGCTTGAGTCATAACTTTTCAAAATAAAAGAATACAACCTTGAGGATCACTGACTTTTCCTAAAAGTGTCTCTATTTTAACATGCAATTGATTTTATATAGATTACACCAACGGAGCATAAAATATCACCAAATCTACCTTATTTCTGCCATTAGCGTTCTCACTGACCGTACAGTTTTGGGGCTGTTATTTTTTTCGAAAAATGTAGGCTATCTTTTGGTTGCCTAGCAACTAACCGATGCCACTGTCAGAGTTGGTAGAGGAGAGTAGTCTAGAATTATTTTATTGGGCAACACTGGCAAAAAGTTTGAGCCAGCAGCAGCGGGATACACTGGCACCAAAATGGAGGCAGTGCTAGGCCCGCAGGAGCTGCTCACAAAATAAGACGCTCGTCACCTGCTGCAAATGCTTCAGACCCGTCATTGGGAATTGCACCAGGAGAACGGAGGTCACCTGCGCAGACTATTGCGAATAAACTAAATGCTACGCCATGCCAATAAATAAAAAGGTGATCAGAAAAAAAAATCAGCACCTACCTATTGTTTTCCAATTCCGTGTCATTGTTCCGATTAATTATTTAATAATAAATAAGATATCCCATATGGTTGTTGATATACATATACATAATATACCGAATGTGTATTAATCAAAATAGATGTTTTCAATTATTGTTTTTTGTCGTTCTGAATTGTTTAATTATTTCTTTACCCAAAAATATCATTGTGAATGTTTACAATACAGCCGCTTTCACACTGGACGCAAACAAATTTTTCGCATGACAGATCACATTCAAAGTCAATGCAAAGACGTAAATCCGTGCGAAATGTGTATTTCCGTCTTTGCATTGAATTTGAATGTAATCTGTCTTGCAAAAAATTTGTTTCGCGTCTGGTGTGAAAGCAGCTTAATTCATCTTAATTATATCTAATTCTATTGCCTAAATATTCATAAATGTGTTATTAAACTTGTTAAAACGTATTGCTGGTGTTGTTTCGTTCTTTTGAGATACATGGTACCATACAAGATGCATTAATTGCTTAATTAGGTACTCAGAGAGACAGATTAGAATGTTTTGAACCTAGCGGTTTAAACGACCGTTCACAGCGGTTCTAGTAGTGATTAAATTTCTCAGCTGAACCACATCCATGTGTAAACTCCCGCTTGACAGTTTTAGTCTCCCAGCCAGTTGAAGCAATATTAACTAGAAAAGCACTCAGAGAGCGCAGACCTCCGCCAGGGGGCAGCAAAACCCAAAAGCACGGCAATTGGAACTCCGGCCCATTGGAAAGACCTGAAATCTTGAACTTTGGCTTATATCTCAGCAGTACTTTGGCCTAGATATGCAAAAATTTAATCACCTGTTCCTTGACCCACCTTAATACCCACCTTCTCTGTAAATTTCATCAAAATCTGTCCATGACTTTTTGAGTTTTTTTTTTGGAAACCAACAGTCAAACAAACAAGCAAACAAACAAACCCAGGCATAAACATAACCTCCTTGGCGGAGGTTATAATGCAATAAAAGACTACAAACATGGCGAAAACAATCCCTTTCACGTTTCCCGCAGCGGAGTAATACCGAAAAATTGAGGCATCCTATTCAAATCAATGGCTACAACAATGACTATTAAACCTGCTAGAAAGCATACTTTTCTATAATTTTTTTTTATGACATCAATGAACACCAATGACCACTCGGTGAGTTTCACGTCTTTTCAACTGAACGTTTAATGTTGTTTTGGGACCGATTTCAGCATGCCCATTGGCAGCTGACGGGGGCTAACAAAACGAACCAAACTTCTCCAAACAGAGCTTTTTGTTAAAATTTGCATCTGAACCACTCTATTTCATAGTAAACCAGTGATAAATGAGGCTTAAAGTGCAAAATGGCCGGAGTATTCCTTTAATGCTCCCTCAAACACAGGCACGGGCACTGTGTTAGACTTTGTGGTTAAAAGTCGCCCTTTTTTTTTTCACTGGCTTAGTCAGGCTCCTCCAACTGTATGGCATAATTATCCAACCAATCGGATCTGAAAGTGTCAATTCAATTCTGATCAGCTGTTTTAGATATACGTAGACACCTCATTGAGCGGGTTGGCCCGTTGCTGGGATACGTCAGCGTGTCCGCCATATTGGATGTGGCAGATCCGTCCGTGAACTAATGCAAGTTACTAGACTGAACTTCATAAAGCGCCTTTCTACAATGTGCCTCAAAGATAAACAAAGATAACAAAGATAAAGCCTCTTATTCACCTATTCACACGCACACTAGAATATTTGGGAAACAGGCACCAAAAAGAGCATATATGACACTAACACAGAGCGCCAGCCATGTAAAACCTGCTAATAGTGATGTGACTTGGTCACATGATCCCCTAGTCTTTATAAATGGAGGCGCCTTCTGACATATAATTACCACTAGTCTAGATGGCGCCTCTTGAACTTATGATCAACATTAGATAGCCGAACGGGAAGTGTGTAGAATGAATTTCCTTTTGTGTGCTTGAATGAATGAATGAATCGATAGATAGATAGATAGATAGATAGATAGATAGAGAGATAGATAGATCAGATGTAGACTTGTATTGTCATTGGGTATCTTTTTTCCAATGCTTATACATAATGTTAGTTTATTTGAATGTGAGAATGTCAGTGTTTTTTGAACTGAGATATTATACTGTCTTTTACAGAGAAAGCATGAGAGACATGTGGAGGAATACAGTCAACTGACTTCAACAGCCTGCAAGAGGCCATCAGAAGGTGGGACATCCTTCAAGGCGAAGCAATTAAAGCTTGTTGAGACAAAGCAAATCTGTCAGAGGACTGTAGATCGGCCTGTCTTTTGTTTTATTGTCCAAGGTCTCTAGCCCTTCTCTTTGGTTGAGCTTCCATCCTTCCAGGACCTTGTTGTAGATTTACAGCCTAATAATGTGGTAATGTCTCGCACAACTGTGCAGATCAGGATCGATTCAGCCACAACCGCAATGAAAAAAAATACGAAGGAAGAAATGAGAAAGGTGGCATATATTGCGACAACAACCGATTGTTGGACAGCCAGAAGGAGGAGCTTTTTCAGTATTACAGCACATTGGCTAGATCCCTGTAGTTTTGAGCACCATTCAGTTGCCCTTGCATGCAGGAAATTAAGGGGCACCCATACAGTTGACGCCTTGGCATCTGCCCTGCATGACACACATGCAGAGTCTGAAATTAGTTTGAAAATTGTAAGAACCACAGCAGACAATGGTTCAAATTTTATCAAGGCATTCCGTGTGTTTGGACAAACTGAGGAAAAAAACATTGCAGCTGAAGAGTTAGTTGCAGAAGGTCATGAAGAAGAAGGTAATGCATCTGATGATGAAGAGGTAGTGGAATTCATCGATGTGGAAGCCATTATAGCTGAAAATGATGGCCTTCAGTATCAGTTGCCAAAGCATCATCAGTGTGCTTGCCATTTACTGAATTTGGTTTCCACAGTGGATGCTGAGCAGGCTAATAGGTCAGATGCTCACAAAAAGTTGTCAAGATCAGCCTTTTCAAAGTGCCAGGCTCTCTGGAATAAAGCAGCACGGTCTACTGCTGCTGCAGAGCTTGAGTTGAGGAGCACTGTAAGCTTCACTTGGTACAGCCTAATGCAACTAGATGGAAATCCTCTTTTATGGCTGTGGGATGTGTAGTCAGAATCCTTAAAGACCAAGGAGAGGGGCGAGTGAGAGCTGTCTGTGCTGCACTCAATATTCCCATGTAAGTAGCGTATGTTTATGCAAGATTGTGTTGTCATTTTGTTTCATTATCTAGAGTAATGCCAGCATTATCTGCTGTAGTTACATAAACAGTTAAATACATGCCCAGCACTGCATAGTGGTTCTATATGAATTTTGTGTTTGAGTGTGAAAATATATTCATTCATTTTCTTGTTTTTCTATTAGGTACAGTCTGGCTGACGTGGCCTTTTTAGGGGAATACATCACCATGAGTCCAGTTGTGAAGGCGTTAAACATACAAGGAGAAGCCAACATTCAAATGGGCTGGTTGCTCCCCACAATCACCACCCTCATCACCAAGCTTCAAAAGACCAGACCAGCACTCAGATTTTGCAAGCCGCTCGTTGATGCTCTCCTTGAAGATTTGATGAAGCGGTTTGAGAGCATGATGTCAGACCCAGAGCTCATTGCGGCAGCCATTCTCGTTCCAAGGTTTAAAACATCCTGGACCAGCAATGACACTGTCCTACAACTTGGTAAGACAAATGTTGTAAATGTCTCATTACCTTTATTTTTTTCAAAAACCTTTACATCCAACAATGGTCCTATGCAGTTGCTTAGACCTATAGAGTAATCATAACAAATAGATAATGTTTCTGTGATTCTGCGTTTCTGATCAAGACCTTGTTTACATCAAGGAACATCTCCCAGACCACGATGACAGTCTTTGGTCTCCTGTCAACTCATCGTCTTCTTCAGATGAAGATGACGTCTTCTCCAAAGTCAAACAGACTTATAACCATGAGATAAGTTAACAACTTGACGGATATCTGTCTTCTACAGCTGAAGGAGTTAATGCACTTGCCCCCTATCCGGCAGTCCGTAACCTCTCACAAAAGCTTAACACAGCCCTGCCAGCTTCAGCAGCATGTAGAAGGCATTTTAGCATAGCAGGTTTGCTTTTCATCCCAATAAGGTGATCAATTCATTCATGCAATTTTGAAAACCAACTTCTCCTGAAGTTGAACAAGAACTTCATGAAATTTGATTGAAGTACACACAAGGTTTGGCACAGTGAGAGACTCAGCTGCGAATGCAGAAAGGTCCTTCATCAGATGTAACCCAGGGGTGCAGTAGGTATTACTGGACCATCTACCTACACCAATATCTCCAAGACCATTTAACACAGGTACCACACAAATTACCTGGAATCAAGAAAAGGACAAGATTCTATTTCACCAAGAAGTTTTTAAAAAGAGCATCCCAAGTTGCTAGCAGTGATAATCCTGTGAGGGAAAACTAAAAGAAATTTGATCACAAAGCAGCAATTGACCACTACTTTATAAACAGGATTTTTATTTAACAATGGATATTGGACACATAACAATGGACACAAATATTAAAACACCAATCGAACCAATATCCAACAACCAGCCCCAACTACAGGGGGCTTATACTAAAATAGGGTGAAACACTGCCTGGGGGAGAAAGGGTACGTTAAACCTACTCACCAGTGAAGAATCCGAGGTGCACACACACTCACTTCAGTACTGTGCTCACCATGATCCACTGCAAACTTGTGTTTGATCATGATGGGTATGGGCATCACTGGTCACAGCGGTATTGTAAGGTTTTACGAAATGAACCAAGAGCAAACACCAGTAAAATGCAAAAAGGAGGCTTTATTTCTGAAGGGGGAACCCCCCCCCCCCCAACAGAGCTGGCGACAGTACAAAGTCCGCAATCCAAAATCAAAGTCCAAGGGGCGAAATACAGAATCATAAAAAGGGCACCAATCACAAAAACCGTTGTCAGACAAAAATGAGTCAATAAACAAGAATGCAGCACAGTACGGGGATCAGACAAAGCTGAAGTCTAGGACAGTCCAGTCAGAAAGATACATCACAATGATACAAGGCGAGAAAAATGTGGCACAGGTAAGCAATGGAAGATCGATCTGACAAGGAAGTGAAACAAACAGACAGACATCTAATATACATTTCCGGGTGAGCACATGACAAGGGAACACAGGTGCAATCAACGGGCATGATAAACAAGGAGAGACACATAGGGAACAAACGAATTACATGAATTTGGCCGCAGCCAAAATGCAGAGAGGGATCACAAGACAAACCTATGGACAGATAACAGCTCCAGTCCAGGAGTACTAAAGTGCATAGATTAGAGAAAGGAAAGCACAAAGCAGTTTGTGGAAAACCCACAGAAATCGCAGCAGAGATAATTAGGGAAAGGCAAGAGGCGGAGACCGGAATAGGGTGAATGCTGAGAGATCGTTAGTCAATTAGTAAGTACAGCTACACAATCCCGAGTGCTTGTTAGTAAGTTAGTCAAAATATACAAGGTTAGTGTTGGTTAGTAATTAGCGACAATAACAAACTGTTAGTATGTGTTAGTAAGATAGCAAAAGTAAGAGGAAGAAAGAACACGAGATAATGAAAGAACATTGAAACCCAGAAACCAATAAATCACCCGAATGAGTGGCAAGCTGTACAGGGGCTGTGAGCATGGACAAGACTCATGAAAAGACAGGGGAGAATGAGGTGCAATGCATGGAAATGAAACATGGCATGGAAACTATGAATAAACTAAAACATGAAAATCTAAATCCCAAAACACAATACATAATCAGACATGAGCAGAGGTCACAAAACACATGGGTCAATCAAAACATCGCACAAGGCCAGGCACAGAACTTGAACATGGGCATGGGCATAAACATGGGACATGGCATGGCAAAGGCCGAATCACAACAGGTATAGTATGTAATCTCTAAAATGATTACCTGTGCAAAAATACCGTCCACTTCCACGAAGCGTAGAAAAAGGAAAAAACTCGCAAAACGTTTCCCAATTGGGACAGCAACTTCGTAAGAAGTAGAATGTTAGTACTGGAGCTAGAATCCATAATTCTAAACCAACAAACATTACACGTACCTGCAACCACAGGAATTCTAGGCATTAACCATTTGCTTTAGCCAGGAAGTGTCGCAAGCACATTCTACAAAGATAAACAAAGATTTAGATAAAACAAACAGCTAAAACTTATAATGACTGAACAAAAAGTACCTACCGCAGTTCACCCAGGAAGAGGAAGGCAGCCAACTCAAGGAGACCTGGGCTGCGATCCAATCCGAAAAAATGCTTGCTTCGTCATGTTCACTCGCCCTCCGATCGAGGGGGGAATCCACAAAAAATCCCAGATGTAAGAGAGCTGCCACTTGTAGGGTCGTTCCAATCCAGTTTTGCGGAGGGAAGGGCATGCGATAGTACTGCCTGGGGCAGTACTATCAATTCCTTAAAACTGAGAATTGGGGTGGACGTAACATCTGTTTAAAGAATTATTAGTCCTGACCTGTTCTCAGTCATTTTCATAATTGACAAAGGTTCACTCCGAGAGCACTCCACACTTAACAGGTGCTGCTTGTTCTCCCCGATTATGTAGGATGACAATCATTCATCTGGACGCGTTTGCATAATTTAAATCAACGTCAAATAGAACCGCATGCTTTTTATAGCCTATTTCACTGCCAAGTGCCACTTTTTTTCCCACTCAATACCGAGAGTAATTTTGAATAACGTTGATTTAAATGAAGCAAACGTGTCCAGATGAATGATTGTCCTCTTACCTAATCGGGGAGAACAAGCAGCACCTGTTAAGTGCAGAGCGCTCTCGGAGTGAACCTTTTAATAATCATGAAAATGACTGCGAACAGGTCCGGACTAATAATACTTTAAAACAGATGTTACGTCCACCCTAATTCTCAGTTTTACGGAATATACCCCATGACTTCATCGCTGTTAGATCGCATGAGAAACCGTGTCTTCAGTTGCCTATTACGATAATTGTAATACGCGTCAATAAGGAAAAATAATTGAGAACTAGCCAGGACTGTCCTAATTGTCATAAAGGGACATGTCTGTGCCACCCCAATTCCCATTTCTAGCTACGCCACTGGATACTTGGCTTTGTGAATAAAAAATTTAGCGAAGATTAGCAAAACATTTGTCATTAAGTCTAATTGTTTGTCTTTTAGTATAACACCAAAGATAATACTCTTGTTGTCTACTTCAGGCATTGTAGTGTTTTTTCTTTTTAACCAATCTGTGAATAATTTACAAAATAGTTGTGTATGAGAGCATGTAATGAAAAGGTGTGCTGTTGTTTCGATATCATGTTTACAAAAAACACATTCATTGTTTTCAAATCCAAATTTCAGTCTTAAAAATTCACTAGATGGGTAGATATCATTCATTATTTTATAATGTATTTCTTTTGTTTTGGGTGAAACTGGGTATTTAAACAATTTTACTCTCAAATTATATACTGAAAGTTGATCAAATGCACTCTTAATTTTATTTCTGACCGCTTGATTTGGGTATAGATCATGGGTTAAAATAGAGCTCATGAATTTGTTTGAACATCTTTTATCAAAGAAATCAATATCATTAATAACCAGCGTAGGGAGAAGAGATGGGGACTGTGAATACAAAGATGTTTTTGGTTAGGAAAAGTAATGATTTTGGTATGGCTTTGTGAGGGATTTAAAATCTTTGAGATTGCAATTGAAATCATGTTTAACAAAAAAGTTGTCATAGGACAATAGATCACCATTCATATCTAAAAGATCCATTATGCTCCATATCTTTTTATCCATCCAGTCTCTTTAAAACATCGATTTTCCTTTATGAAGGATATATCTGTTCTTCCATAATGGAGTCTTGTGAGGTGTAAAGTTGTGTTTGTAAAGCAGTTTCCAAAAAAGTTAAACCTGTTGGTGGTATTTTGCCAGCTTAATAGATAATTTGTTTATGTTGTAATCGCATTTCAACACAAATTCTATACCACCCATCTTGTCAAAAATATTTTGAGGGAATAAGTACCATAAATTATTTGAAGATTTTAAATATTGTTTCAGCCATTTCAATTTTAAAGTTTTATTCATACATTCAAAGTCTATCCCCCTTAATCCCCCTTCTGAAAGGTGTTGGACCGTACTTGCTTTTTAGATGTAGTGAGTTCGATTCCTCCATATATAATTTAATTATTTTGGTTTATGGATTTGACAAATTCTGAACAGAGTGCTAAAGAGGATGCAGGATAAATACCTCTAGAGATGCTTTCCATTTTGGTGAGATAAGTTCTACCAAAAATAGATAAATCTTTCTATAACCAAGCATTAAGTAAAATAGCATCTATTTTGTTGGTCAAATTAAGTAAAACTCATTCAATTATGTTTTCAGTTACATAGATACTAAGATACTTTACCACATTTTAACAGGTATATCACAGATGATATTTGGAGCATATTGATGAACAGAAAGTAATTCACATTTTTGGATATTAAGGAACAGTCCAGAGGCTCTTGAAAATATTTCAATGATCTGTATGGGAACAGGAATCTGATGTTCATCCTTTAAAAACAGGGTTGTGTCGTCCACAAATTGACTTATTGCAAGTTATGTTCCAAATACATTGAGTTTTTTCAGCATGTCACAGTTTTCTATCATTATAGCTAGCATTTCTGCAGCTAAAATGAATAGTCCTGGGCTTGCTGGACAGCCTTGCCGGATTCCTTTCTGCACATCAAAACGAGGCGATGTCCCATGAGGTAGTGAAACGCAGTGTTGTGTTCTGGGGTCCTGGCCTTTGGCCAGGACAGCATTTATGGTTTTAACAGTTTCATGTTCCAAGTTTCATAGTTCATGTTCATAATTCATATCACAGTTTTAACAGTTTCTTGCATTAGGATTTCACATTTCATAGTTCACATTCCTTGTCCATGTTTTTACTTTTCCATGTTTTTGTTTTTGCCAGGTCTGCCAAGCCACTCCACCGCTTGCCTGCGTTCTGCCCCATGCCTTCGTTGTTGCACATTTCAGAGCTCTGGTTGGCTTTGGTATTTCACCCTTCCTTCTGTGCTGTGCTGGATTCGGGGCTGTCTACGCTTAATTGACAATTAACTGTTTTTAAGTTACTAACATTCACTGGGTGGTGTAATTCTTAGATAGGCACATTACTAATATTACTAATTTAGAAAGGGAGTTTATTGTCATGATTCTTGCTTTGCTATTTCTTTTTTTTTTTTTAAATTTGGCATCTCCAATCCCACCCGAATCTGGAATGCCCAATTAGTGAACTATGTACAAAGCTTGCTCGTATGCGACCCCCTGCTGCCAACTCAGGATAGTGAAGACAGCTCACGGCTCTCCTCCGAAGCACGTGTCCGTCAGCCACTGATTCTTATACACTCATTGGTCGAATCCTCGTAAGTTCCGAACGAGGGCGGAGGATACCCGGACGAGAACAAACCCAGAGTCTTCCTGACGAGCGTCTGGCCAACAGGAGGCGCTGGAGCAACGAACAAAGCTGTTATTCTTAACCCAAATTTGGCAGTCCCTTCCCAATTTGAAACCCTGTAGCGCGATCGCCAATTGTGCGCTCCTCTGAAAAAGCTGCCGACCCCTGCCGGTGGGTACGCCGGGGCTCGAACCCGCGACGTGATAGACACTTCTGCATTGCAACGCAGTGCCTTAACCGAGTGAGCTATCCGGCAGCTCTGCTTTGCTATTTCAAGATCTTGCTGTGCTTTTCTGTTCTGAACATTCATGCTGCTTTCAAACTGCATACTTAATTGGTACTTAAGCTGAGCACGCTCATTCTCTTAATGAGCAAGTCTTGTCATCCAATCTTAGTCCATGTCCAATGATCTTGCCATGCCTCTTGTTTCTCCTTCTCCAGGTGTTGCCCCTCATGTGTTCTGATTTCTTACCCTTTATCTGGATGCGGTGGAAGTTGGCTGGCAGACAATGACTCGAGCTTCTTGCATAGTTTCTATGCCAAGTTCTTGTTATAGTCTGCTTTCATAGTCATAGTCCTTGTCATTTTTTATATAGCCTTTTGCATTCCTAGCATCTTGTTCTTTCTGTTTATGTTGTTCCTGCCTGGAGTTTCCAGTGCGTTTTGTTTTTGTCGTTTTTGGATTCTTTTGTTATAGCTCTGTGAAGCTTTCCTTAGTTTGCATTTTGTTGGCCCTCGTGCCAGTTTTGTTTATTTTTAATAAACTCCTCATTCCCCTTCACCTCGCTCCTGGTGTCTACCTGATCTCGCATCATGCAGCTATTGATGTCCTTATAGAAACACTCAATCACTTTTATGAAACAGTCCACAAATCCAATGCTTTTAGAGTATGAAACATGAAGGGATGTTCGACTATGTCGAATGCTTTCTTAAAGTCCAAAAATAAAATGAAACCGTTATCATCAATCATTTCACTGTAATCTAGTACTTTTGTATATCTAAAATGAGTCGAATGTTATTATGGATAGATCTGCCATTCAGGAAGCCTGACTGAGTCTCAGTTATGACTTGAGATATACCTTTTTTATGATGAATTGCGTATATGTGCTAATAGTTTGTAGTCATTATATCCCCGAACGCCGAATGGCGTTCCGGGGCATATGTTTTTGGTCCGACTGCTGCCGCCGCAGTACGTGTTAACGCGATAACTTCAGTAATATTTCAATTACAAATTCCAAATATTGCACATGAGTATCATAAAGAGGAAGAACTGATTCGATTTTGGACAATTTACGATGTCAAGATTGGCCACCAGGGGCCAAAAACTGATTATAGTGTTAACACGATAACTGCAGTAATATTTCAATTAGAAATTCCAAGTTTTGCATATAAGTAAGTATCATAAAGAGGAAGAACTGATTCGATTTTGGACGATTTACTATTTCTAGATTGGCCACCAGGGGCCAAAAAAAAATCGCCCTTCTGCCATAACTTTAGTAATATTTCAATTACAAATTTCAAGTTTTGCACATAAGTATCATAAAGAGGAAGAGCTGATTCGATTTTGAACAATTCACGATCTCTAGATTGGCCACCAGGGGCCAAAAACTGATTTACATGTTAATGCGATAACTGCAGGAATATTTCAATTAGAAATTCCAAGTTTTGCATATAAGTAAGTATCATAAAGAGGAAGAACTGATTCGATTTTGGACAATTTACTATTTCTAGATTGGCCACCAGGGGCCAAAAAAAAATCACCGTTCTGCCATAACTTCAGTAATATTTCAATTACAAATTTCAAGTTTTGCACATAAGTATCATAAAGAGGAAGAGCTGATTCGATTTTGAACAATTCACGATCTCTAGATTGGCCACCAGGGGCCAAAAACTGATTTACATGTTAACGCGATAACTGCAGGAATATTTCAATTAGAAATTGCAAGTTTTGCATATAAGTAAGTATCATAAAGAGGAAGAACTGATTTGATTTTGTACAATTTACCATTTCTAGATTGGCAACCAGGGGCCAAAAACTGAAAAAATCATTGTTTTTATCATATCTCTGGAAATATTTGTCCAATTGACCTCAAATCAAGTGAAAATGAAAGGTCATGACCTGAGGATGTGTCCCACGATGACATTATACCTGTTTGGTTCTAAATTTTGACACAAGGTGGAGCTTTGTCACATAAAATTCACCATTTTTGCTATATCTTTGGAATTATTTCTCCAATTGACATGAAACTATGTGCAACTGCAAGGTCATGACCTCACAACGTGTCACATGATGGCATCATACCTGTATGGTTCAATATTTTGCCACCAGGCGGCGCTTTGTGATGGAAAACTACCATTTTGGCCATATCTTCAGGATCATTTGACCGATTGACCTGAAATTAAGTTCAAATGAAAGTCTATTCAAGGTTTATTCAAGTATTGGGGAATTGGAGGATTGGGGACGTTCGGGGATATACCCCCAGCCGTCACCTCCAACAGCATAAGCCCTGTTATTTAATAATGTGATAGGCCTTAAATTGTCTATGAATTCAGGATTTTTACATAGTTTTGGAATTAAAACTATAACCCCCTGTTTCAAACTTGTGGGAAAACTGTGCTCACTGAGAGCTTCAATTAAAACCTTGAATAAGAAACCTCTAATTTTGTCCCAAAAATGTTTGTAAAAATTGGCTGTCAAACCATCAGATCCTGGAGATCTATCCAAATGAAGACGATGAAGTGCATTATCTAACTCATCAATTGTTATTTCTGCATCATAAAAATCTTTGTAATCTTGGTTAATTGTGGGAATTTTTTCTTTAATTAAATCAAAAAAAGTAAGGCTGTAACCTGTTCAGAGTATGTTTCATACAAATGATTATAGAAAGAGAAGATTTCATTAGAGATCATTTTAGGATCTGAACACTCTTCATTTCCTATCATTAATGTTTTGACTGCATTTCTTTCTTGAAGTCTTTTCTCTCGTTTGCAGAAATACGAAGTCTTTTGCTCTCCTTGTTCGATCCATTTAGCCTTTGAACGGATATAGCCTCCTTTGGCTTTGTGTATGAAGATATTATCAAGTTTGTTATGTAGTTCTATCATTTTCTGTTTATCCTCTTCTCGATGGTTGCTTTTATTAAACAGTGTGTTCAGATTTTTAAGAAGTTCTTTTTCTTCCTTTTTTCACCTTAACAGCTTTTTCTTTACTGTAAGAT
Source organism: Gymnothorax reevesii (assembly GCA_029721435.1). Lineage (NCBI taxonomy): Eukaryota > Metazoa > Chordata > Actinopteri > Anguilliformes > Muraenidae > Gymnothorax > Gymnothorax reevesii. The sequence continues at coordinate 73,993,200 of CM056579.1, forward strand.
ATTGAGCATTTTCTGACACAGTATTTGAAAAATTCCCATTTGTTTGCATATGATTGAATTTCAGGATCATTTATAGATGTGTTCATCATGGCTCTGATGTTTCCACAGTATTCCTCATCTTTTACCAGATTTGAAATTAAATTTCCAAAAACCTTTGTTCATTCTACCAAAAATATTAGGTTTTAGCTCCAAATGTATTAGACTGTGGTCTGTTAAGGGAACGATATCCATTGATATTTCAGAAACATGTTGTGATAAACCAAATGTAAGTAGCCAATAATCAATTGTAGATTTACATGTTTAGTTTGGTTTAAACCAAGAATACTGTAACACCTCAGGGTTCTTGACTCTCCAAGTGTCCTCTAGCATCAGTGTGTTACAAAAATTTGTGACTATTAAAATAGCTATTAAAGTGATGAGTATCAAATCTTGATGGGTATCTATTTTCCATTTGTCTGGGGTCATATTAAAGTCACCTCCAGCAAGGATATAATCAGTGGGATACATATAACTTTTCAAGTTTTAAATCACAGTGCAGATAGTTGTCATCAAATCCTTACCCTTGGAACTTGTATTGTAACCATATAAATTGCTGATAATAAAAAAGGTATCTTCTATATTCATGACCAACACTATCCAGTGACCATTTATATCTACTTTGTGAGATAAGACTTTTCCTGGGCAGTTGTTAAGTAACACTTGAGTGAGAGGAACCATGGCTGAATATAATTCTATCCCCCCACAGATTAGACCAGAACTTCAGAATGAGTTTCTTGTAGGAATGTTATATGGGCTTTTAAGCCCTTACAAAAATATTGCTTTTCTTTTAACCTTGTCTTGTAGACCTCTAGTGTTTAGACTATTCAGTGTTATCTGACATGAAAAGGCAGACATGAAAAAAAAAATAAATAAATAAATGCAAATTTAGACAGACAGAAAGTTAGTGTTATGTGTAGATTCTAGTATTTCTTGCTAAACTAGAATCGAAATATTTTTAGAAAAGGCAGTGTCCTCATCTCATCTCATCATCTTCCGCTTTATCCGGGCCCGGGTCGCGGGGGCAGCAGTCTAAGCAAAGATGCCCAGGCTTTCCTCTCCCTGGAAACTTCCTCCAGTTCTCCCGGGGGTATCCCGAGGCGTTTCCAGGCCAGCCGAGCGACGTAGTCCCTCCAGCGTGTCCTGGGTCTTCCTCGGGGCCTCCTCCCGGTGGGGAATGCCCGGAACACCTTCCCAGGAAGGCGTCCAGGGGGCATCCTATGTAGATGCCCAAGCCACCTCAACTGGCTCCTCTTGACGTGGAGGAGCAGCGGCTCTACTCTGAGCTTCTCCTAGGTGACAGAGCTTCTCACCCTATCTCTATCCCTGCGGAGGAGACCCATTTCTGCCGCTTTTATCCGAGATCTCGTTCTTTCGGTCATGACCCAAAGTTCCTGCCCATAGATGAGGGTAGGAACTTTGATGAACTGGTAAATTGAGAGCTTCGCCTTTCGGCTCAGCTCCTTCTTCACCACAACAGATCAGTACAATGACCGCATTACTGCTGCCGCTGCACCAATCCGTCTGTCAATCTCACGCTCCATCCTTCCCTCACTTGTGAACAAGACCCCAAGATACTTAAACTCATCCACTTGAGGCAGGAGCTGTCCTCCAACCCAGAGGGGACTAGCCACCTTTTTCCAGTCGAGAACCATGGCCTCGGACTTGGAGGTGCTGATTTTCATCCCAGCCGCTTGCTGAATGTCCAGGTTTGAAGGAGCCAACAGGACAACATCATCTACAAAAAGCAGAGATGAGATCCGCTGGTCCCCGAACCGGACTCCCTCCGGCCCCTGGCTGCGCCTGGATATTCTGTCCATAAAAATAATGAACAGAACTGGTGACAAAGGGCAGCCCTGCCGGAGTCCAGCATGCACCGGAAACAGGTCTGACTTACTGCCGGCAATGCGACTCAAGCTCCTGCTCCGGTCATACAGAGACCGCACCACCCTAAATAGAGGGCCCCGGACTCTGTACTCCCGAAGCACCTACCTCAGAATGCCAAGTGGGACACGGTCAAATGCCTTCTCCAAGTCCACAAAACACATGTTAACTGGTTGGGCAAACTCCCATGAACCCTCAAGCACCCTGCGGAGGGTATAGAGCTGGTCCAGAGTTCCACGACCAGGACGAAAACCGCATTGTTCTTCCTGAATCCAAGGTTAGACTATCGGCCGAATTCTCCTCTCCAGCGCCCTGGAATACACTTTACCTGGGAGGCTGAGGAGTGTGATCCCCCTATAGTTGGAGCACACCCTCCAGTCCCCCTTCTTTAAAAGAGGGACCACCATCCCCGGTCTGCCAGTCTGGGGGCACTGTACCCGACTGCCACGCGATGTTGCAAAGGCGTGTCAACCAAGACAGCCCAACAACATCCAGAGACTTGAGGTACTCAGGGCGGATCTGATCCACCCCCAGTGCCTTGCCACTAAGGAGCTTCTGAACTTCCTCAGTAACTACAGCCCAAGTGATGGATGAATCAACCTCTGGGTCCCCAGCCTCTGCTTCCTCTTTTGGAAGGCGTGTCAGTGGGATTGAGGAGATCCTCGAAGTATTCCTTCCACCGGCCGACAATATCCCCAGTCGAAGTCAACAGCTCGAAGTCAAGATTTTAGCTCCGCAACAGTCCTCGTGGATGCTATAGGCTAGCTACAGCAAAAATGAACGTACAGTCAAAGGCTTGAAAAATAATGTGAAACTGATGCCCCTCACCCCCAAACTTCGCTATTTGCATATAAATGTAATAAATTAAACACTACTTGCGCACGATTCTTACATTTGTATGATACTTTCCCTGCCACAGTTGAATAGTCAGGACTTAGGTGGTTTGCCTCATGACTCTGTTCGGCCTACTATGGTTTCTCCGTTTTAGGACTTATCAGATACTTTTATCAGTTCTCTGTTCAGCTAGCCAGATGTTTCTGATGTGTCTGGGGACTTGTCTCTGTCCAGAAAGAGGTTGATTTAGGAGCAAACTAATGATCCGGAAATTTGTGTACTAAAGAGGAGAGCCCTTCCTGATAAAAAAATAGACGCAGTTCCAGTTGGGTATTATCTCAAGGATGGAGTGTTGATGCAGAAGTGGCGCTCTCCTGATATCCCTGCCAATGCAGATTGGGAAGTGGTTAGGCAAATTCTTGTTCCAAAGGTCTACAGGAATGAGATCTTAACAATGGCTCATAGTTTACCTTTAGGAGGTCATCTTGGTGTCAACAAAACTGTTAATAACATCATGAAACACTTCTTCTGGCCTGGACTTCGGAAAGATGTTTCCAACTTTTGCAAAACCTGTCATACTTGTCAAAACACCAGTAAGACCCACCTGTGGCTCCATTGCAGCCTATCCCTGCATTTGGGAAGCCCTTCTCCAAGGTCATTATTGATTGTGTTGGTCCATTGCCCAAGACTAGATCTGGAAATCAGTACTTGACAATCATGTGTGCATCCACCAGATTCCCTGAAGCCATACCGCTACAGAACATCAAGGCAACTGCAATCTCAAAGGCTTCGATAAATTTCTTCACATTGTTTGGCCTTCCCAGGGAAATTCAGTCAGACCAAGGTAGCAATTTCACTTCCGGATTGTTTCAGCAGGTAGTGTATGAACTTAGTGCGAAGAAGATTCTTTCTAGCGCGTATCATCCAGAGAGTCAGGGTGCGTTAGAGCGGTTTCATTCCACTCTCAAGACAATGATGAGCACTTATTGTTATGACCATGAGAAAGACTGGGATGAAGGTGTTAATTTGCTGTTGTTTGCCGCTAGAGAAGCAGGGCAGGAGTCTACTGGATTCAGTCCGTTTGAGCTAGTGTTTGGCTATGAAGTGAGAGGACCTTTGCTATTGTTGAGTGAACAATGGCAAGAGAAAGAGTCGCATATCAGTCTGTTAGACTATGTTAGCGAGTTCAAGGAAAGACTGCGTGCAACTTGTGACCTAGCTAAAGAGAACTTGAAATCAAGTCAGGGAAAAATGAAAACTTGGTATGATCATAAGGCTAGAATCCGTGAGTTTAAACCAGAAGACAAGGTTCTTGTGTTGTTTCCCTTGCAGTCCAATCCATTGCAGGCTAGATTTCATGGTCCGTTTGAAATCCTGGCAAAATTCAATGATCTCAATTACAAAACCCAAAACCAGAGAAGTTGGCACGTTATGTAAATCGTAGATAAAAACAGAATACAATGATTTGGAAATCCTTTTCAACTTATATTCCATTGAATACACTGCAACGACAAGATGTTTAATGTTCAAACTGAGAAACTTTTTTTTTTTTTTTGCAAATAATCATTAACTTAGAATTTAAAGGCAGCAACACATTGCAAAAAAGTTGGCACAGGGGCCTTTTTACCACTGTGTTACATCGCCTTTCCTTTTAACGACACTCAGTAAACGTTTGGGAACTGAGGAGACCGATTTTTGTGCTTTTCAGGTGGAACTCTTTCCCATTCTTGCTTGATGTACTGCTTAAGTCGTTCAACAGTCCGGGGTCTCCGTTGTCGTATTTTACGCTTCATAATGCGCCACACATTTTCAATGGGAGACAGGTCTGGACTACAGGCAGGCCAGTCTAGTACCTGCACTTTTTTACGACGGAGCCATGCTGTTGTAACACGTGCAGAATGTGGCTTGGCATTGTCTTGCTAAAATAAGCAGGGGCGTCCATGAAAAAGACGTTGCTTGGATGGCAACATATGTTGCTCCAAAACCTGCATATACCTTTCAGCATTAATGGTGCCTTCACATATGTGTAAATTGCCCATGCCTTGGGCACTAATACACCCCCATACCATCACAGATGCTGGCTTTTGAACTTTGCGCCTATAACAGTCCGGATGGTTCTTTTCCTCTTTGGTCCGGAGGACACGACATCCACAGTTTCCAAAAACAATTTGAAATGTGGACTCGTCAGACCACAGAACACTTTTCCACTTTGCATTAGTCCATCTTAGATGAGCTTGGGCCCAGCGAAGCCGGCAGCGTTTCTGGGTGCTGTTGATAAATGGCTTTGCTTTGCATTGTAGAGTTTTAACTTGCACTTGCAGATGTAGCGACGAACTGTAGTTACTGACTGTGGTTTTCTGAAGTACTCCTGAGCCCATGTGGTGATGTCCTTTACACACTGATGTCGGTTTTTGATGCAGTACTGCCAGAGGGATCGAAGGTCACGGGCATTCAATGTTGGTTTTCGGCCTAGTTGCTTACGTGCAGTGATTTTTCCAGATTCTCTGAACCTTTTGACGATATTACGGACCGTAGATGATGAAATCCTAAAATTTCTTGCAATAGCTCATTGAGGAATGTTGTTTTTAAACTGTTTGACAATCAGCTCACGCATTTGTTCACTAAGTGGTGACCCTCGCCCCATCCTTGTTTGTGAATGACTGTGCATTTCAGGGAAGCTGCTTTTATACCCAATCATGGCACCCACCTGTTCCCAATTAGCCCGTTCACCTGTGAGATGTTCCAGATATGTGTTTCATGAGCATTCCTCAACTCTCTCAGTCTTTTTTGCCACTTTTGCCAGCTTTTTTGAAACCTGTTGCAGGCATCAAATTCCAAATGAGCTAATATTTACAAAAAATTACAAAGTTTACCTGTTCGAATATTAAGTAACTTGTCTTTGCAGTGTATTCAATTGAATAACGGTTGAAAAGGATTTGCAAATCATTGTATTGTTTTTATTTATGATTTACACAACGTGCCAACTTCACTGGTTTTGGGGTTTGTACATTGTTAAGACTCCAGATAGGAGAAAGCTAAAACAGTTGTGTCACATTAACATGCTGAAGCCTTATCATGATAGGAATGCTAGAGTTGCAGCTGTCGCTTCAGATCCTATGGCCGAGACTTGTGAATATGAGGGGGAGTTTCAAGATGATGAACCTAGAATTAAAGCTGAAGTTCTTTCATGTAAATTGACAAATTTTGAAGTGTTGCAAAATCTTGATGTAAAACTCCAGCACTTAGAACCCTCACAGAAAGATCCGTTTGAGAGGTTGATCAAGAAATATAAAGATCTACTTCCTGATGTTCCAAAGAGAGTTTCTATAGCTTCTCATGATGTAGATGTTTGTGATGGCAAACCAATAAAACAGCATCCATAACGGATGAATCCTGAAAAGAGAAAGATTGCTGAGAAAGAGGTTGAGTACATGTTAGTACATGATATTATCAGACCCTCCAACTCAGATTGGAGTTCACCCTGTGTGCTAGTTCTAAAACATGATGGACGTACTAGATTCTGCATGGATCATCACAAAGTCAATGCTGTAACTAGAACTGATGTGTTTCTAATACCTAGGATTGATGATTGTATCGATAGAGTAGAGCAAGCAAAGTTTCTGACCAAGATTGATTTATTGAAGGGTTACTGATGTGTGCCTTTAACTGAGAGGGCCAAGAGCATCTCTGCTTTTGCCACACCATCTGGGTTGTACCAGTATGAAGTCCTACCCTTTGGAATGAAAAATACCCCAGCCATGTTCCAAAGGATGATGCAGTCTATAATCGCCAGATTGCCACACTCGGGTGCGTACATCGACGACCTGATCACATGGAGTGACTCCTGGGAAGAACATCTGAAAGATGTAGAGACGTTGTTCCAGCGCTTGACCCAGGCTAACCTGACTGTTAACCTGAACAAGAGTGACTTTGGTTGTGCTACTGTCACCTATCTTGGCTACGTCATAGGCCAGGATAAGGTAGCACCCATAAATGCTAAAGTCCAAGCCATCATGGACTTCCCAGTTCCTGACAACAAAAAAGCTTTGCGCCACTTCCTTGGAATGATCGGGTACCACCGCAAGTTCTGCAAGAACTTTGCTGAGATTGCTCTCAGTCTCACCAACCAACTGAAGAAAGGTGTAAAGTTCACTTGGGATGAAGCATTCCAAAGTGCCTTCAATCTCCTTTAGTCTCTACTGTGTCACTTCCCCGTGCTCAAATATCCTGACTTAAACAAACCGTTCTCCATTGCGATCGATGCTAGCAACCAAGCTTGTGGATCTGTGCTCCTACAGATGAGTGACTCTGTTGACATTGAGCATCCCGTGGCATACTTCTCCAGGAAGTTCAATCGCTACCAAAGGAACTATTCCACAATAGAGAAGGAGCTGTTGGCTCTGGTTCTATCCTAACACTTTGAGGTTTATGCTTGTACAGGGCAAAAGCCAATGATTGTGTACACTGACCCCAATCCGTTAATTTTTTTGAGTAGGATGAAAAGCAAGAATCGGAGATTGTTGAATTGCAGTTTGATTTTACAGGAGCTTGACTTGGAAATTAAGCATGTAACGGGTACTGACAATGTAATTGCTGATTGCTTATCCCGTGTTTGAATATGTATATATATCACATATTTATTCGAATCTTGTATGATATGTATATATATACACAAGTGTCTACTTAACCATTTTTGTATTGAAAAGAAAAATTTTTGCCTTTGTTTTTAACCCCCTAGCCCTCAAGGCTGACGGGGTATTGCTATCCTTCGTGCGGTTGGGCGGGCGGGCGGGCGTCTCCAAAAACTTCGACATCGGGCTGAGGGGTATTCCGTGCATTGCACACCTATTTTTCTTTGTTTATTACCAATATTTTTACCTCAGTATATCTGCTTGAATTATTTCTTTGTTCTCATTGGTTACAAAAGTATTTTCAATACTTTTTCACCAAAATTATAGAGAAGGTTCAAGGTGAAACATTTTCTTATGATTCCCGAGGGGAAATTTGTTGCACAGCCAGCAGATAAAACATTAACCAAAAGGATGGACAAGACAAAAAAAGAGAAGTAATAATAAAAACATCACACACACAAGTTTAAAAGGTTTGTGACAGCAGGACCAAATGAAGTTTTGAGTCTCTTCGTAGAGCATCTTAGAATCATAAATCTGCTGTTAGACGGGAGCAGTGTAAACTCACCATACAGGGGGTGACTGGGATTGATTTTTGCCTTATCCAGGGACCTCACCTTGTGCAGGTTAGGGAGGTCCCTCAAGGCAGTGCATGCTATTTTACTGGACAGTATCATTATCCCCTTCAGTCTATTCTGGTTCTTCATGGTAATTTGTCCATACCTTAACTTTTATTTGTTGGTAAGCACAGATTCAATAAAACAACAATAAACCATTCTAGTAAAAGGGTTGTTAACATTATACAAACCCAAATTCCAATGGAGTTGGGACGTCGTATAAAACGTGAATAAATACAAATGCCATGATTTGCCAATGTCATAAACCCACATTTTATTCACAATAGACCATAGACAACATATCTGATGTTGAAAGTGAAACATTTTACCATTTCATGAAAAATATTAGCTCATTTTGAATTTGATGGCTGCAACACATCTCAAAAAAGCTGGGACAGAGGCAGCAAATGGCAGGTAAAGTAAAAGGTACCAGTAAAAAACAGCTGGAGGGGCATATTACAACTAACTAGGTTAATTGGCAACAGGTCAGTAACATGACAGGGTATAAAAGGTGCATTTAGAGAGGCAGAGTCTCTCAGCAGTAAAGATGGGTAGAGGCTCACCAATCTGTAAAAAACTAAATCTAAAAATTGAGGAACAATTTTGGAAAAATGTTCCTCAATGTAAAATTGTGAGATTTTGAATATCCCACCATCTACAGTGCATAATATAATCAAAAGATTCAGAGAATCTGGAGAAATCCCTATACTCAAGGGACAAGGCCGAAGGTCAATATTGGATGCTTGTGATATTCGGGCCCTCAGGTGGCACTGCATTAAAAACAGGCATAATTCTGCACTGGAATTCACTGCAAGGAACACCACCAGAAATAATTGTCTGTGAACACAGCTTGCCCTGCAATCCACAAATGCAAGTTAAAGCTGCATCATGCAAAGAAGAAGCCATATGTGAACACGATCCAGAAATGCCCTTGTCTTCTCTGGCCCAAAGCTCATTTAAAATGGACTGAGGCAAAATGGATGAATCGTCAGATGAATCAAAATTTGAAATTCTTTATGGAAACTACGGACGTTGTGTCATGCGAACTATAGAGGAGAGGGACCAGCCAGCTTGTTATCAGCGCTCCGTTCAAAAGCTTGCACCTCTGGTGGTACAGGGTTGCATTAGTACCTATGACATGGGCAGCTCACACATCTGGAAAGGCAATGCTGACAAGTATGTTAAGGTTTCACAACAATGTCATCTTCAGGGAAGGCCTTGCATGTTTCAGCAAGGCAATGCTAATCCACATACCACATCCACAACAGCATGGCTTCGCTGCAGAAGAGTCCAGGGGTCTGTTTCAATAAACATGATAGAGCGTCTAACCCAGCAACGGACTACCCCTGACTAGATTTGATGATCCGTCGTCCTCCGACCCAGTCGGACTGTCCGAGAACCACTCCAGAGTTGTCCTAAAACCCAGCTCCATTTATTGTTTGATGATGTTGGGAGGCAAAGACAGCCCAAAATATTTCAAGATAGGAAGGACAATAACGATGTGTGAAAACGAAGTACACCAGTCGCACTGTTTGGACACTGATGTTGTGTTCCGTGGGTCTTTGTGTGTTTTGGTTTGTCAATTTTAGGTTTTTATTATTTTTGTGATGTCTGTTTTTCATCTGATGTTTTAGTGTTTCACATTTCGTATCTTTCCCGTGTTATTCCGGTCCAAGTCTTACTCAGGTATGGTTTTTGTTTTCTCCCCGGTCGCATTATTAGTTTGTTGCCGTTTTTGTCTTTATAGATTGTGTCACTATTTCGGGTGATTTAATGGATTCTGGGTTTCAGCCTTCCTTCCAATCTCGTTTGCTTACTTCCCCTTGCTTTTCTATATTACTAGCCCGTACTAACAGTTTGTTGTTTTCTATGATTTACTAACCAAGACTAACATTGTATATATGACTAACGTACTAACGAGCACTCGGGATTGTACAGCTACACTTACCAATTAACTAACGATCTCTCCGGTCCAGGAGTTCTACGTGCACAGAAAACAAGAGCAGGAAAGTAATTAAGCACGTGCGAGAGATTTTCGCTGAAACTCAGGGAGAGCAAAGCGATAGACAAGGGGCGGAGAATAGAACAGGGCGATTGCGGAGAGGTAATTAGTCTATTAGTAGCGGTGCAACTTTATAACCTAAACTAGAGTGCTCATTAGCAATTTAGTAATCGAATATATACAAACATGGTTAGTTGTGTTAGTAGACTATAATACAAAATACAAATGTTAGTCTTGTTAGTAATTAGAACAGAAGGGTGAAAGGAGAAAACGAGATATGAAGGAATATTTTAAACACCGGACTTCATTTAAATCACCCTAAGTCAGTGAGCACGCAGACAGGGGAAGCGGACTGAACCAACTAGATCACAAGACAGGGGAGACAAGTGCAATGGAACTGAAACATGGAATGAACCAAAAACCTGAATATTACAAAAACCAAAAAGAATAAATAAAAGACAATGATCATGAACATGAAACCAGAACATAAAACATGACCAAAAAGCCAGAACCATGACAGTGTTGGTGTTTTCCTGTTTCATGTAATAAGGTTTCCCTCGTGTTCCACCCCTTGTTATTTATATTATTTTCAGCACCTGTGTCTGTCCGTGCCCCTCTCTTTATATTTCCCGGCGCTGCAGAGCTGGGCAGATCTGACTTCTCATCACTTCACTTCATTCCCGTTCTGTGCAAGCCCGTACAGAGCAGTCCTGTGCAATCTGGCAGTGGCAGAGTGTCTCCATGCCTCCCGAGCCCTCTGTATCCGAGTGTCCCTGTGCCTCCCAAGCCCTCTGTGTCCGAGTGTCCCTGTACCTCCCAGGTCTGCCCTCTGCCAGCTGTGCCTTCCTGTGTCTTCCGTCTGCCAGCTGTGTCTTCCTGAGGCTGCCAGCTGCGCCTTCCCGAGTCTGCCATCTGCGTCAGCTGCGCCTTCCCCAGTCTGCCATCTGCGCCAGCTGCGCCTTCCCGAGTTTGCCATCTGGGCCAGCTGCGCCTTCCCGAGCCTCCTGTGTTCCCGAGTGCCCCAGTCCGAGTTCCCCTTTCCTGTTCCCAAGTGCCCCAGTCCGTGCTGTCCTCTACTGTTCCCGTGTGCCCCAATCCGAGTTTCCCTCTACTGTTTCCGAGTGCCCCAGTCCATGCTGCCCTCTAGTGTTCCCGAGTGCCCCGTTATGTGTTGCCCTCCAGTGTTTCCGAGTTCCCCAGTTATTCCTGAGTTTTTTCAGTGCTTGTGCACAGTGTTTCTTTTAGGCCTGCATGCCTTGGTTCTCTTTCCCTCCCGAAGTTTGAGTTTATTAAATTCTGCTTCCCTGCATATGGTGTCTCTCCCCCCTTGTTCTGTGTTCTCTTCTTGTGTTTCCCCCGTTTCTTAACAACTGAGTCCATTGTGGGAATTGTACGTGGGAACATTTAATCTGATTTCGCCATGAAGACCAGGCGTAATCATACGATTAGCATGATTACCAAGGTAAACTTCAATGGTTAACGTAAAACATTAAAGGAGAACAGGGTTTTGAAAGCACCATAGCTCCTTAATAGCCATTCTATGCCAAACCCATCCAATTTGATGAAGGCGGGCTACCCCTTTCAGATCCACTAATGCTGAAAAATATGTCCAAAATGAGTCAATTATGAATTAATATGTAAAAAACACATTTTCAGTACGTCCGTTATTCCTCGCTCATCAGAGGGTAATACCGGACACCCCAGTGATAGCCTGACCGCAGTTTAAATTTGACTTACGACCGAAAAGCCGTGAATTTAAAAATTATTGGCTAACAATCAAAATAACAACGTACAAAAACTCTGGATTACCTCATAAAACAGTGTAGCATTAGCCTGAAACATATTGTCCTTTCACAACTGTAAAAACTAGAATATAAAAGATGCTTTCCTGCCACCTAGAAATTAAATATAAAATTGAAATACCATGATTGAAAATGTTTATAAAGTTTATAAAGGTTTGACCAAAAAAGTGACCACGCCCAATGTTTCAAATGAGGGCTGAGGCATGATAAACAATAGATAAGGTTACACCGCAGTAAGTGGATGATACAGTAGGGCAGTCAGCAGGTCGGGAAATAGTAGAAATGGGTGTGTCTGTTATTACCCCATTCTCCCCTAACTTCTGTAGCCTACATTTTTTAAAAGGCCGATGTTCGCACTTATATGTGAGGCCAATGCTGAATTTTTTTCTTGGCTACACTTAGAAGTTCGCCAGTTCATGACCATTCCAGTTTTTAGAAAGTACCGCTTAAAATAATTTTGGCCTAGAAAAATATTTTAGCTTTGGACACACTTAAAATAAGTGTGGGCAATGGAGCAATGTGCATCTTGGCCACATTTATAAAGTGCGTCTAATGCAAATTTCAATCAATTTTTTGTGCCAGGACACATTTAAATAAGTGCAAGTGGTCAGTTTGTTTTTAAAATAGCCAATCTTACGAGTTATAATCTAGAAAGCATTTTCAGCGGTAACATCTGAAGTACGAAAAGTCTCTTGTGAACAAGGTGCAGCGCCCTGTGGTTTTATGCCACAGGATGCCACTATAATGATAATGTTCACAAAATATGTGCTTGACCTACAAGTTATGACGCAACTTTGAACGCAGTGACGAACAGTCCGTCCATTTCGGACGATGGTCGGACATCCTACTTTTGTTTTATTGAAACACCTGACGGACATAGTCTGCCAAGGGTCCAACTTTTCACTCAACGGGTAGTCCGACTCGGTCAGACAAATTAAGTTCATTGAAACAGCCCCCTGGTGCTGAAATGGTCTGCCTGCAGTCCAGACCTTCACCAAAAGAAAACTTGTGGCGCATCACAAAACTAAAAATCTGGCTTAGAAGACCCAGGACTGTTGAACAGCTAGAATCCTACATCAGACAAGAGTGTGACAATATCCCTCTTCCAAAACTCCAGCAATTGGTCTCCTCACTTCCTAGATGTTTACAGACTGTTGTTGAAAGAAAAGGGGATGCTACACAGTGGTAAATGTGGCCCTGTCCCGACTTTTTTGAAATGTGTTGCTGCCATCAAATTCAAAATGAGCTAATATTTTTTGTGAAATGGTAAAATGTCTTACTTTCAACATCTGATATGTTTTCTATGTTCAGTTGTGGATAAAATGTGGGTTTATGAGGTTTGCAAATCATTAATTTACAATTACAATTAGCAATACAGGGCCATGATCAAGGTCATCTGTTTTTAACAAAGATACAATGACAGAATTGTCTTCAAACTTTAAAACATGCCGCCCCACATGCTGACTTTAACATTAATTTGTGTAAAGGACAAATATGGGGCAAGTGGACACAATCCTGGGGTGAACCAGCTGAGGAGTCAAGCGCATTGGATTAAACACCATTAAGCTACCCTTGTTGAGGCCTGACAGTTAGAAAATCCATTACCTAACAAATCAGACCAGAATCAATGTTGTAGATGTGCTTTAACTCCTCCTCTAAAATATGTGGCTGAATACAGTTAAAAGCAGAGGAAAATCCGTATAAACCTGGGCCCGTATTCATAAAGATTCTGAAAATTCTGTTAGGAATTAAAATTTTTGTGGAAAAAATTCTTAAATATGTATTCATAAAAATTCTTTACATAATTCTTATCTAAAGAATAATTCTTTTAATGCTTGACCCTTGACAATGGGAGAGCTCTCTAAAAATGAAGATAGCTTTCCTACCGAAACTAGGTAGCATAATCACTTGCTCGGGACATGCATTTGCTGACCACACATCTGAGTTTACAGATGACGCCGACAATGGAAGTCAAGAAGAAGCGAAAGTCAAACTGCCTAAATAATGAAAAATCATCTCCGGGAAGTCAATATCTGTGCGCAATTTGCTTTTTGTGGATTGGACCTCACATCAGACAATGGAAGTCAGGAAGAAGTGAAAGCCAAGCTGGGCAAGTTACGAGTGTTTGGCACTCGATAACTATGTGGCTGAATGTAACCACATTCTGCAAGGGAAGCCAAGTCCGATCTTGACTTCTGAAAGGAAAAAGGCGAGGTGGAGGTAATGATGGAAAGGCTAAATGGTTCATTCACTGCTGTGAAGCAAAGCCTGGAAGAGGTGGAGAAAAGTTGTCACCACATCTTTTCCCAATCAAAAGCTGAAACTGCAGTTCATGAGAGAAATCTAATTACAACTGGTAAGTTCAAATTGTTTCCAATCTCCAAACCCAGACATCTTTCACTGTGAAAAAAACGCAAGTAGGTCTCCAAATTGACAGCTCAATGATGAAGTGTTGCTCATAAAGGCTTTATACAGCTTGTGTAATGCCTTCATAAATTATACATGAGCAAATGTCATGCTTTGTACGGGGTGAAATAATGCATCCTTATTCGGCTTGTGATGCCAGATATGATATAACTGACAATGTCACTTAGTTGGTGGCTCAATGCTATAAAGGGTGACGTTGTCAGCTAAGTGACATTGTCATTGTCACATCTGAGGGGAAAAAACGTTTTCACATCACTGAAAATTCTTAGTCCAACTAAAAAAATTGGGATGGTGGAGAAAATTTGTATAAAAACAGAAAGTAGTGACTCCTACATTTATGTTTTACATAAAACTGCAGACAATATAAAGACAAGATATTACATTTTTTGTCTGGTTAACTTCATTTTATTTATTAATTCACATCCAGTCCTGCCATTAAGGTCTGCAACACATTCCAAAAAACTTGGGTTGGGGAGAATTTAGGACTAGTAATGAGGTAAAATTTACTGTATGAATAATGATGTGATTTGACACAGTAGGTGATTGTGATCATGATTTCATACAACAGCAGTATCCAGGAAAGGCCCTGTGTTTCGGGAGCAAAGATGGGCCCAGGATCACCAATTTGCTCACACTTGCATGAGAAAGTCAGTGAATGGTTTTAAAAACAATGGTCAACAAAAATAAGATAAGAAGGGATTAAGATATTTCACCCTTCATGGTGTACAACATAATTAAAATATACAAGGAATCTAGAAGGGCAAGGTTACAAGCCTAAGCTGAATACCCTTGATCTCTGATCAGCTGATGGCACTGCATGAAATCGTCATTTATTTTTAGGTGATACTGCCATATGGACTCAGGATTACTTTTACAAACTTTTTTCAACTACTATAATACATGGTTACATCCACAACTGTCAGTTAAATATTCCTTGTGCAAATAAGAAAAAAACCTTCAGCTTACAGTGTCCAGTGCCAACTTCTCTGGGCTCTGGAGCATCCGTGATGAATCACCACAGAGTGGAAACATGTACTGTTGTCATAAGAATCAATATTTCATGTCTTTTTGGATGAAGTCGACTCTTTTTGCTCTGGGCTAAAGATGAAAAGGACCACCCAGACTGGTGTTTGCAACAAATCTTAAACCCATTGTCTGTCATGGCATGGGGGTATATCGGTGCCCTTGGCAAGAGGAATTTGCACTTCAGTGAAGGCACTATCAATACAGAAATTACTCTGAGATTTTAGAGCAACAGATGCTGCCATCAAGATGACATTTTTTTCCCAGGGATGCCCATGCATGTTTCAGCAAGACAACACAAAATCACATGCTACACGTGTTAAAAAGGTATGGCTGAATAAGAAGAGGGTGCGGGTGATGGATAGGCCTACCTGCAGTCCTCATTTGTCTGTAATAAAGAATGTGTGGCACATTTTGATATGTTTATGGAGACTTTGTTTAGCAGGGCAATTTTGGGGACATGGTGGCATTGTTTTGAATAAATTTAAATATATAAATATTGCTGCTTTCATCCATCTTGTCATGTGCTTTTTTAAGTTACTATCATGTCCTGCCTTTATTTCAAATAAGAATGCACAAGTAGGGTGTTTGCACAAAAACGTTGTTTGTTAGTCAGACGTCATTTTGCCATCACAGTGCAGTGTTTCCTCTAGGATTTTTTTCAGCAGCGGGGGCAGGCTCTTCGGGTAGCCTTGGGGCATAAACAAATGATACTTGATTTCAGATTTTACTTTTACGACCTATTTATTGAATGGCCAGTTGAAAATGGCTTTTTAAAGGCTGAATGTGAAAATGAATAAATAATTAAAATGACATATTGATCATTACTCTTACATTGGAAATTTATTAATTATTTTATTTTTTATTTATTTAACAGAAATATTGACATGTATATTATGCAAAAAAAAAAGAAAGGAAAAAAAGGGTAATCAACACTCACCATTCTCAGTGTGGTAGAGCCATGAGTGGAACCGGCTATTTTTTTCAACCCATTTAGGGTCCCAGGCTGATAGCCTGTGCTTCCCTTTATGTTTTTCTCCTCTACTCTCATCTCTGTCTCCTGCACCATCACTTTGCTCTCCTGCTCCTTCACTTGGCTCTCCCCCGCTGTACTCTGCTCTCCTTCACTTTGTTCCACTGCTGCTCCCTGTCTAATGTTACTTGTCGTATACGATTACATAAAACATCAATGTTAGATAATTTACACTCAACACACACAAATTTGAACATATTTTTTTACCTTACCATCATCATTTTTGTGTTAGTAAAAGGCTAACGATACCTCTCTAGCGTCATCTTCATCAAGAGTCTTTCTCTTCTTAGAGAAATATTTGAACAAGCTCATCTGAAAATGCAGTCAGCAGTTACATCACGGCGTGTAGATATTAGTTTAATGCCAGTGACGGTCCGTCGGCCGAAACACAGGGCCAGCAATAACCCCACCTTTCACTTCGTAATGACAGACACCTCTCACAGTTTACCTCCCCGATTAGAAATAGTTGCTCAGACTGATTGGAGGAACCGACGAAAATGTAATTTATTTTGAAAGCCTTGTTGTACATTGCACTTCGAAATTATACAGCGTTTACTTCCGCACAACAATGGCTATGGAAAACATCAATAGCCTACGTCTTTATAATTTCTCAATTTTCATAAATGAGTTTGCGAGGTTCATTGAGCAATAAGCCACGATAATCCGTTCTACAGTCTGAATGTAGTGACAGCTGAAGTGTGTCGTTAGGTACGATACACAGCCTGAGTGATGATAACGAAAATAATTGCTGTGAAGTCCGCGAAAGTTTCGGATTTTTTGCAGATTGTCATCCTTGCGGAGTCACATCAATTAGCCAATCGCTTTGTCATTAGCATTTCTTGATCATTAGCCTACTTGTCACGCATTGGTGGTGGCTGTTCTGTTAATTAACTGTTTGATAGTTAATCAGGCAAATCTGATCGCACACAGTTTAAGAGCAATTATGCGGGAAAGGGTGATGTTAATGAAGGCCATCCTGACATCTGACGGTACAGTATGCCACGGCAAATGCTATAAATTAGCTTACTCACGTTAATGACACTGAGTTGGCACCGGGCCCAATTAACTTAAGCTACTAATGTGTTACATAATATTATCTGGCCATCAATATTTTGCAAATATCTATTTAACTTGTAAATTAGTTATCTTAAGCTAATAAGTGTTCATTTTCTCCGTAACGTCGCTGCTTTATGTTTCAGGAGGACACTCCTCTGACTCTCTGACCTGGTGCCTGGGTGGGTGACGAGATGTCACTTTCAAGGCTGCGCACTCGCAAGTAATTAAAGTCGTATTAAATGCACCTCCCCATCTGTAGTTTACCTTAGTACTCGCCGCGATTACCCGACTCAGTGTAGGACTCTGCTGTGAAGATGGAGACATGCAGGGAGGTGTATTTGCGACAATAAAAGAAAGAAAGAAATTTAATTGAGCGGCGGCTGGGATTTAGGAATGGCAGCCCGCCACTCCTAAATAAATGTAGAGGAAACACTGCAATGAAACAGACAGCTCCTGTCTTTCACTCTCTCGCTCTCTCTCACCCTGCCTATTATTGCATGTTTAGGAAAGCAATCATGAACAAATTGCTTGAAATACTGTAATTATTATTCAAAGCAGGCCTTCATAGTATGCAATAGGGCCCACCATAATTGTTTGGGGCACACTGTGACGAACCTACGCCACTGGGCAGAGGGTGGCTGTTCTTGACTGTGATGGAGTTCAGGTCCTGGTAATTGGTACATGAATGGATCTGTCATTTAAAGACATGATGAAGCTGGCTCCTGCCAGAGAGGTTGACAGGCAGATTATCGCAGAGGGCAAGAACTTGGTGATGAACTACTCCATATTAATTCCTTAAATTCCAGCACTGAATGTGAAAACAGCTGGCCCCCAGATTTTGACATTTCCAGGAAGAGATCAATGGCACAGTCATGGGTTGGTGGGAGAGGGAAAGACGTGGCATGGGCTTTGCTGAGGACCTGGTGAAGATGAATGGCGGGAACCCCCTGCAGGTTTTGAATCTCTCCCTTATGGCTTGAAGGAAGAGGTGCAACCGGGCCAGGAGAGGAACAAAGACAAGTCTCAGCACAAGACTTGTTCCACTCAACGGTGGTGCCTCTGACTCAGTGATTTTTTGGATTGTGGCACTCAAATCAAGGCCTCCCTAATACCACAAGGGCACGTGGTGACTCCAGCAGGTGGAAGACCACACTTTCTGGGCGGTTACCAGAGGTCAGCATCTGTTCTGGGCTAATAGCTTCAGTGATGTCAGGGAGTGCTATCCCCGTGAGGGCTTTGGAGTGGATGGGAACCATTGACTGTATAAAACATGGATGTAACATGTGACATCGCCCATAAGTTTCTGAATATCCATTTGTTTACCATCTTGGCACTTACTTGACTCCGCCTACCTACTGGATAATCCAAAAATGGGCAAAAAGGCGGGTCGTTGCTGGAGCTGATGCAAGCCCAGTGGGCGGGCCGAATGGAGCTTGTCTGTTGAAACACGGCCTCTAAGCTTGCAGCTACCAAACTAGTTTTGGCTTCCGTTCTCAACAAAAAACCAAACTCAGATCGATGCTAACTGGTTCGCTAAGATGCGGGGTCATATTTGTCCCAGTAAAGCAATGGATCCTGCAAAGTAGCTTGCGGTGGTGGGTCGAATGCTGTTTATATTTGTGAAGGTTTGCTGGACAAAAGTTGTTCACATCCGTGAGGCAGTAGCGCGAGGAACACTGTACACCACTGGGAAAATGCGGCGGTTGGCTCACTGAGTATCAGTATCCCCCCAGAGTGCGAGCGGGTGCTCACCTTAGCTCTTGTACGCACCTTAGCCCGGTCCCATTAACAGTAATATGGCCAGCCAAACGATAACATTGCCCAACGATACCTTACGGTCAAACCTTTATTTTCCTACCTCACACTTGCACATTTTGATATGAAGTACTACCACCCTACATTTTGACTTCAGTGAATGCTGAATTAATTGGCTACTGTTGCCAGCATACATGGGCTCATCAGTACTAACACAGCTGGCTCAAAGGCTTCATGGTTATTTTATCAGCTGCCCAGCTTATCTCTGTCCTTTATCATCATCATCATCATCATACTAAGGAAAGTCTGTCTGTCTGTCTGTCTGTTTGTTCCCCTACTCCTCCGAGGTCCTCTGACAGATCTTCGCCAAACTTGTTGGGTCTATGTAGGCCTCGAGTTGTCCTTGAGGGGTTAGTTTTTTGAAAGGTCAAGGTCACTGGGGTCAAAGGTCAATTTTTCGCATCTCCCATCTCCCTGGACAGATTTTCATGAAAGTTGGTAAGTGGACGTAGGTCATCACAAGAAATGACCGCGAGAGGTCCATTCCGTCAAAGGTCAAGGTCACGAGGGTCAGAGGTCAAACCGTAGGTCGTCACCAGAACTCAAGGTCACTGGGGTCAAAAGTCAACATTCTACTTTGGACACTCCACCACCCCCATGCCTGACAAAACTCCCCCTCCTCTTGGGTATAAGGGTGTGTTTACAAATGTAACTGCTGTATTTCCATCTCGATGCTCGTACAGTCGAAATTATTCTTGCCCGGGTAATTTACTAGTTTTAGCTAATGATACCACTGCAATGTGCAACTTTTTTATTGCGATGTTAAATTGATGTTACTTTCGGGAAAAAGCCTTTACTCCTAGAGACAGCTAATATAGCTGAACATGGCTGGTTAGAAGCACTTTTTCCTTGCTCTCTGGCTTAGTTACGTTAATGTGGTTAGCTAGTTTGTGGCTGATGGACCTCATGTAGAAACACTTTTAGCGACAGCTAGCAAACTTGCTAGATAACATGGGATATGTTAAATTAGCTATATAGCTAGCTATTCTATTTCCAATGATACCGTTTAATAATTGCACTGAGAATTGAACTAATCCACTGGTGGCAAATGCAGTTCTAGAAGATACCGTTGTGTGAATCTACTGAGTGTATGACCACAGCAATCTCCAGTCAAGCCCTCTAAATACTCCAGGGAACCAGCTATGATGCCCCGTCATTTGGTAGCGTACTATGGTGGTTCTAATGTTGTAGCTGACCAGCCAGTTACATTGGCAACCTGTTAGGGAAGCTGTGACGGTTTTCCAAAGCCTGGCTGGGAGCTTTTGTCCAAAAGTATGTTAACCCTAAATTCAAACACTTTTCTGTTTCGCTATTACTTTGCTGCATGTCTGTGTAATAGCTGTAGCAGACGTACACTCCCGCTGGCACAGCTGGACTTCTTGGGCAAAAAATAACCGGGGGGTTGCTATATTCATTCTCTGGCTAGTTGTAACTTATGTTACTTCGTTTTGACATACTTTCGTTTTGCTGCACAGTGGCACTTTGGTTAGCACTACTGCCTCACAGCAAGAAAGTTGTGGGGCCTTTCTGTGTGGAGTTTGCATGTTTTCCCTGTGTTCACGTGGGTTTCCTCCGAGTACTCCGGTTTCCCCCACCCACAAAACAGGCAATATAAGAACACTCCAGTATGGCTGTGTGTGAATGTTTGGTGATGGTCAGAGGGGCCGTAGGCGCATACTGGCAGCCACGCTTCCGTCACTCTGCCCCAGGGCAGCTGTGGCGACAAAAATGTAGTATACCACCATCAGAGTGTGAATGAATAATGTATCCATTGTGAAGCGTCTTTGAGTGCCCAGGAAAGCGCTATATAAAATTGATGCAGTATTATTATTCATCATCTTAGAGAATAGACCACAGACTCCTAACGATACAGCAAGACATTATCATCCTGATGTTTTGATAAAAATCTCCAGTCAGAAACGAGGCCAATGGATCAAGTTCTGTGACTCAAGTGAGCCTAGGTAGGATAACGGCCCAGAGGTGAGTAGAAAAGGCCAAGGATTGGCGGCTAGGCTAGCTGAGCTGTAGTAACACCCCTCCCTCTGAAAGCCAGGCTATGTCCATGGTTAGCAGCAAGGCTTGGCGTTCCTACTCTAAAGCGTGGGGTCGTGAAGGCCTGTGATCTAGCCTAGCCACAACATAACCGGATGAGACGACTCCTGCCCAGAGACTGTGGAATCAAGGTTCTGTCACTCAAAGTGGCCACACCCTTAATTATGCAGAAATTTTAAGCCTTTATATAATGTAAATAGTAGAGCTTCAAAAAAAATAATTCCCCCCAGTTTCCACTGAGGGGAAAATTAGCCATAGAGACCAAAACCGTATTTTGAACCAGGCTGTAAACATGTTTATTTTTGCTGTAAAATTGGGCTTTTTAACTTGGGGGTCAATGGGGATTGATTCATTTCTGCAGTTAGCCTCAAGTGGCCATTCAAGGAACTGCAGCTTTTGGAACTTCCGTATTTGCTTCACTTTTCAACCTTGCAGGTTGCTGCTTGATGGGAACAGGTAGGAGGCCAACAGGACCCCATTTCAATTTCTCAGGCATTGGGTAAAATCTGAGTGAAGAACATTGTAATTGGCGCTAGAGTCTATCAGCGCCTTTGTGACCAACTGTTCAGGGGAATTTGATGGCCTGGCTGGAAGAAACGGTTACCCTGATTAGTACTTCTCCTCTCAGAACTTAAAAAGGTTGTCGGACAGGCCATTCTGAAATCAGGTGGTCTGCAACTTTATAGTAGAGACACGGGCCTGAGTTGACACAGTGCTGGTGTTCAGTAGGATGAAGGTGGTGCACCCAGGCACAATTTTCTTGTGTAGGACTCGGAAGTTCAGGAACTTGAAGGCACGCATAATTATCCACCTATCTCTCTTGCAAGCAAGCTTCCACTCGCAGGGGTTGGTTGATTAAGCCATTGAGGCCGGCAGGAAGTTGTCAAGGGGGTAAGTTCATCCAAGACTTGGTTAGTCAGACCGAAGACGAAAGCGTCATATTGCACCCAATGGTCCCAATGAGTTGAGGCAGCCAGTACCTGGAAGTAGTGGAATACTGTGAGACCAACTGGTTAGCCTATTAAAGCTAGAGCAGATACCAGGCAGCAGCATGATCCAAATGGGATTGATCAAAACCCTTATTTGCAAAATGAAAGATGTGAAATTTTGCACTGCCAGATCACCAGCCTCCCTGCACACTGGAGCCCAGTCTCAGGTGCGCCTAGTCAGGTGTGTGATGACAAGTGCAACCCTAGTAAGCTCAATTAGAGAGGACGAGGGCTGAGGTCATGGAAGACAAAGCACTGGGACAGGAAACTGATGATCATTCCCCTTGCATGTATGTATTTTTTTCTCTGTGATTGGCCTGTAATGCCAAAAATCTGACTTTGGAGGCGGCGAGTTGATAATCTGACGTTTCCAACAAGCCCTCATCCGTCATAATAGCACGAACCTATCCTGTAGTCGAGCCTTGCGTTCCTGGTGTGTCTAATTGGGCGTCCATGTGCCAGTATGCACATATACTCAAAGCGCGTAGGTATGAATGCAGTAATACAGTCGCAAAACCGGTTGCTTGATGATAATATAGCCATAATTGCGCACAAAATATTCAACAGTTATTTTTAAAGTAGCCTTCACAGTTGCGTCTGACTGACAATCCTTGCGCCATTACATGCAAGTACTAATGAGAGTGCTGCTATACAAGCACAAAACTGGGGTACCTGACATGTTATGCTGACACAATGTTTAGAATTGCAATGTGAGAGTAGGAAGCTCATCTACTGAGGTAGCTTAGTGGCTAGGGCGCTGTGCTCGGGCCTAAAAGACTTGGGTTCAATCCCTACGGAATTTACACTGAATTTTTGAGCAAAGAAAGCATAATTCTTGTATAAATAATAATTGCTGTGGTATCTTTTGTTTTCACTTTTTACCATTTTTACCTTGTTTTTGTGTTTATAGTTCTATTTATTTGCATGTTTTATTGAATATAAATCTTAATTCCTTTTGTTTGCATTCTCTTTGAATGGGAAAATGTATTCAGGACTGGTTGCAATTTTAAGAAATTCCAAAAAAAAGGATTCTAGTTAGATGGAATGTATTCCAGTACTGAAATTAAATTAGTATTACAGTTTGGTAGCTGAGGAACCTCCAATGCCACACAACGCTCAAAGTGTTTGATGTTCAGTTTGTAACCCGAGTAAATACAAAATGCCGTGTATTTAAATGATGATTTCATTTGTTAAGGGAAAAAAGCTATCCAAACCTACCTGGCCCTCTGTGAAAAAGTTTTTGCCCCCTCAAACTAAACCCAGCCTTGGCGACAACAACTGCAATTAAGCGTTGGCAATAACTGGCAAGGAGTCTTTCAAATTGCTGTGGAGGAATTTTTGCCCACTCTTCTTTGCAGGATTGTTTTGATTTGGCCACATTGGAGGGCATAAACGCAGCATCTCAATTGGATCTAAGTCCAGACTTTGACAAGACCACTCCAAAACCTTCATTTTGTTTT
The DNA here is from genome assembly GCA_029721435.1 of Gymnothorax reevesii. Taxonomy (NCBI): domain Eukaryota; kingdom Metazoa; phylum Chordata; class Actinopteri; order Anguilliformes; family Muraenidae; genus Gymnothorax; species Gymnothorax reevesii. Next base: position 74,016,858 of record CM056579.1, read on the forward strand.
TTTAAATTATGCAGAGGTGGACTTGCTGGTGTGTTTCTGATCATTGTCCTGCAGCAAAAAAAGTGTGCTTGAGCTTGAGGTCACAAACTGATGGTTTGACATTCTCCTTCAGGATTTTCTGAAAGAGAGCAGAATTCATTGTTGCATCAATTACGGCAAGTTGTCCAGATCCTGAAGCTGCAAAGCAGCCCCAGACCATCACACTACTACCATCATGTTTGGCTGTTGGTATGATGTTAACATTACATAACATAACATAACATGAATGGCAAGAACAGGCCTTTCAGCCCAACTAAGCTTGCCAGTTGCTATATACTATTGTGAATATATCCCTTCAGATACTAAATGACTCAATGGTATCTAGCTTTAGGTCAAACCTGCTCTTGAAAACCCCCAAGGTCTCTGCCTCAACAATATGGTCAGGTAAGCTATTCCACATTGAAATTACTCTTTGGATGAAGAAATATTTCCGAATATCAGTGCTAAATTTACCTTTGGTCAACTTCCATTTGTGACCCCTAGTTCTACCCACAACACTGAGTCGAAGGAATCCTACATGATTCACTTTGTTAATCCCTTTTACATATTTAAAGACCTCAATCAAATCACCCTGGAGTCTCCTTTTCCTAAGACTAAAGAGATTAAGGATTTTCAGCCTCTTCTCGTAGCTTTCATCTTTTATACCTGGAATAAGCTTGGTGGCTCTTCTCTGAACTTTCTCTAGAGCCTCTATATCTCTCTTAAAGTATGGTCCCCAGAACTGTACACAATACTCCAGGTGTGGTCTCACGAACGTGTTGTACAGAAGAAGCATCACCTCCTTAGATTTGTACTCAATACTTTTGGCAATGTATCCTAGCATCAGATAAGCTTTTTTAACTGCTACGGCACAATGGCTAGAACTTGTGAGGGTTTGGCGAACAATCACTCCCAGATCTTTCTCTTGTGCAGCACATTCCAGTTTTAAATCTCCCATGAAGTAATCCGGTCTAATGTTTTTATTACCTACATGTACAACTTTACATTTTGCTAGATTAAATTTCATTTGCCACATTTCTGCCCAATTCTGGATTCTATCCAAATCGTCCTGAATCACTTTAGTGGACCCTAGACTATTTGCCAACCGCCCAATTTAGTATCATCTGCAAATTTAACCAATCTGCTCTCAATATTCCTATCAAGGTCATTAATGTAAATGAGGAATAGCAGGGGTCCCAACACCGATCCCTGGGGGACGCCACTCCCCACCATACCCAGCTCAGATGAGATATCACTGACCACTACTCTTTGTGTTCTGCTCTGTAACCAGTCTTGAATCCACTTCAGAATACCTCCTGTAACTCCAATGGAGCTCATTTTAAAAATTAGTCTCTTATGCGGTACTGTATCGAATGCTTTCTGAAAATCCAAGTATATGATGTCATAAGCCCTGCTCTGGTCGTAAGTCCTCGTGGCCTCTTCAAAAAATTCCAGAAGGTTTGTTAGGCATGACCTTCCCTTCCGAAAACCATGTTGGCTATCCCTCAAGATGCTGATATGTTCAAGAAATAAGTCCAGCTCATCTTTTATGTTAGATTCCAATATTTTGCACGAAATGCAAGTTAAACTCACTGCCCTGTAGTTTCCTGGCTCGGTACGGTCCCCTTTCTTATATATTGGTATTATATTGCACTGTTTCCAATCATTTGGTATTTCTCCAGTTTCTAAAGACCGTCTGAAGATGGCGGATAGGGGCTTAAAGATGAACTCACCAGCTTCCCTGAGCACTCTAGGATATAAGCCATCAGGACCCGCCGCCTAATCTGCTTTTAGTTTATGCAACTTGTCTAATACTTTGTTATACCGAACCTCAATTTCCGCTAAATAATCTTCAGCATTTGACATGCCCTCTGGCCAAATGAAGACCCCCTCTGAGGTAAAATTCTCAACAAAGTAACTGTTAAAGGCATCCGCAATATGCTTGTTATCATATAGCAGCGATCCATTTTTATTCTTTATGCACTTAACCTGCTCTTTAATTTTCCTTTTTCTGCTACAGTACTGAAAGAAGCGCTTAGGGCTAGTTTTTGCCCCCTCTGCAATTTGTCTTTCATACAGTCTTCTTGATTGATTGATTGATTGAAGTTTATTTCGAATACGAAAATTAAAACAAAAAATGAAACAAAACATTTAAACATAAAACATAAAAATACATATTCGAAAAGGAGTGAGAAGAAGTATAACTTATAAACTCCCACCCCTTCTCCTAAACTAATGAATTACAAAGACAAGCTTCCTTGTAACGTGTCTAAATGCTCAAGCCTGAGTTTTTGTAAATAAATTAAGTGTGTTTATGCCTTTGTATTGAGAAGAACTAAATGTGATTTGCATTTATCCAAATATATACACCTAGACCCATACTCATATACATACATCCATATCTATACACATGCACATTCATATACATATAACACACATACCAATCTACACACATATATCCCTATATACACACACCTCCCCATATGCATACCTTCCTATATACACCCAGATAACACATAATGTAAGCATACACCTTCACATACAGTACATCACCCAACAACTGCCTCATCCCTATACCTCTTGAAAATCATGTCTTTATACCTCGTTTTAAACTGTTTCATGTCTGGACACTGCTTCAGCTCCATGGCAAACCTGTTCCATAGTCTCACCCCGCTAACTGAAACACAAAAACTTTTCCTGGTCGTACGAAACAAAGTTAAATTAAAATAAATCTTTCCCCTTTCCCCTTCTCACATTCCTCAGCTCTTTTTTGACCACAGCCCGCATTTTACAGTATTCAGCCCTAGTATTCTCATTGTTATCCTTTATGTACATCTTATAAAGATTCCTCTTTTCCCTCAACATCCTGCGAATACTTTTGGTCATCCACTGAGGATCCTGCTTTTTCAGCTTACTTTTGGACACCTTCGGAATGCATCTGCATTGCGATTCAAGTAAAACCCCCTTAAACCTTTCTCACATCTCATTTACAGACTTACAGTCCAGGAGTGTCTCCCATTTTATTTCACCTAGATATGAGCGCATCCTGTCAAAGTTTGCTCGCCTAAAATTGAAAATTTTTGTTTTAGAATGCACCTTTTTAACTTCCCATGAAACATCAAAATTAACAGCAGAGTGATCACTTGTCCCAAGTGGCTCCAGTACCTCAACATTGCTAATTCTATCGGGGTCATTACAGAGCACTAAGTCTAAAATTGCCTTCTCTCTGGTAGGTTTATTAACATACTGCACCAATTAATTATCATTTATAACATCTAGAAATTCTTCCTCCCCCCTACCCTGTCCTTTCACCATTTCCCAATTGATACCAGGATAATTTAAGTCTCCCATGATAATAGTCCCACCACCGCTACAAGGTTGCGTAATCCTCCTAAATGCATTTCATTGATTGTACTGTCCAAAGCTGGTGGTCGATAGCATACTCCTACGTTTAAACCAGAGTTATTATAGTTAACGAAAACTAAGACTAAAACTAAAACTAGCTGTGAAAAATAATTTAGTTAACTGAAATAAAAATAAAAATGTCAATTTTTAAAAAAACGAAAACTAAATAAAAACTACAATGGACAATACAAAACTAACTAAAACTAAACTGAAATGCAGATAAAATTAGCTTCGTTTTCGTTGATAGTTTCGTTTTCTCCCTCGATTACTGTCCTGTTCAGTCAGAGTTAACCGGTTGCTTCCAGAGGGGGGAAGCATAGCGGCTATTAGCTGCCGTAGTTGCTGCAGGCGTCAGCCGAAGATGATGCTTCACGTGCACAATTCAGCCAAAAGGGTCTAGCTGCAAACGCACGGAGGAGTGGAGCTCCACTACTTCTCTAATTCAGCGCCGTCATAAGGGCTCACAGTCCATTGGGGCCCACAAAACCCACAGTAGACGCCATGACAAAATTATTTTGCATAGATTTACCTAATATGAATACTAATGCATCAGAGTTTAAACAAAGCCATTAAGGCATGCAATATTGTTGAAATACATTTCAGTAACCCCCTTCTTTAAAAATGGTTCAATCCATGCTTCGTGCTCGTATTGGAAAATTGTCTGTGTGTTTTTGCTGGCGTTGTCGCGAACTAAGGCAGCAAACAGGGATCACAGTCCTTGTGAATATGATGTCCAAGAGCAAACAAACAAACGCACACAAATCTGGACGCCAGACTAGAGAGAGGACAGGAAGAGCAAAGCATTACAACATTACAAAATTCTTTTCAAAGAGAGATGAGAGTATTAAACTAGCTTGCTATGTTTGTTGTTCAGGCTGGCTGTTCAGCTGCCAACGTTACATTAATGTAACATGCAGTCAGCAAAGTAAATAATCGCCTGACAAGGATGACATTTCTCAGTTATTAACGGTATCATCTACAGCAGGGGTATTCCATTACAAATCAAAGAGGTCCAGATAGTAAAAATTTCAGCATGTAAAGGTCCGCAGCATCATCATGTCTATTACCTAAGTTGCATCATAATACAGTAACATATAATCACACAGGCTACATACAATTATAAATAATAATAAAAGTAAAAGGAATGTAAATGTACTCCAAGTCAAATAAGATCTCCATTTCAGTGCTTACATTTTAGAAAAAAAAAAAAAAAGTGTAGCTTGAGTTTCCTTTCTTCCCTCCACAGTCTCGTGAACTGTATAGTTTTAATTTTTTTCACATTGAACTGGGGATTATAATATTAAGGACTTTAATAATAAAAATTAATTACTTTCCCGCCCACTGCCTACTTTCTCCTGTTTAGTGAGAGAAGTGAGCTGTGGTTTTGTCTGCCAGGATTTTAAATCTTCTGAAATGCAGTATTGTGTTCAGTGGCAGCTGGTGAACTGGCGATAAGGGAGGATAAAATCATCCCTTAAAAATAATGATTGGTCATGACGTTTTCAATCATTTAAATTACGATTCGGGAAACTCTGAAAACTATCATAACATTATCAGGTGTGGTCAGTTTTCATTAATAACGCATATCTGCCAGCTATTGCATTTCATGCATTTGCTGTGAATTAAGTGGCATATTTAAGTTCCTCTGCTGTTGTCAATAACTATTCAATCAACGCGTATGTAAGAGATTCTCGCGCAGAAGTGAAGTCCTTGTGCATGGAGGCTGATCAGTTTCACATGCGTTACGGTGATGATGACTTCTTTACTCGGGGGTTGGAAGCAATGGAATTGCATAAAGACGTTTCAAATGATCCTGTTGCATTTAAACAATCATGAAACACATGCACTGCTTCCAATTTGATTTAAAACAGGTCATGACTAATCGTTATTTTTAGGGGACGGGTTTCAGCCGACCCGCCTCCCATCGCCAGCTCACCATCTCTTTAATTTCACAGTCGCGTTTTACGTTTGCACTTTTCACTAGCGCCATCGTCTCGGAGCATATGACACAGCGGCTTTGAGATTCCAGCGGGGAGGATAAACATAAGATTCTGTCCATTCCGCTTTAAAAGCTGTTTTCATGGTCCACTTTGCGCCGTTTAGAACAAGCCATGTCACGTTCCTTCACTATTACACAGTCAGTCTTTCTCCCCCCGCTGTTCTCTCTTTCGCCTCGTGTCTCTCCAGTGTATTTCTTTCTGATAACTTTCTGACACAGCCGCTGGTACACTGCAGGAGCATGAGGGCATACACCGCCCACACAAATGCGCGGTTACGTATTACCGTAAAGTCTGAAAAAGTGGCGGCTACTTAAATTAAATCTGCTAAAATTAAGTAAAACTCAACAAAACTGATATTTGGTTACAGCTCTGGGTCCGGATGGGACGGCGTCTGGGTCCGGACTTGGACCGCGGTCCGCCTGTTGGTGACCTCGGTTAAAGAGCTAACCATCTTCTTCACTGAATGTGCGCAAGGCAGTTGTTTGGAATTCTGGGGCCCCTGACAGAATATCGGTGTGGGCCCCCGCCCCCGACTTTTGATTGCCACTGTTTAAAGACAATATATCATGATGTTATTCATTATTTTTGTTTCTCAGTCTTCTTGACAGTGCCTAATGCAATACACCCAATTTTTCCTTTTTTAAAATTAACCACTCAACAAAGAAAGTATCAATACGTGAATTATGAATTACTAGTTGTCTTATCCACTAATTTACTCACCATCAAAAACATACTCAGACTGCTGGTGGTGAGGATTTATTGCTGGGTCAGGTTCAGATGAAGAGACTACAGCTGATTCTGAAGTAGCAGTGCATTAAGGTTTAATTGTTCCATTTCATATCACTTTCGTAAACATTTATGGTTATGTTCCATGGAACAACTGATGAAGAACTAACCTACCGAGTCTTGGAGTAAACAGGATCTAAATGGGCCTCTTAGTACCATAGCTCTAAGCACCCAGCTTCATTTTGCTATTGTTAGGAGGAGGGCAAGCTCTGTAAAATTACCCCCCGCGTGAGCAAGACTTATGTCAACAGCAGGGGCGTTGCCAAGGGGGGGCAGGGGGTGGGCAGTGCCCACCCTGAGAAAAGCTCTGCCCCCCCTAATGAAAACTCAAGATAAAAACCTGATTTACTACTATTTGTCAGCAAACACGCGAAATCCAACTGATTCTCAGCTGGAGGTAGGCAGCCATTTAGAGTGAGCTTTACGAATGCTTCATTTATCAATCACTATGTGTGATTGGTGGATTCCTTTGCCAGTCTATTCTGCTGTGAAACTATCAAATTACTGGGACCCTCCCATACTCTTAGACTGCCGTCTGGCTCATCGGTCTGAGGTCACGTCTACTGCACTGTGCTTCTCTCAGGGAATTAAAACTTCGCCCATATCTCTTTTGTTGCTATTTCTGCCACCGCTTATTTTGTAAGTCTTTGTGTTTGATATTATGGTAATTTGTGTTCCAGTTTGTGATTTGTGTTCACTCGTGCGGTTATAACCCGAGTTGGCTACCGAGTGAGCCCAGGCAGCTCGCCAGCAGCTAGTCTGGAGTTGCTAACGTTAGTCACTCATTGGGGTTGTTGCTACAATAATTCTGTATCATAAGCACTTCCGGGAGAAAACTAGACTGGCGTAAGTATTTTTCGGTGACATGCTGAACGGAGCCAAGTAAAGGATTTCAGAAGGCAACTCTAAGAAAAGTAAACGAGTTTAAAGATACACACCTGAAGCGGCTTAAATTATTTAAAATCCTGCCGGGAAGAAGCCGAGTTTAGATTTCTGCAGGTGCTCCGCCCTTCCCTAAATCTGCTCCCGTGCACTTGGCCTCAATAACAATCAAACAATTTCAGTGGCCTATAACGATTAAGATGTGATGGTGAAAAGCAGACAAACATAACTGAGCGACGGTGTTGGATTGAAAGAATGCTAGTTTGAAAAAATCTTCCTCTTCCCCAAAACCATGAAACGTGAATGTCAGATATAAATGATCAGTCGCACAAAATCGCGTGGCAATGACAATCGTGTTCATGCAAAACTGCTGTTCTATGGACATTTAAATTTAGAAATGCATCAATCAATCATGCTGTCTGAACAGCTTTACTCATTCAACTTCGAGAGTAAACGAATCCACCATTTGATTGCCAATCAAGCAAAGTAAATGGGAATAGGTTTGTTTTTTCTGAGAGTTGCCTAATTGGTTAATAGGAGGCGATTCTGTAGTCCTTTACTTCCGTTGTTCTCAAACTCAGTCCCGGAGGACCCCTGTGTATGCTGGTTATTATTGCAACCACAATAGCAATTCCAGGATTTTAACAAGCTGTTACTTTTTCTTAATTAGGTTCTTTTGATCTTATCATCTTAATCTACAGAATGCCAAACATGGCTTTGAAATGCCCCGAAGATGACTAATTTTACATTGCACTCATTGCACTATTGGCAAAAAATTAAAGAGGTAACAGACCAATAAGATTAACTTGCCAACTTAATGACTTAACTTGTAACTTGGTTTTTTGCTGTATACGCAATAATTGGCTATTTTCACCTGATACTTCACCACAAAACTGGTGGGCCTCATTATCATCATTGGCGTTGTTATTGCATTCATCATTATCTTCTTGATGGTTAGGAATGAAGGCCAGGTGTACATACCAATTAAGAGCCTGCTGATTGACCTCAGACTTTAACTGCATTGGTTATAGTTACATTTCTTCATGTATATTGACATCAACTGTTTGAAATTTAATGCAGTGAGTACCACATGCCCATAGAAGATAGATTTTACATTGCATACATTGTCAATTCTGGCATGATGTGATTTAAGAATCTAAGTGATATATATAGGCTCTATTTATTTATTTTACGGCGAGTTAGAGCTTTTTTTTTTTTTTGCCCCCCCAAGGAGGACAAATGCCCACCCAAGCTTGGCATCCTGGTAACGCCTCTGGTCAACAGGCTAAAGTAGCAGTTTAGTTTTAGTAAACAATTAAGGTAAAAGTAATGTCAGCCTTGACAAGAAATTATGTAAGTTAAACCTAAGGTTACCGCACTGACTACATGTAGCTCGCTAGCCAAACCTAGCGTGTACAGTCAATTACAGCTAGAGAGAGCTGAGTATGCAGTAACCACTCATAAGAACGGAGGAACGTGTCCTAGGCTGCTGCTACCAAATTTTTTGACGGCATATTATGATGGCTGGCGAATGATAACCTTACCGATCTTTTCTGTAGATCCGAGGTCACCAACAGGCGGACCGCGGTCCAAGTCCGGACCCAGACGCCGTCCCATCCGGACCCAGAGCTGTAACCAAATATCAGTTTTGTTGAGTTTTACTTAATTTTAGCAGATTTAATTTAAGTAGCCGCCACTTTTTCAGACTTTACGGTAATACGTAACCGCGCATTTGTGTGGGCGGTGTATGCCCTCATGCTCCTGCAGTGTACCAGCGGCCGTGTCAGAAAGTTATCAGAAAGAAATACACTGGAGAGACACGAGGCGAAAGAGAGAACAGCGGGGGGAGAAAGACTGACTGTGTAATAGTGAAGGAACGTGACATGGCTTGTTCTAAACGGCGCAAAGTGGACCATGAAAACAGCTTTTAAAGCGGAATGGACAGAATCTTATGTTTATCCTCCCCGCTGGAATCTCAAAGCCGCTGTGTCATATGCTCCGAAACGATGGCGCTAGTGAAAAGTGCAAACGTAAAACGCGACTGTGAAATTAAAGAGATGGTGAGCTGGCGATGGGAGGCGGGTCGGCTGAAACCCGTCCCCTAAAAATAACGATTAGTCATGACCTGTTTTAAATCAAATTGGAAGCAGTGCATGTGTTTCATGATTGTTTAAATGCAACAGGATCATTTGAAACGTCTTTATGCAATTCCATTGCTTCCAACCCCCGAGTAAAGAAGTCATCATCACCGTAACGCATGTGAAACTGATCAGCCTCCATGCACAAGGACTTCACTTCTGCGCGAGAATCTCTTACATACGCGTTGATTGAATAGTTATTGACAACAGCAGAGGAACGTAAATATGCCACTTAATTCACAGCAAATGCATGAAATGCAATAGCTGGCAGATATGCGTTATTAATGAAAACTGACCACACCTGATAATGTTGATAGTTTTCAGAGTTTCCCGAATTGTAATTTAAATGATTGAAAACGTCATGACCAATCATTATTTTTAAGGGATGATTTTATCCTCCCTTATCGCCAGTTCACCAGCTGCCACTGAACACAATACTGCATTTCAGAAGATTTAAAATCCTGGCAGACAAAACCACAGCTCACTTCTCTCACTAAACAGGAGAAAGTAGGCAGTGGGAGGGAAAGAAATTAATTTTTATTATTAAAGTCCTTAATATTATAATCCCCAGTTCAATGTGAAAAAAATCTAAACTATACAGTTCACGAGACTGTGGAGGGAAGAAAGGAAACTCAAGCTACACTTTTTTTTTTTTTTCTAAAATGTAAGCACTGAAATGGAGATCTTATTTGACTTGGAGTACATTTACATTCCTTTTACTTTTATTATTATTTATAATTGTATGTAGCCTGTGTGATTATATGTTACTGTATTATGATGCAACTTAGGTAATAGACATGATGATGCTGCGGACCTTTACATGCTGAAATTTTTACTATCTGGACCTCTTTGATTTGTAATTGAATACCCCTGCTCTATAACATGGCAAAAGCTGCGGAAATAACTGAGCATGAATGACTGTTTGGGGTGAGATGGATTGGATTTTTTTTCCCCAGTTATATTGGTATCATCAGTGTCACATGTTAAACAAGAGTTGTCAGAAAGACAACAAAGCTCGCTGGGGCAAGGTTAAAGTTTTTCTGCACGCGTACGCACGCGGACGCCGGGGGTACGAGAATAGCTCTCCGGACATTATTCGTCCCGGCGAGCTAAAAAGATGATTGTTAAAGAATACAGGATTAATAAAGGACTTGGTAAAAACATATTTGCTGTCATACAGTCTTTTATCATTGTCAGCTTCTACAAATTAAGGCCTTCCTCCTAATAGCTGAAAAACTAAAACTAAGACTAAAACTAAATAAAAACTAAACTGAAACTAGTGAATTCCTCAAAATAAAAACTAAACTGAAACTGCTTAATCACTCGTTCAGCTAACTAAAACTAAACTGAATAAAAAAGCAAACTGTGAAACTAAATAAAAATAAAAACTAATGAAAATTTCAAAACTATAATAACCTTGGTTTAAACCTGTCTCGTGTTTGCCAATGAGCCTGACCCAGATATCTTCACAGGAGAAGGAATGTTCAATTTCGGGAATTTCCTGTACATTAATGTTTTCATTCACATAGAGTGCTACGCCTCCTCCTCGCCTATTACATCTATCCTTCCTAAAGAGCTAATAACCTTCCATATTATATTCATCTCCATCCTCTTCACATTGCCATGTCTCTGTTATCCCAACTATGTCATAGCCCTCACTGATCACAACAGCCTCAAGTTCTGGAAATTTATTTCTTATGCTTCTTGCATTTAAATAAAAACATTACAGGTTATTACTAATGCTCTTCCCCCTTGATTTCCCATGTGGCCACCGCCTTGAGCCCCCCACTACGCTTTGTTGCTTTTAAAGTAAAACATCAATAGTGCATGTTACGCCGCCAGCTTCCATTGGGGCAGTCTGCATTTCCCTATGTGTAACACTCACTAACCTCCCTGCCCCCCAAGTCCCTAGTTTAAATAATCCTGTGCTACCCTCAACATACGCTGGCCCAGTGCAAAGGTACCCCTCCGGTTCAGGTGCAGCCCGTCAGGGTTGAACAGGTCACCCCTGTCCCAGAAAAAGTTCCAGTGCCCCATAAACCTATACCCCTCTTTCCTACACCAGGTTCATAGCCACGTGTTAAACCTCCAGATAGAATTCTGCTAACCTCTGCTTGCACGTGGTACTGGTAGAATCCCGGAGAACACTACCGTTGAGGATCTGCTCCTAAGCTTCTCAGCTAATTCTACAAATTTGCCTTGCAGAACCTCAAACCTACCCTTACCTATGTCATTTGTCCCAACATGGACCATGACAACTGGATCCCTCCCCGCTCTGGCCAGGAGCTTGTCCGCACGGTCCAGGAGGTCTCCTACCTGGGCACCAGGCAGGCAACACACCGTACAAGACTCCTTGTCGCACGAACAGACTAAGGTATCTAAGTATTGAGTCCCCCACTATCAATAACTCTCTTTTCTGAGGGGTAGAGGCCAACAGGGTGCCCTGCTGCTCATCAGTCCCCTCACTCTCAGGGTCAGGGGCCAAGTCGAGTTCCTGCAAAGGCTGGAATCGGTTGGACACCTCAACCACTGGAGAAGCTGTCACTGTACGGCGTGCACGCCCTTTCCTGCGCTGCCGACCTACAGCCACCCAACTTTCTCTCCCTGCCTGTTCTGGGATCCCAGTACCACCCTGCTTTGGCGTACACACCATTTCTCTTAACGACATACTACTTAGTTCCACTAGGAACTCTACTGATTGCAAACTATGTTGCGCCGCCAACTGGCTCTGAAGATCAAGGATCTCGCTCTCCAGATGCTCAATTAGCTGGCACCAGTGGCAGACAAACCCACCCTGGAAATCTCTTTCCAAAAGTGCGATCATCCTGAAACCGTCACATAGTTTTGGCCACATTTTGAACCCCCTGCCAAATGACTTTGCTTACCCTAGATAAAAGAAAATTACTACTGCCGAGTTCTTTTTATGACATGCTGAAATGCTGTGTTAGTTTTATGTAAGATGTATCAGGATGCATACCTTCTAAATCGTTCAACTTTTGCCTGGTCAGTCCACAGAACATTCTCCTGGAAGTCTTGGGGATCATCAAGATGTTTTTTGGAAAATGTGAGACAAGACTATTGTTGAATCATGAACACTGACTTTAAAGGAAGATTATCATCAGGAAATTTCTGCCCTCCTGTTATTTCAGTTTGTTCATCTTGTGCTAGATAAACTGCATTCATGTAGCTCAGTTGTCTAATTGACGAAAAAATCTATTTAATTAAGCCCATTGGGCATTGCCTTAATTTTCCGTTGCACCTGTCTTGTCGGATTCTTGGGCGCAAGATCATGATGTCAGCACAGCGATCTGGTGCTTCCAGATATCATGACCGATGCCCTCGATTTAATGCGATTTTCTTGTCAGTGAATAGATCCGAAATCGCTTTGAAAATGCTGCATTATCAGGCATACGGTTGTCTCAATGACAGTAAACAGACGATGGCCCGTGTGACGATGAAAATTTTCTAAAAGGACAGGTATTTAATTCGCCTTTGGGTCAAATGTCGAAATTTTTCACTGTGCTAAAATGACCCCAATATAAATGTAAATTGACATTCAAACAATACTTTTAAATTAACATTAATATGACATTAAAAATACTGACATTATATTAGTCACATTAATGTGAATTTTTGGTATATTACTTAACATCAATTTCTCAACAATATTTTAAAGTTAATGTTGCATTAGCTTCATAACATTTATAAACAATTCAGAATAAGGAAACGGCCAAAGGAAGTTTTTTGATCATTTTTGTAAGTATGTATTTTTAAGCCAGACAGGGTTAGAGTATCCCCTTGTGGGTTGTCACTTGAGCTATAGACATCATGTTGTTATGGGACATGCAATCATTGCACTTATCTTTAGAAACTGTGTGTGAAGTGAGCTTTTAGACTATGGAGCGCAGATATTCTTTTGTGAACAATAACTGAATATGAATGACGAATTTTGTAAACGCTTGTGCAGGCCTATTTTAAATTCCCAGTTCCTTTAAAGTGAAATAGTTCTCATTTTCATTGTTGGTTTTTTTCATATGAAGTGAAATTGTTCTCATTAGTGTGAATGCTGACAGCATTCACACTATTGTTTTTCATGTCGGCCATTTTCTTTATACTTATTATTATTATTATAATTATTATTCTTACCTCCTCCGCCACTCCACGCTATTAAACTAGTCCTACGTACTTTGTGCCATTTCAACAATCCATATATCAAAACGTGCAGTTATTCTGGACATTATAGCTATTACTCTTCTCTTTCATTCTATTTATACTTTTTCAAATATTTCACTTTTTCTGATGTTTTTGTCCCAAAGAAATGCATTAAAACAGTCTTCAAACTCTAAAACTCTTGTGCTACTTTGAACTTCTATAACTTCAGCATATTTTCTCCTAGAGACTTCATTGAACTTTTTATATTAGCTAAGTTAGCTGAGTAACGTGGTTAGCATTGTTTATATAATGCCTAACAACAATAGCTAAGTTAGCTGAGTAACGCGGTTAGCATCGATAGCATTGTTTGCATAATGGTTAACAACATTAGCTACATTAGCGGAGTAATGTGGTTAGCATGGTTAGCATACCGTTTAACAACATTAGCTATGTTAGCCAAGTAACGTTGTTAGCATGGTCACATGGTTAGCATGGTTAGCATTGTTAGCATAATGGCCAGCAACATTAGCTAAGTTAGCTGAGTAACCTGGTTAGCATGGTTAGCATTGTTCTTTCATTCTTTCTTTGTTCCATTTCAGTTTTTCAATAAACATTTGAGTATTCAACATAATTCAAATATATTTTCATGGCAGCTATTCAGTGTGGGATCAGCAAACATTCAAATCATTCATACTTTATTCTGTTCATGACAGCATTGCAGTGTGGCTTCAGCTTTCAGCATTCACACTCTCCAGAAATGGCAATTCTCTCATTTTTGAATGCCGTCCGGTCAGAGATGAATGCATGCTTGTTCATTTTTGAAAGTAAAATGAACCCATGCTTGTTCATCATTGAACACTCTGCCATTCGTTTTTTAGCTGAACATGAACGGAGACTTGTTCATTCTAGAATGCATGTTCGAATTTGAATGCGTTCAGAATATTGACAAGCTCCCTAAACTTCCCTTAACTTCTTTTGTGTACATTATTACATACAACATTGTACTTTAAAGTGAACTTTAGAATTATTTATCATTAAAATATGTATTCAACATTGATGAGAATTTTGCTTTATTTATTCTCACTGACCTGAAAAATTCTTAACATGGTTTCAAGTGCCAACTATGACAGGTAGACACTCCAAACTGCTCACTGTCAAAGCTATTCCATAGGACTGAATATTTTCCAAGGCTTTGAGCATAGTCAGAAGTGAAATATTTTAAATATTGATCAAGCATTTTCTCTGCACAAAGAGAAAAATGCTTAATTACCTTCAAACGTATTTCCCTTCTACCTACTGAATATTTGCAAGACCACGCCTCCAGCAGTCTAGCTCACCAATCTTCTAAGACTCGGACTGCATTCCCCATGTCATTCAATTCTTACCCTCACCTGTTTCTCATTTCCACTGTGTGGTACCATTGTGCTGTTTAAGACCAAACTTCGCACTTTGTCACTGCGAAGTCTTGTAACTGCGTACCTGCGTTACATTCCTCGTCTCGTAAAGACGTAATCCCTGCGTTTCACATGTATATATACTTTAACTCAAGGTGCAGTCAATTGTTTTTACCAGCACTTTATATTAAAGAACCTCACTTCCTATTTTTTTTTTCTATTTGTGATAGTTTGTTACTGCAGTCTATGCTCAGTGAGTACGTTTACATGCACATTAATAAAACGATTATTATCGGATTACTGGAGTTATCAGATTATTTGAGTGGTCATGTAAACGACAAAGTCCGATAATCATTTTCGGATAAAGGCCGTTTTCGTTTCATGAGAGATCCAGTAAACACACTTAGCTTTTTGCCCAATAATCCGTTTATTCTGTGCATGTATACAGCACGGGCTGATTTCTTTCGTTTTTTTTTTTTTTATCTGCGCATGTGCTAGTTGTGTAGGGCAAGCAGCAGCAGAAGAAGAAGACAATAATAAAGTTTTTTCCACATATCCGTTTATTAAAGTGCATGGAAATGCCTCAAATCAGATTGCCATTTTTGGATTATTCCCAGTTACCGGATTATGATGCACATGTAAACGCACTCAGTGTGTGTGTATAACCAATAATGTTATACAGTGGTGCTTGAAAGTTTGTGAACCCTTGAGAATTTTCTAAATGTCTGCATAAATATGACCTAAAACATCATCAGATTTTTACACAAGTCCTGAAAGTAGATAAAGAGAACCGAGTTAAACAAATGAGACAAAAATATTATATTTGGTCATTCTTTTATTGAGGAAAATGACCCAATATTTCATATCTGTGAGTGGCAAAAGTATGTGAACCCTTGCTTTCAGTATCTGGTGCGACCCCCTTGTGCAGCAATAACTGCAACTAAACGTTTCCGGTAACTGTTGATCAGTCCTGCACATCGGCTTGGAGGAATTTTAACCCATTCCTCAGTACAGAACAGCTTCAACTCTGGGATGTTAGTGGGTTTCCTCACATGAACTGCTTGCTTCAGGTCCTTCCACAACATTTCGATTGGATTAAGGTCAGGACTTTGACTTGGCCATTCCAAAACATTAACCTTATTCTTCTTTAATCATTCTTTGGTAGAACGACTTGTGTGCTTAGGGTCGCTGTCTTGTTGCATGACACACCTTCTCTTGAGATTCAGTTCATGGACGGATGTCCTGACATTTTCCTTTAGAATTCACTGGTATAATTCAGAATTCATTGTTCCATCAAAGATGACAAGCCGTCCTGGCCCAGATGCAGCAAAACAGGCCCAAACCATGATACTACCACCATGTTTCACAGATGGGATAAGGTTCTTATGCTGGAATGCAGTGGTTTCCTTTCTCCAAACATAACATTTCTCATTTAAACCAAAAAGTTATATTTTGGTCTCCTCTGTCCACAAAACATTTTTCCAATAGCCTTCTGGCTGGTCCACGGGATCTTTAGCAAACTGCAGACGAGCAGCAATGTTCTTTTTGGAGAGCAGTTGTTTTCTCCTTGCAACCCTGCCATGTACACCATTGTTGTTCAGTGTTCTGCTGATGGTGGACTCATGAACATTAACATTAGCCAAAGTGAGAGAGGACTTCAGTTGCTTAGAAGTTACCCTGGGGTCCTTTGTGACCTTGGGGACCATTACACGCCTTGCTCTTGGAGTGATCTTTGTTGGTCGACCACTCCTGGGGAGAGTAACAATGGTATTGAATTTCCTCCATTTGTACACAATCTGTCTGACTATGGATTGGTGGAGTCCAAACTCTTTAGAGATGGTTTTGTAACCTTTTCCTGGCTGATGAGCATCAACAACGCTTTTTCTGAGGTCCTCAGAAATCTCCTTCGTTCGTGCCATGATACACTTCCACAAACGTGTTGTGAAGATCAGACTTTGATAGATCCCTGATCTTTAAATAAAACAGGGTGCCCACTCACACCTGATTGTCATCACAATGATTGAAAATACCCGACTCTAATTTCACCTTCAAATAAATCACTAATCCTAGAGGTTCACATACTTTTGCCACACAGATATGAAATATTGGATCATTTTCCTCAATGAATGTATGACCAAGTATAATATTTTTGTCTCATTTGCTTAACTAGGTTTTCTTTATCTACTTTTAGGACTTTTGTGAAAATCTAATGATGTTTTAGGTCATATTTATGCAGAAATATAGAACATTTTAAAGTGTTCACATACTTTCAAGCACCACTGTATATATATATATATATTAAGGAACCTCGATTCCTGTTTGTTTTGTACTGCTTCGTGCGTGCCTTCTGCTGTGCAGTAGGCATAATAAACTACTAAGTCCATCCTTGCATCTGAATCCAGTCTTCAACTTCCTGTCCTCCGTGCACCTGAACTGTGTATGAAACACAACCAATGCAATGCTCTTAAGCTTCTGTATATTGCTTGTGCTGAAGGAGGGCTCAGCCAAATCAGCGGACTAAAACCCAGTGAACAACAGCGAGCAATATTTAGTGATGCATAAAGAAGAAAAACAAAACAAAAATATGAGCACACACAGGGTGCTGCATTTTTATGGCCATAAGTATATTAATAGAAAATAAGTAGCAATGAAATATTGTGGAATATAAATTTGCCTTTGCCTTTGCATGCTGCCAAATTCAGCATGCCTTTGCATGCTTATTCATGCTGAACTTTTTTTTCATGATGATTTACTTTCTATCAAGAAATAATGAGTGTTCAAGTAGGAGGTTAAAGAATTTCAAACATGAATTTAATCTTGTTTTATTCATACAGACTATTTTCACTTACCTAAAACCTGCAAATATAGTGTTGTCTTTTATTATCATCAGTTTATTAAAGCAAACAGAGGCTAGAGAAAAGTGATCCTGCCATTAGTAAAATGGAGAATCTGTACATAAATTTAAAAATATTTGGGATAGCAGCCCTCATGAGTAAAAGTGAAGATAAATGTTTTTATCAGTTGCATTGTACTTTTCTTGTTGGCTGTACATGCTACAAAATGTGATTTTTTTTGGAAAACGAACTTTTTTAGACAGAGAATGTGCGTCATGTTGGCAGTCATGGCCCCTGCTTGAACCCCAGTGGGTGAAGAATGTTAGATAGATAGTGACTCACAGGCTTTTTAAACTCTCTGCTGGCTGGTTTTTCCCCTCTTCCTCTGCACACTCCGGTGATAATCACGCACCTCCCTCTTATGCCTCTTATGCATGAAGAGCAAGCCAAAATACAGGACATATCTGGTATATGACGAGCTTGCGTGTCAGTGAAGCTGATGTTAAACAGTACCATAGAACTGTACCTCCCTGGAGTGCCAACTGTGCCTCTGGTGCGGGCAAGGTTAATTTCGCATGTGCAAAGCCCAGTAGCTGCCTCTTTATTCTGCTCAGTCCAACAGCCCTTCACAAACAAGTGTGAATAGCGAAAACAACTTGGTCAGTTGATCTACTCTGCTGCTAAGTAACGGGAAAATGCATGTCACCAAACACTCTTGGTACCTGTTGGAAAGGATAAGGTATATTACTACAGTGGAGAGGATATGCTTTAAAAATGCTGATTTAGTTGTAAAATTGTGCTGGTAAAGGAAACCAACGTCCAAGGGCCTTGTTGTTCCATTTGCCAGCACATGTCAATATTTAGGAACTAGATGGAAAGATTGTGTATTTTCGAAGCTGCTCTTGGTAATTTCAGAGAAAAAAGCAAGTGAGAAAAAATTTGATCATAAACAGCACCAGCAATTCCCTCCCTGCTCCCTCTTTCCCTCCTGTAGTCCCTCCGTCCAAGCTCGTTTTTGAGTTCGGCTCAAAAGCCATATAGCCCACAGAAACATTTGAGCTCCAGTTTGTTTCATCGCAAAGTAAGAAAAGCTGAGAATAACAAGTAATCAATAAGCATTTTCATGAAACTCACATGTACCATGCCGTGCCAAGTCATTGTAATAGTGCTGGTTTATCAAAAGATAAGAGAAATGAAGCTGTTCAGCAGCCAAGCAAGTGAGGAAACTAACATCACCTACATGACGTTAGCATTAGTTACCCAACCTAGAGAAGCGAGGCTGTAGCTATATCAGGCAAGCAAGTGAGCAAATGAGCTTACATTACCTACACAACATTAGCTATAGCTATCGGACCTGGTAACTACCCGTTTCATATTACGAGAGCTACCCAAGGATGAATAACAAAAACTTTTTTACATTATTAGACTTAAATGGAATAGATTGTCTATTACATTTTCTGTTGCAATTGTATCTTAAAATACTTAAAACAAATTCCCAAAAATTTTCGCTTTTTAGCAATATATCGCACAAGTATCACTGAAACATATTGGTTGTGAACAAAACAGTTTGTACGTGGCGTGCAAATTTTAAGAAACTTGAAACTGCCAGGCATCTCTCTGACCTATCAAGTACCTTTGAAGGATTTCTGAGTAAATTCAGGGCATGATTACCAGCAATACATCGTCAACGTCTTGTTGTGGACTCTCAGCACGGAGTGGGACTGCTGACTGCTGTACGCTGATAGCTGTAATGCTAGTCTCTGTAGTGTGACATTTTGCCATGCTAGTTTCAGGAAACTTGGTCTCCAGATTCCCCTCAACTACCACAATGTAGTGGCAACCAGTATCTATGGGCATTCCAAAGTATTTTCTTAAAAACTAAAGTATTTATAATGTTTTTCAAGATGTTTCTGCTACTGCTGCTGAATGTTTACACCGGAAATCAGCTGTCAGCCACTGATGAAAAGCGGATAACTCGGTCGCCACTGAGACCGAGTCGTGTATCCCCATGACAGATCACGTGCAAATTTTTACAGCCCTAATTTTACTGTTTGTACTCTTGCTATGACATTATTATGCATCCCTGTACATGTATATATATATATGTATGTAAATGTGGCTCAAAATGAGCAGAAAACACAAAATCTGCAAAAAAAAATTTTTTTATTTGACAAAATAGCCGCCGGCAGCCATATCAGATTTCAGCAATTGCAGAGAATTGATCTTGAGCATTGCCAAATAAACATCTTTGACAATGTAAATATGGAGAAAACAGAACAGAAAATTTCTGTGGCGGCGGCCCCAGAACTAAACCATAGTATCCCCCGACTCGTCATCGGGGAGATACAACTAGGCTGAGAGCAGCATGCCCTTTGATTGGGACAGTGCTTACTGGCCGCAAGACGGCATTCCAGGGGAGGCAAAGTACCATGACAGTACAGAGATGCTTAAATGTTTAAAGATTAGCAAAAAAAAAAAAATCAGATCAGGCCACACCTTGTGAGTGCTACCATATGTAAAAAGTCATTTTAAGGGACAGATTCAGCCTCTAAGTCTAAGAGAGGCTGGGAAAAGGCCAGTTATTTTCATGTCTACTTCTACGAGCAAACTTACAGCTGCACACTTACATGTGTCCCTTGAAAAAAAATAAGTATTTCACAATAAGTCTCTTTTTTATCATTTTTGAAAAGTGCACTTGACCTCTGGGAAATGGATCTCTGAACACTCCAAGCAGGAAATGAAACCCCAACATGTAGGTCAAGGTTCTTGGCATGAGTCGAGGTGAATACTCAGACCTGTCTTTGTTAACACAGAGTACTGCAGTGTGCAGGAGTCACACACATACTTCTATCAAAAAAAACCCCAATTAATTTACCAAGCTCCTTCATCTCATTGCTGTAGTTGAGCTGGTACATTAGCTGCATTAGCTGTCACACTGAACACCTCCATCCTCTTGCTGACAAAGTAAACATTCTTAAGTGAGAAATAACTCTGGACAGAACTCTTGTGTCAGACTGAGGAGAGGTCACTGGCTCGACAGGATTTAAAACACAATAGATAATCTTAGCTGGGCACGTAGGTTGTAAACACTGCTGCAGAGCTTGTTTGGAGGCTCTGAGTGTCACTGAGTTATGCTGCTGCTGCTCGTGGAGACCAAATGATGTCAATCAGGTCTTTCAAATAAAGTTAATCATACTTCATTTTATTGGTACATTTTGCAAAGAATTCTAGCAACAAATGTCAGAAACAACATAGGCCTAGAATGCAGATAGAACGCAGCAGTAGCAGAGGAAAAAAGATCCTGCTTACAAATAAGAAGAAATATTGAGGGTGGCAGATTTGGAGACCCAGACTCCTCTATCCAGCTCTGGGTATAAGTTGAGACAACTAGCATGGTCAGTCAGTCAGTGTTCAGCGTGGATTATACAGAAATTTAGCCACAGCTCAGTGCCAGTCCTGAGGGGCCAGGTCTGGTGATATTTCCCTTGCTACTGCCTTCCCCCAACCCCAGATGCTTAGGGTTAGGCCACAGAATTATCTGAGCTTGCTTGAATGAGACTTTTTGAGAAAGACCACGTCATCCAATTGAATCCATCTGTTGCTGTGCTGTAGACTGTAACATGCAGCTATGTTGGAAAAACTGAAGTAACAATCATTTCTCATTAGACCTTTCTACTGAGACAAAGAAGGTTAGCTGAGCTCAGTGTTATGATTCTTCTGTTGCCAGACCATGTTTTTGTAATGACCCTGATTCCAAGCCATGTTTTCTGATATAGTCCATGTCATGTTTATTTTGCTTGTCTTTCTTTGCTATGTCCTTTCCTGCCATTTCCCACTTTCACAGTTTAGATCAGGGATACTCATTCTTTTCCAGAATGAGCCACAGTGGGTGTAAGCTTTCGCTCTATCCAACCTGTCCCACACCTGATTCTACTAATGAACCCTTAAAGCTTTTGCCATAGACCCTTGATAAGTAGAATCAGGTGTGTAACTGCATGGTTAGAATGAAAGCCTGCACCCACTGCGGCTCATTCTGGAAAAGAGTGAGTATACCTGGTTTAGATTATCATTCTGGTTTTTTATTTCTCATGCCCTGCATTGCACATTGTACAAGTAAACCCAGTCTTGTCATGTGTTCTGAGACAGTTTTATTCCCCAGTCATGTGTGCCACAGTTTCAGGTGATTTCATGGTTTCTGGGTTTCCAAACATTCCTTCCAATCTCGTTTGCTTCCTTCGCCTTGCTGTTCTATCTTTACTAACAAATACTCACAGTTTATTTTAGATAAATTACTAACACTAACTAATATTGTTCATTGTTCTAACTTACTACCAAGCACTAGAGATTGTATAGCTGCACATTACTAATTGACCAACGAGCTCTGAGCACTCGCTCTGCTCTAGTCTCCGCCCCTTGCCTTTACTCAATTTGCTTTGCTGTGTTTCAGCGGATTCTCCGCACCTAGTTAATCACTGTTCTGCCTCTCACTCTGTGCACCCTGACCGGAGTCGTCTGTCATAGGTTGTCTATGTAATCCCTGTGTGTGTTTTGGCTTTTGCCAATTTCATGTGTTTAGGAACTTCCTCTTGTTCATTGCTTTGTTAATTAGTCTGATCCAGCTCACCTGTTCCCTATTCTAGCATGTGACTTCCCGTATGAGTATTTAAGCAGTCATTTCACTATCAGCTCTTGTCAAAACATTTTCCCTGGTTTGCTTGTGCTGTGATCATTTATGCCTTGTACTCTTAGTGCTATACTTCAGACTGAAAAGTCCCGGATTTTGATTTTGGCTTTGTCTTTGATATTCCTGAGCCCGTGCACCGAACCTGCTTTCCCCGACCCTGAGTTTTGTGTTTGCTGCCCTGTTTACAAATTGGATTACGACTACTGGATTCTGATTTTGGATTGTGAACTCTGTACCGTTGTTTACTGCCCTGCAGGGGTTTCCACCCCAGGTCCAATAAAGAACAAGTTTACTGGATATTTCTGGTCTCGCTTCTGGTTCCTGAATGCTACCTCACGGAATGTAAAACAGTGTATTTCTCTGTCATTTTGTCCCTCACTTAAGATTTTACACAAAAGCATACAAACATAATCATGCAGCAGTCACGACAGAACCATCTGGACAAATCTAAGATTCATCATTCCCTTTAACACTCCATCACCATCTGGTTTCCAAATGTAATGATCCCGCTCCTCTTTTGTTTTATGAAACTGACTTTCAATTTCCCATATATTTTTAGTTACGTGGTGTTTTCTGTACTATTTGATACAAGCTACATTATTCAATATCATATATGAAAAAAATATATTTTACTGTCACACGAGTGGGCTCGGTGTCTGCTCTCAGAGCTCGAATAAGAACTAGATTTAAAGCATAAATATCTTCTGTGGTTAGGCTGTTTGCTCTTTAAAACCTCCTAGGATAGTCTCTTGATATATGACTCCAAATCTTACAAACAAAAGAAGATCTCCTTAAAAAAGTGATGTATTTATCCTTTGTTTTACAACATTAAAAGATACACATTGCTTTGATGATTTTATGGGATTTTCTTGTTTCAAATTAAGCAAAATTATAGCTCATGCTACTGCTTTTTGACGCTGTTTTGTTTGTGCTCGACAAGATTTTGGTGTTCTCTGTGATGCTCTAAGTAAAGTGAAATGAAGAATATGAAGTAATACCATAACTGAGAATAGAAAAGGTAAGGCTTATTACTGAAGGGAGACAATCACATTGTCAAGGCGCACCAGATTACAGAAATGCAGCAGTGGTATTATGCTCTCGATGTATTAGGCTACTTCCTGCATATGTGCCAGTCTGAGCATAAAATACAACCACCTTCTAGCATGTTCAGCGTATAATCTTCAGGTGGAAATCAATCTCTGTAGTTTTTCTATTCACTACACACAGATTGTCATTGAACCTGCTACATGGCATCATGAGAGAAGCCATAAGCAAATATTCATTTCCAGATTAAATGCCGTATCAGGCACATAGATCATATCAAATTCCACAATATTATGTTTTGACTCAAACTTTGCTGCTGCTGCCATTTATTGTTTAAATGTTCTTTTGCAATAAAAGAATAATTAGACAGAAAGCAATACCAAAAACTCAAATATTAGAAGTAAACATCAAGCATGAAAATGTGATCATAACACAATGTTATCTTTTGGTACAGCGTTACCACATTTTGGGCTCAAGTTAAGTATTGTTTAAATGTTCCTTCCTGCCATGTTTAAAAGTGTTGGAATTCAGAAATTAAGATTTGTGAAACTAAACAGTATGCTGAGTTCAGGTTGTGGGAAAGTATTTTTTTATGTCAGGACCACACTTGCAGACGTGATCCTTTTAATAACTGCTGGGACAGCTGGATGGGAGAAAATAGCTATGACACATAATGGGTTCACATCCTCAGATTTTATAAAAAGCCTTTGTTTTGTATGCATAAGAACAGCCTTTGTTTAGCATGCATAAGACTTTATTTGTGAGCACTGGTTGTCTTGCTTGAGCAAAGCACTGAACCAGCAGTGATAGAAGAGGCAATATCCATGCAACAGACACACAAATATTGAATGCGATTAGCTGTATTATGTCACAATCTTTGTTACACTCAAGAACTTGAGTAATGAGTAAATAGAGCCTGATGCTTTTAACTGTGGAAAAAATTATTTTGTCTATAAATGATTACACCCTATAGTATTGTTGCCAATTGTCTAGATTATTTTGTGGAAATTAAACACAAATGCGCATTTATCGCTCTCAATTATATCAATAATTTTTAAAAAATAAATCAAAAGTGCAAAATAGTATTACGAATAATCCTGGATAGGAGTGACAGTATTGTCACAGCTATGAGCCGAGCGATTTAAGGTATTATTCACAGTAAAAACCTGACGTTTGCATTGTAAATACAAGCATTTCATTCATGAAAAACATCAGCAGGAAAATTCTGGAAACAAACCCAGATGGAGCTGAACACTAGCCAGACTGGAAACAATCAGTTCTGAAGCTAATGCAGTTTGCCTGTCTCTAATGCTATTTCTGAAAGTGATACATCATTTCAGCGAATATGTTTATCTGCTCCAATAATTAATGCACCGTAGGGAAATCACAGCATTGGGATATGACCTCCTTCTCTTCTAAGATGCACCCTCCACTATTGCATGGGTGGTGCCGCCCTACCCTTGGGGCTTCTCGCTCCCCAACCTCTGCGTAGGAGCATGTCAACAGGGGTCAAATGTCAATGGACAGCAACCGTCTGGAAAAGATTATGCCACGGATGAACAGCTCACAGCAATCAGGGCCTTTAGCTGCAGAACAAAGCTGTATTTACCTTCTAATGCTTTTTTAAGTGAGCAAGGTTTGAAGGGGAGAAAGATGTTGAATATGTTAAGATGAGTACTACATGCTTTGACTTTTTTTTTTTTTGGTTTTAAACTTTGAAATTTGTGCATGAATGTTTCGCCGATGCCTAGTGGTCGTGAGTGCATTTGAGCTTACTATAAGAATTTGGTAGGATTCACTAACTTTAAATTTGAAATAAATAAATAAATAAAACATAAAATAAAAAAGCATTTAATGTTATATTGTATGCTTTTGACAGAAGAATCATGACATGTCAGTTTTTATTTTAAAGCCATTGCTGCCTCTTTTTTTGCACCATTCTTAAGCACCTTTATGATTGGCACTACATTTTTATTCCTAGCTTATAACAGATAATTTTTGCAATACTTGCCATATGTGACTCATTTAAAATTGCATTATATGATTCAGAATTCAATATCAGTTGCTACTTAGCTGACCATGTCCACTTACATATGTTATGAAAGTTAATGCATTATTTAGAGCTTAAGTGAAAAAGGCATTACAAATGTCTCATGGAAACCATGACTGAGATTGGTTTTGTTAATGACTTTGTGATTGATGGTTTTCAGGTAAACATATTTCTGCTTGTTGTTTGGTTTCCCAGTTCCATGAGCCCAGTCTGTGTAAGTAGCTGTAATCTGGACCTCTGGCCCCATATTCCGGCACTAACTACACCAGCACTTCACATGGCTAAATGGCAAACTGTAAAATATAGTTACACTGAAAACATATTTCAATTTTCAGTTGGGATGCTGTGTACATTGTAAATAAAAAAGAGAATGCAATGATTTACAAATCTCCTAAACCTAGATTTTATTCACAACAGAACAGAAAACATGTCAGATGTTGAAAGTGAGACATTTTACCATTTCATGAAAAATCTTAGTTCATTTTGAATTTGATGGCAGCAACACCTCTCAAAAAACTTGGGAGAGGGGCAACAAAAGGTTGGAAAAGTAAGTGGTACCAATAAAAACAGGAGAAGCATTTTGTAACAAATTAGGTTAATTGGCAACAGGTCAGTAACATGACTGGGCATCAAAAGAGTATTTTCACTGAGTCTCTCAGAAGTAAAGATGGACAAAGATTCACCAATCTGCAAAAAACTGCTCTAAAAATTCTGGAACAATTTAGAAAAATGTTCCTCACTGTAAAATTGCAAAGACTTTGAATCTACGGTGCATAATTTCATATAGATTCAGAGAATCGGGACAAATCTCTGTGCACAAGGGACAAGTCTGAAGGTCGATATTGGATGCTTGTAATCTCTGGGCCCTTAGGTGGCACTGCATTAAAAAGAGGCATAATTCTGCACAGGAATGCACTGCATAAGCTCAGGAACACTTCCAGAAATCAATGTCTGTGAACACAGTTCACCTTGCAAATCTACAAATGCCAGCTAAAGCTGTATCATGCAAAGAAGAAGCCATATGTGAAACGGTCCAGAAATGCCACCGTCTTCTCTGGGCCAAAGTTCATTTAAAATGGACTGAGGCAAAATGGAAGACTATTCTGTGGTCAGATGAATCAAAATTTGAAATTCTTTTTGGAAACCACGGACGCCAATGTCATGCGTTCTTGCGATTCATCAAACGTAAAATACAGAAAAGAAGACCCAAGACTGTTGAGCAGCTAGAATCCTACATCTGACAAGTGTGGGACAACATTCCTCTCCCAAAACTTCAGCAATTGGTCTCCTCATTTTCCCGACATTTACAGAATGTTGTTAAAAGAAGAGGGGATACTAAACAGTAGTAAACGTGGCCTATCCTAACTTTTTTGAGATGTGTTGCTGCAATCAAATTCAAAATGAGCTAATATTTATCATGAAATGGTAAATGTCTCACTTACAACATCTGATATGTTGTTTATGTTCGATTGTGACTAAAATGTCAGTTTATGAGATTTGCAAACCATTGCATTCTGTTTTTATTTACATTTTACAGAGCCATCCATCCATCCATCTTCTTCCGCTTTATCCGGGGCCGGGTCGCGGGGGTAGCAGTCTAAGCAAAGATGCCCAGACCTCCCTCTCCCTGGACACTTCCTCCAGTTCTCCTGGGGGAATCCTGAGGCGTTCCCAGGCCAGCCGAGCAACATAGTCCCTCCAGCGTGTCCTGGGTCTTCCCCGGGGCCTCCACCTGGTGGGGCTGGCCCGGAACACCTTCCCAGGAAGGCGTCCAGGGGGCATCCGATATAGATGTCCGAGCCACCTCAACTGGCTCCTCTTGATGTGGAGGAGCAGCGGCTCTACTCTGAGCTCCTCCCAGGTGACAGAGCTTCTCACCCTAAGGGAGCGCCCTGCCACCCTGCAGAGGAAACCCATTTCAGCGGCTTGTATCCGAGATCTCGTTCTTACGATCATGACCCAAAGTTCCTGACCATAGGTGAGGGTAGAAACGTAGATGGACAGGTAAATTGAGGCCCCAAACCGGACTCCCTCCAGCCCCTAGCAGCACCTAGAAATAATGAACAGAACCGGTGACAAAGGGCAGCCCTGCAGGAGTCCAACATGCACCGGAAGCAGGTCTGACTTACTGCCGGCAATGCGAAGTAGAGGGCCCTGGACTCCATACTCCCAAAGCACCTCCCACAGAATGCCACGAGGGACACGGTCGAATGCCTTCTCTAAGTCCGCAAAACACATGTAAACTGGTTGGGCAAACTCCCATGAACCCTCAAGCACCCTGCGGTGGGTATAGAGCTGGTCCAGTGTTCCACGACCAGGACGATATTTTAATAACATTTAGCGGGTGCGGGCGGGTTGGGCCATACAGTGGCGACATCTAATTCCCACAAAATTGCGAATAAAAAGTAAAATAGGCTATTGGCCACTTGAGGGCTCTAGACATACAGCCTAGATAATATGCTCTTGTCAAACGATGTAACGCTACCATAAGCAGAATAGAATGCCAATTGTACCTCTCCCTCTTCCTACTCTCGATGTACACGCACTCACTGGTGCGCGGCTTAATCCTCCACGGTTAGACTAAAGATCTAAAGGTTGAATGATAGCTCATCTTATAAATCCTACTGCAGTCAGCACCGAAATACGTGTTATATAGTAGTAGCAATTTTCTTGACCTGTGGGTCCAAACAACACATAGACAAAACATTTTTTCGCCACTTCACAGTAAAAGGCATATCACGATTCTTATTCAAAAATAAAATCAACTTGTTGAGGTGCTTCCGTTTATCAGCTACGTGTTCTCTAACAGCAGACCGTGTGCTGCCATCGGCGGTAAAGACACTTCTTGGATATTCATTTCTATCAGTGGCGCTCGTGAATTGGCAACAGGGGAAGCTCAAACAATCCCTTAAAGTTAATGATTGTTCATGACCTGTTCTCAATCACTCATTTAAATTACAATAACAGAAACTCCGAAAACTCAACATTATCTGATGCGGCCAGTTTTCATTAATAACGCATACCTGTCAACTCTCTGGCATTCGGCATGAGTTTAAGTGGCATTTTTACGTTCCTCTGCTGCAGACAGCAATTATTATACCCCCCGCAACGAAGTTTAGTTATACCCCCCGCAACAAAGTTTTTATACCCGCCGCCACGAAGTTTATTATACCCCCGCAACAAAGTTTTTATTCCCCCCGCAACAAAGTTTAGGGGGGTATACTGGATTTGCTTTGTCCGTCTGTGTGTGCGTGCTTGTGTCTGTGTGTGTGCGTGTGCGTCTGTGCATCCGGACCTAGATCTCATAACCTACTCATCCGATTTTGAATATTTTTTTTCTTGGTGGAAAGTCTATTGACTGTGGTACTGCCCGACTACTTGTAGGTCTGATGGTTTTAGTATGAATGTACTGATATACATGCGGGGGGTATCCTGTAAGCCATGCTTGCTGACTAAATCTAGTTCTATCAACGCTTATGTTAGAGATTTTCGCGTGAAATTTAAGTACTTTTGCATGGAGGGGTTGGAAGCAACGGAATTGCATAAAGACGTTTCAAATTATCTTATTTCATTTAAACAATCATGAAATAAATGGATTGCTTCCAACCCCAACCCCTGAGTAGCATAAATAAAAGCGTGAGAAGTCTAGAGTCGTAATCAGTATGTGTTAAAAATGAAAACTGGTTACATCTGATTATGTAGAGAGTTTTCGGAGTTTCTGTTATGGTAATTTAAATGAATGATTGAAAACAGGTCATGACCAGTAATTAATTTTTATGGGATTGTTTGAGCTTCCCCTATTGCCAGGTCACGAGCCGCCGCTACTGTCATGTTAATTTTGTTCCAGTAAAACAGCCTGTTTGCAATATTTTGCCTGATGGCATTTCCTTTGGTTGCAAAGATCAGAAATCACGGTATGGTTCAATTAATAGACAGCGCCGAAACTTTGTATAAAGAATTCCAGCCAAAAGCCAAATGTATGTTGTGCTCCACTCGAGTTCATAGCGTGACAGAGGAATCGTTTTTTTTCTATTGCAAATCATGTCACACAGACCCTCTGTATTCTTTTTCTCTTGCCTCCTTTTTGTGTCGGGTCGGGTTGGGTTCAGGTTGAAAATCAGTGCGAATTTTAGCGGGGCGGGCGGGGCGGGTTAGCTGTCACGTCGGGTCGGGTTGCTGCGGGTGTTAAAAAACCTCGACCCGCGCATCACTAATGGAAGGCGTATCAGTGGGATTGAGGAGATCCTCGAAGTATTTCTTCCACCGGCCGACAATATCCCCAGTCGAAGTCAACAGCTCCCCACCTCCACTGTAAACAGCGTTGGCAGGGTACCGCTTTCCCCTTCTGAGGCGCCGGACGGTTTGCCAGAATTTCTTCGGGGCTGAACGATAATCCTCCTCCATTGCCTCATCGAATTTTACCCATACCCAAGTTTTTGCTTCCGCCACCTCCCGGGCTGCAGCACGCTTAGTCTGCCAGTACCTGTCAGCTGCCTCAGGAGTCCCATGAGCCTACCAAGCTCGATAGGACTCCTTCTTCAGCTTGACGGCATCCCTTACTTCTGGTGTCCACCACTGGGTTCGGGGGTTGCCGCCGCGACAGGCGCCGGAAACCTTACAGCCACAGCTCCAAACAGCCACATCAACAATGGAAGTGGAGCAGAGGTGTATAATCCAGGGTCAGAAAGTAAAAGTCCATCGCAGGATATTGTTCCAGCCAGAAAAGACCGGTCAATTGGCCCTATTCTTCAGCTGGGAGGTAAAACTAACAAGTGAAATCTGCTGACAGGAGTTTATGGGTGGAATGAAAACATGGTAGGATTTTTACTTTCTGACCCCTGGATTATACACCTCTGAGGTGGAGAACATGGTCCATTCAGACTCAATGTCTCCAGCCTCCCTTGGGATCTGGTCAAAGCTCTCCTGGAGGTGGGAGTTGAAAACCCATCTGACAGAGGGTTCCGCCAGACATTCCCAACAGACCCTCACAACACGTCTGGGCCTGCCAAGTCTGTCCAGCTTCCTCCTCTGCCAGTGGAACCAACTCACCACCAGGTGGTGATCAGTGGACAGCTCAGCCCCTCTCTTCACCCGAGTGTCCAAGACATACGGCCGAAGGTCAGATGACAAAACTACAAAGTTGATCATTGACCTCCGGCCTCGGGCGTCCTCGTGCCACCTGCGCTGATGGACGCCCTTATGTTTGAAAGTTAGTCATGAAGCTTAGATGCTTCAAAATTACTTGGATGCTACCAAAATTACTCCAAGAGCACATCAACGACTCATCCAGGTGGTCATAAAAGAACCCAGAACAACATCTGAAGAACTGCATGACTCACTTGCCTCAGTTAAAATCATTGTTTATGATTCAACAATAAGACAGAGACTGGGCAAAATGGCATCGATGGGAGAGTTAAAGTTAGTCGTTTCCCTTTATTACTCCACTTTCCCACTAATTCATATTATTTAAAATACCCATTTTGTTGGAGTAACATGCACAGACTGAATGTAGAGATGGTACAAATACTAGGCAGCAAGATCATGATCATCGCTTCGATTCACTTTACAGCAACGCCTGTTATGTCCACTAGAGAGCAGCACTGTGAGCACACAACAAAGATTTCCTCTGGTTACAGTTTATCATCTGCGACTCAAGTAGTGAAGAAAGTCACAGGCAGGAGCCTTCAAAAGTAAAGAATGGTTGAGCACTACAGTTAATCACTCCACTTATGTTTTAATTTTCCACAAGTTTCTGAATGATGACGGGCAAAAAAATCAGGGTGGCGTTGGTGAGGAGGAGGGTCAGTGAAGGGCAGCATGAACGAATTAGAACAGAGAATTAGAACATTTTTTAAAAAGACAGCGACATAACGATTTGCTAGCGATGTCACTGAGGTGTGCCACAGTTGGATGGAAGAGATCAGCTGCTACACCAGCTGACTGCTCAATTGACAGCCCCAGACATTGACTGCAGAGGTTTATGGGCGAGCATGCGAGTGAATGAAAAGAAAATAAACGGAGTTGACGTGTGCGAGAGAGAGAGTCTTCCTGACTGAACTTTCACTTAGCTTCATTAGTTATGAAGTACAAAAGTCGAAAGGCTTTCCTAATGGATGACAACTTACGCATTTACTGTCACAAAATATTTATTGATACATTTATAATTTCTCGTTGGATGCCCAAAATTTTAAATCTTGCTCGTGTCACAGTAAATGTCGATAATTTGCCGTGGCAAAGTAGGTATTGCTCTTAATAACGTAAGACAATGGCTTGCGCACAGTGTGCAAATTGATAACTATAGCCTACCATTAAATCTGAATACAAATGTTTTACGCAGTGTACCTAAGGCGGATAAGTGATCATAAAAATGTGAAAACATAATCAGTCTGTGGTGATTCATGCCTGCCCCATGTCTAGTTAAGTTCTGTGCCTGGCCTTGCCATGATTATTGATTCTTGTGTTTAGAGACCACTGCCTGTTTTTGACCATTCTCTGCTCATGTCTTGTGTTTTGGTAATTTTAGATTTCTTGCTTTATTTTTCATGTCCTGATTTATTCTTAGTCTTTGCCATGTTTCCTAGCCCCTTGCCATGTTTATTTTCCATGCCTTGCACTTTGTCTCCCCTGTCTTGTCTGGTGTGTATCTTTGCTCACGGTTTCTTGTCTTGCGTGCCACTCATTCGGGTGATTTATTGGTTTCTGGGTTTTAATCTTCTTTCATTATCTCCTGTTCTTCCTTCCTCTCTCTTTTGCTATCTACTAACACATACTAACAGTTTGTTATTTTCGCTAATTACTAACCACACTAACTTTGTATATTTTTACTAACTTACTAACATGCACTCGGGATTGTATAGCTGCACATACTAATTGACTAACGATCTCTCAGCAGTCGCCCTATTCTAGTCTCCACCTCCTTGCCTTTCCCTATTAGCTCTGCTGCGATTTTCTGTGGATCTCCACTTTGTGCTTTCCTTTCTCGAATCTATATACTTTAGTACTCCTTGACCGGAGCTGTTATTCTGTTCATAGGTTGTCTTGTGATACCTGTCTGCGTTTTGGCTACAGCCAGATTCATGTAATTAGTTTATTCCTCATATGTCTCCTGATTATTGTACCATTGATTGCACCTGTTCTACCTAGTCATGTGTTCTCCCCGGATGTATATAAGATGTCTGTTTTATGCACTGCCTTTGTCAGATTGTTCTTCCTTGTTTCCTGTGCCACGTTTATCTTTGCCTTTATTCATTGTGATTTATCTTTCTGACTGGACCGCCTTGACTTCGAGTTTTGCCTATTCCCTGTACTGTACCGCATTCTTGTTTTTCGACCTCTTTTTGCCCGACTACGATTTTGTGTTTGGTGCCCTGGTTTTGACATTGGATTACGCCCATTGGAATTCGCTTTTAGATTGTGGACATTTTACTGTTGCCAGCTCTGTTGGGGGGTTTCCCCCTTCAGTAACAAAGCCTCCTTTTTGCATTCCTCTGGTTTTCGCCATTGGTTAATTTCGTAAAACCCCACACAGTCCCACTGTGAGGACAGTTTAATCGTGCTACCCCATGACACTTACAACTGAGGAGGGCTTTATCGCATTTATTTGTTGGTAATAGCCAAAGTGTATTCTTGAGATCAGCTCTCAAATTATGAATAAAAGGCAACAAACATTAGCACACTTCACGTTCAACCGTTTGATCCGACTGAACAAGCCACCGCTTTCTTGACTGAGAGTTGTTCGGCTTATATTCAACGAGAACTAAAACCTCCGGATTTCCAAAGGCCGAAACATTTCTTGCGGACTTCATACAGTGCCGTGAAAAAGTATTTGCCCCCTTTCTGATTTCTTACTTTTTTACATATTTTTCACACTTCAAAAGTTTCAGATCATCAAGCTAATTCTATCATTAGATAGATATTACATAGATAACTCAAGTAAATTCAAAATGCAGTTTTTCAATGATGATTAAATTTATTAAGGGGAAAAAGATATCCAATCCTACCTGGACCTATGTGAAAAAGTAATCCCCCCATGAATTATGAATTATTATTATGAATCATGAATTAACTGTAATTTACCATTTTTTTTGAGTCCAATTTCACTAGCCATACCCAGGCCTGATTACTGCCAAACCTGTTGAATCAAGAAATCACTTCAAAAAAACTTGTTCAACAAACTGAAGTTGGCTAAAAAACCTCAAAAAGTAGCACGTCATGCTGTGAACTAAAGAAATTCAAGAACAGATTAGGAACAAGGAAATAGACATCTATCCGTCTGGAAAGGGTTGCAAAGCCATTTCTAAGGCTTAGGGACTCAGGTGAATCATGGTGAGAGCTATTTTCCACAAATGGAGAAAACTTGGAACAGTGGCGGACCTTTCCAGGAGTGGCCGGCCTACCAAAATTACTCCAAGAGCGCATCAACGACTCATACAGGTGGTCACAAAAGAACTTAAAACAACATCTGAAGAACTGCATGCCTCACTTGCCTCTGTTAAAGTCATTGTTCATGATTCAACAATGAAACAGAGAGTGGGCAAAATGGCATCGATGGGAGAGTTCCAAGGCGAAAACCACTGCTGACCAAAAAGAACACAAAGGCTCATCTCGCATTTACCGAAATACTTGATCATCCCCAAGACTTTTTAGAAAATATTCTGTGGAGTGACGAGACAAAAGTTGCACTTTTTGGAAGATGTGTCCCCTTACATAAGGCGTCAAAGTAACACAGCATTTCATGAAAAGAACATCATACCAAAAGTCAAACATTGTGGTGGTGGTAGTGTGATGGTTTGGGGCTGCTTTGCTGCTCCAGGACCGGGACAACTCGTAATTGATGGAACTATGAATTGTGCTCTCTAGTGAAAAATCCTGAAGGTAAATGTTCAACCATCAGTTTTTGACCTCAAGCTCAAGTAGACTTGGATTATGCAGCAGGACAGTGATCTGAAAAACACTAGCAAGTCCACCTCTGCATGGCTTAAGAAAAAAACGAAATGAAGATTTTGGGGAGGCCTAGTCAAAGTCTGGACTTAAATCCACTTGAGATGCAGTGGCATGACCTTAAACAGGCTGTTCATGCTGA
This sequence comes from Gymnothorax reevesii, assembly GCA_029721435.1. Classification (NCBI taxonomy): domain Eukaryota; kingdom Metazoa; phylum Chordata; class Actinopteri; order Anguilliformes; family Muraenidae; genus Gymnothorax; species Gymnothorax reevesii. Next base: position 74,051,327 of record CM056579.1, read on the forward strand.
AAAACCCTTCAATGTGGCTGAATTAACAATTCTGCAAAGAAGAGTGAGCTTAAATTCTTCCACAGCAATGTGAAAGACTCACTGCTAGTTATTGCAAATGTTTGATTGCAGTTGTTGTCGCCGAGGGTGGCACAACCAGTTTTCAGGATTTAAGGGGACAATTACTTTTTCATATTGGGCCAGATAGTTTTGGATAGCTTTTTCCCCTAAATAAATGAAATCATCATTTCAAAACTGCATTTGTATTTACTCGGGTTGTCTTTGCCTAATATTAAAATTTGCTTGATGATCTTTAACATTTAAATATGCAAAAAATAAAGAAATCAGGAAGGGGCAAATACTTTTTCACAGCACTGGAGATATTTGCGTATTTTATTTCTATTTTCAGAATAGTGCGAGTTTTGTTCATAATTTGAATAATATTAAAGTAGTGGCAAAACATGTTGTTGTTTTGCTTTCTCCAATAACTGCGCTTTAGAACTAGGAAAGGTTTTATTTCTTAATTCCTATCGGAAAATATTATGGCAAAAATACATGAATTTGCAGACATTAACTTTCCTGGAAATAAATATATCACCAACTTTGCGAAAGAAAACCTGAAGCAAAAATTACATCAGGCGTTTACACTATACTATAAATATAATGGACATCATTTTGTCCGACGAAAAACTTCTTTGGACTTCTTTGCGACGACCTACGGCGCGTTGGCGAAAGTGGAACCTTTATCCACGTGAGTACTGTATCTGGGTCCATTGTTTGAAAAGGTATGGGAAATTTTACATTTTAGTGAACTGGTACTGGCTTTCAGTCAGAATCATCAAAGGACAAACGAGACCAAGATAGATAAAGTTGTTATGATTCTGGCTTTTGTGCGTTGTCTCCTGCTTATTTGTGCTTGTGCCGTACTTTCGTTTTATATTTCAGCTTTCATTTCTGCCGTCTGAGGATCCAGTTGCAATCTGCATTCTCCAGTGATGTCACGTGACTGCCTTCAGCGTGCCTGCGTCTCGTCGTCCAATCACGTTTCCTCTTTCGGTTTTGGCTCTGGTATTTCATTCATTGCCTCCAGCAGTGTTTCATTCTGGGTCTCGCGAAACTCTGAGTGAATGCGTTCTCTGATAGGATAATTACTTACCCGTACTAACCAGCACTTATTTGAGGGTGATTGTAAATATTTTGTCACGTAGTATTAACCTTAATTAACTCATTAGCGAGCGCATGTGTTTCCTAGCTTTTGTGCATTCTGCCTAAGATGTCTCTGAATAACTGCGTTTAAAGCTATGCTTTCCCCTGCTTCTCGTGGTACTTTTTTACTCGCCACGTTTAGATTACCTTAATCTAAACCATCTAGCTTGATTGATAGTCTCAGCGTCTTGTCTCGAGTCATTATTGTTAACCCAGTTTTCATGTAATTGTTTATTAATCCAATGTGTTTCTGTTTCGTTCCGAGATTGCATTCCGAGTCCCCACCTCCTTTTGTGACTATATGGGGCAGAGTTGGGAGAGCGGTCATCAGATGGATCCTCGTATTGCAATGTGAAAAGGAGCCACTAGATGGCAGTATTGAACTCTTTTTGTTAAGCCCAGACTGGAGCTAGGTTTGGGCATGTCTTGGGCATGTCTGAGACAAGTCCCAGAGAATTAAAAGAAAAAGTCTAAAAGGTGGTAGAGGTCTGCAAAAGAGTATATAAGGAGGAAAACTGAGACAGTAAAGTAGTAGGAGAAATTGCAAGGAGAAGGATACATTTGACCAGGCCTGTCACTCTTTTCAAGACCTGTGAAGCTTCTTGTGAATTTTTGCCTGTGTTCGAGTATTTTCCTCACCTGGAAAATCACCAAGCTACCCAACCAAAGGGACTGTAAATATTTTTTTCTTGTATATATCAATCTTGGTCAGTTGAGTAGACAGTAGATTAGTTAAAAGTCATGTTGAATTAAATGTGTTTAAGTTTTAAAATTGTGTCTGTCATCCCTTGCTGTCGTAAATTTCATAACAAATTGGGGGCTCGTCCGGGATAGACCATTGTGTGAGTCATTTATTGACAATCTAACATTTCAAACTGTAAAATTGTTTTTTGAATTTATCTAGATATATATATATATATATATAGACATATCAACAGCAATGGATGATTTCTTGGCATCACCAACCGAAGAGGTTTTGTAGTCTTTTAAAAAGACAGAACTGCTCGAAATATGCAGACATTTAGAGCTGACAGAGGTAAAACCAGCCATGCAAAAAGCAAGACTGGCTAGAGAGGTTGTTGAGTATTACATTGATGAAAATGTGTTTGCACCAGGAGATCTGAAACAGTTTCTAGTGGAAAATACAAATATAGAAATGGAACTAAAATTAAAAATGCCAGAAAGAGAAAGGGGGGGAAAGTAAAACAAAGAGAATTTGAGAGGGCAGAAAGAGAAAGAGAGAAAGAAAGGCAGTTTGAGTTTGAGAGAGAGAGAGAGAGAGAAAGAGGAAAGAGCAGAAAGAGAGAGACAGAGAGATTTTGAATGAGAGAAGTTAGATAGAGAAGAAAGACTCCAAATGGAGCAACTAAAAATTAAAATTGAATCTAAAAATAAATTTTGTGCTAGCCAGGAGGTGAAACTGGTGCCTCCATTCTTGGAAAAGGACGTTGATAACTACTTCCAGTGCTTTGAAAAAGTAGCAAGAGTTGCCAGTGGCTAAAGGAACACTGGCCTCTGATGTTGCAAACTGTCCTCAAGGGTAAAGCTCAACAAGCCTATTCTGCTTTGTCTGCAGATGATTCCTCTGATTCTGAGGTTGTCAAAAAGGTTATTTTGAGAGCTTATGAGTTGGTTCCTGAGGCTTACCGACAGAAATTCAGAGGTCTGAAGAAATCTGACAATCAGACTTATGTGGAACTTGCTAATGAGAAGAAGGTTTGCTTTGAGCACTGGTGTACTTCTATGGAGGTCAAAGATGATTTCAACTCACTAAAAGAGATGGTGTTAGTTGAAAAATTTAAGAATTGTGTTAAGGATGATATTAAGACCTACCTTAATGAGATGCAAGCACTGAATTTGCAATCAGCTGCCAAATTTGCAGATGAATATGTTCTCACACATAAGTCCAAATTTCAGTCAAGCAGTAACAATAGATGGTTCCAATTTCAGAAAAAAGGTAACGGTGATACCCAAAATTCTTCACCCAAAGACAAAGACAAATCTGGTGATGGTGCTCAGAAATCCAGTCACAGGTCTGATCAAAGTGTGAAAGCTGACAGTGACAAAAGTGGTCTAGTTTGCAGTTATTGCAAGAAATCTGGTCATGTTACAACTAACTGTTGGTTCCTTAAAGCTAAGAAAGAAAGAGAAAAGGATACCAAACCAAATGCCTTTGTGAAAACAAGGTTAGAAACCCCTGTAGTAGATGATCAATCTGCTAAATTGCCTGCTCCTTGTGGGGCTAAGAAGCCTGATACTGCTGACTTTGTGAGGGAGGAATTTCTTCCAATTGTGTCAGAG